>JAVDOI010000001.1:29373947-30573947 GCA_032191485.1 Leptoclinus maculatus | reverse complement strand
ACAACCTCTCCCTCTCTCCACCTCTGTTCCAGCTGTTCGACCATGTTGCAGAGTGTCTCGGTGACTTCATGGAAAAACACAACATCAAAGACAAGAAACTCCCGGTTGGGTTTACCTTCTCCTTCCCCTGCCAGCAGACTAAACTAGATGAGGTGAAACACATTTTGTTTTTTTAATGATGTTGATTTTAGTCAAATATGTGATGATTATACATGCAGTCAATTTGCATTATGAGTTACCACAGGTGTAATGGAGACCTGATCCACAATATTGTGTGTGCCAGGCTCTGACCAACAAAACAAGTCTAAATTAAGTATCACATCTGTCTCTTTTATTTTCTCACTTCTGTCTCTCCCTCTCTGTGGTTTTCAGGGCTTTCTGATAACATGGACAAAGCTTTTCAAGGCCAGTGGAGTGGAGGGAATGGACGTTGTCAAACTGCTCAACAAAGCTATTAAGAAGCGAGGAGTGAGTTTTATCTTTTGTCTCATTTGACAAAGTTTTCAACTTATTTATCCTAATGCGTTTTGTTTAATTCAAACTGGGATGCACAATGGCACAGATGACAGCAAACGTGTGTCTGCTTTAATTTGTTTCAGGACTATGAGGCTGACATCATGGCAGTAGTGAACGACACTGTGGGAACGATGATGACCTGCGGTTTCGATGACCAACGCTGTGAAGTTGGCATTATCATCGGTACGGTATTAGAATAGTTAAGAGTGTGTTTGGCATTGTTCAAGTAAAATGGAATTCAGTACTCCAATCCAAGAAGCAGAATATAAATGAGATTAAACTGTAAGGATGTATGTATTTCTCTTTGATTAGGTACGGGCACCAATGCGTGCTACATGGAGGAGCTGCGTCATATTGACGTGGTGGAGGGAGACGAGGGCAGGATGTGTGTGAACACTGAGTGGGGAGCCTTCGGAGACGACGGCAGGCTGGAGGACATCAGGACAGAGTTTGACAGAGAGATAGACCGAGGCTCCCTCAACCCCGGCAAACAGCTGTACGTCAAACCAAAACTATGACAGTTACAGTTTTTATTCCAGTCTTGTTCATGTTCATCTTTTTAAAATGCGAAGGAACCACGGAATTAACTGATGATTAGCTGTCAGTGACTCAATCAGCTTTTTCCACTACTGGGGCCACATGCGATTTCAGCGGTACCAAAAATATTACATACCTCAGAATGTAGAGCGGTCGTCCACTAGGAAGGTCATACAGTCTACATTTCAAAGTGTCCATAGATACTGAACTCCATATTCCTGAGTGTAAATGTTTATCGCTCCTGATGAGCTTGTATGTATCTATGAATGTGTGTGTGAATGCTGGCTTGTGTGTTGAGCGCTACATAAATGCAGTCCATGTACCATTTTCCACCCTTTAGGTTTGGTTCTCCGATACACGATACACATACAGTATGAAAATAAACACAATAATACTCATTCAGTGTTAACGTACATTTTATCACTGCTATGGATAGTTACAATTTCCCCTCTAAAATGTGGGCTGTAAAAGGCATGAAAATATTTGCCACAGTAAGGGGCAGTACGGACCTCCCTAGAACCCCCCTATTAAAGACGTTTTGCACTCTCTTAATATGACTAGCCGAGATAAAGGCAGTGGTCTTCGTTGGCTCTCTGCCCTTGTTTTTTTACCCACCTGGGAGCCAAAGTCTGTACAGCCTCACCATGAGAATAGCAGCACCTGAATCAGCATATTACATTTTTTTTTCTGAAATGAAAATGGGTAGAAAAGGTTCAGTTGCTAAAAACTCATCTAGTGGCATCTGTATCTATTAGAGAACAGTAATTAATTGGTAATTAGGTTAAAGTGATAATAATGCAACTCAGAATATTTAACCAGGAATTTCTGGGAGTTTGTTTAACCCACCTCTCATTTTATCTTTCGTTGTCTAGATTTGAAAAGATGGTCAGTGGTATGTACATGGGGGAGCTGGTTCGTCTAATCCTGGTGAAGATGGCCAGAGAACGCCTGCTGTTCGAGGGAAGGATCACCCCTGAGCTTCTCACTAAAGGGAAGTTTGAGACCAAACAAATTTCAGCCATAGAGAAGTAAGTCACACTTCATGTAAATAACGTGCATTTTCTTAATTGAGTAGTTTATATGAAACTACATCCCAAAACTCTAAATGATATATATATATATATATATATATATATATATATATATATATATATATATATATATATATATATATATTTAAAGCCAATCATTGCTTCTCTGTCTTTCCTGTTTAGGAGTAAGGAGGGGTTGAACAAGGCCAGAGAGATTTTAACCAGACTTGGAGTGGAGCCCTCAAATGATGACTGCATCGCTGTGCAGCATGTGTGTATTGTTGCTGAAATAGCATTTGAAACTTGTGAATCCCTCTTTTCAGAGATGTCGCTTAATGTAGTAATTTTAAACAAACAAACTATTTAACAGTATTTGTGAATTTTGGCATTTCTTTTTAGATTTTTATCTATGTTGTAGTATCTGAAAGGGTTAAAATAAAACCAAATTGTATATCTTATTCTGTAGTTCATTAAGTTTAGATGTGCTGCTTGATGAATTTCTCTCCTTCAGGTTTGTACCATTGTGTCTTTCCGCTCTGCCAACCTGATAGCTGCCACGCTGGCAGGCATCCTGCTGAGGCTAAAGGAGAACAAAGGCGTGACACGACTCCGAACCACTGTAGGGATCGATGGATCGCTATACAAGATGCACCCACAGTAAGTCAAATTTAGATTAAAGATATTTACATTTATGTTGTATTACTTTTTTGATATCAAGGGGAGTTGCGATTTGTTGTCGGGTGTTTGGAGGAAGTGCAGCACTTAAACTCTCTTATATGTATTTCAGATATGCCCGTCGTCTTCATAAGACAGTCCGTCGTTTGGTCCCGGACGCTGATATTCGATTCCTCCTGTCAGAGAGCGGCAGTGGAAAAGGAGCAGCCATGGTGACAGCTGTGGCCTACCGACTTGCTGAACACTCACGAGAAATTGCCCAAACGTTGTCCGAATTCCGCCTGACGACGGAACAACTGCTGGAGGTGAGGACAGAGAGATAAAGTAGTGTGTGTGTGTGTGTGTGTGTGTGTGTGTGTGTGTGTGTGTGTGTGTGTGTGTGTGTGTGTGTGTGTGTGTGTGTGTGTGTGTGTGTGTGTGTGTGTGTGTGTGTGTGTGTGTGTGTGTGTGTGTGTGTGTGTGTGTGTGTGTGTGTGTGTGTGTGTGTGTGTGTGTGTGTGTGTGTGTGTGTGTGTGTGTGTGTGTGTGTGTGTGTGTGTGTGTGTGTGTGTGTGTGTGTGTGTGTGTGTGTGTGTGTGTGTGTGTGTGTGTGTGCACCATTCACTGTGTGTTACATCACTATTGAAGATATTCCTAAATTCCTCCAGGTAAAGAAGAGAATGAGGGTAGAGATCCAAAATGGCCTTTCAAAGAGCACTCAGGAAGCTGCTACTGTCAAAATGCTGCCAACTTTTGTATACAGCACTCCTGATGGCTCAGGTGACACACACACTCATACAGAAGCATATACATACATTCATTCATTCATATATGCATACATACATACATATTCGAGCTGCCAACTTGATTTCACATGTGTCTGTTGGGAAGAGAGAGCAGCTGCAATCATTATCACTGAAATATCTTACACACTGTACTGATGTCACTATTGGTCCTATTTAAAACCTGAGCTTTTTATTTTGTTTTTAATAGACTACAAAAATAACAACAACAGTAACATTGTAGAGGGTAGTTTACATCATGTAAACTAAGTTTTCTCACAAGTTTTAGTCTATGACTAATATGGAAAATACATCTCCAAAATGCAGACAAGAATTTAGATTTTCACATTGACATCCTAGGCTATTATTTTGCAGCATTTTACAAGGCATATCTCTGGTTGCTGTTAAATGTATTCATCTGTTTGTCTGCCTGCCTCGTTTTTCAGAAAATGGCGATTTCCTGGCTTTGGATTTGGGAGGAACCAACTTCAGAGTTCTTTTAGTCAAGATTCGCTCTGGCAAGAGGAGAACAGTGGAGATGCACAACAAGATCTACTCTATTCCTTTAGAAGTGATGCAGGGCACGGGAGAGGAGGTGAGATCCATCAGTCATTTGACCCGTTTAAATAACATACTTTTTCATCTTTGGGCTTTGCGGAAAGTTAAGTATTTTCAAGTCATAAGGCTCAAGTCCAAGTGAAGTCACTTGAGACTTCATACCTCTGCAATTATGTGTCCAAAATTGTTCACTATATACTATATGTTCCAGTATATAGTGTCCTCCAAATGGTAGTGTTGTCAGATAAGATCCACTAAATTCTATGTAGAGGACAAATTATTTCAAAATGCATCAAGTTAAAAGTCAAAGCATATGGCTGTGATCTCGTAACATTAGCCGTCCAGGAAAAATGATCTTCTGTGACATAACTGATTGGGGTGTGATCAGAAGTACTATATGCCTAAAAGGCTTAATCCATACTGATCAGTGGAGCAGCACTTTTCTTATCTATGAGATTCAGTGTTGATTACCTGCTTAATAATAATGGTCAGTGTTAAAGGACTGTTGGAAAAGTTGTCGTTCAGCATTGTGTCTGTGTGATAACAACTACTCTAGAGCACTGCTGGATATATGAATTAACTGGCCTGGTTACGTATGTGACACACATGAACAACAGATTTAACAGTGGTCCACTAAATTCCACCTTTCCCAGTCACGGGTCTGTACTGCCTGCAGACCAGTCAAATTATATAACAGCTCTGTATAATTAAACCTCTAAAATATGTAAATTACAAGGCTGCATCTACAGTCATTTCATTAATGTATTTTATAAAACCCATCAAAAGCCCAAAGGGAGTATTAGTTTTTAAAATTCTATGCTTACTTATTTTTGTTGATACTGTATTCCCAGAAAGATCTAATCTGATTAATCTGGCGAGTAATCAGTATTGAAGTTTATCAGTAAAAGGATAATCACTGGAAACTCAAAATGGATTATTTTTAATAAATAAATAATGTAGTTTCATATATTGTCATATATTTTTTCTTCCAGTTGTTTGATCACATTGTGCAGTGTATCAGTGACTTCTTGGACTACATGGGGATGAAGAACACCCGTCTTCCTCTGGGCTTCACCTTCTCGTTCCCCTGCCGACAGACCAGCCTGGACGCTGTGAGTGTACAGCTCTTCCTTCCTCTCTGATATGCTGAACTGCCTCTTTCTTCCCTGAGAGTCTTAAAACAGCTGCGTCTGCAAAATGGGTCCACTGATAAACACTCATATTACCAGCGTCAAGAGGAAAATCCAAACCACTGTCTTGTTTTTAAGCATTTAGCAACACTGTGTTTCATGAGCCCCAAAATAGAGTTTTCTGAGCCCTGAGCAGACCATGAAATCCTCGTATCCTATGCAAAATATGACAATCTTTAACTGTGAGTGTGCGTGTGTGTGTGTGTGCGCCCGCAGGGCATCCTGATGACATGGACCAAGGGCTTCAAGGCGACAGACTGTGAAGGAGAAGATGTGGTGGGTCTGTTGAGGGAGGCCATCAAGAGGAGAGAGGTAGGATATGAGGAGCAGCATCATTCAGTTAAACATCTGTGTGGACTGTGAAGTTGCATCATATTATGTGTCGCTTCTTTAGGAATTTGAACTGGATGTTGTGGCCATAGTGAACGACACAGTGGGAACCATGATGACCTGTGCCTACGAAGAACCCACCTGTGAGATTGGACTCATTGCTGGTTAGTTTGCCAAATACATCTCTGATCTGCTGCTACCTTATGAACCATCCCGACCCCTTAGGTCGTCTGGGACTGGTCTGCTCTCTGTTCCAAGAGTCAGAACTAAACGTGGAGAAGCAGCGTTCAGTTTTGCTGCTCCACATATCTGGAACAAAGTCCCAGAAAGCTGTAGGTCTGCTGAGAGCTCCTTTAAATCAAGATTGAAGACTTTTCTGTTTGCTGCTGCCTTTAATTGAACCAGGTTCAAGGATATTAATCAATCTCCTGCATTTCTGCATTTCTGCATTTTACTACTGTATTTTATTTCTTACACTGCTTTTTAATGTTTTTCTTTTTTTTTTTTTATGTTTCAATGAATGTTCTTAATTGTTTTTAAATCTTTTTTTATGCCTTGTGTTTTGATGCTTTTAATGGTTTTATGTGAAGCACTTTGAATTACCTTGTTGTTGAAATGTGCTATACAAATAAACTTGCTTTGCTTTTGCTTTGCTTTGCTTATATTCACTCTTTTTTTGATAAATATTCAGTTTTCGGTTCGCTATCCATCTAACGTTTCTATCTGATTATAGGCACTGGTAGCAATGCATGTTACATTGAGGAGATGAGGAACATTGAGATGATAGATGGAGATGAGGGTCGGATGTGTGTCAACATGGAGTGGGGGGCTTTCGGAGACAACGGATGTCTTGACGACATTAGGACAGAGTATGACCACGCTGTGGATGACTTCTCCCTCAATTCTGGCAAACAAAGGTTAAAATCCCCATCACACACACGTTATGTCCATGTTTATTAAGACAGAAACCCTTTATTTCGTGGACTCGTACCCTTATAAATTACTTCCAATATGTGTGGATTCATGTGCATGTTTTGTGCTTGTATGTGTTTTAACAGATATGAGAAAATGTGCAGCGGCATGTATCTTGGCGAAATTGTGCGAAACATCCTAATAGATATGACCAAGAGAGGATTCTTGTTCAGAGGACAGATTTCTGAAACACTGAAGACCAGAGGCATCTTCGAGACAAAGTTCCTCTCACAGATAGAGAGGTAAGAATAATGAGCACTTTGTTTCTGTCTACTCAAGGAGGGAAAAAGTAATCTGAACTTTTGTCTCTCATCTGGCCAAGTTGTGAAAGTGACGGCATCAGTCCCAGTAGATTGCAGCTCATTAGCACCGTTTGTAGAACAGTATTTGCAACTAATTATCTTTTCTTATTTCACTTTTTTGGCTGCTCGTGTTCTTTTCCTTTATAAAGTTGTTCTTGAATTGAGTTAAACTTCTGTTTTGCTAATGGCTCAGTCTTTATGTCTTTGTCTTTCTCCAGTGACAGATTGGCTTTGCTGCAAGTAAGATCCATCCTGCAACACTTAGGGCTGGACAGCACCTGTGATGACAGTATCATAGTTAAAGAGGTAAGGTATAGCGAGATACATATGTGTGCGCATAACAAAACATTATATTATAATGTGTTTTTTGAATTTTAAAACGGTAGCATGCAAGAATGTTTAGTATCTATCCAGTCTCAAGTTATCACAAACTCATGACCCTTATTGCACCTCAGATGGAGTATGGACAGAATAAACACCCAGTTGCCAGTTTATTGGTCACACATACACATACATACCATATCTCTAAACTGACCTTACAGTTAAATCAACACCTTTCTAAAACAGTTTCAACACAAATGAACATTACAACCTTCATGAAAGTATGTTTTATTAGACTGCATTTGTTTTAGCTAGGTGTACTTAATAAACTGAGTGTAGATAGTGGACAGTGGACACTGTGAACGAATCTGAGCGCCACAATACATTGTTAGCATGCTTGTCTTGTGAAAGAGGCAGGCATATGTAACCATACAAGTTTCAACAGAAACAGACGTGTTAAGATTTTGTGGGGTGATATGATAATTTCTGGCTCAGCAAACTGTTGCGCCAACAGTCTGTTAAGTGTTGCAGTAACGATAATGGTTGTCATTGTTATACAGGTATGTGGGGCAGTGTCACGTCGTGCAGCTCAGCTGTGTGGGGCAGGAATGGCGGCTGTGGTCGATAAGATCAGAGAGAACCGAGGACTGGACAAGCTGAACGTCACTGTAGGGGTGGACGGGACACTCTACAAACTACATCCACAGTGAGTTGATTCATCAGAAGCAGAGAAAACTATTCACTGTCCACTCGAGTGTCTAAGAAACAGAGATAGGTTGTAAAATATGGAGACCAGGCCATTCAGTCATGTGGTAAATTGACTTTTCTGAAGGACTTGTTTAGACACTTGTTTACCTTATTTACATGACAACTGTATTTGTCATCCCTGGGTGTGGAAATTGCTCGGCAACAGACGAGCAAATGCAAACACAGGCAAGCTCAACCAGCTATGGTCAACAATGATGAGCTGCAGGCCATTTCAGCTCGACAAATAAGCGTCCGTGTTTGCTCCTTTTTAATTATAGTCATGCCATATATAGTCATGTTTTCTTTCTCAGCCATTTAATGAGAAATGTAACTCTGTGTTGTTGTTGAGGCTCTATAACAGCTTGTCTAAATCTAAAAAGAGAAACCACAGAATCCCAACTGATAACGGTATATTTTTTTGCCATCTTCATACTTCATGTACATAGTAAAAAAAACTGAGCTGCTGATCTGATTTAATGTCATGTCAAATAATGCAACAATGAGTAAATGTTTAGTAAATGAGTAATTTGTGTGCAGATCATGTTGAGTCATGCTTTGCTGATTAACTAATTATGTATGTATGTGTTGACAGTTGCTCAACACAAAAGAGATACCTGAAGTTAAATTAAATCTCTCACTCCACCTCCTGTCTTTTAAGCCATGTTAGTTTTAGCACATGCCATACATAAAATTGTCCAATACTATAATTTTACCATCACTGGCAATATCATTCATGTGAGGCTAACAACCAAAAGAGTCTGTCCCTTTATTCAGACAGGTCTTACTGGCTTTCTGAAACCTGAAAGTTTTTGTTTAACTTGTCTAACATGTAACATGCTGCTCTCACTCACTGTAATTTTAGAGCCAAACTATCTAATTTTCCTATTTGGTACAATCTTCATCACTTCACTGTTTAACATGTTGTCAAATCGTTTGTCTCTGTCTAGTTTCTCTAAGATCATGCACCAGACAGTGAATGAACTGGCTCCTCAGTGTAACGTCAACTTCCTGCTGTCAGAGGATGGCAGTGGGAAAGGAGCTGCCCTCATCACAGCGGTGGGCTGCCGCCTGAGACAGGAGCTGACCAACAAATAGAAAATATCTCTTCTGTCTCGCTGTTATTTCCCCACTTTTCTGAGTTTCTCCTCTCTCCTCCCCTCTGTTTTTTCCCTTTGTCTCCCGTCCTGCTGAAGCCAACCAGTCCAGTCGACCTATTACGCTCCTGTAGCTGCTTTAGCTCGTCTACATGACCCACAGAGAAGGAGATAGCTTTCTCTGCTGTGAGCAGAGAGTCAGGCACTATGTTGTTGTTATATTATCTTTTAATAACCATTGAAACAATACCCAGACTCTTAAGATTGTTGGTAGTTAGCTTACATTTATCTATATAGATAACACATGCTCATTCAACTCCTGTAAAAAAATGTACAAGGCAGATAACAAAGAGTCCACACATGAGCAGTTTATCATCGAGTCCTCTGATAATTGCAGTCTGTTACAATGTTCAGTAACATGTTCAGTAAATGCAGGGACATAAAAACACAGCTTTAGACCAAAGTTTCCAAAGTGTGTCTGCTGTCTGCTGCAGTATACCGACTGTCTCTACAACAAGATGTAAAAGGGATATGAGGTTAAATATTAATGTGTAATGAGATGAAAGGGAATATTTTTGCTTTAAAATTTGTAATATCTTACCCGGATATGATACAATATGTTATACATGCATTGTTGCTATTTATTTTATTTTTGTATTGGGCGATGTTGAAAAATATTGCTGTTGCAATAATGAGGCTCACAGGAGAATTCACCTTCAAAGCCCCCACAGCCATCACCTGTCCTGTAGCGGAGGATTTAATAAACCACGTCAGGGCAGAAAGGTGACTAAAGAGGGATGTCAACCATGCAGGAGATGTCACATGCTTGCTAAATGTGCAGATTTAGACTAATTTATGTATGACAGCAATACTATTCTACTCTAATGTGCACTTGTATACTAAGTAGAAATCCTGTTGGTTCGATCACAACTATTGATACGTTGTCGTTGTCTTGAGATGTGCTGGCTACCCTCATCATAACAGTGAGACTTACAAGTTACTTGGCAACAGCCATGATACAGACATGCGGTGGTAACATAGATGCCATTGGAACAACAATGGCCAGACTGGGGATAAGAGTAATATTACAGTAGCTGAAACTTTAAGGAGAATTTAAACATTTTGGAAACGAAGCTTCTCGCTGTAGTTATTCACTGTACTCCATATGCCCTTAAAAACTCAAGAGGTTGTTTAAGTGAACTACTGTAAGGCTCATTCAAGTAGCACAATTCATGCAAAGGCGAATATTTATTGTACTGTAGTTAAAAGGTAACATTGGCAGTTGTGGTGCAGCGATGTGAGATGCTACATTTTACAGCCATATTTGTTAACCACAGTTAAAATTCTGGCTTGCGACAGATTAGCACCAATCCAAACCTGCAACAACTAAGTTTGCTGCCGTGATAAAGAGGGGTAGCTGAAGAGGGACAGCCTCTACTGCCGGTCCTGAACTACTCTGCCTTCAGATGTTACCCAAAGTAGTATAAATGTCTATAAGCCAGCCCCACATTACACAGACACTTTAAACTCTGTTCTTCTGTTCATAAAACCCAGACTGTATGTGTCCAACAGTGTTAATCAACCAGTCACTAAATAAAGACAAACCTGTGTCAAACCAGAGTTGTAGTTTTTTGCCGATTTTGTTTAATGGTGGTGTTGGTGTGTTCAGAGGTCACTGTTCAATAGGAACATAAGCTCTGTCCACATCAGGCCTTCTGAAGTGTCTGTCTGCACTAGATCCTGCTTGCAGGACCTCCCCTCTGTAATAATTATTGCACTGTGTAAAAGACAACTGACAACACGTACATATACTGTCACATTTATTAAACATTATTAACAGTTATTTAGGCCACAAACAACTACCCTGTTTTTTTTGTCAACAACCAATACAGATGTTTCACTTTGTCATTGTGTGTGTGTTTAAAAAGTCAAAAGTTATCTTAAGGAATCAAAAGATTTTCTATACATTCTCAAATGTACTTACAACATCATTATCCTACTGGACAAGTCCCATATTTCAATTTCCACGTCATCTGCATGTTTAACATTGATATACTCAATAGATTACATTTTACATCACATTCTTCTAAGTAGCAGCACTTTGACTTTTTAATCTGGACTCTACTGTACACTGACCATAATACATACAGTTGTATGAACCAGTGAAGTCACAATATATGAGCAACGTGATGAATGAATGCACACCATGTGACAGATTTGTCAAAATAATAGTACTGTGCAGTAACAGGTACGTGCTCATCATATAACTAACGATGAGGGAGATCCAGCAAAGTCTATAAAATAAGGTCAATTTTCCTTTTAAAATGTATAATAATCAGTTAATGTCGATGTAGATGTTGTATTTATGTTCGACACAGGAGGTGGTGCCCTCACTGCAACCGAGTCTTTGTCTGTACAGGGTGCTGTATAGTAGCTGCCCACTGCTCATAATACCAGGAGGAGTTAAATGCAGGGGCTATATTTTACTTTGTGCATGTTACATCTTGTGTAAAGTATGAATAGCTAATTCTGTGTCTATTAGATGAGGATGGAATTAAACTTTAAGTTGGTTTAATTTCAGTTTTAAAAGCAGTCACATTTGTATTTTCAAAAATCCTTAAAGGAGCATTGTATAGGATTTCGTGGCGGTGACATGGTTTTTGTGCAACATGGCGGCAGACTCCATGAAGAGGACCTGGCGCTCTCTATGTAGATATGAAGAACTAATTTTAAGGTAACAAACACAACAATTATTAGTTTCAGGTCATACACTAATGAAAACATAATTGGGAATATTCCATTTTTGCCAACAAATCCCCTAAATCCTACAAACAGTTCCTTTAACTGCTGAATTTACACCACAGAGCTCCTCAGACAAAACTACATGAACTGATCTGCTTAACTTATATATATATATATTCAGCATTCAAAATTGATTGGTGAAGAAATTAAATTGAAATGGTCCCCATGAGAAAAGGCCTTTTTTTTAAGTCCCATGTCTGGGGCAATAAAAAGATGAAAACAAAATGATTAAGGCTTAGTGCTGATGCCAGTAGACTGTTCATCCATTCCATGCTGTTGAAAACCAGTAACTACGTACACAAAAATATCAGTGATGAAAGAAAGAGTTGTTGTCCAGCATGCAAGTGTTGTTACTGCATATATCACTATATTTTCACATGCTCATGACCATCAGCTTGATAGTCACATTTATTTATATTCCTCTTTTACAAAAAAAGTTATTGGTCCCAAGTCAGATCCAATGAACAACTCTTTACTATAAGGTTTTCCTCGATGATGAATGTCACCATAGTTTGCTCAACTCTGTCGGCAGGCTCTCCTCTGTCTTTATTGGCTGCAGTCTATTTATTATCAGCTCTGTTGCTATAGAAAATTGACCTTGCTATCGATGTCCTCATCATGATTTGATTCAATAGTCAATGGATGTGCTGCATAAGTTTGGCAGCTGGGGATTTTGTATCTTTCGGCCTCTTCTCTGCACTTGTGTTGTGTACACTGTATGTTTTTGTTGGTGTCTTGTTTTTTAAGCTGCATGCAAGCATCTTTCTCTGTGTTTAGCTCAGTGTTGACAGCCACTTTTGCGTCGAAAGTGTTGTTTGTTTTGATGGAGGTGTGTATGTATGTACTGTCTTTGCGGTGGCTGCGTGTCATGGTGACTCTGAAGGTGTGGGTGTGCTGCAGCTCCATCCTGTCCTCCTCCGACAATTTGATGAAGGGACACCACGCAAACGCATGGCGGAAACCAGCACGAAACCTGCAGAAAGGCAGGAGAATTGATTTTCTGCCTCCAGTTTTAGGATACTGGAACCTGAGGAGTTTCTGTGTGTGAATATATCTTTTACCTTTGGTTTAGACAGCAGTAGATGATGGGATTGTACATAGTCGAACTCATCGCCAACCAGAATATGGCCAGATACACCTGAAAAATAAAGTAAATATGATGCCCCAGTAAATAAATACGCCAGACTAAAAATAATGAATGACAGAAGAGCAGCTGCTAACCTGTTGGATGTAATGTTGTTTATAAATGTCTCTGTTAAATGATCCCAATATGAAGTAGATGTGGTAGGGCAACCAGCAAAGGGCAAAGGTCACCACAACGACAACCATCATCTTCACCACCTATCAGAAATCACAGCGAGAGGAAAACTAAGTCAATGTTGCCATATATTAAATTCCTAGTTCAGTTCAGCGGTGACAAACTTTTGACAATTGTGAGGTGACGCGTCAAAAGCCCAAACTTTTAGTTTACAACAGTAGAAAGTGTGTGACCTTTCTCTTGGCTGTTATCTGGCTGTGGTAATGGTCTGTCGCCTCTCCAGGGATATGCCCACCCCATAGCGATCGGCCGACCAAACTGTAAGTCACCAGCATCACCAGTAGAGGGAGCAGGTAGATCAGCAATATCACTGCAAACTGGTAACTGCGGAGGGAGAGAAAGAGAGAAAGTGAATCTGATTGTTGTTTCGGATGTTGTGAACTTCTGTAAGCCCACTTTTTGCAGGGTTCCTCTGGTTGATATTTATCCTTTGTCAACATACATTACCAACATTTAAAGGTGAAGATAGCTTAAATAAGAAAAGAAAATCATAACCATTTATAAAAGTCAATAAAAAGCCTGTGATTACAACTGCTGGTAAGTCATGAGTAAATACATTTTGGTCGGGATGTTTTTCGTACAGAGGGTGCGAAGACAAACCATTTGTCTGCACCATGCTCATAATGCTCACAGTTCTAGATTTTTTTGTTTTTTTTGTTTTTGTTTTATATGACAGATGCCACTGTCTGTGTTTTTTATCATCAATTTTGTTCTTTCACCTTAGTTGATGTGTTCCTCCATAGTCGTCAGGCCAGTCGACCATGCACACGGTTCTGGGGTAGTAAAAAATTGTCACGCTGTAGTAGCACTGAGGGAAAGCCAGTAGTATTGCTACAATCCATATCAGGGCAATCACAACCTTTGTAGAGGTGGAGGAGAGGCGGGGCTTCAGAGGGTGGATGATAGCCATGTACCTGGAAGAACATAAAAGGTTTATTCATTCATATCTTTCACACAGAAATCTGATGTTTAACTCACAGGAACCAGAGTGACTCTATAAAGGATCTTCTGTAAGTAGTCATCTGTGCCACAGATTGTTCAAAGTATTGCCTTCTCTTTATTAGAAAATCCACCCACTCATTCATCAAACTGATTCTGTCCACTTGATATGTGCTTTGGCGAAAGCGATCAGCTTAATGAAAGAGAGGTCTGGTTCTTTCCTGGCCTTCTGCCAAAGTACTAAAAATGGCATTCCTTCCTGCATGTCTGTGTGACGAAAACTAAATTCAATATACTGACAAAGAGTATCGTGATTGCCATTCATCATCAAGCTTAAAATATATCTTATGTATATCTGTCATATTAATTTTATGGAATCAGAAGAATGCTTTTGCCTGACCTAACTAGCTGAATAATGAAACAGAGATGTATTAACATTGGAGACTCGCTGAACATTTACATGCAATTTTACTGATCATAGACGAAAGCTACTGTGTGTATTTGCATATCTGATGTGCAAGAACAAATACCTTTATGCATGAAGATGTAAAATGTACTATATTGAAGAGAAACATTGCACTCTGGTGTATCAGCCCAGTCTGTCCACTGACAGCCATGTTCAGTACAGTTATACTCATTTGTATAACAGCTTGTTTAACAGCATTACTCAGTTTCATCACCATCATAATCAAATGATAGAACTCTGACTATGAATCATTCATTTTAATTATTCACGACCAACAGTGTGAATGTATTAAAATGTGTTATGAGCAATTTCCGTCCCATCTCCAATCTTCCCTTTCTGTCAAAAATACAGGAACGCGTTGTCACCACTCAACTCAAAGCCCACCTCATCTCCAACGATCTGTTCGAGCCATTTCAATCCGGTTTCCGCTGACAGCACAGCACTGAAACAGCCCTCCTCAAAGTCACCAACGACCTCCTCCTCTCCTCAGACTCTGGTCACCTCAACATTCTCATCCTCCTCGACCTCACTGCAGCTTTTGACACCATCAACCACAACATCCTTCTCTCCCGCCTCGAATCCTCCCTCAACATCACCGGAACGGCTCTCTCCTGGATTAAATCATATCTTACAAACAGACAACAGTTCATCAGCATCAACAACTGCACCTCCTCCACTGCTCCTCTGTCTCAAGGCGTCCCCCAGGGTTCGGTGCTTGGTCCTCTTCTGTTCATCCTCTACTTGCTCCCTCTTGGAAACATCATACGTCAACATTAGGGGTGTAACGGTTCACAAAATCCACGGTTCGGTTCGGTACGGTACAGTGGAGCCACGGTTCGGTACGTTTTCGGTACGTTTCGGTACGTTTTCAATACAGTAGAAAACTATAAATGCCAGAGAAACGTACTTGATTTTAAAATATATTTATTCATTAAAACTAACATCATAAAGTTATTCTTTGAACAATGATGGAACTATACCTCAGTGACCCATCTTCTGGGGTGTCTTCTTAGCAGCGTGTAAAATAAAAACAGTTTCTTATGAAAACTAAAATGTAGCATTGTTTGCTGTAGTTATAAACAAATAAAAGAAACAATCCTGTTTTATATGGAACTATGTGTGTGTGTGTGTGTGTGTTTCTACTCAATGTTTAAGTTTTTTTTCAGAAAGATGAGAATGTCTATATATATATAATGTATATATACACTATATTTATCCCTTTATGGGGGACATTTTTCTCTGCATTTGACCCATCCCTGTATATAGGGAGCAGTGGGCTGCCAATGACAGGCGCCCGGGGAGCTAGGGGTACAGTGTCTTGCTCAGGGACACTTCGACACATGACACGGCCCAGTCAAGGATTGAACCTTCGACCTTGCGGTTACCAGACAACCCTCTTAACCCAGGGAGCCACGGTCGCCCCCTTAAAAAAAAAAAAAAAAAAAAAAAAAAAAAAAAACGTATGAACGGTTCGTTCGGTTCGTCATGCGTACCGAACCGTGAGCCTCGTACCGAACGGTTCAATACGAATACGCGTATCGTTACACCCCTAGTCAACATGGTCTTCACTTTCACTGCTACGCCGATGATGTCCAGCTCTACATCTCCACAAAAGCCATTACCACTGCTACTCACTCCACTCTCACCAACTGCCTCACTGACATTAAATCATGGATGCAAACTAATTTCCTCAAACTCAACTGTGATAAATCTAACATGATCATCGGTCCCAAATCCCTCACTAAAACCATTCACAACTTCTGCCTCACCATCGACAACTCCACTCTGTCTCCCTCCCCACACATCCGCAACCTTGGAGTCATGTTTGACAGCAACCTCACCTTTGAACACCACGTCAAACAAATCACCAGAACTGCCTTTTTTCACTTAAAAAACATTGCCCGTCTCCGCCCATCACTCTCCTCACCTGCCGCTGAAACTCTGATCCACGCCTTCATCACTTCCAGAATTGACTACTGCAACAGCATTCTTCACGGCACAACATCCAAAATCCTAAATAAACTCCAGTACATCCAGAACTCTGCTGCTCGCCTGCTCACCCACTCCCGCTCCCGTGACCACATCACCCCTGTTCTCCAGAACCTCCACTGGCTCCCCATCCCACAACGGATCGAATACAAAATCCTTCTCCTCACTCACAAAGCCCTCCATAATCAGGCCCCCTCCTACCTCACCGACCTGCTTCACCACCACACTCCATCCCGTCGGCTCCGCTCCTCTGATGCCAACCTCCTGTCCCTTCCACTCAGGACCAAGCACCGGACATGGGGTGACAGAGCCTTCTCCATATCTGCCCCCTCCCTCTGGAACTCCCTCCCCAAACACATCCGAGACTGCACTGACCTTTCCATATTCAAATCCCAAATCAAAACCCACCTTTTCAAAACTGCTTTTAATGTGTGACCATTTTTGTGTGTTTTTATGATTTTAGTGTATAGCTTTTATATATGATGATTTTAATGTTAAGTGTCTTTGAGTATTATGAAAAGCACTATATAAATAAAATATATTATTATTATTATTATTATGCTATTTAACCCCCCTTTATAGCTTTATAGATAAAATCTTGCATACATTTATTTTCATTAAAAGATACTATTTAATTTACATTTTTTATTTTAATGTGTTGCAGTCAGTGGAGCATAAATGAAAAGAAAAAAATGTAAACTTGTCATCTGGATCATGTTAGTGAACCCTAAAGTGTGAGCAGAAATATTAAACTGCAAATGACACAAATAATCTAAAAATAAGAGAGAATGTTTTTTTCATGTAATTAGTTATTCTGGCTCTGTTTTGTAAAACAACACACTCTCAGGTTTTGCTTTAACTTTAACTCTCTTTATTTATCTCTTTCTCTTTATTTTCAGTTCGCTCTTAAATCTGTTTTGGTTGGCACAAGTCACGTCAGACTCACCTGTAAAGGTAACATTTTTAGGATTATTTAAAACTTTTAGGATTATTGCTGCAATGTGGAGGTGGCAGAGAATCATCTTACAAATGCAGATTATGTTCCACAGTTTATATGTTTAACATGTGATTAAGTGTTTTCTGCTTGCTGCTGCAGCTGTTGACAACAAAGAAAACGCCTGAATAAAATAACAAAAACTGACGATTTCACGAAATTGGAAAGTACTGAGGAGGAATTATTGATCTATAAGTAGACGTAACACCTGGTCTGATCCTAGCGTATGGCATATGTTATGTATCAGATTAAAGACTAAACAGACTGACCATTCATGCTCCAGTACGCATTAATGACATCTGTATCTCTGCTGCTTGTTGACCCATATCTCCTTGCAGCATTTTCCTCTGAACTTGGGGAACAGTTTCTGCTGCTGCTGATATCAAATGATATCAGTATCCAACCTCAAATGACAAACCCCTGACTGAAAAAGAACTGCAGTGAAGAATTAACTGATGAAAGATATTGTAATAGGCCAGCCTGTATCTGCCATTAAAGACCAAAATATGGTCGTACGAGTAGTTTTTCAGGGTATTTTATACTCATCAACCAGTGTGTTAAGCACATTTATTCACCATAACTAAAATCCGTAAAGAAGAAGAACATCAATATATCACAGATAGAGTATATGTAGCAGTCAAGTGGGCAGTCAAGCTTTCTTACCTGTCCACTGCGATGGCAGCCATCGAGTATATTGATGAAAACATGGCCGTGATGGGGAAGAAGTTCTGAAACCGGCAATAGCCTAGGCCAAAGTACCAGTCATTGTGAAGCGCATAGACAAAGTTAAAAAGAGTGTTAAAGGTTGCCATGGAAACGTCAGAGAATGCCAGGTTGACGATGAAGTAGTTGGTGACGGTCCTCATGCGTCTGTGAGCAAGAATAATCCAGATCACTGTTACATTGCCAGTGATGGACACCAGGATGATGAGGGAGTAGGCTATAGCCCACAGAGCCACCTGAGAGAGGAGAGGAGAGGAGAGGAGAGAAGAGGAGAGGAGAGGAGAGGAGAGGAAGAGGAGAGGAGACAAATTAGAGAGGAATAGGAGAGGAGAGGAGAGGAGAGGAGAGGAGAGGAGAGGAGAGGAGAGGAAGAGGAGAGGGAGAGGAGAGGAAGAGGAGAGGAGACAAATTAGAGAGGAATAGGAGAGGAGAGGAGAGGAGAATAGAGGAGTGCAGACAAGACGGGGGGAAAGAATATGAAGAAGAGAAGAGAGAAGGTGAGAGGAGATAAGAGGAGATGTAATGAGATGACGAAAGGAGAGGAGAGATAAGGAAAGGAAGAGAAGAGGATTGTAAATATATATGTATATATATAATATATATATATATATACGTATATATTTACAATATATATGTATATATATATATATATACATATATATATGTAATCAAACAATCAATTGAAAACTTAAACGATAGCCTATAATATTCTGCCTCAAAATACTTAATTGGTAGACTTAGTTGCTTTTTTACATTTAGGATGCTTGTAATTTTTTTTATTTTTCAATTTTTCAAATATCCTTAGGATCTCTGCATTTTTAAAACAAACACTTAAAAGCATTAGTTTTGTTTGATTTGTAGTCGTTTTTTTAAACAACTTTAATAGGATATTGTTCATTCATTCATTGATCAAAGTCTTCCAGGTTTAATTTCTGATCTTTATTCTCCCACCTGCCAGTCCGGCTGCTGGAACTGATTCCCGATCGTCTCGTTCCCGTCCTCCAGCCAGTCCGTGGTCAATGAATACGGCAATGAAGTGGCCTCCATGTCTCGTTCAATGTGTTGAATCAGACCCTCGGCGTCCATTCTTCTCCCTCTTCTGGTGACAGAAACTTTATTTAACTGTAGGTCCTTCCTGCGTAATGAGAGATTTACAGGAGGTAACCTTATGTGATATTATACCGTCTCATGTTCTTGGAGTTACCTAAAATATAACTTGATTTGTAAATATCTCATGCAGTTCATATAGTACAATTCTAGCTGAATTTTTCCGATGATTTCAAGATATTTATAGATATGTAATAATAGATATTTATAGATATTTAATAATATTTTAACACTAAAACATCTATGCTTTGCAGATCTTAGGCATACAATCACGTCAAGTGGGAAATTAGCATTCGGCCGTCTGAACATCAGCACAGTCGCCTTGGTTAATAATCATACATCATATCACTATTACGGCAAGTTCCACATCTACTGATAGCTTAATCTTACAGGAGCACATGTTAGTTTTATTCAAACATTTCCTTCTGCATTAAATAAAGCTGCACTTTGTTTCACCTCACATTTGATTGAAATTATGTTTTAATATGCTAAATATGTTTAACTGTTACTATACTAATATAAATACATTCATCAGCCAATGTGCATCACGGGCATTTGACTCACAGACATTTTCTTTGGCTGCAGTAGGCGCAACAGCCACAAGTGATGAAGTCATGCATTGGACGGCACCAGTGAAAGATGTTCTGCACAATTATAAGACAACATTTTTACTTCTTTCATCTGACTTACCTCTCGTGGTTGAGTTGTCAGTTTTAACATCAGTTTGTCCAATCCATAGTAAACAATGTCCGTAAATTAGACTCCGTGTGCGTAATGGACAACCAGGTACATCCAATAATCCATCAAGACATCTCAACTCTCTCTCTCTGACCATACACACACTCTGTCCCTCTCTCCTGGAATGTGTAGCTGATTACGGTACAAGCTGCTGAGAGAGACGCACTGACAGGCACGCGACTGTGCGCGTGGAGCTGCGCCAACAAAAGAGAGAGAGAGAGAGAGAGAGAGAGAGAGAGAGAGAGAGAGAGAGGGGTATAAATGAAAAGCAGAACAAAATCAACTGCTCTGTTCCGCACATTTCCTGAATCTATTGTCTGTGAGAAAATGAAAATAAAAATGAAAAATTAATAAATATTGAAACAGAAAGAAGAGGAGTTGCATCAATTGAAGGCATGTGTTGGCTCTGGATGGCTCCATCTAAATCATGGCTGAAAGCTTGGATGTGAAATACAGAACTACATAAAGACTGGTTAAAAAACAGGAGAGCAAGAGTTTCATCCACACACATTTAATAAGCTCTCCATGAAAAAGCAAGGAGGTGTCGATATCTGTATTTCTGTAACTGAAGTGTTCCTCATAGAATTTATCTGAGATGAACTGAGGGGGCTACAGAGTTGAAAATGGGGTTGCTAATCCATGCCGCAGTACTTGTAAAGTACAGCTCTTGCAATTATTGGCAGTCACACATTTAGAAAAAAAATGCTGCTTCTTGTAGAGCTGTGGCATTTGAAACATGACAAAACACTTAAATGTCTCCCCAGAGATCGAATGAGTCAGTGTTTATGTGCTGCTGGTTTATAAATATGAGTATTAAAATTTTAGTGCATGTAAAAGGGCACATGAGTACTGGCATTGTCTTTGTCATCAATACATGTGTGTTTAAAAAGAGATAAACAATATAAATATGCACTTTTTAACTCAGCCACTATCACCATAAGGTCCCATTAAGGGCACTTTCATGTACACTTGCTGTACTTGTACAATGTTCACATATCTATAACGGTGATGTGTGGAAGTAACCCTATTTGTGTTTCTTCATACTCTGTGATAAGCTAATTTTCTTTCGATGTGTAATGGCTTCTATTTTTCTCTGTCTTACTGTTATCTTCTTGTGC
The DNA here is from genome assembly GCA_032191485.1 of Leptoclinus maculatus. Lineage (NCBI taxonomy): Eukaryota > Metazoa > Chordata > Actinopteri > Perciformes > Stichaeidae > Leptoclinus > Leptoclinus maculatus. The sequence continues at coordinate 30,552,719 of JAVDOI010000001.1, read as the reverse complement.
TTTCTGTTGTTTTTATACTCACTGACAGTAACTAGCACTTTGTTGTTTGATATTCCTCCTCACATTTGTACTCTTGTTGTGTCTCTCCTCTCTCCTGCCCTCTGTGACTCTCCCTCCCTCTCAGAGGAAATCTACTCTTATGTGTTTGCACAGAAAAGAACAGATAGAGGTGAAGCCTGCTGACTTCAGCTGAACTCACTCAGTTATTTTCTCTGTTGTGTGTGTACAGTATGCACTGCATGTGTGTACTTTCACATGCTCAAAAATCCTTATTGGTCAGCAGGGCCTGGTGAAGGGCATATTAAAGGGCACAAGCAGGCAGGGGAATGAGACGTTTTTACCAAGCTGTAATATACTCCTGAGTGAATCCAAGCCTGATGCACTGCAGAGGGACGAATAACAGTGGTGACTGTAACACTAATGATGAAGGGATGAAACACACGTACCCTGATCTAGCACAAAGAAATGTCCTCTCATCTTCTGTTAATTGTTGCACTTGAGCACATTTCAAAGACTACATCTGAAAATACTCAGGTTTGCTTTACTTTGTCAAGATGAGATAAAAAACCAGCCAAAACTAACCGGGTGAAAATAGTGATTTACTTGACTGAACAGCCACTCAGACGGCTCCCTCTTATCAACTCAACAAACGACTGCTGATAAGGGTCGACCAGAGCCAATTGTGCCTGAAGCACAGCAAACAGTATGGGTGATGGTTGGCCACAGACAACCTGTCTGCATGCAGCCAGCTTTGAATGAATGTATCAGCGTCTCACATAGATTCATTGGCAGCACAAGTCAATACATATACAAATAATCACCACTTTGTATATATGTGCAAGACAAAGGGTGGCGTATTATTTATCATTTTTTGACAAATTCCTGAATTAATTCACAGATTGCAGGGTATGAATGCTGGCATTGTGGAGATTACCGCCTGTAGAGGGGGTAAGGGAAGCCAGTGTTACATAGTGTTGTTGCACTGTTTTATGCTATCCTCCATGCCAAACCACTTTAAAAAGGTGGTTTATAACCGAATCTCAGTGAGACTTTTATTTTTTTAAATAAAGGAAAAGAGGAGGAAGTGCAATGCGCCCATAATTCCTGGATACGCCCCTGATGCATTCAGATCAATTTCGTGCTTCAGCGGTCTAAAAACAATTGTATTTCATCAAACTCATCGATCATTCGAAATCTCAGTGGCCATTTAAATGTTTTACCGGCGAAATACTCCCACTCGATATCGTTTTCAGTTGACTTCAGCCCATAAACCTCCCACCCATCCATCACTCTGCCAGGTGTGGTGATGATGACAACGCGGAAGTGATTTGTCAACATCACAGGAGTCAACTGTCCTCAGTCAGCCACGATGTCCGACAACGACGATGTCCGATACTGTCAGCGATGCTCATACATTTTACTCAAATTTCTCCTGTTCGCTTATGCCATCGTCTGGTGGGTGAGTAACGTCATTATGATCATTTGTTAAAGAGGAGTTTGCACAAATATTCCGGTTTGCGGGCGCAGACAGACAGGGTGTGTGTGGGTGTTCTCGTTTCAACTGGAGCCGCGTGTGTCGTCCACCTCCATGGAAAGGAATCATAATAAATGGTGTTATTGCTAGAAAATGATTGACGCTCAACATTTCATCCACTTTTCAAATCGCAGCGTTCAGTTGTGATCCACAGTTTGAACGCGGCAGGTGTTGTACCTGTGGAGTAGTGTTCTTCTTCAGTCTGCATGCTACAATGTGGCCACACCCTCCTGTGTGCACCTTTACCCTGCTCTTACCTGCCTGACCCGTACTTGGTAAACACAGCGAGGGAGCAGATAAAGAGGAACAGTAAACTATAATCAGGCTTTTCTTTCTGGGAGATTCCACAAGCTGCTTGTGCACATTTTGTCGTGTCCGGCTGTGGTCGGAGTCATGTGAGAGCCACCATATGACAGACGGGCAATAATGTTTTCAGTAAATTTAGGAAAGTGACATAACAGCATTAAATTGCTCTAAATGACAGAGTTGGTCTAGTAATTATAGGCCTATTGTTCAGTTTACCAAGTAACATAATCTGCATGTTAGCATGACATTGGGGATATTCAGGCATATTCTCTGAAGTTTTGAGATATTTCATCTGCTTCCTTTTTTTTTTTTTTTTTTTTTAAAGAGACAGAACGTCCACACATCACACTTGAATACTGTGTGTGTAAGGTAGTCAACACAACAAAACATAAAATGTAATACAATTACTATGATTAAAGGTGCATTGTGAAGGATTTGGCGACATCTAATGTTAAACTTCAGTGGCTGATACAAAAACGTGAAACGCTAAAGGCTCTGGCTAGAGCCAGTGTTGTGTTTATCTGATCTGGGCTTCTGTAGAAACATGGCGGTGCAACATGGCGTAGACATAGACATGAACAGCTCAATCTAACAAAAACACCATGTTCTTACTTCATGTGGTTATTCACTTAAGTATATTCATTTATTTATTTATTATATTCCATTTCTGCCAAAAGATCCCCCTAAATGCTTGACACTGATCCTTTAAATCTAAGTGCAGTTTACACTCGCATAGTAAACGGTGTGTATGACTTGATCAAAATGATGTGTTTGTGTGTTTTAATCTACCAGATGGTCAGTTTAATGGGGAAGAATGAGAAAAAAAATATAAAGGGGACAGTCTATCAAGTGAAATAGCTCCTTGTTTCTGGTCATATACTACTTAAATAATTGTATAGAACTGCACTGTATTCTCTGAAGGCATCATAATGTAACCTAACTGAACCTTCGTTCTCCTTCGGTCAGTTTAAACACAGATTGGTTGTTTACATTGTAACATTATCGGGGAACAGAACCGATGTCCTGATCGCATATTTTATTGAACATTGGCGGATAACGATCATCAGTAAAACTTTATTTCACACTGTGATGGTTAAGGTAACCTCTGTATTTAATCCACTGTACACGTGTGCCGAACCGTGAGGGGGGTCTGTACGGATCAACAACGATCCATTACACCACTATTTACAACCTACACAATAAGGTTACCACAGACTGTGAAGGAATCTGCTGATTGTGTAGCTCAAGCTGGCTAACTGTTTATTGATTGTTGATCGAGGGATTATTATGACTGGGTTCTTGCTGCCTCTGCATGACTGGCTGATTGACTGGGACAGCAGATGTCCAGGGGCCATTGACCATCAAAGGCCCCCAAAACCACAAGTAGTGCAAGCATGCATAAAATGAAAAGTCTCAGTCTCAGGGAAGTTAGGAAGGGGAAGTTATAACAGAAATTCAAAAATATACACAGGTTTTATTGTATTATTATATTAATTCAAGCTGAAACTGAAAATAGATACTCTCATGGTTTCTATTATGTCAGTTTTTTTTTAAATAAGTAAAGGTTTCTGTGCGCCAAACCCTGCAGCTGCTCCCTGTCATAGAAAACATGACAGATGGCTGATTGACACAACACTTACCATAGAAAGAAAATCAGTTATTAGTTTCCTCCGTGGAACATTTCTGAAATGTTTATTCATGGAGAGAGGGGAGGAGTGAGAGTGGGATGGTGAGGCAGATGGAGTCAGTAATGGGTTTATTATGGAGAATGAATGCTTCCTTGATAGGAGAGGTGAATCAGATGAACGGGTTATATTTACGTTGCTCATACAGCTTGTTGATTCAGTCATGATGTTAAAGAGACGCTCACCAGACGCCGTCTCTGAGGAATGTGGCTTGTCTCGGCGTGATACAGTCGAGAATAAAGAGCAGTCTGGGACATGTTGTCGCATCCTCCAGGAAACGTTGACAGTAGCAAGTGTTCACACACTCGGCATTAAAGTGGGTGCTGTTTTATTCAAATCAACACCAACCGTTTTGTGCCATAATGTTTGATGAAACAGGTGTGTGATAGTAATTGAAACGTATTTTTAATTGACTGCATGCACAAATGCTGATACAGCAGGCAGCTTTATTGGCAGCAGTGACCAAATTCTGTGGTGGTGATTTATTAACACGATTCAGTGACATGTTTTCAACCTCAGACCTTTGCTTTCTCATTAATCAACTGATCTTTTAAACTACCTAAAAAGGAAGCTGTAGTAGTATAATTAGCTCTTACTGTCATGCTTTGAGACTTTTATTTATTGCTCCTTTTTTATTATTAAATGACAAACGGCATATGTTGTAGGAACAATACAGGAGTTACTTCCTGTTCACTGTGTGAAATCTAAGTCGTAAAAGGACAATGACTTCATCTAATCCATCTTTATACTGTGTGATCAAAGGTGGTGCAGTTGACAAGACTAAAACCAAAACTAAAACAAAGCATGAAAAAGTTATATGATTATTCCAAAGGTCATGTTTTAAAGTCATTCTGAGATTATGTTATGCCAATGTGTGTAGTGACATAATGCAAACGGTGCATTTGGTAGGCAGAGTAGAGTATGTAATGTATTACATGTTGTGATCAGTCACTACGATTACCATCTGTAGTTTGTCATGAATTGCTTACATCTGTCAGTTGAATTGTGAAACCAACTGTGATCTTAGCTCTGAACAAGACAACCTCCTCTTATTTTCTGTCTAAACACACACCAGTGTCATGTGTCCTGATGTTTGTCCCATGTCTGCAGCTTGTAGCCTGGTTGGTTTCAGAGCTTCATCTGAAGTCTCCGCACCGACTGTATGACAGCAGTTAGTCAAGCTCACTAATAGCACTGTGGAATTGTTGTAGCAGAGTGTAGTCTGTTATATGATACAACTTAACCTTGGCCTGATGCCCTGATATTGTCACCAAGTCATCTGCAGAAATTTAGAGTTGCTTTGTTTATGGCTCTAAGTGCCCCCCCCCCCCCCCTCCCCCCCTTTGCTGAATTGAAGTGAGTTCAGGGCTGGCATGCAACCAGCCAGCAGCGAGATCTCATAACAGACAGCAACCAGGGACTTGTAAGGAAAAGACATTATGGTGGATTATAAATAGTGTTTGGACCTTTTAGAACTGAAAGGCTGAAGATAAATTGTGGGGAGGCAGACAAACGTGTCAAAGAATGAGGCTTTTTGCACGAGCAACATGCTGTCCTCTAACTGTTTGCCTGTGCGTGTGCGTGTGCGTGTGCGTGTGCGTGTGTGTGTGTGTGTGTGTGTGTGTAAGGAAATAATCTTTGCTTCGGGGGAAAATTGAGACTGAATCAAAAAGGTCAACTCCGCCTTTTAAACTGCCGCTGTAGATTGGCGTAATAATAACCAACACTGCTATGTAACGGGACGGTACGGAGGACACAGAAAATAGTGGCAGCACAGCAATCAGTCAGTTCTGCAGGTTTTCAGGTTATTTAATTAAACAAACTTCAAGAAATACTAAGCAACAGAAAACCTAGCTCAGTCCAGAGCTTTATCACAAAACTAGGAAATATATACCTCTTTCAGCCGGGCTGCTAGCCGGCTTACCGGTCTCAAATCTCTCCAACCCTGGAGATCTTAGGGAGGTGTGTCTCTTTTAGTTTAGGTTAGTCTTGTTAAAAACCTAATTTTGGCTGCGATAATTTTCTCCTCCAATTAAAGTGGTGTAGATAATCAAAACTGTCACCTTGTTGAAAAAGTATCTGACCAATCATGTCTGTGTTGCCTCTTTGGCCCTATTTGATCTCAGCAATTATACTTTTGTGCATAAACTATTATCATAAGTCGTTAGATACCAGTTTGCATTTAAAGAAAGTGTGTTTTCTTATTATTGTGTGTGTGTGTGTGTGTGTGTGTGTGTTAGTGATGTATTGTGTTTAGCAGCTTACAGGTGAATGTCTAGATGTGTGACTGTACATGAAAGGTGGATATTTCAGACTTAAGAGTCTCTCGACCCTCCCTGGATGCATAAAAGATACAGAGATAATTAAAGTTACAGTGCTATAAATGGGTCATTGGTGTTTGGCCAGTTACTTTGGCTGTCTGATCACATTACAGTCCTACATTTGCTCATGTACCATTTGGCTATAATAGAATCTGTGTAATGTAATTGGCCTTTTTAGTTTTAGATTTGCCCAGAGCTCATTGTAGGAAAACACTTGGTCGTTTTACTTTGTTGTCATGTATTACATTTCTACTTCAATTCATAGTATACATTAAAATGTAGAAGAAAAAGCTTTTTCAAACATCGTTCTTCACCAGAATTTTAATTTTTTAAGGTTAACATGCGAGATATTAATAGGGCTGTAATTTGAGTGAACTGACCCTTTAAGCTTTTCTTCACTCTCTTGATGTCCCTGGTAGGCTGTGACAGTTGCTGTGGCATAATTATCTGATTCCAGATGCTGATAGAATGCAGATTACTGTTGCAGCTTTGATGTATGCTAATGTCACACTGAATATGTGGCAAGGAAGGCACAAAACACTGGACTGGATAGTTTACCATTTATATTTGACTGGAGAATCAAGCCTCTGTCTCAATCTGTCTTGTTAGTGTTAACAAGGTCAGTGTGAAACAATTATTACATTTGCCGACGGTGGTCCTTAAATGAAAGGGTTTATTCTAATCTAATTAAACTAACCTTTTGAGGAAGGATCAAATTAACTATTTTAATATCTATGTAAATGAGCGTTTATGTGATATTTCCTTCAGTTAGTTAAAAGGTTTAGAGGTTTTAGATCTTTTTATTTGCAGGCTCAAACTGAAATCTCACAGTGTAGCCCAGGCTCATTAATTCTTATCAAACCGTAATGACCTGTTTTCACATGTTTGAGAATACAGCCTGCAATTAGCATCCATTAGCAGCTATACAGTACTAGTTAAGATTGCTTTCATTTCTGCAGCACAAAACCAAATTAGGCAGTTGATCGGTGTCGGCTACCATGCTATTTGAACACCACAAAAGCCAATCCACCATCATTATAGGGATAGTTTTACTGTATACTTTAATGGTGAAAGAGCTCAGTTTTCAAAACACTATTACAACTTTTGTCGTATAAAGAAACCCTGTTGTTGCTGATGACTTTCATGACACTTTGGGATGCCTTCTTGTTAAGTTTCTGAACCATAGATGCTGGGAAAAAAATCCAGCCTCTTGCAACTCTGATCCAGATAATTCTGTTTTTAAAAAGGGATTGATACAATGAAAGCCTAAAATTGAAAGAGAAAGAATCAGACAGTGTTACAGAGCTGTATGTGTGACAGTCTAGACGCTAATCTTCTTCACAGCATTGATAGTTCTTACAAATTCTAAAGTCAGACTTGAATTGATTATCGAAGGTTTGATCTTGGAGACAAAAATGCTTTGAGGCTGTGCGTGCGTGTGTGTGTGTGTGTGTGTGTGTGTGTGCACACACTCGGAATGTACTCAGGCGAATACTTATGGAGGACGCTTTTTGAAAGTTATATTTTGCCCACTGAAGATTAAACAACACTAAGGGTCTACTGCCATACTAGCGACTCTGTGAGGCTGCACTTAGGCTCAGCAGTGCTTAAAGTCAGCATTCTAGTATGCTCACAATGACAATGTTACATGCTGACGCTAAGCAGGGAATCTATAAACAAAATAAATCATGTGAACTTCAGTGTTCATTTTATAAAACTATAAATAATGAAATTGACAAAAACACTATTCAATAATTGCATGCTAGTAAGGCAACAAGGTAAACGTATGTGTTCCACTATGCAGCATTTCTTGGTCATCATATATTTTGCTCATAATGAGTACAGTATTTAGTATACAATGAGGTATTTCAGTCAAGTAGATGTTTTGTGTTGCTTTTGTTTAGATCAGAGTCGAACAAATCTCATACTGTCTATTTTTTTTTTATAGTAATGAAGATTGTCCATAATCTTCTCAGGCTGTCCTCAACCAAAGAAATTATTAGTCAGCTAACACTCATTCGATTGTGTAAACCACTCAATTAGTTGATTTAATCTTGATTTAACAGATCTGTAAAACTTAGTGTCTCCACAAAGAGTCATGCAATAGCACCAGAACCCTTTGTTTACCAGAGATGTGTTCATTAGTTTCTTGGAAATAAGTCATAAAGAACGTCTGATCTTAGTCGACTAAGACAAAGGAACGATGAGTGGACTGAAAGGGGGCAGCCCTATACAATTCAAGTGAATAGATAATCTACTCAACATAACTTTAGTTTAATCAATCTTTCATTTCTAATTCTTAACCTTTTAATTTTAAAATGCCGAAACCAAATAGCTGATGTAATTAAAAAAGGGATTTGAAAATGCTTCAGATTCACTAAAACAGCTATCAAACCCCAGTTTACACTGTCTGATCACATTTGTACATCTGATGTAAAGTATGTTGAAACCTGTTGATCCCATGACTTTCTGTGGTGGAGACACAAACTCAATGCATCCACATGACTATGCAAGGTCAGAGCACGTAACGTAGTATTAAATAGCGACAAAGACTACTTATAGTGGGGCGGGAGTGGAGGTGGATGTGTCCAACAAACCCACCAGACCGGTTTTGAACACGTGTCCATAAGTGTTGTTGGGTTTTTGTTGCCTAAACCTAACATTCATGACAGTTTTCCTAAACCTAACCGTTGTTGCCTAAGCCTAACTTTCGTTTCATAAGGTATTTTTATAAGGTTGTCTCGAAAAAGAAGATTTGCAGAGCAACAGTTCGTGTCCCTGTACACCAAACCAATAAATTGCATTTATTTTGACTATTTCAAGAACTGCCATGAGACTGAGTTTTTTTTTTTATACATAATAGTAATTTTCCCAGCTGAGTGGTGACTGTGAAAGTAGCATCTAATCAAGGAAATCATGAAGAGTGTTTTCTTCTTTTAGTCTTATTGAAACCCGCTGAAATGAGATGAATCAGACACCTGCTCTTTCAAGCTTATGACGAACCCATCCTTACTGCTTTTTGTTTTGTTTCCAGTTGATAGGTGGCTTTATCCTGGCCATTGGCATCTATGCTGAGGTGGAGAGACAACGCTACAAGACATTGGATGGAGTGTTTTTGGCCCCGGCTATAATCCTGATCCTTCTGGGAATCATCATGTTTATTGTTTCACTCATTGGAGTCTTGGGTTCACTGAGGGATAATCTAACCCTACTGAAAGTGGTGAGTAGTGTAATGAGAGCCAAGTAATTTATCTTTATCTTTTAAATAAAGTTGCTGCCAGGATGCTTTTATTCTTTGTTTTATATAACATTGAGTTCTGCTATGTTCCTGTAGTTAGTCATGCATGTCATACTAGCAAATGTGTTAGATCATATGTGGGGTTAGGGTGCACTATAAGTAATATTCCTCCTTGTTTGAGTGTAAAGTGATACTCAGTGATGCTTGTTGTAGATGTTAATAAAGCATGATTGAACTACACACTATACTAATAGCAGGCACATAAGATGTTTAGCAGCAACCATGATGATGATGAAGGGTACAGTGGCTCTCCTACTCGTTTACATGCAAATATAAAGCAGTTATGTTTGTTAGACGATCATGACGAGAAACAACTACCTGATTTCACTCCTAAAAATAATCTACGAAAGGAGGTCAGCATAAACTCTTTTTTTTTTTTTTTTTTGTCATTGCTTTTGTGTGATTTTATGGGAGTCATTTGTAGAAGTAGTGAACATAAGAAAAAAACTAGATCCAAATTTGTCAATTTGTCTTATGGTGTGTTATGGTTTTATCTTCATCTCATTTACATGGAGATCATGTTACAACTGAAGTTGCATGAGGTATTAAACTGCCTCATATTATTTTAGTCAGGTGAAAACCTTACTATCATGTGACCATGATCCATAATTACGGAGCTAAATGGGTAATATTGTGACAGTCCTTTACTGAGATGTTTGTTACATTCATTATCAGTTTTCTTGTCATTAATGTATTAATTCATGTATATCTATATGTGGCTCTGTGAGGAAAGGCTTGAGTAGCAGTCAGTCTTTCCTCTTTTTTTTTTTTTTTTTTTTTTTTTTTTTTTTTTTTTTTTTTAATGCCTCCATGCCCACGACAGCTGTGGCCGGAGGCATTATTTTTTCATGTTGTCCGTCCGTCCGTCCGGTCTACTCTCGTGAAATTGATATCTCAAATATGCTTTAAGCAAATTTCTTCAAATTTGGAACAGCACTCAAGGTTGAACTGATTAGAATTTGGTGGTCAAAGGTCACTGTGACCTCACAAAACACGTTTTTGGCCATAACTTGATAATTCACATGCTAATTATGACAACGTCACACAAATGTCTAATAAGATAAAATTATGAAGTGAAGACATTTTGGACAGACATGGATGTAGACGGCAACATGGCTGGTTGGTGGAGGCACACAACCACAAGGCATTCATTCAAGTTTAATGCTGTCAATCATCTCATATACATGACTATTAAACATCATTATGGTCTGTCATAAATCATTTTTTCAATAATATGTGGTGCATTTTAATGTTTATACGGTAGATGGTACACGGGTTCATATTTATTTGTCTCCAGTTTTTACAGGTATAGAATGTTTTTGGTTTTTTTTGCCACGACAAATGTTGTTCAACCATGTTCAACAGCAGTTTACTTCAGGCATGGGAGCATATGCTTCCCTTTCACCCTGGAACAGATGCTTGGGTGCAAAGACATGCAGACAGACAGTGCTACAAATGCAGGACCAAACAAATACCGTTGTTTGTGGCAGTAGTGAAAAGCCTGATTTCATGTTTCTAAGTTTGGTGATAACTTTAATAACTGATCAAAAGCTCATCCAAAAAACAACTATAAAGATAAATATTGAAATTGAAACAAAAGTGTGTAAGTGTGTAATGACTCTTCTTTTCTATCGTCTGTTTGGTTACAGTTCATGTACACCCTGGCTGTGTGTCTGATCCTGGAGCTGCTCGGAGGAATCATGGCGCTGGTGTTCCGCAATCAGGTGAGTCATCCAAGGTGTTGATCAATAACCTCACATTTAGAAACACATAGTGGGGGAACAGGTTAACAACCAACGCTTTATGCAGCAATAAACTGATATTGAAATACTGTTCATGAGGATATAATAAAAACCAAGACAAAATGAATTGGATTTATATTGTTTAATATATATTTTGGTTGATCTCAGTATGATTGACATGCACTAAACACTGCATGCATCTTTTAAAGCACAAGGTAATATTAATGAATGAGCCATGATGAAGTAAAAGTAAATTGATGTCATATGATTCTTATTCATCGAAACCAAATGCAAAAACCAGGCAAGTTAGTGAGTTGACATCCTATAATATCTGTTATTAAAAGGAGTCTTCACTGACACCACATTGAAATCTTAATGTCTCATATTTCTCGTCAGGAAATGCACAGGGACAGTATAATCAGAATTGATCTGTTCAAAGAGTAGATAGGATTATCATTTTAATGATATCCGTATGCTGATGAAACGTACTGCTTTCCTGACTTGTGTTTCTATATGTGAGGAAGTGCTAATGTGATCATGTGACCATGATCCATGATTACAGGGCCAAATGATAATGACATTCCTCTACTGAGATGTTCATTACATTTAATATCAGTCTTCTTGCCAATGATGAATATCTTAATGTGGCTCTGTGGGGAAACATTTAAATCTTTTTTTCTTCTTTTTAATGCTTTCAATCATCTCATTTACATGACTTTACACTAAACATAATAATGGCCTGTCTTGGAATAACTTTTTTCAATAATATTGTGTGGTGCATTTTAATGTTCATGCCAGTTTGTCATAAGAAAATCTAAATTATCCACATAATGAATGTCCGTTTCAGTTTGTTAATGGCAGTTTTATTTAAAATATATTACAAACAGAGCTTCTAATATGTCACTTCTTTATTTTACTGTTGTCTCATTTACATTGAGATTAAAAAGATATGGCAGTGCATTTTAATAAGATTTCAGTCTATTTCCCCTATAAGTAGATTTTATGAAAGATGGCTTTTTGTTTTCAGCGTCTCATTTTCATGAACACGTGTTAAAAAGTGATAAAGACATATGAGCTTATAGCACGTTATTTAATAATGGTCCAGTGTCTTGTGTCTCAAAGGGAAACGCCTCGCTAGGCTTAATCCAAGTCTATAAATCTTCTTATTGTAATGTGATTTAAATATGGCTGCTTTGCCCCTATACATTCACTGTGAAGACCTGATATTTTCAGGGGAAGAAGAAAATGAATTGAATGAAAGGCTCAGTCCCTTTAATCTCTGAGCCTCTCGTGAGCGGAGAAGTCTCAAGTCTTTATTACAGGTTGTTAAAAGAGCAAAATGACGGAGCATTCAGCAGGCCTGAATGCAGTAAATAGCCCAACCCCTCTTATGAAGTATAAATAAGACTAATGTATCCCAAACAAAGAGTGAAGTGGAATAAATGATTAGTTCCCTAAAAGAAAAGCTCTTCATAAACGTACTTAACGTACTTCAAATATTTATTGTACTGTCCGGATAGACTAATGCATTAACTGGACGTGACTCTGCTGCACCAGATTGTGACTGACAGATGTGAGCTGTCAAACTGTCACATTTTAATATTCCAGTTCAGTGGATTAGTCACCTTGACTAATGAGAACATTTCCTCTGCAGCCTGTCTGACCCATTGATTCTAGATCAGATGTGTCGTGGATACAAAACAATTGTGGTAACATGACGTCCTTTGTATTATTAACACACACAAACTGTTTTGCTTTTGTTGTTTTTTCTCCCTCTTACAGACTGTAGGTTTGCTGAACAAGAACATCCGAAAAGGCATAGTGAACTACTATGATGACCTGGACTTCAAAAACATCATGGACTTTGTACAGAAGAGGGTAAGGTTATATCACTGAATGTTTTCTGTCATGTGACAGGATTGAAAGGTCCATATGAGCTTTTCAAATATGTCATAAGGCAATACAGTACACTCAAAACACCTGTTTAGCATTACAGGGCTCTAGTCAGGATTTGAAGTGATCTTGGATGATCACAAGTTGTTTACAGAATAATCAGAGAGCCATTACTCTGCACTTGCTCCCTGAGTACATCATGCTACCAACTTTTTAGGAAGCGTAAGGAGATGCACAGTCAGGGGGTCTATCACACATAGAAATTAAGAAGCAGCCTGCAGCAAACTCCACTGATTAACAGAAGAGAAAAGACCAATGATCCATCAGTCTGCGGACTACATGCCACATGTTAAGACATGTGCAGAGTGACCAGCACCAGTGGAGCAGGAGTCTGTCTTGATTTAACCATATTGTGGCTGCTTGAAGGCCGAACAGTTGGCTGTTGTTTTGTGGAAGGTAATTTGGTGGTTTAGCAAGCACCTGCCTCAGTTCAAATCCCTTCACAATTGAACAGTTCAGATTGTCTTGAATCCAAAGTCTAAGCTTCCAAGCATTTATAGACTAGCAGAATTAACAATTGATGTCCAGTGTGCCAAGGCTGTCAGATTATACCATTAATATCAGTTTCTTAGTATGAACAACTACTACATGGTCACACTATTTTCTGTCAAAGTTAGAACAGTTCTGTTTATTTCACATTAATGATTTCTGTATTTGTGTTTTTCTCTCTTCTCACTGGTTTAAAAGACGGGGCGTGGTTGGAAAAAGGGGATGTCACGTACTTCTGTGCACCAATCAGGATTTAGTAACATTTAAATCTTGACAGTTGTGGGGTTGTTGGCTTTTTATTTTTCCAAACTACTGTCAATCAAATCTGATCAAGCCACATTGATACAGTCCTGCTGAGTTTTTATGTGTTAAACTCTTACTTAAAGCTACTGCAATCATTTTGATAATTTTTATAATAACAATGCGAGACTGTGAAAAGGGTTTCTTCATTGTGGTGAACAGATACAGTAATTAAACAGAGAATTATCACCTGAATCTGCAGCTCCCCTTGGCTTTACAGAGCTTTATAGTGAGTTTCAGCTCATTTTTAAGCTGTCTGGCCTGCAACAAATTCAGGAATTTTTTTTGAAAAACCCTAATTTACACTACCTGCTTAGCACCAAACAGCAGACAGACACAGTTAGAGACTAACTGGGGAATATAGTGACACGTTTAGCAGCTAAAGACTAAAATATTACCCTCAAGAGTTGGGGAGACCAAAACCAGTTAAAAGAGAGTGAATATACTGAAATTGCATCTGCCAGGCAAACTACAAATGTATGCTAGTGCTGCTCTGTAGCTGCTGAATCTTTAAATATGCAACTGTCTACTAACAAGTTCACCACATCAGCTAAAAAGGTGATATGTCAATATTGTGGGCAAAAAAAATGAATTGTTAAATTATACTAATGTTGTTGCATATTTAGTCATGAGTATTTAATGTTATGGAATCATACGCCAGATTTGAAACCAAGTTATCAATTATGATCAAAATTCATTCATGATTGTCTGAGAGTCGCTTTCACAACTGTAGTTTGGTTCATTTGATCCAGACTAAGGGAAAAGACTGATACATTGTTTAATTTTTAGTTCTGGTCCGGTTCCCGTCCTCTCTTACTTTTTACAAACAAACTGGGGGAAGTAAACAGGAAGTTATCTAGACCGACAGGTAACTCATTGATTGAACAGTTTTGGCGATTGTCATCCTGCATCATCAGGACCCACATGGGGAAATCAAATTCTGGGGACTGACAGAAGTTTATACAGCACTTGATGTGTGTATGTATGTTCTTTGGCTTCACAAAGAGCTCACGAAGAAAAAACTGATTATAGGTATTGTTTGTTAGTATTCTTACAAATTGACCACATGTAATAAATAATGACTAACAGGTAGAGACGGGACTAAATGGTGACGTGCTTATTATTGTGGGATTGCTGTCACACACTTTTTAATGGATGTAATGAACTGGCACAGAGTCGGATACAAGCGCAGCAGTTTTAGATGTTTTTGACCGAAAATACCCGCGCTGATGTGTGTACGTGTTAACATGGTTACCAAATGGTATATAGTATATGGCCTTATACAGATCAATTATAAGATCGCTTCCTGAACAGATTTCACAATCAGCAGATTGATTTATTAGTAGTTCAGCTTTTGAAATCATGCTAAAATCAATTATCTGATAATATCCTTGGTTCGTTTGCTTTCTCACCATTCTTGAAACCCATCGGCTGACGACCGATAATCCTCTGGGGGTGAGGGGCTATATTTCTGGGGTTTCGATTTAGGCAGCGGCTATCCGGGCCAATTTCTCTTACGTGAGCTGCTCGTTGTTTACAGTCTGTCTAGCAACTTGAGATGCAAGACTGGAGTTGTGAGACGGCGTGTACGACCAGATGTTTCACAGCCAGCTAACAAGCTAATTTTAAACCAAAGCTGGTGGGTTCCCATATTGCATTCCGGCCAAATGCGCTCCGCCTCTTTTGCTCTCCTGTTTATGGCCCTGTCACACTATTGCGTATCATACTAGCGTATGCGAGCGTATGAAAAACATCACTCATACGCTGGTATACGGTGACATACGCTAGGGGTACGTTAGGCATAGGTTGTATACGTTTCAAGCACGGTCGCATATGCTGGCATACGGCGAGGCATACAAGTTTTTTTAAGCATGCTTAAAAATGTTGTGCGTGTGGCGACGTATGGTTTATACGCTAAGCATATGCTCGGCATACGCTGAATACGCAAGAGTTACGTCAGAGGTACGTTACTCATAGGTGGAGTACGCTGGTCATACGCTGACATACGCTGGCATGAAGGTGTACCGTATTGATAGCGCATGAGTCACGTACTTCTAACGTATGTCTGACGTATCTGCAACGTATATAGACATCTTGGCGTATGCCTGACGAATGAGTAACGTATTTAACTTAAAACTAGCATTTGATTGACGTATGGCCAGCGTTTTGAGAAAGTGTATATATAGGCTCCCATTTCGAGCTCTTCTTCAGTTCTTCGTGGATCTACAACGAGAGAGGATGGAGGTAGCTCTTCTCCAACACGCATGCGCAGTTCGTACGCTGCCCATACGCTGGTCTTACGCTGGCCATTCGTTGTCCATACGCTGGCGATATGCTACTCATACGCTTCTCATAGGTTCAATACGTTAAGTATGCGAAACATTCTGTATTTTCAAGGGTTTTTTGTGCGTATGAACGTTTTTTGGGGAATTTGCATACGCAACTCATACGTTTTTCTCATACGCAATAGTGTGACAGGGCCCTTACCTGCATTCAACCAAAGCCTGCTCCAACATGATTAGTCCATACTACTAGGACTACAAACGGAAACCAGAACGCGTACGATACCAAAATCTTGCCTACAGATTCTATGTATGTGTTTGTGAGATGTAATAGAGATTTAGTAGCGATTACTTTCACACCACAAACAAACTGCACCAGAGACGCACCTTTTCAAGCAGTCTGGGTTCGGTTGTTTGGTCGGCACCAGGGTTCAATTGACAGCTTTGGCACCAGCCCAAATGAAGCATACTAACTGTTCAGAAGGACCTGCGTTTGTTCTAACTGAACGAAACGGGTTAGGTGTGAAAGCACCTGTAGTTGATAAAGAGTCTCTGCCATCGGTGTCAATCGTTTCAGCGCTGCCAGGAATAGTTGTTTTTGCTGGAGCGATATCAAAAAAATATGCAGTTCAAAATGTATGTCAAAAAAAGAATTTGCCACATTTATTTTGGCTTGCCATCCAGTCAACAGTCTCAACTCTTTGTGAACTTAGTAGTTTAATACCTTCAAAAGCAGTTCCACTTCATCATCACTCAAAACAAAAAAAGGCTTGCTTTGGCAGCAGATTTTTAATCTTTATCCTGTGATGTGATCTCTTGAAGATCTTAAGTCACTGGCACTCTGATCTGCTTGCTCTGATGACAACAAACCGTAATGGTTTTTCACAGTATGTTTTTCCTGTCACGGTGTAAAGCTGCTGTTTGGCTCCAATGTCCTTTGAGAGATTTAAGTGTTTTCCTGGAGTACTTGGACGAAAAAACAATAAGAAAACCTTAGTGGGGATTGAGACTGTTTCCACACGTAAATTGACTCAGTGGATTTATCTGCGTTTGAGGACAATGGCCTAATTGTTGCTCTGGTTACAGTCAACCAAAACATTATTGGTCGTCTGAAATTCTACTGATGCTTAAACTGATCGGTCGAATCTGCACGTTATCTCTAGATTAATTAAAAATACAATTGTTTCTAGCGTTGTTCTTTAGTAGCAGCAAAACAAGTAATCCTTCAAGACATGAACTCTCTTTCACACACACACACACGTCCCTTCCGACCCTTAAAATAACAGATTAACTAGTGCTTTTCTCCTAATGTTACTTATGTATTGTAAAACCAGCAATTGTTCGACAAATGAGAATTTGGAAGGGGCTAAGTTTGACTATTTTTGTAACTTAATTACTACTCAGCCTTTTGGCTATACCAGCTACTAATATGCCACAACATACGCTAAATACCTTGGTTGCCACTAACAAGAAAAGGATGCATGCTTTAACTGAACCTGGGTCAGCTAGCCTCTATTTCTGCCATCGCTCCACTTGTCAACAAAGCATTTCTCGCACCTGGTCCTCCTCTTGTGTCAATTGCACTTCAGTTAGGCAAACAATCAGACGCAGACAGAAAATAAATTGAAATACTCCGAGGATTAGTGTTCTCATCCCTTACGACTCATTGATGTTGGTCTCAACAAAAAGATGCTCCTTTTTGTCTTCTGTGTTCTGATCGTGAGTCAATCAAGCAACCTGTGATCGTGACACTTTCCCGAATTGACAATCTGACATGCAGCTCCACTTCAAGCAGCGGTTAGCCAGGTGTGCAGAGGTGAAAAAGTAGTCAGGATTTCCACTTCTCGCTGGAGCCCTTGTTTCCTTTTTCCCACTAATTTCATCACTCCTCATCTGAAAAAAAGAGTACACTTGAATGCCTTTGAGGACTGTTTGAGAGTGTGTGTGCGTCTCACCAATCTTTATAATTTATGATCGCATTCGAGTGGAACCTTTTCTGAGCAGGTATGATCCTTCTGCCTTTAGATGCGTTCAGATGTAGACATACTAAACCCACGGTGATTCTCAGTTGTTAATGCCCGCCTGTAAGCTCTTTGTTCCAGTAGTAAAATTGCTTAGCTCTAAATAGCATCCGGTGTGCAAAAACAGGAAATGAGAAAAATCTCATCCTAGAGCCACTTCACGAATCTGTGGATTATTTGCAGGTCATATTATATCCTGTCCAAAGTTAATTTCAAGCTTATCTTTCTGTTCTGTATTCCAACAGGAATGTGACATTTACCACTAATGCCAGTGTCTTCAACACTGTGAAAGACAGTGAGGACCTCACAATTACATCATTTTTTTATCAGAGTTTACGCTGCAGTCACAGCGTTCAGTGTTGTCACAGCCATCGCATCAGGATTTTGTGGTTTATATCGAGACGTCTTGCAGCAGTGAAAACAACAAGGCCGTCCAGTCATTTGGAGAAACATTGACTTTGTTTCCTCAGCGCTGTGTGGTTGTTTGAACAAAAAGCCATTTATTTTCTGGAAAGATGCTGAGAACATATTCTTTTATTTTTTTTACATCAGTGTTGATCTTAACGACATTGATTACTCTGATAAGGGCTGTTTCAGTGCTATATTAAGCTCCGTAACCCAACTGACACGTCACTGTGCATTTAGATAATTATCTAATTATTTGTCTCTACTTTTCTATGACTATCAAGTATTTTGCTAACAAAAGGAAGGTCAGTAGTGGGTATGCAGGCCAGTCTGTCAAACAACAAACTTGAATTTGTTTCTAAAGCAACGCAATGCCATCTGTGCAATCATGATATGAATGTTTATTGTTTATTAACTGGATCCCGTTAGCTGACGCCTTGGCGGTCGCTAATCTTTCTGGGGTCCACAGAAAGGACAAAACATAATACATACAATACATGACGCAAAAGAAACAGTTATAACAGTACAATCGGATACAAAGTACAGTCAGAGACTAAGATGTATAGTATCAGCACCGACCATTAACATTATGCATCCATAACCTCTTCAAAGAAGGATCAGGAGTCTACAAAGGCAATGGAGTTCTAGTCATATGGTCAGTGGCCTTAGGTGAGCCTTTAATTGTTTTTTAAATGACAGTTTGTTAACTGTATAAGTTATATGAGGGTAGTGAGTTCCAAGCTATTATTGAACGGTAGATAACTGCGTTTGAGGAGGTTTGTTCTTGGTATTGAAGGTATCACGTGACCTGAGTTAGCATTCCTTGTGTGATGGTTATGTCTGTTGCATGTGTTTTGTACTTGGTTGAAGAAATATTCAGATGTTTGATTAAATACAAAATTTCTGAAAAACATTAGAAGGCTATAGTGGAGTTTAATTTCAACTGAGAACCATGCAGGCAAGAGTGCATATATGCTATATTTGTCTCTCTTATTGAAAACCTTATTGAATATGAATGTCAAATTGCATGCAGATTTATTGTGTGTGTGTGAGAGTGGTAAACTTACTGTAACTTTTCACACAGGTTTCATCAGGGGATAATGGCTTATTAAAACCAATTGGTCAGTAATTGGTAATAACCCAATATGAAGAGAGTGTAAATGTCTGAACTGGTAATAATGGTTGAGGTTGCATAAAATATCCCTATTTCAGTTCAGACACTATGACTTCAATAAGCTTTTTGGTTTGTTTTTTGGCCCGAATGGATTTTGAAGGAAAATAGACAGCTCCTGACATAACTGTAGAGAGCATCAGCTACTGGTTAATCTGTTTTAGAAAAGAAAAACACAGAAATCAGAGACTCGGAAGGAAGGAGTCAAGATTCTGTTATTTCACCTTTAAAAACAATTTGATGTAGAAAGTTGGTACAGGAGAAGTTTGCCAAAAACTTTTTTTTAAATGCTAACCTTATCGGACATGGAAGATCTGTCACAACATTTCTGCATGGATGCCATAATAGTAATAATTAAATAGTATTGAATGCAGGGAGCACATGATAGGACTTCAGTCTTGCGACACACACTTTGAGCAGTCAGCTGTTCAATTAGCCACCCAGTTAGTCGCTCAGTCAGCCAGTGCACACCCGGTCGTCAGTCAGTTAGGCAGTTTGCTCTAAAATCAGTCACTCCTTCAGACACGACTGACTCTCAAGTAATTGACCTCTGGAGAATTGTTGTCATCCAACAGAGAAAAAGACTAATAGAAATTAAAAAAAGATAAAATGGTTAAGAGAGGTTCATCCGTGACACCAGATTGGGATTGAACAGAATGAGTATTTGATTGAGACAGAGATGAATAATGAATGTTGTATTTTACAATAACTGCAGTAAACAAATTGGTGGGTGATCTAGTCATGAATCTGAAAGTGACGAGTCTCTATAGTCTCTTCCCTCTCTTGGGTTTGTCTCGTGAGGATACAAAACCTCCTGATCAATTTTCCCAAAGATAGGATTCACTGACTGTTGGATTGTATTTATGGTACAGTGGCACCTACTGAACTCGTAAGTCAGTGTGAAGTTGTAGGCTAATGTTTTTGGACTTATACCCGACACTTTGCAGACAATCACATCACAATTGCTTTGCCTTCCTGTGACCCTTTTTCGGGTCCTGACCCTTTTTCGGGTCCTGACCCGTTGCTGGATAAACGGCACTCTGTGGAGTCACGCCAACGAGAAGAGGGAGTAACTTCCTGGCCCACTGGCGTCATGTCAGCATACTGATCACACGGCCTGGCAAAGAGCAGCTTCATATGTATTCATTTATTCATCCTCTCTCTTCATCTCGTGTCTCGTCCTCTCTTACTGTCTGACCTTTTGTCCAATTTTCTCCCTCTCTTACTGTCTTTTTGATTCTCACTGACTACAAAGCGGAGCTAATGGTGTGGTTTTCAGGTATTTCTGGGAGTGTTAACTCTCTGAGGGCAGCTGTGCAGCCACAGCTAACCGATGAAAACATAAATTAGATAGAAATGACTGAATGGAGGCATTACAGGATTTGGTGTAATCTATTTAGTGTGCAAACAACTGGGGCAGTCAATTATTTTATTACAATTTAAAAAGCATTTAGTCATCCCACATTCAGTCATATATCTATACTATAAATAGACTTTTCACTATTTGTTACACCTGTTCTTCTGCTGCTATGAGAAGGTTATTTAGGTTATATTTTGATGGTTATTAAATTAACATTAACATCATCGTGGATGCCCTGCAGCGTTGTTGCCTAAACAGCCTTCAAACCATGTAAAACTGATAAGGAAGATGTTTATAGCCGCTTTAATCAATGTGACTCAAAAGCTCTCAGCCAAAACCAATAATTATTAATGTGCTCTAGATATCTTATCGCAGCTTGTATATTTCCCCTGTTAAGTGATAATATTTTCTTTTCTTCAGGGTTTGTTAATTATGGCTGAAATTGAGGGCAATACAAAATAATTGGTTTGTATCATTTTGTCGATTTAGGCTGTAAGTGTTATAGATTCACGAGCAAACAGTTCAGTCTGTGAGGCTGCTGTAAATGTACACATTTGGATTTTAATTAATGATGATGATTTCTAATGCGAGTGAGAGGACGAATAGAGCTTTAGGTTCTTAAATTGTAACGGCCATGATTTGTTTATATGTAATCTGGATAAAAAGTTCTAAAAACTGTATTTTCTTTATGTGTTTATGTTCATGAAATGAACATAAACTCATGAGTCAGAGTTTTAAGTGTTGTTTGTGATTGATTTCCCATATTGAGATTTGTATCAGAAAAGAAGTTATCTTAATATTGTAATATAATATTTTACTTCATTGTAGTATCATAGTATTGATTTTACCCCCATCACCCAGCCCTACCACCAGCTGACCAACCACACTGATTGTGGCAGAGTTGGAAAAAGAGTGCGACATGCACATATGAAACCGACTCTTAATTACATGCAAATTGTTGTTAATTATGGCTCATTTCCTCCCAAAATGTTACTGGCATTACTAACATCAGAAAAAATGTTGTTTATCAAGTTGTTTACTTCTTTTCTTTTTTTTTTTTTAATCTCTCCCTTATCTATGTCTCCACTCTGTTTATCTCCTATTCCCCTTATATCCTCTCCCATCACTCTCTTAAACTCTTGCTTTTTGTCTTTCCTCCTCCTTCCAATTTCGGCCCTTGTCTCTACTCTGCTATCTTTCTTGTCTGTGGCAGTTTCAGTGTTGTGGAGGTCAAGAGTATACAGACTGGTCGGTCAACATGTACCACAACTGTTCTGCACCTGGTCCATCGGCCTGCGGTGTCCCTTACACCTGCTGCATTACTACTAAGGTGGGTATAACTTTTTCCATTACTTTTAGTAGTATATAAACTGCTGCTTACTGTTGTACTGTAGGATATACTGGCTGTCTGTTATGGGTTTCCTGTTGCATCAGGTAATATTACCACCATTTCTAACCCTCATCTCATTATGGGCCAGTTTAGGGAGCTAGCTTATGATGGAGATATAAGACAAATACACCCAATAAAACAAAATACTTCCAAAACAATCATTTATTTATTAAACTTTAAGATGCCAGAAAGTGTTCCCAGCAGCTAAAAAATGTATAAATTTTTCCTGAGATCTCTTTTCCATCTCACTTCCATATTAAACTACCAAATTGTCTTTGGTTAGCTAACAGCACTAGCATTGATGACAGAATGTGATTCATGCAACAATTGCTAGGTGCCACTAGTTGCTATGCAAAAAGTAGCTTTCTATAGGTCAATCGTTCCTAAACTGATAGATGCTTGTTAAATGTGCGCTGTTTGACGCAGTAGCTGAGTAGTGCACTAAATGTCAGCTGTTGAAATGGAACGCAGATGATCCTGTTCAGGGGCCGCACAAAATGTTTCTGAGGGCCGCCATTGCTTAAAAAAATAAGCGTAACATACAATTTTCATGTATGTTAAATGCTGGAAACATCAGAATTCCCTTTCAATCCCTGCTAACTATAGCTGCCAATACCACCCTGAGTTGAGAAAGACCCCTCATACTTATACTGAATATGAGTGTTAATTAGATTTGAAGATCAGCGTTAGATATGCTCGGAAAGAGAAAACAATTCATCGTTCCCGGCTCTATTTATTCATGATGGATCTGTGAATCCCTGAACACGCGGTTCAGTTTGTATATCATTACAGTAATAGCTGTAATAGTGTGGAGTTATGTTTAAAATACATCTCATCATCCTTATAATGGTGATTAAGCCTTTTCCATGCCAGACACGCTAGGAGGCAATTTTCTCCAACACAAAACAGCATGTGTGCACCGTTTTAATTTATACACCTACACTCCCCAGCTTTTACAGGCAAAGAGAGAACAAACAAAAACTTATAAAGTGAGACAGACAACAGTTTGATGGACTGTCTCATAACTGGACTCATGAAACTACTGCTGCTTTATTACTCCTTCATTATGTATGTGTTCTCAATATTAAATTAAATTACCACAGTATTGCTATTAGCAATTAATTCATATTTCCTACAGTTTTGCCTTTTTGTGAGGCACTTGTGACAAAAATGTAATTGATAACATACAATGTCATGCCTTTGTTTCCAGTAAGTATTTTCACTGGTTTGGTTTCCGTTCCACGTTATTGTATGAAATGTTCTTGCAGTACTGCTCATTACTGTAAACTGTAGAGGAGACGTTGAGCAGCCTGAAGTCAGCCAATATGATATTTTTACTGTAGTATTTCAGATATCTTTATCGTAGAATTATAAAATAATAATGGATTGATTCTCAGTTTGGTTTGTTGCTGTATTCAGAATTGTGTATTTTTCTAGAACTGTTAAAAGACGATGCTCGGCAACAGCTGAAGCCATTATGGTTTATGGTCTATCATTATCATCCATATGACTGTTGTTCAAAAATCTATTTTAAGAATGAATACATTCAATTTGACATGCATTTAAATGAAGAATGAGAAAACATGTGTGCCAGAGATGACACATGGCAGGAGATAAAAGCTCTCCAACAGATTGACAACTGTTGCCCTCGAAACAGACTCGTCTTGGCAAACAAACAAGAAATACACAAATATAGAAATGTATTTATAATACTTTCTTGGAAGTATTAAGTACAAGGCGACATTAACAGGAAGAGATATCATTTAAACTCTATAGGAAGACATTATAATATACATTATAACAAAGAACTCAGTTGGATATAATGGAATTGCAAGTAATTTTGCCATTTCCTGCACTCCTGTCTTTAAAATGTGGTCCATTTGGTGCAAATTGAAGGTAAAAAAGATGCTTTGTCCATCTACTGTGTAATCATTCAGATGAAAAGTGAATGTAAATTGGGCTTAATATATCATATAATTTCCTGCATATTTATATGATGTTGTATTGAGGTTCACACCCATTCATTGAACATAACCAATGACCCATTACTATCGGCTCCGATGCTCAAAAGTGTAGTTTTCTACTCTATAATCTTTGCATTTATCTTTGTAATTGCAGGCCTGTATGTTCATATTAACACAAAGCAGCAATTAGCTCCAGTTTTATCGAGCATCGTGTTTCTTCTCTGACAGACGAGCTGAAAGGGTTCCCACCTGATCCGTTGAAATGTATTGAGCAGAGACAACAGGTCCTGCAATTGTGAGCTACCCTCCTGTTCCTACTATTAATCATAATACTGATTAAAAAAGGTTTTATAACTATAGCTGCTAAAATGTTAATGGTGACCCCCCTCCTCTTCTTCCTCTGCCAGACGGCCACGAGAGATTGGCAGTTTGTTTCAGCTCATTTGAATATATGAATCCATCTGAATATTTGAATATGGAAAACCACCAGCTCAAAGTCATGAGGGACAATGCTTGCATATACACACTTTAGTTTTTACACAGTCAAAGGTATTGTGGTCAGTGTCTAGCTCAATGTCTCTCACACACACACACACAGTTTCTCTAGTGATGTCTTCAGCAGTCTTGCGGTTCAGGACTGTCTTCTGTGTGTGCATGAGAGAGGTAGTTATGATGTGTGTAATTTGGTGTCTTGTTTATGTTTTCACCACTAATGTTAAAGGTCGACTACAAACTTGCCTTCTTCAGTCTGCTGTTGATTCCTCTTCACAGGCTTCTGTCTGTATCTAACATATTATTTCTACCTCTTAACTGTATCTCTTCTCTCTGCTTCTCTCCCCTCCAGCCTAATGAAGTGGCCAACACTATGTGTGGGTACAAGGTGTTGGAAAAAGAGGTGAGATCTCAAAAGATTGACTTCCATGAAATGTAAGATTATTAGT
The DNA here is from genome assembly GCA_032191485.1 of Leptoclinus maculatus. Classification (NCBI taxonomy): domain Eukaryota; kingdom Metazoa; phylum Chordata; class Actinopteri; order Perciformes; family Stichaeidae; genus Leptoclinus; species Leptoclinus maculatus. Next base: position 30,527,557 of record JAVDOI010000001.1, on the reverse strand, counting down.
CATAATGTTGAATGATGTGGTCTTTAATGCATGTAATTCACTAAACTAGTAATACACCTTAATAACCAAGTCCTTGACTGTATCCACTAACTGTTAAAACTGAAATTACAGTAACAAGCAATTTGTGTCTTGCAGCGTTTGGACTTGATTAAAACCATCCATATCCGAGGCTGCACTGATGCTTTCTTCATCTGGCTGATGGACAACTATAAGATCATGGCTGGACTGCTATTAGGGATCCTACTGCCTCAGGTACACACACACACACACACACACACGTATACTGTCACAAACTTGTCACGCACCATCATTTAAGGCAGTTTGTTATTCATGATGCTCAGTGCAAATTGTTCTTCAAGTATAAGGAAAGGTGCTCTGTTGTTTGTAATTTAGGTTTGTACCAAACATGTAGTCTGATGAAAAACAGTTGTAGTGTAGTAAAGCCTAATGTGAAGCAGAAGTGAATCAAAAGTTAAAGATCTCTGTGTGCACAGTTACATTAATGTACACGACCATCAGCTGAAGAAACAGGAAGGTGTAATCTTCTCCCTTAAGAGAAAAAGAAATTATGTTATGTGATTTAGGCATAATTGAGGATGAAGTCCATTCCATGTTTAATTGTTAAATATGTAATAATTAAGAACTTCAGTAAAATGTCCTTATTTTTTGGATGAGCTGTGTTTTAGAAGACCACCTTTTTTTTGTGGCAGATTTCATTTGACAAGTCTCTTTGTTTCCAATGTTATTTTAGTTCATGTCAGACAAATGTTTCACCAATGCAACAGTGTTTCTTTTGGTGTCTTTAGAAGTTCATATGGGCCATAACTCAATTTTACTACACAAGCTCCACGAGAAACTTGTTAGTGCATTCTCCGTCAAACCTGTAGTTCCAGTTGTCTCTAATTTAAACCAAGTCTGAACCCGAATTTTATGATTGGGTATTGCATGTTTAAGCAGATATACATATGTCCCCACAACACAGTCAACTATAAGACTGAGATGTTCCTACAGATGTGTTGATCTTATGAGTTTTGTACTGAACTTTTTGCTATTCTCAAAGGGTAGAGGTGTTGTTTGTACCTGTGAGAGTTTGTTTGGCAGAGATTAAACAAGTGCAGCTTTAGTTTCTGCGGAAATACACAGTGAAATAAAACATTCAGGCAAGCAACTCAGATGACTAAAATGTAAGTTCCTTCACATTGGGTATATCTGACAACGTCACTGGATCAACAGTTATAAAATATGCAGTTCAATGTTCACAAAATGCTTTACACGCTCTTCCATATCATTGTGACAGTTGAACTTTTGAAACATCAGCAGATACAATAAAAAAAAATAGATCTTATTTTTGAAACTGACTTTGATATTTTTCTAGCTTTACAAAAAACTATATGTCAGATACTGGGACACTTATAAACCAATATTTACACATATTTTGCGTTTACACTATGGGCGTGACGGACACAGAATAACATTCTCATCACACTCAGTCATTTCTGACACGGCCCTTTATCAGAAGTCGTTTAATGATTGGATGCTGCAGCTGATCACCGGGACAAATTACATTTGATTCAACTCGGGTGCAATATCACCACCAGGTTTAGATTTTATTTTAGCTCCGATTCAATATTTAGTAAAAAATTATTTTGATTAAAAACGGAAGCAAAAAACATTTCATGAATATCCATAAAGTTTTTTTCTCTTCATTTTTGGTCTTTTATGGATAATAATATGCTGTCCTTCAGCAGTGAAAACATTTTAATTGAACAGCTGGTAAAAAGACCCTGTGAGTCGGGTAGAAAGTATATAATATATGATATATTTAACAGTATCTTTACAAAATGTGGTTTGACGGAACTGTTATAGGAATATAAATATTATCTGCAATATAAATACAAAATACAAATTTGTTTTAATGATTGAGCAGATGCTTGTAAAGCTGTTTATTTAAGTGAAAACATGCAGAGACATTTCACATTCTCACTACTGTTAGTAGTGACAGTACATCACATTATCTGCGCAAATACAAACTAATGCATGCAGAGATGTTCTGCAGACGGGCAGGTGATGCAGCTCTCCTTTTGTCATCAGAAACTGAGATTACTTCAGATAACGGTTCAGAGGAAAAGACATCTCATTTGTCTGAAAGCGATTCCTCTCCTTGCATGTCTTCCTCGTGTCTAACGCGGGAGGGATTAAGACACAAGAGATTGGAAGGAGGCGACATTTAAGACAAATGAGAAGCACTCAATGGTGACCTGCCTTCCTATACTTGGCTTCCCTTTCTCTTTCTGTCTCCACAAGAGAATGGAAGGAGGAGACATTTAAAAATGAGAAGCACTCAATGGTGACCTGCCTTCCTATCCCTTTCTCTTTCTGTCTCCAGTTCTTTGGTGTGATAGTCAGCTGGCTGTACATGACTCGTGTTGAAGACGCCATCAGTGAGTACGGTCACTACATGGACGGGCTGACCTCCAATGAGAATAAAAGAGTTGCCAAGAGGCAGGGCCATGTGGCAAAATGGTTTATGTGTATGCCAGAGGTCTGATGGAGATGACGAACAATAAGCAGCAGATGGACTCCAGCCAACACTCACAGTTGGTTAAAAGTCAGTCCAGATACTGCTGCAGACACTGTGGGAGACTACCTTTGACTAGAAGGAACTGTTATGCAACCAAATGATTGATTGTTTGATATTGAAGTGTTCCTTTTTCAATTTTACTGTAAAGCTACTGCATGTATCCAACACAAAATAATTTGCAGGGCCCATTGATGTGTTAATTAGTATTACTGTGTTAACATACAGTGTATGAATGCATGAGTGGGAAATGATAGCTCATTTAGATTTGCTTGTAGCTGCATTGTGCCCAAAAGGGTCTCAGGGATAAACGCAGAAACCAATACAACCACTTGTGCTTCTTTTTTACAATATGACATGAAATTAGTCTGGTCAGTTCAATCACACAACCACCAATATACAGCACTGACTTTTTTTGTATAGCTTTATACCTGTGTTCATTGCTCTTTTTGTTTGCCACCAATTAAAGCATTGCTCTGCTCCTCTATACAACCAGCAGTGAAGCAGCTCCTGTCATCCACACTACTAATGCCAAAAACTCAAATGTAAGATATTTTAGGCTGAGACACTATATCTCTCTGAAGCTCCATTTTTTTGCCTTATTTGTATATAGAACTGGAAATACTTTGAGACAGTGCCCTGCACATTATGTTCACAAGTGCTTGCTGAACCTTCGTGATGTGTCCAGCACAACAAGTGTTGCCTCTAACTTAAACTCAGAAATATATTTCCTATTCATCTTCAGTCAACTTACTGGAAAAATTTAGAAAATGAAGGGGGAAGAGGCTGACCTGCATGCAATCAAACTACCGTTAATAACAGGCCACGCAACTGACAGTGGCTGTGAAACGGGTCATTTGGCATGCAGATGAGAGGGCTCATCAACATTTCCAAAAAAGCTCTACAACATATAATACAGTGTGTTTTTTTTGTTTTACAGATATGCACTTGCACAAGTGAATAATGTGAATTGAATGTATTACTGAACTTTGTTTGGTTTGAAGTGAAGTTAAAAACAAAAATATTTGTTGAATTCGATTTTTTCTTTGTTTTTGTCTTTATGTGACTTCCCACTACATTCTTGGTGATATTAGGATATTCTGTACTCTACTTACATCTCTGCTAAAACATGTTTCCAAGTATTTCAAATTGGTTCTTTTCTGTCATTGCCTCTATTCAGTAGGATACGATAGGATAAGGCCAAACAGGACGTTAGCCTGGTTTTTCACCGGAGGGTCAAGTCCATACAGTACTTGACACTTTTAATGTGTACAGCATGGAAGATGTCTTCTAAACATGTTATATGACATAAAGAATATTTGAGTGATTGTAATGATGACCTTTCTGTAACTATCATTACTATAGGCTAAAATCACAGGACTTACACATCACAGTTTAAGTGCCAGTGTTCAATTTAAAGGGATAAGATGATAGACAGATGTACATCCTAAGTTATCTTATTAGTTTAGTTGCGAGGACATTTGGCACACCACTGCTATGTATCCCATGTACTGTGTGCACATTGTTTTTCATGTGCTATATACAAGTGCATACATTAAGTACGTGGGCGGCCTTATTGGGAATTGCATCATCTATTTTTTTAAATGAGTGTCAGTTCATTGAGTTGCACAAAACCACATGTACTGAAAGAAGTGTGTTAAGTTGTTTTGCATGGTTAAGGGTGGAAAATAAAATGATTTAATGCTGGTTTGTGTTTTACCATTTAGTTGACTGTAGCACTGAATGGATCTTTCTGTAAAGGGATATTGGGGGGGGGGGGGGGGGGGGCTGTTAAATAAATGATGGCTGATACAGTATCACACTGTGTATTTTCTAGAGCAGGCTTCCCCCTGAGTCACAAACAGTATCTAAATATTTCATGCAAAAGCATTCAAATTTGTTTGTGAAAGGTCCAAGTATGAATACAACATGAAACATTAGAGAAAGGAAATTAGTTTGTTCACAGAGATTTCTACAAGTTTGTGTCTATAATGTTTAAAAATCTGTTTTTAATAGCAAAATATTTCAGTGATGACAAGTGACACAGAAAGAGAAAAAGGTTGGGAAACAAAATGTTTATGAATAAACAAATACCCCAAAATACAAAAATGAACAATGTACTCTAGATACTTGTCATAGAGTTTAAATCGGAACAAAATGTAATCGTTAATTAACATTGAAAACGTAAATGAATAGATGAGTAATCAATAATAGATCCATTATGCAGATGAGAATTTGATTCCTGAAGAAACATTTGCTGATCTCAGCATTACTTTGCTGTGGTTCTTCAACTTTGTTACACATTGGAGGAGCTTGTGTGTAAAGTGAGAGGGAGCTCTGGCAATGAGGAGTGTGCAGAGTGGTTTGGTGTTTATGTGTTGTATTCTTTCTTATGTTTACACTGTTTTCTCCTGCTGCTTTGAGGACTTCCTGCTGGATGGAACCTATTCATATTTTACTCCTAACACCACCACAGAGGGAAAATGATTTTCCTACATCACCAACAAGGAGGGAAGAAGCTGTTTTGAATGGTCTTGTAGGAGTGATCATGTTGCTCTGCTCCACCAACACTGAACTTAAAATAACTTGTTTGGTTTCTTCCCGCCTGCTCTCATTTTCTCTACAACTCTCCAATCAGAGAAAATATATTGGTATTATTAAAATCCCACTCTCATAGCAGTCACAGCTGTGAGTCCTCCAACACATTTTTTGTTGTGGATTTACAGCGCTATGTGTCCAAATGAAAAGTCGCATTACAAGTATGTATCTCAGAAAAGAGAATACATAATGAGATACACAAATGAGAATACACCAAGGCAAGGCTGCAGGACCTGATGGCATCAGCCCCAGGGTCCTGAAGACCTGCGGCATCCAGCTTTCTGATGTCCTTCGACACCTCTACAACCTGAGCCTGAAGCAAGAGGAAGTCCCGGTGATGTGGAAGACGTCGTGCCTGGTCCCTGTACCAAAGAAGACGACACCATCTGGCCTCAATGACTACCGACCAGTTGCCCTCACGTCACATGTGATGAAGGTGCTGGAGAGGCTGGTCTTGGCCCACCTCCGGCCGCAGGTGAAATCCTCACTGGACCCTCTGCAATTTGCTTACCAGCCCCGTGTGGGGGTGGACGACGCCATCATCTACCTGCTGCAGCGAGCCCAGTCGCACCTGGATGGACCCGGTGGCTCTGTGAGAATCACTTTTTTTGACTTCTCCAGTGCAATCAACACCATCCAACCAGTGCTGCTGAGTGAGAAGCTGCAGATGGTGGGGGTTAATGCGTCCACCGTCTCCTGGATCACTGACTACCTCACGGCCAGACCACAGTTTGTCCGACTGGGCCATGTGCTGTCTGATGTGGTGGTCAGTGATACTGGAGCCCCACAGGGAACTGTTCTGTCTCCCTTCCTGTTCACCTTGTACACCACTGACTTCCAGTACAACTCAGGGTCATGCCATCTGCAGAAGTTCTCTGATGACTCTGCGGTGGTCGGGTGTATAGGGGACGGACGGGAGGAGGAGTACAGGTCAGTGGTGGGTGACTTTGTGGAGTGGGCCGGTAGAAATCACCTGCTGCTGAACGTGGCCAAGACCAGAGAGATGGTGGTCGACTTCAGGAGGAAGACGACGGCTCCACAACCGCTGAGAGTTCTGGGAGAGGATGTGGACATGGTGGAGGAGTAGAAGTACCTGGGTGTCTCCATCAACAACAGACTTAACTGGAAAGCCAACATCAACGCTGTGTACAAGAAGGGGATGAGTCGACTCTTCTTCTTGAGGAAACTTCGATCCTTCAACGTGTGCAGCAAGATGTTGGAGATGTTCTACCAGTCTGTTGTGGGCAGTGCACTTCACTTCTCCGTAGTCTGCTGGGGGAGCAGCATCGGAGCCGGAGACACCAACAGACTTAACAAACTAGTTAAGAAGGCCGGCTCCATCATTGGCTGCAAACAAGACTATCTGGAACAGGTGGTGGAGAGGAGGACACTGAAGAAACTATTATCCATATTGGATAACCCGGATCACCCTCTCCACCATCTACTGCAGGGACAGCGGAGCACTTTCTCCAACAGACTCATCCAGCTCCGCTGTCACAAGGACGGATACAGGAGAACATTCCTGCCCTCTGCAATAACACTTTATAACAAATCACCTCTGGCCAGATCATCATCCTTCAAATGACTACAACACTTGCTTGCTGTTGTTGGTGATCCTTGCACTACTGTTCAGTTTGTTTAGTTTACCTAGTTGTTCATTTGATACCATTCTAATTCATCGTATATACTGTGCATTTTTATTCTATTTTATCTTATTTTTTATTCTATTTCTTCAATTCAATATCTGCTCTGCTATTTTATTGTACTGTTTGTGCATTTCCATACTTCATATTTTATTATATTCTGTAACTTGCTGCTGCTACAAACAAATTTCCCCCTGGGGATGAATAAAGTTTATATCTATCTATATCTATCTATCTATCTATCTATTATGACACATAGGCCTACAGTGTCATGTGTTTGCAGATCTCTCACTTGAATATTCACTTGTAATGGTGTGATCATGTAGCCGAGCAGGTGAGAGCAATGTTTGCATGAGATGTAACAGATCCTTAAATACAGTGCATTTGACACCATTCAAAAACACCAACACCCATGTTGCTTACATTTCCAATGTGTTGCGTCTGATAAATCAACATCCTAAACTGTAGATCACCCTGCCTGGTTAAAAGCCTCCGAAGGAGACCAGATGAGTATTAAAATATATTGTCCGTTAACCCATCTAAACTTGTTACGGTTAGAGTCTGACTTGCCAAACACCCATCAACCAGCAACACCACCCCACCCTCTGCCTTGCTACATGAAAGGCTCACTATTTCATGCATTAACGCTAATGTTGGCATTGGATGTAAATTGTGAGCTGCATCATCCGATATCTACATTATTCCTATTATACTGGACTAATATTGGAGTTTGTTATGTCTGTCATTGCAATCACCACATATTCAAATCTGTGGATGAAGCATCGTTGTAGTCCAAAAAAAACCGTATATGTATGCCAATTAAATTCTTATCAAGAAGTATCTTTCATTAGTGTTGAAAAGAATATATTGCACAATTCCGTTGTCATTCTTCTTCCTCTGCATCTACCACAGTATAGTGTTTGTTTCCCTTTCTGTCTCTCCTGTGAGACTTTGAGTTGATGTGTGTGACTGTCTGTCATGTCTGCCCATCTCACTCTCAATCTGTCAGTCCTTTGACATTCACTTCTCCTCTTCAGCTGTTCACCTTCAACCACATGAGCAGACAGATGTACAGGCAGCAGAGGAGAGTAAAGGCTGCGCTGTGTCTTATATGACCGTGTAGCTGACAGAAGGTGACAGCTAGATATCCTTTAATCTGTTGTCTATTTTGATATATTTGTAGTAACTACAGCCTTTTCGTAATCTTCTGTAATCTTCCCATTTAATAATATGAGACATATATTGTGACAGAAAGGATGTCCATCTACTGTGGTTCAGTTACGATTAACAGCTTAAATCCTACGGTGAAATATAAGTAAATTATCACTCCAACAGTCCGTAACAGTCCATATAAACAAACTGATCTCCTAGTGGAGAAAATTTCAAACTCTAAGCTTTTTCTGAGCACCGCAGCAACTCTGGAGTCTGAAGAGGAGATCAGCTCCTGCAGTGTTATTTATCATCACTGTCAAACTTTAACCCAACATACACAGTGAAACCAGAACTGTCACACAAGCCATACTCTTCTAGGAATATTTGGACCCACCAAGCTAGCCAACACACAGTTTCCTCTCACCCATTCAACCTCTACTAATGGACTGATGGACTGCTTGCATGAAGTTAATGGTCCTAGCATAACTACAACAGTGTTAAATTAAATGCATGCTCTAGTTGACAACGCCAATAAACTCATTTGAAATCAGAGCCAGTGGAATAGCAGTGAAGCACTTTACACCATATTTGACACATTTAAAATCAAGCATGAACCCTGAAATGGAAATTTAAGACTGTGAAAGCTTCGGTTTGTCAAAGTAATACATCTTTACGTTGACATAATGCACTACGGTAATCTTGTTATATAACATAGCATGAAGTTCCTTTTACTCTCCAGAAGTTTTCACATTTTTTCCCCCTTAAATCTAAGCAAGTCGTGTGCATTTGAATTCCATTTAACTGCCTCTAACATAGATATATAATGGGTTGTTTGCTATTAGCGTGTGTCTTAAAAGTTCAATCAAAGAGCTAATGAGGACATAACAGAACGATAGATCTTGTTCTAATTAATTGAGCTGACGGAAAGATTTTTTTTTTTTTTTTTAATTAATAAAACATTTATCCAGAACAAAAGTTAACTAGTAAGAGAAAGCCTGCTCAAGACTAGTGGATCCATGCGTAAACATTGCCATTCACCATTTTTTATATTTTTCTTGTAGGAAATCAGAAACCGTGGAGTATTTGGCTTATTATCAAATCCATTAATATAATTTTGCCAAAACAGATATATTCTCTTATCTTTTTCCACTTTGTAGACACAGACACCTGCACACACACTGACACTGTGTCACTGTGTGCAATAATGTGTGGGAGGGTGCTGGTCATTTATTAGTCTGGTAGAAAGCCCAGTGTCTGGTCTGATGCTGGCATTTGGCTCTGCACAATATAACAAACTAAGGTAATCAGTTAGTGTAGACAGCAGCAGGAACACAGAAGTCCACATTTATATACTTCTCCAACTATGACTGCAAAGAAATTAGATATTTATTCATCAGCGCAGGCCAAGCAGACACACTGTTTTGAATATGTCAACCAAATGACCACACCATGACAACCAATATTATGTGAGACTCATTTATTAGTCTGGTATCAGTCTGATGTGATGCTGGCATTTAACATTGATGACAACACTCAATAAACTAACAACAGGAATAGAGCGAAACCACAACAGCACAACAAAGATTTAATCATCCAGATAACATGAAACAAATTATATTTTGGATATTTTCCCAAATGGCAAACACCTGCTTTTACTTAACATGTAAACATGCCGTCAACACTTAATCATCTTTAATGTCCGTACACCATCTCTTTTTTTTCTCTTATGTACACTCAATAATTGAAATGGTCATGCAGTAAGGGAAACTGAAAAGTAGTTTTATAGATCTGGATTCAGGCAGTTTTCTGGTGAAACCCAAAATGAAGAGTGTGTTTTCTTTAATAAAACTTGGCCCCAGGTGACTCTGTTTGGGTTACGAGTAAAAGAACATGAACCAATGAGCTTGAAAATTGAATTCTCAGCTAGATAAACTATATGATGGACAGAATCTAAAAGAACAAACAAAGATTCATGATTTATTATTGTTTATCACATTTCGTGGCGATCCATGTAATAGTTGTGGAGGCATTTCACTCAAAAGCACAAATACGTCATTGTTTCCTCTAAAATCATAACGCTTCATCCTCCGGGCACCATGACTGTTTGTACACCATTTCATGGTAATCCATCCAATAGTTATAAATTTACAGAGTTGTTTCAGTTTGGACCAAAGTGGTGGCCAACCAACAATCTGGCATTGCTTTACATAAAGTCAAGTGGCTATAAGATCACAAAACAGATAATTAACATATTTAACAGACATACAGAATACACACTGATATCACTCTGAGCTGAAAAACAGGATTTATAGGTCATGCCATCAGATATTTTCAGCTGCCTCTGTCTTGTTTAGGGACTGTAAATTGCACTTTTAGCCTAAATTCTCCACCAGCAGAGCTCATTGTGTCAAAAGTACAACCAGAAAGGAAGCAGTTCTGATTGCAAGAGGATGTTGGCTAATTGTGCTGATTGTAACTGTAGTTATATACGACACCAAAAACAGTTCAAATTATCTATTATCTTTGCAGGTTTTATCTATAAATTAGATGAGATGAAGACAGTGAAATGTGGGATTCATTACACTGTGTATGATCATTTTACACAAGCACAGACAATACTGTTCATCTATTTTTGTTGAACTCCGATAGCGACAGCTGCACACTTGTTATAGTATTATGTTTTTGGTTTTGTTCATTCGTTTTGTGAAATGTTATTTTACTTTGTACTTCTGGGCCACCATCGCAAATGCCTCCTACTGTATTAGAGTTGATCTGAAAATACCATTTCACCGGTGTAATATACTCAAGGGGAAACACTGTGTTGCTATGACTGCAAAGGCAAAGTTGTTGTCTCTGAGGTCATTGCAAAACAGTCTGCACAAGCTGTGACAACCACTTTTCCATATATTCCATATTCCATATATTCCATATTCCATATATTTGAAATTTCCCAGATGAGTAAGCCTCTTCCTGTGCTCCTGAAGCTATTGAAATCATCTTTTTCAAAACAACATTAAAATACAACAGGGTGTGCTTTCAGTGTGTATCATTTGGCTGCATGTCATTAGGATTTTTGTCATGTACTGATTTTCATGCTTGATAATTTGCTTCAGTGCAGAATGTGGTTTTATGGTTGATGTAGTTAAATATAAAATAAGTCCTCAGCTTAGTTGTATGAAACAATACAAACTATTTGCTGTTGTTATTTATATCTGCAAGAGGTGGGGTGAAGGTTGCACGGATTGCACAGTATAGAATTCCATTAAAATATCATCACAGGGTTGTTATCACACATCAGTTTAATAAATTGAATCCCATTTTCAGCATCACATTACTGGGAGCAGTGACTGTGAAACAGAACAGTGATTACTAAGTCAGATGCATGGCAAAGATTAAGGATCATGCTACATAACAACAGTTCATGAATACTGAAGCAGCAAAGCTGTAGTGTTAGCAATAACAATAGTGAAGAAGAAGAAAAGCCAGTTCAAGCTTGATGAATGAACTGACAAAAACCTTCCCCTCGTTTTATAACTTCTGTCCAGATGCCCTCCAAAAATTCTGTCACCTTCCACCTCTACTGGTGGAGCTGCTCAGTGACCAACTATTCATGGTTGTGGTGGTGATGAATAAATGTGAAGAGGTAGATCTATATGCTCTTTCATACAAATAACTAATGTACTAGAAAATAGAAAACTATAATAATTACCAGTGTATTTTTTCTTTTAGCAATTTGTCTTCTATACAAAGTTACAAAGTGACATGCAACAAAGGTCAAACCAGATTCATCAACATCACCAGAAAGCTCCAGAAAAAAGATTAAAAGGGTCAACAAAGGAGTCAGAGTCATTCCTCAAAGTAATATATATATGTGGTGTAATAATATACGGTGTAAAGCAGCCATGAAATGCTATGCTTCACAGAAAAGTCATTGCCCTGAGAACATTTGAAAAATAGTTGGTGGAAACACACTTGTTGGGATTGGCTTAAAAATCTGCAATATTTGAATTAATTCCAGGTGCCAATTATAACATTAAATTAAATTAAATAAACCAAACATGCCTCCCACCAACCTGACCCATTTTTAACACCTGAACATGCACCATATTTGAGAGGTCATGAAAAGTTAGCAAGTGATAGAAACATACAACTTCTGATCTATGTTTTGCAAATGTGTGGAGTGACTTAAATCCATGCATTCTGTGCACTAAAGTAGCAATTACTCCATAACAGAAAGAAAACTTCAAAGTGTAAAGGTGACACGTCCAGTCTGAACACGATATCTGACTGTAGGCCGTCCTGGTGAAGCGTGGAGGTGTGTGTCTGAATATTCCTGTGTGGGTGTGTTGTTGTGCTGTATGTGTGCATTGTTTTTCCCCTTGTGTTTCATATGTGTGTGTGCTCACTTTTGTAATCTATGTGATGACATTATAATCAGCTCATTAATTATAAATCATTCCCCCCACACACACACACACATACACACACAAACACACATGTATATCTGGGTAGGTGTCAAAGCGTAGGAGGGACCCCTGACGCTGCTCTGCAGTGAGCCTGTTTTCATTCCATTATTGGCTTTCTGGGTGATTACACTTAAATATGCACATGAGGTGCTTTCACCTGTGTTTTCATGTGAGGTTAATTAGATTTGGTGTAATCCTGAGGTGATCTGAAGGTCATCTGCCACTTCCTCATATATTGAACTTCATATATTTGAAATTGCACATCTCTTTAATACACCATAGTCATTTTTCACAGAACACATTTTGACACTAACAGTGGGAAAAGCACAGGTGTAAATAATATAATTAATATTGGCTGAATTCCATTTAGCTGCTTTAGTTTCCTTCCTATCTCCAAGCCCTGGTCAAGCCCTACACCCCCGCCCGACCACTTCGCTCTGCTGCCTCGGGGCGATTGGTTGCCCCGTCGCTCAGAGGTCCCTGTGGCCGTTCGACCCGGTCACGGCTGTTTTCTGTCCTGGCCCCACAGTGGTGGAATGATCTCCCCACTGACGTCAGGACAGCAGAGTCGCTGCCCATCTTTTGGCGCAGGCTGAAAACTTACCTCTTCAAGAAGTACTACCCTGAGACTTCCACTTAGCACTTATTGTATTAGTATTAGCTTGTTGCACTTATTGTATTCATATTAGTTTGTGGCACTTATTACATTCGTTTGTTTCTGCGCTGGACATTTGCTCTGGTTTATGCTCAGATGCTTGTTTGGAAAAGGTGATGTACTTATGACTTCTGGTGATTAGTAGTTCTCTTGAATACCTATGTTGAATACACTTACTGTAAGTCGCTTTGGATAAAAGCGTCTGCTAAATAACTGTAATGTAATGTAATGTAATGTAGTTTCAGGTCCCGGTGTCTTCCATACTGGTTCACTGCCACACTGTCGGGGCTTACTGGGATGCTTGAATAGAAGGATGGAGGGACGGATCAGGAATGCAAAAACATTCTCTTTTACGAGAGACAACGTAAGGTGTGATGTAGATGAGAACTAGCACTGTTGTATTTTTAGCTATTCTATACATGTGTGTGTATTGAATCTGTATAGTTTTATATCGCATTACTGGAATTGCTTTAACTTTATTTTGTGTCCTTGATAATACACAGTGCCAAAATGGCAAAACATAAAGTCTATTGAAGCATTTAAATCATTTCTGTGACATATACTCTGATGTAGGTTGCATAATACATGCAATAATCACTTTCTATATAACGTTTTGTAAAATGAATAATCTGCTGCTGCATGCATATGTAGTTGCGTACACACATCAAAAACATTTCAAATGATCTTTTCTATTGTTTTTTGTGTATTTGTGTGTTTCATGTGTCATAAAACAGCATGGCGAGACAGGACTAAAACCAAACCTACTTAAGAATGTTGTATTCAATTTCTGCCAATGGATCTCCCCAAATGCTACACACTGTACCTTTAATAATTTAAGTAAAAACTAAAAGCTGTTTTCTTTGTAAGCTGAATACAAAAAGTTGAATCGTCTCGTGGAGCCTGTGCCTGTGAAACTCTTTGATGAACTTAATGGAGTTCTTAATTAGCTACACGACTGTGCAGATTAAATAGCTTGACATTGATATGTAGAAACAGATCCAAAGGTCAATTTAATCAGGCTTTGTTAAATGTATGATGCCAATGAGCCTATTATCCAATTATCTCTCTGTCCTTTTCTCTCCTCCATGCATCCCTCGTTTCTTTCTTTCCTTCTCTAGATTTGGCTTTGACCTTTGTAAAAAAGTGTTGTGGAGGCAGAGAAATGTTTACGGTCTGTAACAAAGATGTAATGAAACCGTATGAACAAGTGATAAAAGTGCACGAATGAGTCCGTGGAGTGACTGGATGAGAATGTGTAAATACGCAGTTGACGCCAGAGTTCACTGACTGTTATCCTCACCATTCAATACGGCTGCAGCTCGTTGATTAATGCATGAGGAGGTTTAAAGCCAGCTTGTAGCAGAGACTTGTGCTACTGCTACCATTATTTGACAAGATAAAAGTTTCAGCAGCAGTGACAGCTTTGCAGCAAATTCTGATTAAGAGATTTAAAATGTGTGACCTAAAAGTCAAACTCTACATTAGTACTGTTACTTCAAAAAGTACGCAAGTATGATTTAACTGTGTCAAACCATGATGCTGTTCTTTTCTCGTCACGTTTAATTATCTTAGTTGTACAGTCAGTATTTACATTGAAATACCAAAAACAGCAAATAGATTTCATCTGCAGTGTTTGCTGTGATTGGAGCCTTAGAAATAAAATAGATAATGAGCATTTCTTTAAAATGTACATTAAGTAATTTAAGACATCTGAGACAAAGACAAACAACAAGCTGATCATTAGTGTCTCTATGACATGCATGTTAGCACCATTGATGATAAGTTCCTCTCAATGTTGCCAGCTGAGTCACCTCATCAGAGCACAGTTACTCATCTGCTACAAACAAGTCAAGTGTTATATCATACACTATAAACTACTGCATTGTGTACCGTTTTGCTGTTAGTATCCAATCATTTATTAGTAAAATTGTGGAAAATAGGAGATGGTGATATATTTGCTGTTTTTAGAGCTGGACCTAAATTAGGCTTCAATGTTGCTAAATTGACTAACCTTTTATTTTTTTGGAGTAACACTTTTACAGTCATGTAATAGCGTTCAGTGATACTCTATGATATCACTTGTATTGATACATTTTGGAAGATTGATATTCTGTGGTACAATGAGAGAACAATTACAGCTCTTTGGCTAAAATCTAACGTAGCTGCAGAATCAAATTACCACGGCTGAATCTAATTTTTATGGGACGTGTGAGCTGCTATCAATTCCACAGTAATATATGGAACTATATATTGGAACTGTAATTGAACAACTGATCTGAACTAAAAAATAAATCTGATACATCAGTCCTTCTTAGTATCCATAATGATTCCTTGTGTGCAGAGATTGACAACTTGAAATGCTTAACAAATGAATGATACCAAAATGTGTCTTTTTGTCTTTCTCATGTTAACAATAATATAACAAACTTGTAGGAAGCATGAAAGCAAATAAAATCCTTATGTTACTGCTCTGCATGTTTGAGTGGCAGCTGGACCTGCAGGGAGACAGAGAGGCAATACAAAAAAATGCTCTGGTAACTGTAGTTTACAAGTAATGTCACAGTGTTTTGGTAGTGATGGTATTACAGAGACAGAGCAATCAGGTATACTTCATTTCATCAAGAGTTATTCTTACAGTAGACCTACTTTATTTAATTTTTGTTTTGTTTATATCTAGGTTCCCAAAAAGTTACTGATTCTATCTAAAAGATGATGCAACCCTGAAGTACTATCTTCTTTATTTTTAGTCTGACTTTCTTTCTGAGAACTCTTTTGCACTTGCTTATACAGTGTAAACAGACAGGACACAGTGTCAGAATGTGCACGTACCAGAAATATTTACAAGAGAGCCACCTGTGAGCATATCCTCTTTATGAAACCATTTTCCGTTTGGCTAACAGCTGAGGACACAGACCAGATACCAAAACTCTATATTACTGTGGAAATATTAAAATTTCAGCTGGACTTTAAGAGTAGATAGATGGAGGTGTGGGGTCTGTGCAGAACAAGCTGGTATGGAAGCATCTGTCACGTTGGCCTGTAAAGTTTACATGATGTATGACCTTACCTCTCCTCTGCTACGTGCGTGTGTGTGTGTGTGTGTGTGTGTGTGTGTGTGTGTGTGTGTGTGTGTGTGTGTGTGTGTGTGTGTGTGTGTGTGTGTGTGTGTGTGTGTGTGTGTGTGTGTGTGTGTGTGTGTGTGTGTGTGTGTGTGTGTGTGTGTGTGTGTGTGGGCCCCCACTGGTATGTTATTGTCTGACTGACCACATTGAAACAGAGGACCTAAATCCTCACGTCTAAACTAACAATAAGCCATGAACGGTATCTCTGGTATTTTTCAAAAGCCTGCCTGAGACCCAAGAGAACAAGCTAAAAGAAAAACATAGTAAAAAAATAAAGTTTACAAAAATAGAATACAATGAAATATTATCGTAATAATAATACAATAAAGAAGCATGAATCAATTATATGTAATTAATCATTAATAATAATTTGTCTGTAAAATATCTTTGACATTGTTTTTAGCATGGATTTATGGAAGAAAGTTTTTTTCAGAACATGAAGAGACAAATGAAGAACACCTAAAAATGAATTCTGTAACAAAGACTTAGACATGTATCCAGTTACTGAAAGTGAGAGCTATTGTTAATCCTACCTTGTTTTTTTAACAGCATTTATCCTGACAAATCTGATATAGTATCCGCACTTTCTGGCTGCAGCTCTGACTGAAGCAAATATAATCACAATTATATCAGCGTTGGCTTGTCATCTCCTTGTCAACAACTGCTGTGCATCTGTTTATAAGTAAGCAGTTTTAAAACATAAAACAGTCCTGAATGTGTTCCAGTTTCTGTTTTTTAAACTTTTTTCATTTAAAATGCAATGTAAATATCCAAATAACGCGAATGGCTAGAATCCCTGTTTCATGGCTCACAAATAGTTATTTGAAATTGTTCATTCCTGAGGTCTTGTTTCCGTGTCCTGTTTCATGGCCAGTGGGTGGCAGTAAAGCTCTATCACGCAGAGGGACTGGGGCCATTGTGTGCCTCAGCAGCCAGTGTTGCCATGTCCGTTTGTTATGCTTTTCCGTAGTGTTACTTGTCATCCTCACAGCCCATCATTTTATTAGTTACAAATTAATGTTTGAATAGGGTAATTGTCAGTCCATGTACCAAAATACATCATGAAGTCTATCTGCTTTTCTGGTACATTAAAACACATTATTTCTACACATATCTCACACACTTTTATATTAATGTAATTCATTTAAATATCTAAAAAAAAGATGCTTGATTAGTAAATGTATTTATTTAAGCTTTTAAACCCGTATTTGTTCCAAAGACAGAAGGGTAAGTCTATCAGTGACTGTCTTCTAATTTTAGATTGCTTGTTTCTCTCGCGATATCTGGCAACCCAGTGAGCAGCCAGTCTTCTGTCAGCCCGTCAGGAAACAGACTGGAGATCCTCTGTCACCCGCGGAAATGTTCAAAACAGATCAACTAAAAGCTCTGGTGAATGAGCGACTGAAAGCCGCCGCTGAGGAAATATTCAGCATCTTTGAGACAACTATTAAAGACTATGAGGAGATCGTTTTTCAGCAGGTGGACCAACAACGAAGCAGGCTGGCGGCGTGCAAAGGTAAGTTAACGTTAACGGCAGGACACACTCAGGGGTCCTGACTCCTGATTTAATCAGAGTAGCGTCTGTTGAGATGTACTGAGTCCTTCAATCAGCTGGGCCACTCCTTAAATATGCTTTACAGGGGACAGCAAGTAGCGCCATTTTGCATCCCTGGAGGAGAGGGGGGGGGGGGATGCAAAATGGCTGTCACTGGTAAAATGTACCACACAACGGTGTTGTTGGTCCTTAGGCAACAGGAGCTGAAAACCTTTCCACCTCTTACTTACCTCATTGCAACCTCTTTCCTGTCAGGTCGGAGAATAAAGAGGGATGGATGGAGTTAAAGTCAATGGGAACAGTTTATTTGCTACTCTAATATTAAAAATAGATGTCTTTCATTATAAGGTGGTCCTGTCCTAAGTCCATTATATGGCTCATATAACAAGTCCACGTCTTCGTGCCCAAAATATGATTAATAGTGCATGCCCAAAATATGATTAATAGTACACAATGTGTTGCCTGTGCTGCTTATCTGATTATTTATAATTGATGGTGACTATATGTGAAATGAAGCTGGCTTATTGACTCTAAACTAATTTTAGACATAATTTAATTTGTAAGTCAAACTACATTGTTTATATTTGTTTTACCCTTTTGTTTGCAAGGACATCTCCACAAAGAAGACCCTTCTATTTCACAAACAGGCAGCCATTAAAAAACAAGCACCATTGCACCTGTTTTTGTCTTGGAAAGAAAGACTGTAGTTGTTTTGTTGCTGTTCCTCGTCTTTTAATGAGCAGACTGCACATCATAACATAACCATGCACAGTTATAAGAGGTTTATATGCTGGAACACATTGTCCTGCTCTGCCTGTCTTGTCTAGCTCTCTGCTGAATATTTACAAATCAAAATAACTGATAAAACTAAAGCTTTTTTGTTTTTTTTCTCGTGTGTGATACCGTCCAGCCCCAGTGCAGCTCTCTGTCCAGGAAGAGGCCCCTCCCTCTGAGCAGTGTCACTTTCAGAAGAAGTCTGACCTGTGTGAGGATGACCAGGAACCCCCGCAGATTAAAGAGGAGCAGGAGGAGGAACCGTGGACTGCTCAGGCAGGTGAAAATCAGCAGGAGGAAGCTGATACAAAAGACTCTATGTTCAATATAATTTATGTGCAAAGGAAGGATGACGATGGAAGACGGTTCCCACATCAAAACCTAGAGGTTGAAAATAAAGGAGACCATGTGCCCAGCAGCTCATGTGAACAGTTGAAATCAGAACCTGATAAAGAAGGCTGTGATGCATCAGAGCCAACCAGTGACTGTCAGATGAGTGAAGTTAGTGACGATGAAGGGGGAGACTGTGGAGGATTTCACTCGGGTGTAAACAGGAAGAAACCCCAGCAAGCTGATGAATCAGCAGACAGACCGTACACCTGCAGCGTTTGCAACAAGAATTTCAGGATTAAATCCATTCTAACTCGCCACATGAAGACACACACAGGAGAGAAGCCTTACAGGTGCGGTGTTTGTGGTAAAAGCTTCATCCAGCGCTCTTATCTACAGACTCACATGAATTCTCACTCCGGACAGAAACCGCACACATGTAGTTTCTGTGGCAGAGGCTTCACACAAGTTGGAAACATGAACGCCCACATACGAATCCACACGGGAGAGAAACCTCACAGCTGCACTGACTGTGGTAAAAGTTTTAGAGAGAAAGCGGATCTCATCAAGCACACAATAATTCACACCGGTGAGAAACCTTACATTTGCACTGTATGCAAAATGAAATTCAGCGCTCAGTCTAATTTAACGCGCCACATGAAGACTCATTCGGGGGAGAGGCCATATAGTTGCCCCGCTTGTGGGAAAAAATTCATTCGACGCTCCCATTTACTTATTCATATGAAGACTCATGCAGGAGAGAATCTGTAGACTGGAGAAATTATTAGTTCCCATGGTATTTACTTGATAATATCCCAGGTAGAGTGGACGAGGACTCACATTAGAAGAGGAAATTATGTAAAATAAAACGTTTTTGTGTAAACTCATTTTATCTATGTTAGTATATAGTTTTGTACTGTAAAATAGAAATGTTGTAAATGTAAATGTTTCTCCAAGTGACAAAACATTTGTGTTAAGTGAGGTTCTCAAATTTCTTTTCAAGGTTCTCTGAAGAAATGTGTTGAATCTTAGTGAAGATGTTAAGGCCAGTTACACATAGGAAGTTTAATTTTTTTTTAAAGGCTCGATAATTTCCTAAAACACCAGGCCATTGTAGATTTTAGAAAATACTACTCAGACAGCGATGTATTTGTTGATTATTTCAGATGTTGATCTGGTGCTCTAGTAAGTATTTCCAGCATTACGTGGGATTGACTCAGTGCCCATGTTCATGGTAATGGAGGAACATGTCACCCAGTGCAATAGTGTGGCTCACTGGTGTGTTTTCAGGTTTTTGGACAACAATGGAGGTGTACCGCACAGATGAATGGGACACATCAGGCTGTGGCTACGCAGTACTTGTTAGTGATCCACTGGTGGACTCAAAAGAAATGCAACAAAAGTGCCCCTCTTGGAATGCCGATAAATCATGATGAAGTTCCCTCAGGGATTCCCTTCCAGTGGAGAAAACTTAATGAAGTGCCATCTTGTAGTGTTACAGGTGAAGGAAATGCCATATTATCTTTGTAATATGTTGATTTCAAAATCATATTCTAACCTAAGTTAGTCAAAGTTAAGTAGAGTACTCTGCTAGTGAAATATTGTCTGACTTTGGTTTGTCTCAAGAGTAGTGAGTTTGCTCCAGGGAACATTCTTGGAAGACGGATCAAATTAAGTACTTGAGATTTCACTGTAATAAATAACTTTTTTTTTTTTTTACTCATAAGGAAATGATACCAAAGCAAATGTTGGCCAGAAGTTGTTCTGCACTTGAGAACTAAATTTAAAGTCCAGATTTACCTTTTCCACCTAGAAACATTTTAGATAGCTGAATTGCATCTTTTTCACGTTCTTGTACGTAAGGCAAGGTAACATTGTTTGTACGTGTTTGTGAAGTTGATTACAAGCAAAGGAATTAAATTAATCCTTTAAATTGCTGCTGCTTCGAAATAATAATAAAAAAACATTACCAAAATAAATCTATAACATGTCTTTGTTTAGTTAAGATTAACTGTCAATGTGGCCATATAGGTTTTAGGAGGAGCCAGTATTACAACATGTGGATCCAAAGGTCAATGAAATGTGGAACTGCAATTCACATGGCTCACACCATCAATGTTCACGTTAAAAACAAGAAGTGAGCTACAAATTTCGACCAGAACTGTGGAACCTGAGCAGGAAAAGGCCGACCTAACTACAGCACCTTAGATATGATTGATTTATTTTGATACAAGACTGTTAGAAAAATTCACTCGAGACCGATGGAAAATCATTAATCACAGGACATTTATTCTTTGCGCAAAGAAGGAGACAGAGTTGATCCACTGTGGATCAACTCTGTCTCTTGGATCATCCACATACAGGATATTTACATCAAGGCCGCTCGGAGTTCTGACTCTGAGCTTCTGATATTTATACTGAGTAAACAACATGCAATGGCTGGCACAGGATTGGTTTACAATGAGGTCTTCGTCACCAGAAGGTGACACACACACAAAATGTAGTCTGGGAACTTCAGCATCTGTTCTGGCACAAAGGTTACTTTCTCAAAACAACTCTGTGTCTATCTTCCTTATTATCATTTACATGCTGAGAACGCTTTCTTTCCCAGACACACTGTAGAACCTAATGTAGTAAGTTCACACACACACATTCACATGTGGAACAGGCCATAAAGTTCAAGTGAGGACACCAGAATTGTGAGCACACATATTATAATTAGTAATTTAGATTTTTGACTCCAACAAAGACAAAGACAACCTGCAACCCAACAACCTGCTCATGGTAATAAGGTTAGGGGTCATCCAAAGTTATCAACATTTTCACAGTAGTACAAAGAGTACTACTTTTCCAGACCCCCCCCCCCCCCCCCCCCCCCAAAGTAGTACATATCAACATTTGTATCACATTACATGACAGAGGTCTAGATTTTAGGAGTCCCAACTATAGGCACGGCCCCTTAGTAAACAGTGTATATTAAGCCTAAACAGCATAACACATAATTTTATGAATATGCAATAACTTCCTCATGCTCATCATGTTGGAGTAGCATTACTTATCTGCTATAATGCTAGTGTCAATGTCTTTGAGTGTGGCTGTTTAACAATGTTTGGGTTATTCTCTTTCCTGTATCCTACTAGATGTTAATTTATGTAAATTTGAATTGATGTGATCCTAAATAGTTTCTATTCAATGAAACCAGAAGAAAAATAATGGTTTTATGGTGCATACCTGTAATCACTGGGCAAACTGATGGTGCAATAGTTTACAGGCTGTAGATGGAAAACGTTTGCAGTTGAGAAAAGAGCATGCAATCATGTTAATTGATCCTAATTCACAAAGGCAAAACAAAAGCTCTTAGTTGAGGGATGGATATTCAAAAGCTAGGTAGAGTTAGCTGTAAAATGTATTTGAAAACCATGCTTCAAAGAGCAGATGTTGCGTGACGACTGTAAGGAGAGGGCTGATTGGTGGGGAAAATTTTAGATCAGTTGGAAATACTGCTAAATTTTCTGCTGCTTCACAACCTCAAAGACTGAAGTGATGTTGGCTTGAAGGAAAGTCACTCTGTCAGTTTATTATGATGTTATCAAAACATCAAATCAAAACAATAGCTCTTTAAATATGTACTACATCATCATCATTAAATAGCTTTATCTCCATGCAGAGTTCAACTATGTACAGGCCACATCAAGAATAACAAAAAAAGGTATTAAAAGGTATCACTGCATCATTTTCTGACAACATTAAATAATAACAATAATATAGAAATATGTACTGGCCTTGATTGACTATTTTATGACTGCTTTCCCCGAATTACAAATAGTTTCCAAACTATCCCTAAAACTGTACGAGGTAGAAAGGAATAATGTTGGATACATTATTATCACTCAGGGCTACTTTTTTTTCTGTAGCTTTCAGCCGCTTTCATCTCACACTTTTACTTTTCTTGTTTTGGCGGAAGTGCATTGATGTCATTTCCGTTGCGCGAAGCTAAACTTTGGCGCCACATATTGAACACTGGGAGAGACAGTGGAAACACCATCAAAAATATGGCTTCAAACATTGAAATAGTGCGGTAGTTTTAACTGAAAATTAGAGAAGTCCTCAATCTCCTGGTTGTGGAGATGTAGAGTCGTACAAAACGCAGCAAAATAAGCTCTCTTCGGATAGCTGTGTCGTTAACTCCGGTTGTTCGGTCAGCTAAGAAGGTATCGCTACTAAACGGCACGTTTAACGTTACCTCTGGTAGACAAGCTGACTGTCGGTAAGAAGGAGCGCATGAATACACGCACCTGTGGTGGTTTAATCTGTCACCATGAACAGGACCAAACTGAAGAAAACCAAGGTGAGTACAGAACGTTTAACATAGCTGTTGTTTTTCTACAACAGTAGCAACGACATTACGAGGATTTTAACACTTAACGTTACCGAACCAGCCTCGAACGAGACAGTATAACGTTAACGGTTAACGTTAACGGTTAAATGTGGCACCTGTGATAGTTTATTATGTCCGCAGTCTCTGGTTGACTCAGTTGAGTCTTTGTCTGGTTTAATCATTATATATTAGGGGAACATGATACCAGAAAACAACATATTCATACATTTATATACATACATTTATATACAAACATTAAATGTTAAATGTGATGCTCTGTTGTAACTTAGACAACAGACAAATGGCACCAGTGAAATGCTGGTAAATGTTTTCTTTGTGGTTTCTGTCAGGCACCTGACCTGTCTGGTCAGAAGAACATCTCGTCCTTCTTTTCCTCTCAAAACCACCAGAAGGTACTTTTTCTTTTACTAAGTTGTTTCTGTCTTTGCAGCATTTTCTTGTTTTTGACGGGATTTTCAAAATATCATCTTGATATTGTAACATAATGTCATTATGGATCATTTCGACAGATTAAGAATTTGAGAGATAATTATTAGTAATGTGCATGTATTTGCCAGATGCATATATACTGTTCATTTCACCTGGTAACAACAATAACATAAGTTAAGAACATTACATAACTTATAACTTTAAATTGCTATAATAGTCCCTTTAAGACCATAATTAATTAAACATTACATATAGTACCTACCATGTATAATGTCTCTGTGCTTTTTGTTTTGCTTGTAATGGCAGCACATTCTTCTTTTGTCTTTAAAGTCATTACACACCTCTTTAAGTTGCTCTCTTTTCTTACCTTTTCCATTTCTATTCACTTTTTTGCTTCTGCGTCTTTTCTGTTGGGCTGCAGTGCACTATTGTATTTCTCTCATTTACATAAACAGTGTACTACTACTAATGTTTAGGTAATGTATCAACATTTTCATTTTACTATGTTTGTTTTAGGCCTTGTCGTCTTCCAAAAAATTCGCTGGCACTGAACCTCTGATCAAAGATGGTGAAACCTCCACATTCAGACCCCATTCCCCCCTAAAGAGGAGTATCCTTGGGGACCTTGAAAACGTCCTGCCCTCCTCGCCTGATCTTCTCTCTGTGCCTGAGACCCCCAGCAGTCAGATCAGGCTTGATTCCCCTTCTCCTTCCAGAAATCCAGGTCGGCCGAGCCCCCAGCCCAGCAGAGAGGTGGCGAGCCTGGAGAAGCTCGGCCAACTGTCCCCCATCTGTCGTAGTCCTCGCTCCAAAGGGCAGAGTGTACGGAGAGTCATGACCGAGGAGGGAAGAAAAACCAAGTGGGAAGAAGGATGTTCTGGCTCCGTAAAAAGAGTCATCAGCCCTCCTCAAGAGTCTCACAATGCAAAGAGACCAAGAAATGTCAATATGCAGGCACAAAGAGCTGTGCTCAACCCCACAGGTAGCAATCTGAAAGCAGCGAGGTCTGTGATTGGCATTTTGGAGACGCCTCATTTTTCAAGAGACCAGTCAGAGGGTCACAGCAGAAGTACTGAAATGGTCTTCAATGGCAACAAAAACTCTTTTGGGGAACAGAGAAAACATCAGAATACGATAAATGAATATGAGAAAGATTCTGTTTTTACTGTGATAACAGAGCAGAAAGCAACTG
Organism: Leptoclinus maculatus; assembly: GCA_032191485.1. Lineage (NCBI taxonomy): Eukaryota > Metazoa > Chordata > Actinopteri > Perciformes > Stichaeidae > Leptoclinus > Leptoclinus maculatus. The sequence continues at coordinate 30,502,664 of JAVDOI010000001.1, read as the reverse complement.
AGGTGAAGGATACTCCCACTCTCATTGCTCACATGCACAAACCTGGTGCTCAAACCATAACACCTGCAACGAAGAGAGGTGCAAAGGGGGGAGAGATTGACCATAACAAGGCAGGAGCTACAGTAACAGCAATGACCTCGTCAAATGAAGACGGGGACAATGTGACATCATCGGATCAGGATCGAGCTGGAGGTAATTGTTTTTATAAAAATGTGTTAACTATCACTATTTTTATTGTGACAAAAAAGAAGGCATGTTGCAGAATACTCCCAGCCCTGCTTTAATGCTTTAATGTATCTTTCATTGAAAAACATGGAGTTCAAAAGTGTCCGTGTGATTGTCCCTCAGTTAAAAACATGGTATCACCTACTAACAATGCAGCCTTTTAAAAGACAAGATTTAAGCTTTTTAACTATATTATGGAATCCCTGATGACTGTATATTGAGGGGCATATCATCATGATAATAAGCATATATTCATACATTATACATGCAGCTTTATTTTACAGCCTTTTCTTTCCACGCTAACTTTTTTTCTTCTTTTTCGCACAAAAGAAAATACAGGAGTGACGTCATCGGGTCCTGTGGAGGAGTTGTTGGACGAGAGCTGGTTTGCAGAGCAGATGGATCATAGTGAAGGTCTTGTCACAGATGATAAATCAAAAAAAGCCCGGTGAGAGATGCATGAACAGAATTTTGCTGCATAGTTTGATTAGGTTAGGGGATGATAAAATTGCTCATGTCGATAATAAAGGAGGAAAGATGAACGAAAATATGAGCACTTGACACTGAGTGTATGTGGCTTGAAGCACTTGACTTGGTGACCAATAATCTGCTGAAAAGCTGCTATCTGTCAGTTTATCCCTCTGTGGGCAGGTGTTTCAATTCATTCTGATTTTTAGAAATGATACTTGGCAGATGTATGATATATTTCCTCTCTCGTCATACAGTAAGGTGCCAGACCATGTGATCCTTTCTGGAGGCCTAAACAACCGCTACTGGGTTTTAGATGTGGAGGAGAGGCCTGGCCTCAAAGCACTGACCATCTCATGCTCCAAATCTCTACATCCAACTGAAACGTGTCTGTTGAAAGATGGATGGTAATACCTCGTGTTAAGGTCTTCTGTTCTGTTCACATTGTTATTCAATTACTTACTTTCATCGTGGTATGCATCAAACTTCTCCCCACAATGCCCGAATTTGTGAAAGTAGCACTGAATTTTCTGTTTCTTTGCCTATGTCTTCATTATGCATGTTTGTGTGTCTTTGTCTTCATATCCGTCTAAAATTATCATTCCTTTGGTATTTCCAGGGAAATGACACCCGTTTGTTGTGGTGCTGTGGTGCATCTAGAGGGCTGCTCTAATGGTGGATCCTGGGTAGTGGACAGGGAGCAGGGCTTCCTGGTTTTACTACCTGATAGTCTTATCTCAGGTACCAGCATCTCTAACTCCATCCGCTGCATGAGACGTGCAGTACTGGGAGATATGTTCAAGGTAAAAAGCTTTACAAATACTATTAATATCAGTACCTGTTTTTATGTTTGCTGATTATTGTTTATTGTCCCTAAATCTCCTATTTTATCTTGAAGTGGGCAGTACACTCTTACACACAATGCTGTACTCTTTACCTTCTCCTGTTCTGTTTGCCGTGATGCAGAGTTTTGACGGCGGCTCGAAGCAAATGCTAAACGGCACCATGGTCCATGAAGTCTTCCAGAGAGCAGCTACAGCTAAAGATTTTTCTTTGGTGACACTGTCTAAGATGGCGGACCAAGCCCTTTGCCGTCCCCAGTACCTGGGAGACATGTAAGTGGTCCGATTATACCCTACCTCTGTGGGGGGTTTTCTGGGGACCCACTTTTTAAAAATGATCAAGTATCGCGACCCAATTCAGAATAGACCTTACCTCTAAATCTTGATAAGAGCGAATTCAAAAAGATCTAAGTTTGATAAATTACAACTGTGTTTTATGCATGTGTTATTGAAAACAAAACACATGTTAGAGACATTATGAATGAGACCAAATAAATACATTTAGGCAGAGTTAGCAGACTATATCATTCTTCTTATTTCCTTCATCAATAAAACAAACAATGTACGCTAGCTAGTTATGAGCAGGCTGCAGTTATCAGAACAATAGGAACATTCAGGCTCCGCCATGTGGCTCAAAGGTGTACTGCACATATTAATGTTAAAAAGCAAGACTATGGAAGACATTTATTTGGCAAACCCTAATAAAATCTCCTGCAACCCACCTGCGGGTCCCAAACTAGTCTTTACATGGTGCCACAACCCTTTAATGTGTGCAATGATACAGTTCACAGTTGTTCATAACAGAGTACTTGAATCACGAAATAAAGAAACGACGGTGAAGTGCTGCACAGTTTTTGTGTGATGTATCCACTTCATGTTTGTGTGCATATTCTTTGTCTTATTATGTTTGTGTTTTGTCCGTTGTTCTCTAGGTACAGTTTGGGTGTAAGTCAGGAAGAGATGAAGCAGGAGCTGCATGATTATCTGCCCTCACTGGAACATTGGGCAAAGGAATACCTGAGCTCCCCAACACCAAAAGCCATCAGCCTAAAAATGTATGTACACACACGCACACACAGCGCTAAAGATTTGCAAACAAAGCTTTATTAGCTGTTTATATGTCCATCTCTGTCTCGATGAACTCAGCCACAGCAACAGCAGATGTCAGGACTCGGCAACTGTTGTCACAATAGCAGAGCTGGCAGATATAGAAGAAAATGTGTGGTCGCCGAGATTTGGTCTGAAAGGGAAAATCGATGTAACGGCGCGGGTTCGAATTCAAAAACCACGAAGCGGTAGTCACAGAACGTCGGAGGAGAGGACTGTACCCCTGGAGCTGAAAACTGGAAAGGAGTCAAACTCGATAGAACATCGCAGTCAGGTTGGTGGACCACAGCGGGCTCAACTAGGTAGATGTGCATATGTAGACTGTAAAGGCACGTTTACGCCGATACACGCAAATTGCATCAAGTCGACTTTCAAGATGTCCATATACAAGTGTTTGTCTGTGTGTAGGTGATTCTTTACACTCTGATGAGCTTGGAGAGATACAATTCTGAAGCTGGCTTGCTGCTTTACCTCAAGACTGGCAACCTGCACCCTGTAGTGGCCAGCCACATGGACCGCAGAGGTACAGTGCTCCCACATGAGCTTTAACAACTTGCCCAACACCAGTTTTAAACAACCATATAAAAATATTATTTTATATCATTAATAATTGTAGAATTTTAAGCATATCAGGCAATCTATTGTCCCAGAAATGACTGCGATTAACTATTTTCTGAAGACCATTTTAGGCTGCTGATATAATATTAAAATAGCATAATAATGCAAGTACACCCTTTAAATGAGCAATGAACCTTTAATTATTAAAGATATTCAGGAATTGGAATGTAAAAAAGAAGTCTTTTTACATTCTTTCACTGCAGCATCTCTGCCGTCACCTTTATTGCTGAACTCTGTTTATTTCAGAGCTGCTGAAGCTGAGGAACACCCTGGTTCATCACATCCACAACTGTGTGGAGAAAGAGGCGAAGCGGAGCCGTTTGTCTAAACTTCCTGACATCCTGACAGACAGACAAACCTGCCAGTATTGTCCTCAGAAGAGAAACTGTGCTTTATATGAAAGGTAACGTTTTTTTAACTCATGTTGCAGCCGTGGGAATGTTAAGCATTATGATTTTTATTAAACTTATCAGTCAGCAAAAAACTTGTTTATACAATAAACTATTAACGCAGAGTATTGATTGTCTCATTGAGCTCTCTATCTATCTTGTCCTCTTTTCTCACAACTTCCTCTTTCTTTTTTTCTCTCAACCTGTCCTGGCCTTTCCTCCAGGGTGGTCGATGGCAGCTCTGCAGACGTCTGCGAGGATGTTGTGCGTGACTTCCTGCAGCAGGAGACGGGTCACCTGATCCCACCACATCTAAGCTATTTCTCTCATTGGCTGCTGCTCTGCTGCCTTGAGGCTACCAGCATGGAGGCCAAGAATGGCCGAAAGCGTGTGTGGCTTCAGACGGCTGAAGAGAGGTAAAAATCTGGTCTCTCAATTTTAGACATGTAAACACTCCAATATATAAAAACGTGTGTATAGAACTAGCCCCTTCATACTGTATGTAACAGTTAATACAGAGTATTTGTTTCATCTGACCTGTGTTTCTAGTGAGAAGAATGGGAGCTGTGTCGGGAATGTGCAGCTCAGTGGTCCAGTGACCGTGCAGTCTGAAGGGGTTTTCCTCCATCGTTTCCAGCGAAGCAGCGTGGTGCCGCAGGAGGGTTTGGCCAGCAGCGGTTTGGCCAGCAGCGGTTTGGCCAGCGGGGATCGCATAGTTGTCAGCGACCAGAAAGGTCGACTGGTTGGTTTGGCAACAGGATACCTGTGTGAGGTCAGCAGGGCATCGATCAGCTGCACTCTGGACAGGTGAGAATGAATCCACATATAACTGCCATCTGGAGTATTTAAGACAAAGGAAAACTACAGTGAATTGTTTGGATTCCTCTTTCACCAGCTGCTCATTTGAAGTCACTAATCCGATTTACACATTGTGTGTTTTATAGAGACCTGTCCAAGTTCAGTGGTGTGTTGTTTCGATTGGACGGTGATGAAGGTGTGGTGGGCCTCAGCACTCACCTCACCAATCTCTCCAGGCTGATGGAAAGCTGTCAGGACAGGTAGCTACAGTAAAATGCAATAATGCAAAGTTATGATTGCATAGAATGTATCGTATGGCAAAATCTAAATATTGCTCGTAGGACATTAACTAGGTAACAGTTAAAAACAATAGCCTCAAACATTTTATATTTGTGCAGTGATCGTCTGAGGGAGCTGGTTGTCGACCTTCGTCCTCCAGAGTTTATTTACAACCTCAGTTCTGTTCTGCCAAGAGAGGCCAAGGACACTGTGGCCAATATCCTGAAAGGTGACAAAGCTACACTGCTCTGCTCTTCCACTCTGCTTGTCTCATTTTCTTTCTTATCTGCTTTCCTTTATTCAGTTTTATTCTGCTTTCCATTACTGTGTGGGACAATACTATAAATGAGCAACTTAAAATGATATGCACACTTCCCCGGAAGTTTTGCACAGTTGCGTAGTTGTAGTTTCACATTTAAATCAATAATAGAAAATGTTCTAACAATGAACCTGTGTGTGTGTTCAGGTCTCAACAAACCCCAGAAGCAGGCCATGAAGAAGGTGTTGTTATCTAAAGACTACACACTGATTGTTGGCATGCCAGGGACGGGCAAAACCACAACCATCTGCACCTTGGTAAACTCCTAACATGCTCTAAAAACCTCACCTTACCTGAACCATAAATGGACATTATCTACTCCAAGTGAGACCAGAACTCTAACCCTCTCTTCTCCACCGTTCTCTCTTTCCTTCTTGCTCTTTGTCTCTTCCTCACTTTTTCTCTCAGGTTCGCATCCTTCACGCATGTGGGTTCAGTGTGTTGCTGACCAGCTACACCCACTCTGCTGTTGACAACATCCTGCTGAAGCTAAAGCGCTTCCGGGTTGGGTTTCTGCGTCTTGGGCAGGGGCAGAAGGTGCACTATAGCATTCACTTCACACATTTGTTTTACAACTTGTTTAAACTGTCACTTTGTAGATGTATTTGCTGTTTAAAAAAAAAAAAAGTTGTAATTTGTATTAAAGCACAAATCACTAATAAATGTTATTGAAGTAATACAAAAAATAAACATTTGGGGCACGGTTTGATCTGTATTTTTGAAATATTCAAGAGTTCAACAAATATTTTAACATTTTAGAACCTCTAATGTTTAACTCTGTTTTTTCCCCTCTGACTTGCTCTGATTTCTCTCTTTTCTGCCGACCTCTCCAGGTTCATCCAGACATCCTGCCTTACACAGAGGAAAGTGCGAGAAAGAAGGGAGTTCACACTCTGTCAGAGTTAGAGCAGCTTTATAACAAGGAGGTAAGGAGTTAGTTTGTGGAATATCATAATTGCAACTACTTTGACTGATTTATAGACACTGAAATCAGCATTTTTTTTTAAAATATTTAACATCTAATCTATATATTTTTTCTGCATCAAGACATGCCACTTGTTGATATTGTAATTTAACAAATATACAAATGTTGTGAACATCTTACCACAAAAAAACGATTCTCTCTCTCTCTCTGTCTAGCTGGTAGTGGCAACCACCTGTATGGGCATCAAGCATCCCATTTTCACACGTCGCCGGTTTGATTTCTGCATCGTAGACGAAGCTTCACAGATCAGCCAGCCTATCTGTTTGGGACCCCTGTTCTATGCCAAGAGATTTGTCCTGGTGGGAGATCACCAACAGCTGCCACCAATAGTACAAAATAAGGAGGCGAGGTAAAGTGTGTATGTGTAGATTAGGTATATGTTGTTAAATTGATAAAATAAAAACTAGCGGGCTAAAGGAACACTTCACCCTTAAAATGACCATCTGCATATCGATTATTCTATTATAAAAAGCGGACTAAATCTTTCATGATTTGAAATAAATTGAGGCCAGGTTTAACAACGGCAAAACTATATCAAAACATCCATTTACAAACTCGCACAAATTTTGCAGTATGCAAAGACTCGCAGCGCACCTACAAAAGCATGAGACAGTAGTGGCGCAAGTGTTAAGGGAAAAATGCACGTTTGGAAACTACAGGATAAATGATACCCGTATTATCCTGCATGAGTTGTGTGAGAGTTTCTAAAAATAAGTTTTGATATAGTTTTTCTGTTAAACCTGGCCTCCATTTACTTGAGTTCATGAAGGATTTTCACTTTTGGATTCTCCGTTCATGGTGGAGGCATGCGAGAAAAACTAAGTTTTCTTCCAGAATTCAAGGTAACATGAGTTGATATAGCAATGGTCATGATAACGGTGAAGTATTCCTTTCGTACTTTTTTGTAGTTATTTGTCTTCGTGAGGGTAAAATATGTAGGAAATGCAGGGTAAATTTGGTAATTAATGCAAAGTTAGAATAATGTCAATAGAAATATCAGTTCCCAATTTCTTTATTCTTTTTCTTCTAGGTCACTTGGGATGGACGAAAGTCTTTTTAAGCGACTAGAGCTCCATAGTGAAGCAGTGGTCCAACTCAATGTACAGTACCGGATGAATAGGTACACCAACATACACAGACAACACTATATGCTTCAGTAATATTTTCTTGTTTATCATGAGCTCATTCATTAGACCATTCAAACGGCAATTGAACTCTTATCTACAAGGACACACTCCATAATAAACAGTGTGTGCTCTGTGTTTTTAGGCAGATAATGTCTCTCAGTAACTCCCTGATGTATGAGGGCCGGCTGGAGTGTGGATCAGAGAGGACAGCCACGGCCCTGCTCACCCTGCCCTTCCTGCTCTCTGTCCAGTCGGAGCTTAGTTCCTACTCCAAGTCTCATCCACAGCACGACCTGGCTTGGATACATGCCACATTGTTGCCCAGCAGCCCTGTTTGCTTCCTAGACTGCTCCATGGTTGGTTGAATGTTTTACGAGCCACGTTTTTACCCGTTATTAGCCAAGAGGATCGATGCATATTTTATTAGGTCTGCCTTCGAGTGAAAGGTCAAGGAATTAAGTCAGCTGCCTCAACAGTCGAAGAAAGTTATTTATGCAAAATAAGATTGTCGTGAGTAAGACAAAGGAGGTGTGCTTGTTTTTCTCCTTTAGGTGCCAGCACTGGAGTCTGTGGAGAAGGGAGGCGTTAGCAATCACACCGAAGCTGCTCTCATACACAAGTTGCTTTCACTGCTGATAAAGGTGCATCAGTTGCATGATTTATGCTCAAGTATTTATGGCATAAAAACAGTGGGTTTTTAAAGTCCTGGCTTAATTCTTAGGGTCATGAAGTGTTCTTAATACAGTGGGGGGGGGGGGAAATAAAGAAATAGTTGTTGTAGCTATTTATCATACTAACCCCTGCTTATTTTACTTTCTTCAGGCAGGGTGTAAGCCCAGTGATATAGGTGTTATCGCCCCCTACAGGCAGCAGTTAAAGAGTATCTCTGCTCTGCTGCAGTCCTGTGCTTTCACCGGTGTGGAGGTGAATACAGTGGATAAATACCAAGGACGGGACAAAAGTCTGATCATCTTTTCTTTTGTCAGGAGCACTGCAGAGGAAGGAAACGTAAGTGTTTCTCTTCCCATCGTCCTTTCTTTAACTCCTCTTCTCCTCTCTCTGCATTAGTGAACAAGTGAGTGGAAACCTGACCTGATTCTCTGCTGCTTCTCCTTTCATAGTTAGGAGAGCTGTTGAAGGACTGGCGTCGCCTGAATGTAGCCATTACCAGGGCTAAACACAAGCTGCTGATGGTGGGGTCCGCCAAGACGCTACGACGCTACGCACCTGTGGAGAAACTACTCAACCATCTGCAGCAAGAGGACATGATATCCTTTAATTACAAAATAATCTTTAATGTGAGTACTGTCAGCATTAACTAATTTATTGCAAAATGCGTAACTGAACTGGTTACTGCAGAAGTCTTTTTTTCAGTTCTATACAGCAGAATTAAGTCTTTGTAGACGCAGAATACATAGAGACATTTTTTTTCCTGAACCCTTACTTCACATTATCCAGCTCCCCCCAGCTGCCCACAAGGCAAGCATGCCCCTGTGATGGAAGTCTATGGAGCCATGGTGCTATTTCAGGTCACCTCATCAGGGCAGAGATTTTATGCCAATCTGCAAACTGCACTGAATGATCTGAAGGGTGTGATCAGAAGTCATTGCTGTCCTGTCCATCTTTGAAAAAAATTATATTGCTGAAAGTATCTCAGTGCCATTTGCAGCATACCGTCACTGCCTGTCACCTAATGTTACAGCCCCACGTCTGATTATTTTGTGTCCCTCCTAACAAGGATTTGATGGGCTGTAACTGGAGATACAGATTACACTAATCAACACACTAGGAATGACACCTAAAGAACCTGTAGGCTTTTGAGGGGACACTGTCTCTGATCTGTACCACACTAGTTAAAAGTGTTATAATAGACTGATTTTAAATCACAGTCTTTATTATACAAAGCACTCAAAAACAGAAGTGGCTTTGAAGGTATACAATTGAAATATTAAAACACATCTCCAGACTGAATCTCAACAAGCTTTGTTAGAGATCTTGAGGCCAAAGATCTTGATGCAAGTCTTAATGTTGATCAATTATAAATACAACCCATTTAATACACAGTTTTAAAAGTATCAATAGTTGATGTCTATGCGATGAAACAAGGTACTGGACACTGAACAGCTAAAATATTTGCACACAAAATTGTACTGTATCTTTAATTGGTTGAACTAACGCTGGTGGATTATGGGACTGTGCATCAAACCTCAACTAGGAATAAACTAAACTATGGTACTTTTGATCAAATACCTCTATCGATACACTGACAATATTCACTGTTGGTACTTTCTCTAAGCGTTTACACACAACACAGAAAGTCACTCATAATGTGAATATGGAGACCAAACCTTTTATAGTTCATGTCACTCAGCTACAACAGTCAGATATGCTCAGGAAGGTCTATCAGTCCACTAAAACACAGTCTTAAGTACAAAATCGTTACACTTAAAACTACATCACAATATTACAATAAAATTGAAATTTTGATTTAGTTTTAAAGGACCAAATCAATATCTTTTGTTCCAGCTCGAACCTCAAGAACATGTATGAACCATGAGGTGATTGCTGTAGTGTGTAGTTTCTTGTTTAGTGGTTCAACTGGACTTCATACATACTTGAAATATATGTTGATGCAATATAGAAATATTGCATCAACATTACTCTGTTTTAATCTGTGAATGGACCACACCGACCTACAACAGTACAGAAATGAAACAACAAACTGGTATATAAATAGTTTCTCTTTATTCCTCAGTTAACATTATACTGTTGGTAACAGACAAAGCTAAAGCAAGTTTTTGATTCACTTTCTTTTGCGTACAACAATATACGAGAAAATCTAAAGCTGTACGGAGACAGAATGATAAAGGAAGCTACCTGGTATCATGATAACCAGTTAAAACTCAAGGAATATGTAGGAAACCACAAGTTAGGAGGAAATATATTAAAATGTAATTTAATGCTGAGGATCTGTGATAATTTAACTGGTGATTATTTTTTTAATTATTAGAGCATGTTGTAAAACCGACACAACCTCTGATTTTACATGTTTTGTGTCTGTATTTTGTTAATACTGAGATTTTTGCGTTATGAGAATAAATACAAATACTATCAAAGTGTGAGATGTATTTTTACATCCTGTTGTGTGTCGTCATGCTTAGTGATGTTTCAGTATTGGATTGACCAGTCTGGACAATAATGCTTTGTTTAAATTGACTCATTTTTATTTAATTTTTTTTAAATCATATGGTACAACACCTGTCTGTGGGTACATAATGACTGTCCCATCATCCCCAACCCTCCTGGCTTGCATGTGGCTTTGGCTATAGTGTGATTGTTCCCTGCAGCACAGTGACGGTCTGTCCAGATATATTGATTCTTCCGTCATCGCTCACTTCTAGTTCCAACTCCCTGCCTCGACTGGAGCACTGGTAAGCTACACAAACACAGAGGGGATAAAACGAGCGTCAGTATCTGTTTATAGGGAGAAACAATGCCTGAAATCAAGTTAATCACACAAAAGACTTTGCCTCTGGCTTAGTTTAATAGCATTGGTTTAGAATTAGAGAAATTGCTAATCAGATTAATCTGACGGAATTAATAATAAAAACAAGACAAAACAATGCGCACCAACACAGAGAGGCAGCCATCTGCGGCACCATCTTATCTGGTGATAAGTTTATGTTGATTTGATATGATAATGTGATGTACTTTTATATTCTGTATATTGATTGATTCGGAGCCTATTAGAACGATGAATATCTTAAAATGCACATTTTTAGATCAAGTAAATCAGAAATGTTCTGAAGGGGATGGGACAAAACCTCTGACAGACGGAACGCTCATTTTTTGAACCTCTATTTTTCTAAAAACCCTGTTTATGGCCATGGTTGGACCTGTGTTGATAAATTGTTTTGAAGCTTTAATTTCCAAGTTAAGAACCACTAATTTAAGATGACAATGATTAAGTATTATTTTGATAAAATGCGCTATATGCACCAAGTCTGCAATGAAATCCACATAGAAGCTTCTAAAGGCTTTTATTTTTAAGGTTACCCACAAAGTTGCAGCGAACCCGGATGTTCTTCCATTAACAACATGGCGCCTAACGTTAGTAGAAACAGCAGTCTCTTTGTTATGTTGATAAAGTATCAGTTAGCTCCATCAGTACTGATCCAGCAGAGTCTCTGTATGTCTGGATAAACCTTTCTGAATGGACCTTTAGCTGTTCACCTTTTTTCTGGATGTTTTTCCTCTGACTCATTTCCCGGTAGCCTACAAAGCTATTTCAGTTAGCTTAGCATGCTAGATGGAAACAGACCGACGGGGACGGAAGTTAGCAACACAGCGCTAGTCAGAGTTTGATGGGGAGTAAACGGTGTTTTTGACGGACTTTGTGTGGAGAACAAGTTTGTCGTTGTGTGAAAATGTCTAAAGTCCAAATGCTTTGAACAGAGTGGAATGTGTTGTTTCGCTTCATTTAAAACGTCCGGGTTGTCTCGTGGTGTCCTACGGAGCTAATGATGTTAGCATGCTAGCAGGAGGTGGACGGACCCGAACGTAACTCAGCAACAGAGCGCAGGTCAGAGTGAGCAAACCGTTTTTAACGGAGTTTGTATGGAGGAAAAGTTTCTGTGGTTTAGTGAAAATGTCTCGAGTCCAAATGCTGAGATCTTTAGTCAACCAGCGACTAACTGCGGCTGCTGAAGAGATATTTGGTCTGTTTGAAAGAACGATAGCAGAGTACGAGGAGGAACTCTCTCGTTCAAAAGAGAACGAGCGACAACGGAAACTACTGGACGCTGTTTTGAACCCGGAAGTCCGGATACAAAGAGGAGGTTGGTTCACTGTATTTCTTTTCTCAGTTATCAAACACTGTTTATGCTACGGCTGCTAACTTTATAATTTAGTTCTTCTGATCTGTTCTCTCAGCTTCTATATGACAACATATTTCAACATAAAGTACAAGTTTGTTCTCTTTGATAACACCACATGGATTTAGTAGCTTGTTGAATGGTCACATACGAGTTGATTAAATTATTATATTATCTGGTTCCATTGACAATGTAGGCGAGGGTTTATGTTGTGCCTATACTTTAGGACAATAATAAAACCATAAACACGGGGCTCCGTATTCGGTGCCAAGATGGCAGCCACTTTATTCCTTCTCACACTCTTCACCCGCACCTCTTTCCTCTCTTTTCTCCTTCCGTCTCCTCCTCCACAATAAAAGCACCAAACACATACACAGGAACACTGCTTTCTAGAGAGCTATTAACATACTCAACATAATAGCTTACATACCTCCTCCTCCTCCATAAAGAAACGTCCCCGTTTCTAAATGTTCTAAATGCAAAAAAAAATTCACATTTTCCAACCCCAGTAACATGTCTTAATAACACAACATTTAACAGTAATCAACATTATACATCCTTCCATCACCTAACTGCTCAGCCTCCAGAAAATATGCCCCACTAATCCCAATAGACACCAGACATAGCTGATACCCCATAGTGTTTCCTTCGACTTTATTCCTTCTCACCTCTTCACCTCTTTCCTCTTTTCTCCTTCCGTCTCCTCCACAATAAAAGCACTGTAGTAACTGATTTAATTAACTGATTATTAATTTAGAAAAACAATATTATGAAAAAGAACTGACTGAATTATTGAATATATGATTAAAAAACTGATTAAAAACACTAAACTAAAACATTTACATTATATATACTGAAAAGTTTTTAGTTTAATGTATTTATGTGTGTATGTATATATATATATATATATATATATATATATATATATATATATATATATATATATATATATTTACATTACATTAGTCATTTAGCAGAAGCTTTTATCCAAAGCGACTAACAATTCAGATTCTATCACATTTCTACACCGTAGGCACAGCTACAGGAGCAATTTTGGGGTTGAGTGTCTTGCTCAAGGACATGCGACTAGCCGGAGCCGGGGATCGAACTGCCGATCCTCTGATTGAAGCACGGCCCTGCTCTCCACTTAGCCACAGTCAACCCCAACCAAACGCATACACACGAACACTGCTTTCTAGAGAGCTATTAACATACTCAACATAATAGCTTACAATAACATCCAGCTATTATCACAACACATATACACAAAATCATCACAGAAAACTGCTCCCTAAAATATAATTTATTTACTGAACGATACTGATCATGAATCAATAATATAAATCAACAAACTACCTAAGAGCAACAAATAATCGTGTGTGTGTAGGAGGGGGGTGGGGGGGGTTCAATCTTTTCTTGACCTATAGGTTCATGAGAGCAGTCTCATGAACCTATAGGTCAAGACGTCTAAACTGAGACCTCATGAAGTCTCAGTTTATTAGTTCAGATTGTGTCATTGTTGTTATTGTCACATTTCAGTTTCATCATCTTTATATGGATGTTCTCTACAGCTGACTACCAAGGTTGAGTGCTATTGGTTTAGAAATGGAGGGCACCTATGATGCACGTCCACGGTTACGTTGTGGCTGCTTCTGAAGGTTCTATCCACTGTTTCTACGGTGGCAGGTTTACGTACATTAGTCAACTATAACTGCCCACAGTTGACTTTTTTGCCATGTGACTATTGATGACCTCATTGCTGCTGGTGCATTGTGTCTTTACAATTTGTGTCTGTTTGGTGACTGTGCACAGGGAGTGTAAGAGGGAATGATGGCAGGAAAACAAAGTGTATGTACAGGAGACTATTTGCTCAATACTAACATTTCTTTGTAACGTCTCTCTGTGTTTTCTGTTTTCCTGCAGACGTCCAGCAGCTGTTGGTGGTTAAAGAAGAGGTTCCCCCTGAGCAGCAGGAGTGGAGCTCCAGTCTGGACCAGGAGGACCCAGAGCCCCCACACATTAAAGAGGAACAGGAGGAACTCTGGACCAGTCGGGAGGGAGAGCAGCTTCATGGACTGGAGGAGGCTGATGTCAAGTTCTCATTCACTCCTGTGAAGAGTGAAGATGTTGAAGAGGAAGCTCAGTACTCACAGCTTCATGAAAGACAAACTGAACAGATGGAAACAGAAACTGATGGAGAGGACTGTGGAGGACCAGAACCAGACAGGAACTCAGATCCAGATAGACATCAAGGACCAGATACTGATGAGAAGACTGGAGACTCTTCTGACACTGATAACAGTGAAGATTGGAAGGAGACCAGAGAACCTCAGTCAGGTTTAAACTCTTTGAAACCTGATGAAGTTTCTGTCAGTGATTCAAGATGTAGTGCTGGTGAGAAACTTTTTAGATCCTCTGAGTGTGGGAAAACAACTGGCAAGAGTAGAGATCTGAAGAAACACATGAGAATCCACACAGGAGAGAAACCTTTCAGCTGCTCAGTCTGTAAGAAATCTTTTGAACGTTGTTCACATTTACAGACACACATGAGAATCCACACAGGAGAAAAACCTTTCAGCTGCTCAGTGTGTGTGAGAGGTTTCACTTGTAAAGGAGATCTGAAGAAACACATGAGAATCCACACAGGAGAGAAACCTTTCAGCTGCTCAGTGTGTGAGAAAGGTTTCACTTTTAATGGAAATCTGAAGAAACACATGATGATCCACACAGGAGAGAAACCTTTCAGCTGCTCAGTCTGTGAGAAATCTTTTAACCAGTGTTCAAATTTACAGACACACATGAGAATCCACACAGGAGAAAAACCTTTCAGCTGCTCAGTGTGTGAGAAAGGTTTCACTTGTAAAGGAGATCTGAAGAAACACATGAGAATCCACACAGGAGAGACACCTTTCAGCTGCTCAGTGTGTGAGAAAGGTTTCACTTGTAAAGAGCTGAAGAAACACATGAGAATCCACACAGGAGAGACACCTTTCAGCTGCTCAGTGTGTGAAAAAGGTTTCACTTCTAATGGATATCTGAAGAAACACATGAGAATCCACACTGAAGAGAAACCTTTCAGCTGCTCAGTCTGTAAGAAGTCTTTTAACCAGCGTTCAACTTTACAGACACACATGAGAATCCACACAGGAGAGAAACCTTTCAGCTGCTCAGTCTGTAAGAAGTCTTTTAACCAGCGTTCAACTTTACAGACACACATGAGAATCCACACAGGAGAGAAACCTTTCAGCTGCTCAGTCTGTAAGAAGTCTTTTAAACAGCGTTCAACTTTACAGACACACATGATAATCCACACAGGACAGAAACCTTTCAGCTGAGACAACCTGCTTTAGTGGTTCTGTTTGTATACAAAAGGTAAATCTGACACACCACAAGGCACATAACGCAGGGGAAGAACTATGTTGCTTTTTTCCTATCCTTATTCAAAAGCATGTTGTTTTAATTTGAGAGCGTTGCTTAGTGATTCCACGTTTAGATTTTGAATTGTTTCCCTCAAAACCCTGTCCTCACACACAATTAGCCCCTGCTTGCGATTAGTGACACAATAAACCTTGATCACTCAGAGATCCATGCTTTGTTTAAGGTGACGCCTCCTCACGTTGGCAGGGAGCTTAGTACTGTCTTTAGTTTGATCCAGTAGACTAATTGAGTTTTTATTTTCTAGTTAGTGTTGTCCATTTTAAAGGTAAATGCATCAATCTGGTGCATTTTGAGACCAAAATCAAGAGGCTAGATCGATGAAGAACTTTGTGCTCTTGTAAACAATTTTGTGATCTTCTTTTAGCGGTGGTGGAATGTAACTAAGTACATAAACTTAAGTATTGTACTTGAGTACAATTTTGAGGTACTTGTACCATACTTGAGTACCTGCAGCATTAAAGGGGTGAACACATTAATGCGTCAATTTTTAGTATCCAATGATATAGGCCTACCATAAATATGTATTTGAAATGGGCCATTCAGTATAATCAGTATACTTTTTTGTCATGCCAATAATTTTGTACTTTTACTTATTGTGGGTTTGTGCTCTTTTGGGTTTGTAGACCCTGACACCTTTTTTGCTTTCATCTCTGCAATGTTAGTATGTTTTTCTGTAAATCATTTTCTTATAAATAAATGTCTTTCATTTTTACACTTAAAGGGATATTTTGGGTGTTACACTAAAACTGTTATTGATTCTTTCAGGTGTCTAAAATACGTCCACAGCAGTACATTGCTTTGCTCCCAATTCTGGTACTCGCGTCTGTTTCTTCAAATTCCATCTACTGGAGTAATTCACTGACTGTGGAGAAGTACCACATACAACCACACTTCTAAACATCTGAACTGTCCCTTTTAAATGTTTCTGCTGTCTTTTTTGTTGGTCCGTTTTAACAAAGGTTGGGTAATATTGTTAAGATACTTTTTGTAATCTCCTGGACAAAGTTGACGTCCTAACAGTTTGTGACTAAAGATTTGTTTGGCTTCATCAGGTCAAAAGACATGCATGTGTTACCAAAGTCACGAGTGTTTTTGACAACAGCGACTGTAACACTTCTGGTTGAGATGAAATATTCAGCTGTCATGAAACTGAGTTAACGAGGGGGCTGAATCTGCTCTGGACATATTTGAAAGTAGTGAATTTCAATGAGTGTCGTTCTTCTTTTTCTGTGAGCAAAAAGTTTTGTTTGGTTTAAATAAATGTATTGTTCTTATTGATGTCTCTCGTAATGATTCTTCTTATCAACAATCAGAATGAGAAACTGTTTATTGCCAAGTGTATTACACATACAAGGAATTTGGCTTGGTGATTGGTGCCTGACAATAAACATAGTGCAATAGTAAAAGACATTTAAAAATAGAAATATGAAAGTTTACAATACAATATGATCAACAAACAAACTAAAATATAGTATGTTAAAACAAGTATGTTATTAATGGGCCAAGTGTGTATTTGAAGAGTAGAGTCGTGCAAGGATGTGTAACAGTAAGTAATTGTCATGAGGATGTAAGTGTTAGAGTCAGTGGGGGTCCCAGACGTTGTTAATGAGCCCAACTGCAGATGGGAAGAAACTGCTTTTCCGCCGTGAGGTATTGTTACTGATGGGCCGCAGCCTCCTGCCAGAAGGAAGGGATTTAAAGAGTTTGTGTCCAGGACAATCTTTCTTGCTCGCCTCAGAGTTCTGGAGGTGAACACATTGTGGAGGGACGGCAGATTGCAGCCAATCACTATCTTAGCAGAGTGAATGATACGCTGCAGTCTCCCCTTGTCCATGGCAGTGGCTGCAGCATACCAGACGGTGAGGATTGACTCAATGATGCCAGTCTGGAAGTGCACCATCTTTGTCTTTAGCAGGTTGAATTTCTTTAGCCACCTCAGGAAGTACATCCTCTGCTGAGCCTTCTTTGTGAAGGAGCTGATGTTCAGCTCTCACTTGAGATCCTGGGTTATGGTGGAGCCCAGGAAGCTGAAGGACTCCACATCAGCGACCAGAGAGGTACACAGGGTGATAGGGGCAGGTATGGCTGCGTCCTTCCAGAAATCCACAACCAGTGGCGGCTGGTCCATAGAGGGCGCCGCCCCCCCTTGAGCTACAAATAATACAAAATAAAATAAATAATAATAATAAACTATACAAATTGACAATATTTGTGTTTTTGAAACATGGAATCACCCAGTAATATGTGTAAAATATGATATCTGCGGTAAATATATGCTTTTCCTGCTCGTCCTCTCTGCCTGCACTCACAGAAATATTTAGGCCTAATGATTAAGATTTATGTATTTTAATTGCATATAAAATGTCCATCCATTTGGATTACATAGTTTTAACATAAATAATACTAATAAACTTAATGTGATGTATATTTGCTAGTCAAACATAAATGAAACACATGAAATGTATGTAATAATACTAATAAACTTAATGTGATGTATATTTGCTAGTCAAACATAAATGAAACGCATAAAATGTATGTAATAATACTAATAAACCCAATGCGTTTTGAATACACAACATATTTTTTATTAATAAAACCAATGTTCTGTCAAATTTGTATCTAAACATTTCAAATGAGTTTCCATTCTCCCCACTCACAATATCTAATACATAAAAAAACAAAAATGTGTTACTATGTACAGTTGTTTAAAATAATAGCAGTGTTTAAAAAAAGAGAGCAATGCCCAAAATATATATATTATAATAGCTTTGCACACTGCACATTATATTCAAAATCAAAACATGAAGAAACATTTCTGAAATGTATTACTTCACAGAAAGTGAAAAAAAAGGAATATTAGGCTGTTCAAAAAAATAGCAGTGTCTGCATTTGTCTTTACAAACTCAAACATTTACTGTATCAACTGAAAAATGCTTGAAGATCTAGCTTTCCTGCAAATCACTGAACACATACTGTACTTAGTTGTATAACCACTGTTTCTGAGAACTGCTTCACATCTGTGTTGCATGGAGTCAACCAACTTCTGGCACCTGTGAACAGAGGAATTGTGGAATGTAGTCCAATCGTCGTGGGCTGGAATACCTGTTCACAGGTGCCAGAAGTTGGTTGACTCCATGCAACACAGATGTGAAGTAGTTCTCAGAAACAGTGGTTATACAACTAAATATTAGTTCAGTGATGTAGTTCAAGTGCATTTTAAACATCGTGCACTATGACATGGGTAGACCAACAACTGAAAATGCGAAATGCAAATGTTTAAAATGCAACACCATAAACTTTTGGAAACATGTATAACACAAACTAGTGAGTCACAAGTGGCTTCATTACAGTCTTTAACAGGTGAACAAAATGTCAATGTCCAACACGCCAACATGTGGCTAGCTCTGTCCTTGTGAGCTCACTGAAGCATCTTAATTTGAAGTGCTTGGACCTTTGGGGACAGTTTCTTGCCATCCAAGTTCATCAACACTTTCTGGAAGAACTCAAATGTAAATTTGAGTTCCTTAGGGTAGCTCAGGTTGAGTGTGTAAATCAGGCCAAAAAGCATGGCACATCCAAAGGCAATGCTTCTCAGATTGCTTAGCAGCTCCACACCCTCGATCACCACTCCAACATCCTCTGGCTCGTCCTCTTTATCGGCACCTTCTTTGCGAATCACGTAAAGCCCCATGGTGGTCTGTGCAATCTCTCTCTCAGAGCATTGCTGTCCTCATTGAGGTAGACTCAGACTTCTAAGGACACAGTCCCTCTTGAGTTCAATGTCCTCACTCTGCAAAAGAAGGCATAATAAAAAATTATGAGTCTCCACTTTAAGACATTTTCCTGGACATCGTTCATAACCCTCTTATTCTCACCCAAGGGGTTACTTTATTGACACATGACAGGAGGCATTAACAGAAGGGAAACACTATTCGACAGCAGAACACACCGGCAACATGAAGGAGATGAAATTTCAGTAGAGGTGGGGAAGAGGCTCACGGTGCACGTTGCCTTTGTTTACAAGTATTTTTGAAGACAAGACATTTTTTCATCAGCCTATGGCAAGCCTTTTTAATATGTATTAGCTAGACTGGATATGCATTGCAGATATCCGTAATAAGATTCTTCCTAGTCAAAAAGAACATTTCCGATCCACAACGCCATTCTTCCTAGGACTTTAGCCAATGATCTAGATTGGGCTTTCAAGTTCAGATATATAACATTTAGATATACTAGAAAACTCAAATTTCAAATAACATCCAGTTGTTAGTCATTTTAATTTAAGATATCCATAATGCAATTTTGAATTATTAAAATATATTATGACTATTAAAAATGTCATTACAGACATTCACAATTTACATTATGACTAATCGATATCTACAATAAAGTAAGCCATTTTATTCCAAAAGGGTTCACTTCAGTCAGGACTAGTAACAACTGGATTGTAGATATCTGAAATGTGAGCTTTTCCGAGTAAGACTATCAAAAAATGCAATAATTGATATCTCAAAATAAAACATGAATGGCAAAAGTGAGGTAATTTTTCCTAGATTTTTCCTGGATATCTGAAATGTTCTTTTTGACTAGAAAATAATTAAATTCTGCAATATATAGATTCAGTCTAGCTATTAAATGTTAAAACAATTTGCTTAAGTGAGAGAGAAGTCAGCAGTAACGTTATAGCGTTGAACATAGCAGTGCAGTGCGTGTAGTTTATTTGTCAGTTAATAAATGCTACTCAAGACCAAAGCCCCCCTGTTTAAGTTATCAGATTTGAGAAACAAAAGACATATTGCCTACTTGCTTGATGTGTATTACCTGCTAGGAGCCAGTCATAAAAGCCCTTTAGACATTACACTTATCCCTGGGCAAAATTAGTTTTTTTTCACACTAGTAACTTAGAATGGAGAATATCTCCAGTTTTAGGTGAGGGCTTCTTAACCCCACTCCAGAGTAATTGTACAGATTTGTAAAAAAAATATTTTCAAGGATGTGTGAACCCTGTTAAAACCAGTGTTACAAGGATTTTATTTTGTCAAATGATTTTACTTGGCAAAACAACACAACCATTCAATGCACTTGCCTTAGCTGTCGGAGCCATGAGGAGTCGGAACTTCCTTCCAGCAGCTCCTCCTCGATTGCTGACTACCGTCATTATGTTGGTTGTGTATTTGTCAAGCTGTGCCAGGAACGTGGCTTGAAGCAGCAAAGTGGTTATACGCATGAATTCTGCATTTATCTGAAAGAAACGGTGAAAGAATTTGAATTGTTTTAGCTTGCAATGTTTAAGCAATTCATCATATGTAATGTTACTCACCTAAATTGAGAGGTTGCCAAGACAAGATGTGAGCTACTTCGTTGATTTGGCCCCGTAGTGTTGTACCTGAAAGTAATGGAAAATATTACAAGGTTAGTTTTCAACCAGGATGAGAAATAACCAGCTGCAGAGGTGTGTCTGATCTTGCATTGTACATATTTGATTGTATATTATTCCATATTTATTTGTCATTTGTTGTCAATACACCAAATCACATTCCCTGCATTTGAAACCCTAACATTAATTGGCAATTAATCAGATTATGCTTTTTAAAACAACGAGTACAGATCCAGCACGGACAGTCAGGGAGTGAGGGACATGAAGCACCTGTCTGAGAAATGGATATATAGTTATATATAAATATTTATATATATATATATATATATATATATATATATGTATGTGTGTGTGTGTGTGTGTGTGTGTGTGTGTGTGTGTGTGTGTGTGTGTGTGTGTGTGTGTGTGTGTGTGTGTGTGTGCTTTATATTATAGTGAATATTATTATATGATATATATATTATTATATTATACAGAATATTATTATATGATATACATATTATATTATACTGAATTCCCTGTGAGGGTGACTAAAATAAGATGACGTGTTTGTCAAAGTGTTATTTACTGCTTTTTTTCGTGTTGGAATAAATGTTAAATATTTAACTGCAAAGTAGTAATGCGTGTTTGATACCTTAATTTGTTTGCATTAAATCATTCTGGGATGTTTGCTGAAATTGATTGGATGTGGCACAGCCCTACCAAGAAAATTTTCCACCAGCCGCCACTGTCCACAACCATCTCCACTATTTGTTGTTTAGTCCGCACTAGGTCACCAGATGGTCAATCTCCTACAGGACATGAACAACCAAAGTGTTGTAACAGCGGGGGTGGGTACAGCAGGTGAGGGTGCAGAATAAAACCACCTTTGCAGAGGCAGTGAAGAGTGTCGGCCAGGATGGAGGGACGGATGGAAGAACTAAGGCAGTAAAACAACCCACAGCAGTCAAATGAGGGGAAAATAATGATAGACTTAAAAAAGCTAGTCACTTTCATAGCAGGGGTACTAAATTGCTACAATGGAGGTCAAATCCAAGACAGAGAGAATCCAGATCATTGTTAAAGCAGCAATTCATCACCAGATATCACAGGATTAACTTGGGAGGAAGTAAGAAATTATCTCAGTATTCAAGCAAGTCAAGAGCAAATATGGGACGGATAGTTTTAAAACACAATGCTTCACCTACTACAATGGAATGCTAGGAGTTTGTTGGCTAATGGACAAGAATTAAAAAAATATGTTGAAAATGTATCTAATAAACCAGATGTCATATGCATACAGGAAACTTGGTTAAGGTCAAATTTGGACTTCAGAATAGCTGGATACACGTGTGTTAGGGGTGATAGGGAGGGTGGTCTAGGAGGAGGATGTGCCACATTTATTAGTGAAGACATTACATTTAGAGAAGTAAAGATAGGAACTGAGCTAGAGTATGTAACGGTGGAGATCTGGACAAGCGAAGGAGAGTTCATAGTTATTCATTTTTATAATCCTTGTAAAAAATTTGAGGCAAATAGATTGGCACAAATTGAAGGGATAGGTGGCAACAAGGTGTTGGTATGTGGAGATTTTAATGCACATAGCACGTTATGGGGTGGAGTAAGAACAGATGCAAACGGAGAGGTAATAGAAGAGGTACGAGAACAAAATAATTTGGTTTGTTTAAATTATGGTAGAGGGAACTAGATTAGATGTCCACATGGGGAACACTTCTGCACTAGATTTAACTATCGTATCAAGAAATTTAGCAGAAACAAGAAACAGGATTGAGTAAAATAATTGAAGTCACCGAAATGATAGAACTCCTTTTTTGTTTTGTTTTTGTTTTGTTTTTGTAAGAGGATAGGTTACTCTGGTACACACTCCAATACAGTAGGTGGCGGTAATGCACCTTTCACTGGATGCCATCCGCCATAAAACTTAAAAGAAGAAGAAGAAGAAGAAGTTACCAACAAAGTTGCAGCGAACCATTAGCAACATGGCGCCTAACGTTAGTAGAAACAGCAGAGTCTCTTTGTTGTGTTGATAAAGTATCAGTTAGCTCCATCAGAGTATCTGTATGTCTGGATAAACCTGTCTGAATGGACGTTTAGCTGTTCACCATTTTCTGGATGTTTTTCCTCTGACTCATCTCCCGGTAGCATACAAAGCTATTGAAGTTAGCTTAGCATGCTATGCAAGTTAGCAACACAGTGCTAGTCAGAGTTTAATGGAGAGTACACGGTGTTTTTGACGGAGTTTGTGTGGAGGAAACGTTTCTGTGGTTTAGTGAAAATGTCTCGAGTCCAAATGTTGAGATCTTTAGTCAACCAGCGACTAACTGCGGCTGCTGAAGAGATATTTGGTCTGTTTGAAAGAACGATAGCAGAGTACGAGGAGGAACTCTCTCGTTCAAAAGAGGAGAACGAGCGACAACGGAAACTACTGGACGCTGTTTTGAACCCGGAAGTCTGGATACAAAGAGCAGGTTAGTTCACTTTGTTTCTTCTCTCAGTTATCAAACACTGTTTATGCTACGGCTGCTAACTTTATAATTTAGTTTGGAGTGAGATTCGGTTGCAGTGAATCTTTTTCTTCTTCCGATCTGTTCTCTCAGCACTGTTTTTACGGTGGCAGGTTTACGTACATTAGTCAACTGTAACCAGCAAGGCCGAGATCCTCCTTGTTGCACTGGCACCGCAGTGGCTAGTCTGTGATAAGCGTCAGTCAGGTGTCACAACAGCGGCAAGCGAGCGGCACTCGTTCTGCACCCGTCAAGAAGCTGCCGAGCTAAACGGGCAGAGACACATTTTCTGAGAACACCCATTGTTGTTACGATTGGTCAGCTGCCATAAATCAGTTTTATCATCATAGTATGGATTTTAGTTGAGCCACCTGAGCCACCCGTTCTCTGTATACATCCTTAGAGTAACCACTTTGTACTTTTTTGTTTCTCATTCATTTTATTTAATGATTTTGTTGGTTTTGAAACGAAAGGGAACATAATACACTCTTTCCAAATTATTACTTTTATAGTAATTTACAACAATTGGCTAAAATAAATCATCCGTTTTATTATCATTTAAAAGTATATCTATATAAACGTTTTAAAATTAAAACCCATAAAATGTCCAATCCAAAAATACATGTCTGAAAATATCTTCACTCTTCCTCTGCTTATATGTAGGTGTCAGTAGGTGCCACAAGCTGCCAGTGCCAATAGTTGTCACAGGAGTGCCACCACTAGTCAAAGAAGTGCCACCGGTAGTCAGAAGAGTGCCGCCGGTAGTCAGAGGAGTGCCACCACTAGTCAAAGAAGTGCCACCGGTAGTCAGAAGAGTGCCGCCGGTATTCAGAGGAGTGACGCCGGTAGTCAGAGGAGTGTGCCCCCCTGCTCCGTGTACGTTTTGATAGTCTGATTTATGGTTTATTTGTTTTTTCTTTTTAAGAGCGACGCAAAGCAAGACAGGTTGTCCAGAAGTAAAAAAATGTCAAAATAAAAGTCAAGGCAATAGAATGACCGTATGCAAGAAAACTGTTAGTCTATGATGCAAGCACATACCAGGGTAACATTAGAAGAAAAATAAATAAATAAACGTGGGCCGATGGGAGTATGTTAGCAACAATAGTTGACTACATGCGATTTAATATTAATTTGTCCATGTACACAGCTTTAATCAACTTTTTAATTAATCTGTGGATTGTTTGATGCAATAAAGTTCGTAATATAGTTTAATCAGTCATTTTTGTGTGTGCAGAAAATCCTATCGTAATCGTTCTCAGGAAATGTGGCTCCGCCCACTCAGCTCGGCAGCTTCTTGGCAGGTGCCGAACGAGTGCCGCTCGCTTGCCACTGTTGTGGCACCTGACTGACGCTTGCCACTGACTAGCCACTGACTAGTCACAGTCAGTAGTCGCACTCGCTGTCTCTCGAGACTATTTGCTCAATACTAACATTTCTTTGTAACGTCTCTGTCTGTAATTTCTGTTTTCCTGCAGACGTCCAGCAGCTGTTAGTGGTTAAAGAAGAGGTTCCCCCTGAGCAGCAGGAGTGGAGCTCCAGTCTGGACCAGGAGGACCCAGAGCCCCCACACATTAAAGAGGAACAGGAGGAACTCTGGACCAGTCAGGAGGGAGACCAGCTTCAAGGACTGGAGGAGGCTGATGTCAAGTTCTCATTCACTCCTGTGAAGAGTGAAGATGATAAAGAGGAAGCTCAGTCCTCACAGCTTCATGAAAGACAAACTGAACAGATGGAAACAGAAGCTGATGGAGAGGACTGTGGAGGACCAGAACCAGACAAGAACTCGGATCCAGATAGACATCAAGGACCAGATACTGATGAGAAGACTGGAGACTCTCTCGACACTGATAATAGTGATGATTGGAATGAGACCAGAGAACCTCAGTCAGGTTTAAAATCTTTGAAACCTGATGAAGTTTCTGTCAGTGATTCAAGATGTAGTGCTACTGAGAAACTTTTTAGATCCTCTGAGTGTGGGAAAACAACTGGCACGAGTGGAGATCTGAAGAAACACATGAGAATCCACACAGGAGAGAAACCTTTCAGCTGCTCAGTGTGTGAGAAAGGTTTCACTTGTAATGGAGATTTAAAGAGACATAAGAGAATCCACACAGGAGAGAAACCTTTCAGCTGCTCAGTGTGTGAAAAAAGTTTCACTTCTAATGGATATCTGAAGAAACACATGAGAATCCACACAGGAGAAAAACCTTTCAGCTGCTCTGTCTGTAAGGAGTCTTTTAACGAGCGTTCAACTTTACAGTCACACATGAGAATCCACACAGGAGAAAAACCTTTCAGCTGCTCTGTCTGTAAGGAGTCTTTTAACCAGCGTTCAACTTTACAGAGACACATGAAAATCCACACAGGAGAGAAACCTTACAGCTGCTCAGTTTGTAAGAAGTCTTTTAGCAGTTGTTCAGATTTACAGAGACATATGAGAATCCACACAGGAGAGAAACCTTTCAGCTGCTCAGTTTGTAAGAAGTCTTTTAGCAGTTGTTCAACTTTACAGAGACACATGAAAATCCACACAGGAGAGAAACCTTTCAGCTGCTCAGTTTGTAAGAAGTCTTTTAGCAGTTGTTCAGATTTACAGAGACACGTGCGAATCCACACAGGAGAGAAACCTTTCAGCTGCTCTGTCTGTAAGAAGTCTTTTAACCAGCGTTCAACTTTACAGTCACACATGAGAATCCACACAGGAGAGAAACCTTTCAGCTGCTCAGTTTGTAAGAAGTCTTTTAGCAGTTGTTCAGATTTACAGAGACACGTGCGAATCCACACAGGAGAGAAACCTTTCAGCTGCTCTGTCTGTAAGAAGTCTTTTAACCAGCGTTCAACTTTACAGTCACACATGAGAATCCACACAGGACAGAAACCTTTCAGCTGAGACAACCTGCTTTAGTGGTTCTGTTTGTATACAAAAGGTAAATCTGACACACCACAAGGCACATAACGCAGGGGAAGAACTATGTTGCTTTTTTCCTGTCCTTATTCAAAAGCATGTTGTTTTAATTTGAGAGCGTTGCTTATTGATTCCACGTTTAGATTTTGAATTGTTTCCCTCAAAACCCTGTCCTCACACACAATTAGCCCCTGCTTGCGATTAGTGACACAATAAACCTTGATCACTCAGAGATCCATGTTTTGTTTAAGGTGATGCCTCCTCACGTTGGCAGGGAGCTTAGTACTGTCTTTAGTTTGATCCAGTAGACTAATTGAGTTTTTATTTTCTAGTTAGTGTTGTCCATTTTAAAGGTAAATGCATCAATCTGGTGCATTTTGAGACCAAAATCAAGAGGCTAGATCGATGAAGAACTTTGTGCTCTTGTAAACAATTTTGTGATCTTCTTTTAGCGGTGGTGGAATGTAACTAAGTACATTAACTTAAGTATTGTACTTGAGTACAATTTTGAGGTACTTGTACCATACTTGAGTACCTGCAGCATTAAAGGGGTGAACACATTAATGCGTCAATTATTAGTATCCAATGATATAGGCCTACCATAAATATGTATTTGAAATGGG
This sequence comes from Leptoclinus maculatus, assembly GCA_032191485.1. Lineage (NCBI taxonomy): Eukaryota > Metazoa > Chordata > Actinopteri > Perciformes > Stichaeidae > Leptoclinus > Leptoclinus maculatus. The sequence goes on along the minus strand of JAVDOI010000001.1, from coordinate 30,475,786 downwards.
CCATTCAGTATAATCAGTATACTTTTTTGTCATGCCAATAATTTTTTACTTTTACTTATTGTGGGTCAGGTGGGTTTGTGCTCTTTTGGGTTTGTAGACCCTGACACCTTTTTTGCTATCATCTCTGCAATGTTAGTATGTTTTTCTGTAAATCATTTTCTTATAAATAAATGTCTTTCATTTTTACACTTAAAGGGATATTTTGGGTGTTACACTAAAACTGTTATTGATTATTGTAGGTGTCTAAAATACGTCCACAGCAGTACATTGCTTTGCTCCCAATTCTGGTACTCGCGTCTGTTTCTTCAAATTCCATCTACTGGAGTAATTCACTGACTGTGGAGAAGTACCACATACAACCACACTTCTAAACATCTGAACTGTCCCTTTTAAATGTTTCTGCTGTCTTTTTTGTTGGTCCGTTTTAACAAAGGTTGGGTAATATTGTTAAGATACTTTTTGTAATCTCCTGGACAAAGTTGACGTCCTAACAGTTTGTGACTAAAGATTTGTTTGGCTTCATCAGGTCAAAAGACATGCATGTGTTACCAAAGTCACGAGTGTTTTTGACAACAGCGACTGTAACACTTCTGGTTGAGATGAAATATTCAGCTGTCATGAAACTGAGTTAACGAGGGGGCTGAATCTGCTCTGGACATATTTGAAAGTAGTGAATTTCAATGAGTGTCGTTCTTCTTTTTCTGTGAGCAAAAAGTTTTGTTTGGTTTAAATAAATGTATTGTTCTTATTGATGTCTCTCGTAATGATTCTTCTTATCAACAATCAGAATGAGAAACTGTTTATTGCCAAGTGTATTACACATACAAGGAATTTGGCTTGGTGATTGGTGCCTGACAATAAACATAGTGCAATAGTAAAAGACATAATTTAAAAATAGAAATATGAAAGTTTACAATACAATATGATCAACAAACAAACTAAAATATAGTATGTTAAAACAAGTATGTTATTAATGGGCCAAGTGTGTATTTGAAGAGTAGAGTCATGCAAGGATGTGTAACAGTAAGTAATTGTCATGAGGATGTAAGTGTTAGAGTCAGTGGGGGTCCCAGACGTTGTTAATGAGCCCAACTGCAGATGGGAAGAAACTGCTTTTCCGCCGTGAGGTATTGTTACTGATGGGCCGCAGCCTCCTGCCAGAAGGAAGGGATTTAAAGAGTTTGTGTCCAGGACAATCTTTCTTGCTCGCCTCAGAGTTCTGGAGGTGAACACATTGTGGAGGGACGGCAGATTGCAGCCAATCACTATCTTAGCAGAGTGAATGATACGCTGCAGTCTCCCCTTGTCCATGGCAGTGGCTGCAGCATACCAGACGGTGAGGATTGACTCAATGATGCCAGTCTGGAAGTGCACCATCTTTGTCTTTAGCAGGTTGAATTTCTTTAGCCACCTCAGGAAGTACATCCTCTGCTGAGCCTTCTTTGTGAAGGAGCTGATGTTCAGCTCTCACTTGAGATCCTGGGTTATGGTGGAGCCCAGGAAGCTGAAGGACTCCACATCAGCGACCAGAGAGGTACACAGGGTGATAGGGGCAGGTATGGCTGCGTCCTTCCAGAAATCCACAACCATCTCCACTATTTGTTGTTTAGTCCGCACTAGGTCACCAGATGGTCAATCTCCCACAGGACATGAACAACCAAAGTGTTGTAACAGCGGGGGTGATCACAGTGTGGCTTACTATGGGTGTGAGGTGTTGAAAAGGGAGAGGGAAATACAGCAGGTGAGGGTGCAGAATAAAACCACCTTTGCATAGGCAGTGAAGAGTGTCGGCCAGGATGGAGGGACGGATGGAAGAACTAAGGCAGTAAAACAACCCACAGCAGTCAAATGAGGGAAAAATAATGATAGACTTAAAAAAGCTAGTCACTTTCATAACAGGGGTACTAAATGCTACAATGGAGGTCAAATCCAAGACAGAGAGAATCCAGATCATTGTTAAAGCAGCAGTTCACCACCAGATATCACAGGATTAACTTGGGAGGAAGTAAGAAATTATCTCAGTATTCAAGCAAGTCAAGAGCAAATATGGGACGGATAGTTTTAAAACACAATGCTTCACCTACTACAATGGAATGCTAGGAGTTTGTTGGCTAATGGACAAGAATTAAAAAAATATGTTGAAAATGTATCTAATAAACCAGATGTCATATGCATACAGGAAACTTGGTTAAGGTCAAATTTGGACTTCAGAATAGCTGGATACACGTGTGTTAGGGGTGATAGGGAGGGTGGTCTAGGAGGAGGATGTGCCACATTTATTAGTGAAGACATTACATTTAGAGAAGTAAAGATAGGAACTGAGCTAGAGTATGTAACGGTGGAGATCTGGACAAGCAAAGGAGAGTTCATAGTTATTAATTTTTATAATCCTTGTAAAAAATTTGTGGCAAATAGATTGGCACAAATTTAAGGGATAGGTGGCAACAAGGTGTTGGTATGTGGAGATTTTAATGCACATAGCACGTTATGGGGTGGAGTAAGAACAGATGCAAACGGAGAGGTAATAGAAGAGGTACGAGAACAAAATAATTTGGTTTGTTTAAATGATGGTAGAGGGAACTAGATTAGATGTCCACACGGGGAACACTTCTGCACTAGATTTAACTATCGTATCAAGAAATTTAGCAGCGATATGTGAGTTGGATATAGAAGACGAAACATCAGTGGGTAGTGATCACTTCCCAATACGTTGTAAAGTATCATTACAAAGGAGTAAGGAACAGGGAGATATAGTAGGTAAGTGGGTATTTAGTAGGGCAAAGTGGGAACTTTTTGAATATATATGTGACCGAGAAATGGATAAAATAGAATTAAATGAAGATATTGAGGAGATTGATACAAAAATGACATTTACAATACTGGAAGCAGCAAATCAAACAATTGCTAAAAGTAAAGGCAGGATGAAAAGAAAGGCAGTCCCCTGGTGGACAGATGAGTGTGGGAGAGCAGTGAAAGAAAGGAACAAAGCTCTTAAGTTATTAAGAAGATCACATAATTTCCAAAATGTAATACAATACAAACAAGCACAAGCAAAGGTTCGTAGAATCATTCGTAAAGCAAAAAGGGAAAGCTGGCAGAATTATTGTAGCAGAAATGGAAAATCAACACCTGTGGGAGAGATTTGGGGGATGATTAGAAGCATGAGAGGAATTAGAAGAGTGCGGCAGTATCCAGTATTGAAGAGGGGGGAGGAAACAGCAGCGTCGGATGGGGAGAGGGCAGAGATGATGGCAAAAGCATTAACAGAAATCCACAGCTCTGCCAACCTGACAGTAGAAGGTAAGAGAGGAAGGGAAAGGACACAATCAGCTCATCCTGATATTCTTGAAAAAAGAGACAATACTAATAGTCCAAATGATGCCCCATTTACTTTAGAAGAATTGAAAAGAGCAATAGAAAGAGGAGGACTTACATCGTCAGGGAAGGATGAAATTTGTTATATAATGCGTAAGCATTTAGGTAGTATAGCAATGATGAAATTGTTATTTTTTTATAATATGGTTTGGGAAGTGGGGAGACTACCTAATTCTTGGAAAGAAGTGATTATCCCAATCAGGAAACCAGGCAAAGACTCATCAAACCCAATAAATTATAGACCCATAGCATTAACATCCCATGTAGGTAAGATAATGGAAAGAATGATTACAGATAGATTAACATTTTATATGGAGTCCAGGGGAATGATAACACCTCATCAAAGTGGATTTCGGAAAGGTAGGGGAACTGAGACTGTGTTGTGGTGCTTTTAAGACAAGTCCTGTGGCTGCTCTTCAGGTGGAGGTGGGTGAAACGCCGCTGCATTTGAGACGCAAGCTATTAACTATGAATTACTGGGCCAATCTGCAAGGACATTCTGGAGATAATCATCCAACCACAAAGGTGCTTCTGCCATGTTGGGAAAGAGAAAGTGCCAAACTGGAATGTTTTGCATGGAGCAGTGGAAAATTAGCAAGAGATATGTCATTGGATCAGATAACATTCACTCCTACAGTACCGTTATCAACTACACCACCGTGGCTATTTCCCTCAGTGTCAGTTGATAATTATTTTTTGGACAAAACTCAAGCATTTAAAGACATTGATTACAATGCAGGAGTGGTGGAGGATAGACTACAGACAACATATCAGTCATTTACTCCAGCATACACAGATGGATCTAAAGATCCTAATACAGGTAGAACTGGTTTTGCGGTCACCATACCAACCTTGCAATATGAAGTCAAAAGGAGAACATCAGATCATCTATCTGTTTATACAGTTGAGATGTTGGCCATTTTAACAGCACTGCAGTGGGTAGACGAGGTTCGGATCGAAAAGGTCATTGTCTGTTCAGATTCCAGTTCAGCATTATCCTCATTACAATCATTTACATCCCATAGCAGGCAGGATTTCATTAATGAAATATACGATACACTGTTCCGACTTAAGAATATGGGTATTTTTGTATCATTTATGTGGGTACCAGCACACAGAGGGGTAAAAGGAAACGAAAGAGCAGATAAATTAGCAAAACAAGCTTTAGAAATTCAGCACAAGACAGACATTTTACTCAGCAAAGCAGAAGCTAAATCAATAATCAAAAGAAACATTAAGGAATGGCAGCATAGTTGGGATGTAGGAGAAACAGGAAGACATCTTTATGCTGTTCAGAAAGAAGTTGGCAAAGGGAGGCCATCCAGAAGAAGCACCACAGAAGAAAACATATTAACCAGACTGAGGATTGGACACACAAGGCTGAACAAAACAATGCAACTAATAAATAAACACCCAGCAGGACTATGTGAGCACTGCCAAATACCAGAATCTGTAGATCATATCATTTGTCATTGCCATAAATTCACACTCGAGCGAGACAGGTTGAAGAGGAAGCTGGGAGTTGAGGAACTACATCTAAAAGATGCATTAACCTTGGGCGCAGGAAATGTACTACAATATGTGAAAGAAACAGGATTGAGTAAAATAATTTAAGTCACCGAAATGATAGAACTCCTTTTTTGTTTTGTTTTTGTAAGAGGATAGGTTACTCTGATCCACACTCCAATACAGTAGGTGGCGGTAATGCACTTTTCACTGGATGCCATCCGCCATAAAACTTAAAAGAAGAAGAAGAAGAATTTACCAACAAAGTTGCAGCGAACCATTAGCAACATGGCGCCTAACGTTAGTAGAAACAGCAGAGTCTCTTTGTTGTGTTGATAAAGTATCAGTTAGCTCCATCAGTACTGGTCCATCAGAGTCTCTGTATGTCTGGATAAACCTGTCTGAATGGACGTTTAGCTGTTCACCATTTTTCTGGATGTTTTTCCCTGACTCATCTCCCGGTAGCATACAAAGCTATTGAAGTTAGCTTAGCATGCTATGCAAGTTAGCAACACAGCGCTAGTCAGAGTTTAATGGAGAGTACACGGTGTTTTTGACGGAGTTTGTGTGGAGAACAAGTTTCTGTCGTTGTGTGAAAATGTCCAAAGTCCAAATACTTTGACCCAGTGGACTCTGTGTTGTTTCGCTTCATTTAAAACGTCCGGATTGACTCGTGGTGTCCTTCGGAGCTAATGAAGTTAGCATGCTAGCAGGAGGTGGACGGACACGAACGTAATTCAGCAACACAGCGCAGGTCAGAGTGAGCAAACCGTTTTTAACGGAGTTTGTCTGGAGGAAACGTTTCTGTGGTTTAGTGAAAATGTCTCGAGTCCAAATGTTGAGATCTTTAGTCAACCAGCGACTAACTGCGGCTGCTGAAGAGATATTTGGTCTGTTTGAAAGAACGATAGCAGAGTACGAGGAGGAACTCTCTCGTTCAAAAGAGGAGAACGAGCGACAACGGAAACTACTGGACGCTGTTTTGAACCCGGAAGTCTGGATACAAAGAGCAGGTTTGTTCACTTTGTTTCTTCTCTCAGTTATCAAACACTGTTTATGCTACGGCTGCTAACTTTATAATTTAGTTTGGAGTGAGATTCGGTTGCAGTGAATCTTTTTCTTCCGATCTGTTCTCTCAGCTTCTATATGACAGAACATATTTCAACATAAAGTACAAGTTTGTTCTCTTTGATAACACCACATGGATTTAGCAGTTTGTTGATTTCTAAAATGGTTCATATGTTCATGGTCACATAAGAGTTGATTAAATTATTATATTATCTGGTTCCATTTAACATCCAGCTATTATCACAACACATATACACAAAATCATCACAGAAAACTGCTCACTAAAATATAATTTATTTACTGAACAATACTGATCATAAATCAATAATATAAATCAACAAACATCTATCAAACAATTACAAGCATACTACCTAAAAGCAACAAATAATCGTGTGTGTGTAGGAGTGGGGGGGTTCAACCTTGACCTATAGGTTCCCGAGAGCAGTCTCTAGACGAAGTGAATTAGTTCAAATTGTGTCATTGTTCTCACATTTCAGTTTCATCATCTTTACATGGATGTTGTCTACAGCTGACTACCAAGGTGGAGTGCTATTGGTTTAGAAACGGAGCGCACCTATGATGCACGTCCACGGTTACGTTGTGGCTGCTTCTGAGGGTTGTATCCACTGTTTTTACGGTGGCAGGTTTACGTACATTAGTCAACTGTAACCAGCAAGGCCGAGATCCTCCTTGTTGCACTGGCACCGCAGTGGCTAGTCTGTGATAAGCGTCAGTCAGGTGTCACAACAGCGGCAAGCGAGCGGCACTCGTTCTGCACCCGTCAAGAAGCTGCCGAGCTAAACGGGCAGAGACACATTTTCTGAGAACACCCATTGTTGTTACGATTGGTCAGCTGCCATAAATCAGTTTTATCATCATAGTATGGATTTTAGTTGAGCCACCTGAGCCACCCGTTCTCTGTATACATCCTTAGAGTAACCACTTTGTCTCATTCATTTTATTTAATGATTTTGTTGGTTTTGAAACGAAAGGGAACATAATACACTCTTTCCAAATTATTACTTTTATAGTAATTTACAACAATTGGCTAAAATAAATCATCCGTTTTATTATCATTTAAAAGTATATCTATATAAACGTTTTAAAATTAAAACCCATAAAATGTCCAATCCAAAAATACATGTCTGAAAATATCTTCACTCTTCCTCTGCTTATATGTAGGTGTCAGTAGGTGCCACAAGCTGCCAGTGCCAATAGTTGTCACAGGAGTGCCACCACTAGTCAAAGAAGTGCCACCGGTAGTCAGAAGAGTGCCACCGGTAGTCAGAGGAGTGCCACCGGTAGTCAGAAGAGTGCCGCCGGTAGTCAGAGGAGTGCCGCCGGTAGTCAGAAGAGTGCCGCCGGTAGTCAGAGGAGTGCCGCCGGTAGTCAGAAGAGTGCCACCGGTAGTCAGAGGAGTGCCGCCAGTAGTCAGAAGAGTGCCGCCGGTAGTCAGAGGAGTGTGCCCCTCTGCTCCGTGTACGTTTTGATAGTCTGTTTTATGGTTTGTTTTTTCTTTTTAAGAGCGACGCAAAGCAAAACAGGTAGTCCAGAAGTAAAAAAAATTTCAAAATAAAAGTCATGGCAATAGAATGACCGTATGCAAGAAAACTGTTAGTCTATGATGCAAGCACATACCAGGGTAACATTAGAAGAAAAATAAATAAATAAACGTGGGCCGATGGGAGTATGTTAGCAACAATAGTTGACTACATGCGATTTAATATTAATTTGTCCATGTACACAGCAATAATCAACTTTTCAATTAATCTGTGGATTGTTTGATGCAATAAAGTTCGTAATATAGTTTAATCAGTAATTTTTGTGTGTGCAGAAAATCCTATCGTAATCGTTCTCAGGAAATGTGGCTCCGCCCACTCAGCTCGGCAGCTTCTTGGCAGGTGCCGAACGAGTGCCGCTCGCTTGCCACTGTTGTGGCACCTGACTGACGCTTGCCACTGACTAGCCACTGACTAGTCACTGACGTGCCACAGTCCTGACACCTGACTGACGCTTGCCACAGACTAGCCACACGCTTGCCACTGTCAGTAGTCGCACTCGCTGTCTCTCGAGACTATTTGCTCAATACTAACATTTCTTTGTAACGTCTCTGTCTGTAATTTCTGTTTTCCTGCAGACGTCCAGCAGCTGTTGGTGGTTAAAGAAGAGGTTCCCCCTGAGCAGCAGGAGTGGAGCTCCAGTCTGGACCAGGTGGACCCAGAGCCCCCACACATTAAAGAAGAACAGGAGGAACTCTGGACCAGTCAGGAGGGAGACCAGCTTCAAGGACTGGAGGAGGCTGATGTCAAGTTCTCATTCACTCCTGTGAAGAGTGAAGATGATAAAGAGGAAGCTCAGTCCTCACAGCTTCATGAAAGACAAACTGAACAGATGGAAACAGAAGCTGATGGAGAGGACTGTGGAGGACCAGAACCATACAAGAACTCAGATCCAGATAGACATCAAGGACCAGATACTGATGAGAAGACTGGAGACTCTTCTGACAATGATAACAGTGATGATTGGAAGGAGACCAGAGAACCTCAGTCGGGTTTAAAATCTTTGAAACCTGATGAAGTTTCTGTCAGTGATTCAAGATGTAGTGCTACTGAGAAACTTTTTAGATCCTCTGAGTGTGGGAAAACAACTGACATGAGTGGAGATCTGAAGAAACACATGAGAATCCACACAGGAGAGAAACCTTTCAGCTGCTCAGTTTGTAAGAAATCTTTTAACCATTGTTCAACTTTACACACCCACATGAGAAGCCACACAGGAGAGAAACCTTTCAGCTGCTCAGTTTGTAAGAAATCTTTTAGCCAGTCTTCATATTTACAGACACACATGAGAATCCACACAGGAGAGAAACCTTACAGCTGCTCAGTTTGTAAGAAGTCTTTTAGCCAGCGTTCAACTTTACAGTCACACATGAGAATCCACACAGGAGAAAAACCTTACAGCTGCTCAGTTTGTAAGGAGTCTTTTAGCCGTTGTTCAGATTTACAGAGACATATGAGAATCCACACAGGAGAGAAACCTTTCAGCTGCTCAGTGTGTGAAAAAAGTTTCACTTCTAATGGATATCTGAAGAAACACATGAGAATCCACACAGGAGAGAAACCTTTCAGCTGCTCAGTGTGTGAAAAAGGTTTCACTTCTAATGGATATCTGAAGAAACACATGAGAATCCACACTGAAGAGAAACCTTTCAGCTGCTCAGTCTGTAAGAAGTCTTTTAACCAGCGTTCAACTTTACAGACACACATGAGAATCCACACAGGAGAGAAACCTTACAGCTGCTCAGTTTGTAAGAAGTCTCTTAGCAGTTGTTCAGATTTACAGAGACATATGAGAATCCACACAGGAGAGAAACCTTTCAGCTGCTCAGTGTGTGAGAAAGGTTTCACTTGTAATGGAGCTTTAAAGAGACACGTGCGAATCCACACAGGCGAGAAACCTTTCAGCTGCTCTGTCTGTAAGAAGTCTTTTAACCAGCGTTCAACTTTACAGACACACATGAGAATCCACACAGGAGAGAAACCTTTCAGCTGCTCAGTGTGTGAGAAAGGTTTCACTTGTAATGGAGATCTGAAGAAACACATGAGAATCCACACAGGAGAGAAACCTTTCAGCTGCTCAGTGTGTGAGAAAGGTTTCACTTGTAATGGAGATCTGAAGAAACACATGATTACTCATACAAGAGACAACCTGCTTTAGTGGTTCTGTTTGTATACAAAAGGTAAATCTGACACACCACAAGGCACATAACGCAGGGGAAGAACTATGTTGCTTTTTTCCTATCCTTATTCAAAAGCATGTTGTTTTAATTTGAGAGCGTTGCTTATTGATTCCACGTTTAGATTTTGAATTGTTTCCCTCAAAACCCTGTCCTCACACACAATTAGCCCCTGCTTGCGATTAGTGACACAATAAACCTTGATCACTCAGAGATCCATGCTTTGTTTAAGGTGACGCCTCCTCACGTTTGCAGGGAGCTTAGTACTGTCTTTAGTTTGATCCAGTAGACTAATTGAGTTTTTATTTTCTAGTTAGTGTTGTACATTTTAAAGGTAAATGCATCAATCTGGTGCATTTTGAGACCAAAATCAAGAGGCTAGATCGATGAAGAACTTTGTGCTCTTGTAAACAATTTTGTGATCTTCTTTTAGCGGTGGTGGAATGTAATGTGGTGGTGTACATTAACTTAAGTATTGTACTTGAGTACAATTTTTTGAGGTACTTGTACCATACTTGAGTACCTGCAGCATTAAAGGGGTGAACACATTAATGCGTCAATTATTAGTATCCAATGATATAGGCCTACCATAAATATGTATTTGAAATGGGCCATTCAGTTTGGGTTTGTAGACCCTGACACCTTTTTTGCTTTCATCTCTGCAATGTTAGTATGTTTTTCTGTAAATCATTTTCTTATAAATAAATGTCTTTCATTTTTACACTTAAAGGGATATTTTGGGTGTTACACTAAAACTGATATTGATTATTTTAGATGTCTAAAATACGTCCACAGCAGTACATTGCTTTGCACCCAATTCTGGTACTCCTGTCTGTTTCTTCAAATTCCATCTACTGGAGTAATTCACTGACTGTGGAGAAGTACCTCATACAACCACACTTCTAAACATCTGAACTGTCCCGTTTAAATGTTTCTGCTGTCTTTTTTGTTGGTCCGTTTTTAACAAAGGTTGGGTAATATTGTTGAGATACTTTTGTAATCTCCTGGACAAAGTTGACGTCCTAACAGTTTGTGACTAAAGATTTGTTTGGCTTCATCAGGTCAAAAGACATGCATGTGTTACCAAAGTCACGAGTGTTTTTGACAACAGCGACTGTAACACTTCTGGTTGAGATGAAATATTCAGCTGTCATGAAACTGAGTTAACGAGGGGGCTGAATCTGCTCTGGACATATTTGAAAGTAGTGAATTTCAATGAGTGTCAAACAGGAATGTTTTGCATGGAGCAGTGGAAAATTAGCAAGAGATATGTCATTGGATCAGATAACATTCACTCCTACAGTACCGTTATCAACTACACCACCGTGGCTATTTCCCTCAGTGTCAGTTGATAATTATTTTTTGGACAAAACTCAAGCATTTAAAGACATTGATTACAATGCAGGAGTGGTGGAGGATAGACTACAGACAACATATCAGTCATTTACTCCAGCATACACAGATGGATCTAAAGATCCTAATACAGGTAGAACTGGTTTTGCGGTCACCATACCAACCTTGCAGTATGAAGTCAAAAGGAGAACATCAGATCATCTATCTGTTTATACAGTTGAGATGTTGGCCATTTTAACAGCACTGCAGTGGGTAGACGAGGTTCAGATCGAAAAGGTCATTGTCTGTTCAGATTCCAGTTCAGCATTATCCTCATTACAATCATTTACATCCCATAGCAGGCAGGATTTCATTAATGAAATATACGATACACTGTTCCGACTTAAGAATATGGGCATTTTTGTATCATTTATGTGGGTACCAGCACACAGAGGGGTACAAGGAAACGAAAGAGCAGATAAATTAGCAAAACAAGCTTTAGAAATTCAGCACAAGACAGACATTTTACTCACCAAAGCAGAAGCTAAATCAATAATCAAAAGAAACATTATTAAGGAATGGCAGCATAGTTGGGATGTAGGAGAAACAGGAAGACATCTTTATGCTGTTCAGAAAGAAGTTGGCAAAGGGAGGCCATCCAGAAGAAGCACCACAGAAGAAAACATATTAACCAGACTGAGGATTGGACACACAAGGCTGAACAAAACAATGCAACTAATAAATAAACACCCAACAGGACTATGTGAGCACTGCCAAATACCAGAATCTGTAGATCATATCATTTGTCATTGCCATAAATTCACACTCGAGCGAGACAGGTTGAAGAGCTGGGAGTTGAGGAACTACATCTAAAAGATGCATTAACCTTGGGGGCAGGAAATGTACTACAATATGTGAAAGAAACAGGATTGAGTAAAATAATTTAAGTCACCGAAATGATAGAACTCCTTTTTTGTTTTGTTTTTGTAAGAGGATAGGTTACTCTGGTCCACACTCCAATACAGTAGGTGGCGGTAATGCACCTTTCACTGGATGCCATCCGCCATCAAAATTAAAAGAAGAAGAAGAAGTTACCAACAAAGTTGCAGCGAACCATTAGCAACATGGCGCCTAACGTTAGTAGAAACAGCAGAGTCTCTTTGTTGTGTTGATAAAGTATCAGTTAGCTCCATCAGTACTGGTCCATCAGAGTCTCTGTATGTCTGGATAAACCTGTCTGAATGGATGTTTAGCTGTTCACCATTTTCTGGATGTTTTTCCTCTGACTCATCTCCCGGTAGCATACAAAGCTATTGAAGTTAGCTTAGCATGCTATGCAAGTTAGCAACACAGCGCTAGTCAGAGTTTAATGGAGAGTACACGGTGTTTTTGACGGAGTTTGTGTGGAGAACAAGTTTCTGTCGTTGTGTGAAAATGTCCAAAGTCCAAATACTTTGACCCAGTGGACTCTGTGTTGTTTCGCTTCATTTAAAACGTCCGGATTGACTCGTGGTGTCCTTCGGAGCTAATGAAGTTAGCATGCTAGCAGGAGGTGGACGGACACGAACGTAATTCAGCAACACAGCGCAGGTCAGAGTGAGCAAACCGTTTTTAACGGAGTTTGTCTGGAGGAAACGTTTCTGTGGTTTAGTGAAAATGTCTCGAGTCCAAATGTTGAGATCTTTAGTCAACCAGCGACTAACTGCGGCTGCTGAAGAGATATTTGGTCTTTTTGAAAGAACGATAGCAGAGTACGAGGAGGAACTCTCTCGTTCAAAAGAGGAGAACGAGCGACAACGGAAACTACTGGACTCTGTTTTGAACCCGGAAGTCTGGATACAAAGAGCAGGTTTGTTCACTTTGTTTCTTCTCTCAGTTATCAAACACTGTTTATGCTACGGCTGCTAACTTTATAATTTAGTTTGGAGTGAGATTCGGTTGCAGTGAATCTTTTTCTTCTTCCGATCTGTTCTCTCAGCTTCTATATGACAGAACATATTTCAACATAAAGTACAAGTTTGTTCTCTTTGATAACACCACATGGATTTAGCAGTTTGTTGATTTCTAAAATGGTTCATATGTTCATGGTCACATAAGAGTTGTTTAAATTATTATATTATCTGGTTCCATTTAACATCCAGCTATTATCACAACACATATACACAAAATCATCACAGAAAACTGCTCACTAAAATATAATTTATTTACTGAACAATACTGATCATAAATCAATAATACAAATCAACAAACATCTATCAAACAATTACAAGCATACTACCTAAAAGCAACAAATAATCGTGTGTGTAGGAGTGGGGGGGGGTTCAACCTTGACCTATAGGTTCCCGAGACAAGTCTCTAGACAAAGTGAATTAGTTCAAATTGTGTCATTGTTCTCACATTTCAGTTTCATCATCTTTACATGGATGTTGTCTACAGCTGACTACCAAGGTGGAGTGCTATTGGTTTTGAAACGGAGCGCACCTATGATGCATGTCCACGGTTACGTTGTTGCTGCTTCTGAAGGTTGTATCCACTGTTTTTACGGTGGCAGGTTTACGTACATTAGTCAACTGTAACCAGCAAGGCCGAGATCCTCCTTGTTGCACTGGCACCGCAGTGGCTAGTCTGTGATAAGCGTCAGTCAGGTGTCACAACAGCGGCAAGCGAGCGGCACTCGTTCTGCACCCGTCAAGAAGCTGCCGAGCTAAACGGGCAGAGACACATTTTCTGAGAACACCCATTGTTGTTACGATTGGTCAGCTGCCGTAAATCAGTTTTATCATCATAGTATGGATTTTAGTTGAGCCACCTGAGCCACCCGTTCTCTGTATACATCCTTAGAGTAACCACGTTGTACTTTTTTGTTTCTCATTCATTTTATTTAATGATTTTGTTGGTTTTGAAACGAAAGGGAACATAATACACTCTTTCCAAATTATTACTTTTATAGTAATTTACAACAATTGGCTAAAATAAATCATCCGTTTTGTTATCATTTAAAAGTATATCTATAAAAACGTTTTAAAATTAAAACCCATAAAATGTCCAATCCAAAAATACATGTCTGAAAATATCTTCACTCTTCCTCTGCTTATATGTAGGTGTCAGTAGGTGCCACAAGCTGCCAGTGCCAATAGTTGTCACAGGAGTGCCACCACTAGTCAAAGAAGTGCCACCGGTAGTCAGAAGAGTGCCACCGGTAGTCAGAGGAGTGCCACCGGTAGTCAGAAGAGTGCCGCCGGCAGTCAGAGGAGTGCCGCCGGTAGTCAGAGGTGTGCCGCCGGTAGTCAGAGGAGTGCCGCCGGTAGTCAGAAGAGTGCCGCCGGTAGTCAGAGGAGTGCCGCCGGTAGTCAGAAGAGTGCCACCGGTAGTCAGAGGAGTGCCGCCAGTAGTCAGAAGAGTGCCGCCGGTAGTCAGAGGAGTGTGCCCCTCTGCTCCGTGTACGTTTTGATAGTCTGTTTTATGGTTTGTTTTTTCTTTTTAAGAGCGACGCAAAGCAAGACAGGTAGTCCAGAAGTAAAAAAAATTTCAAAATAAAAGTCATGGCAATAGAATGACCGTATGCAAGAAAACTGTTAGTCTATGATGCAAGCACATACCAGGGTAACATTAGAAGAAAAATAAATAAATAAACGTGGGCCGATGGGAGTATGTTAGCAACAATAGTTGACTACATGCGATTTAATATTAATTTGTCCATGTACACAGCAATAATCAACTTTTCAATTAATCTGTGGATTGTTTGATGCAATAAAGTTCGTAATATAGTTTAATCAGTAATTTTTGTGTGTGCAGAAAATCCTATCGTAATCGTTCTCAGGAAATGTGGCTCCGCCCACTCAGCTCGGCAGCTTCTTGGCAGGTGCCGAACGAGTGCCGCTCGCTTGCCACTGTTGTGGCACCTGACTGACGCTTGCCACTGACTAGCCACTGACTAGTCACTGACGTGCCACAGTCCTGACACCTGACTGACGCTTGCCACAGACTAGCCACACGCTTGCCACTGTCAGTAGTCGCACTCGCTGTCTCTCGAGACTATTTGCTCAATACTAACATTTCTTTGTAACGTCTCTGTCTGTAATTTCTGTTTTCCTGCAGACGTCCAGCAGCTGTTGGTGGTTAAAGAAGAGGTTCCCCCTGAGCAGCAGGAGTGGAGCTCCAGTCTGGACCAGGTGGACCCAGAGCCCCCACACATTAAAGAAGAACAGGAGGAACTCTGGACCAGTCAGGAGGGAGACCAGCTTCAAGGACTGGAGGAGGCTGATGTCAAGTTCTCATTCACTCCTGTGAAGAGTGAAGATGATAAAGAGGAAGCTCAGTCCTCACAGCTTCATGAAAGACAAACTGAACAGATGGAAACAGAAGCTGATGGAGAGGACTGTGGAGGACCAGAACCATACAAGAACTCAGATCCAGATAGACATCAAGGACCAGATACTGATGAGAAGACTGGAGACTCTTCTGACAATGATAACAGTGATGATTGGAAGGAGACCAGAGAACCTCAGTCGGGTTTAAAATCTTTGAAACCTGATGAAGTTTCTGTCAGTGATTCAAGATGTAGTGCTACTGAGAAACTTTTTAGATCCTCTGAGTGTGGGAAAACAACTGACATGAGTGGAGATCTGAAGAAACACATGAGAATCCACACAGGAGAGAAACCTTTCAGCTGCTCAGTTTGTAAGAAATCTTTTAACCATTGTTCAACTTTACACACCCACATGAGAAGCCACACAGGAGAGAAACCTTTCAGCTGCTCAGTTTGTAAGAAATCTTTTAGCCAGTCTTCATATTTACAGACACACATGAGAATCCACACAGGAGAGAAACCTTACAGCTGCTCAGTTTGTAAGAAGTCTTTTAGCCAGCGTTCAACTTTACAGTCACACATGAGAATCCACACAGGAGAAAAACCTTTCAGCTGCTCAGTTTGTAAGAAATCTTTTAGCCATTGTTCAGTTTTACAGAGACATATGAGAATCCACACAGGAGAGAAACCTTTCAGTTGCTCAGTTTGTGATGAAAGATTTCGATACAAGTCAGCTCTGAAGTTACACATGATTACTCATACAAGAGACAACCGGCTTTAGTGGTTCTGTTTGTATACAAAAGGTAAATCTGACACACCACATGGCACATAACGCAGGGGAAGAACTATGTTGCTTTTTTCCTATCTTTATTCAAAAGCATCTGTTTTAATTTGAGAGCGTTGCTTATTGATTCCACGTTTAGATTTTTTATTATTTCCCTCAAAACCCTGTCCTCACACACAATTAGCCCCTGCTTGCGATTAGTGACACAATAAACCTTGATCACTCAGAGATCCATGCTTTGTTTAAGGTGACGCCTCCTCACGTTGGCAGGGAGCTTAGTACTGTCTTTAGTTTGATCCAGTAGACTAATTGAGTTTTTATTTTCTAGTTAGTGTTGTCCATTTTAAAGGTAAATGCATCAATCTGGTGCATTTTGAGACCAAAATCAAGAGGCTAGATCGACGAAGAACTTTGTGCTCTTGTAAACAATTTTGTGATCTTCTTTTAGCGGTGGTGGAATGTAACTAAGTACATTAACTTAAGTATTGTACTTGAGTACAATTTTTAGGTACTTGCACCATACTTGAATACCTGCAGCATTAAAGGGGTGAACACATTAATGCGTCAATTATTAGTATCCAATGATACAGGCCTACCATAAATATGTATTTGAAATGGGCCATTCAGTATAATCAGTATACTTTTTTGTCATGCCAATAATTTTGTACTTTTACTTATTGTGGGTCAGGTGGGTTTGTGCTCTTTCGGGTTTGGAGACCCTGATTTTGCTATCATCTCTGCATTATTAGTATGTTTTTCTGTAAATCATTTTCTTATGAATAAATGTCTTATTTTTACACTTAAAGGGATATTTTGGGTGTTACACTAAAACTGTTATTGATTCTTTCAGGTGTCTAAAATACGTCCACAGCACTACATTGCTTTGCTCCCAATTCTGGTACTCGCGTCTGTTTCTTCAAACTCCATCTACTGGAGTAATTCACTGACTGTGGAGAAGTACCTCATACAACCACACTTCTAAACATCTGAACTGTCCCTTTAAATGTTTCTGCTGCCTTATTTGTTGGTCCGTTTTAACAAAGGTTGGGTAATATTGTTAAGATACTTTTTGTAATCTCCTGGACAAAGTTGACGTCCTAACAGTTTGTGACTAAAGCGACGACCACATTATTGCACAGTGTTCATTTAATGATGATTTTTAAGTGTTTTTAAGAGTACGTTGATCTTGTGGTAGAATTAGCTTTTGACAATTTGTCTTTTCTTTTATTAACTTTTTAAATCATCCATTTTGTAACCGTTAACCTACTTTTTATTTTTTATGGAATACTATATTATCACTTTTTAATTATATACTATACCATGACATTTTTGGCATGCTATACAATGATTTTTGTGTGAAATTGTGTAAGAATTATTTCCCAAAACTTTATAAAATACTATACTAAGACATTTTTTACGACATTTTATGGCATACTATATTAAGACATTTCTTAAAATTGATATAGCATACTATACTACAATATGACATTTATAATGGCATGATATATTATTTTTTATGAAATTGTTTTTAAGGCATACTTAACTATAACTTTTTTTATGAGAGTTCTTATGGCAAACTATGACATCCTTTGACCCTTTTTCCTGGCATACTATACGATGACATATTTTTAAGACATTTGTATGACTTACATTATTTTTTATCACAAACTATACAATCATACTCTACAATTACATTTTTATGACAATTACTTTTTTTTCTTACTATGACTCTTAAAACATGTTTATGGTACACTATACTGAGACTTATATTTATGACATACAATTAGTTTTCATTAAATGTTTATGGCATTCTATACTAATGGAATTCCTTTGGCATACTTAACAATTTATATTTTTATGACCTCTTTTATGACATACTGAACCATGGCACGTGAATTAATGAGTTATAAGTCATATGCTATTTATGGCAGTTTCACAAAAATTTCTAAATTTGGGACAGACATGGATTTAAACTGCAACTTGACTAGTTGGCGAAGGCATACAATCGCAAGTGGTAATTCTAGTTTTAAAACTCATTCAGAAACAAAAAAAATAAAAAGTTTGATGACCTGAGGTGGTTGAATTGATTTATTTCCTTTACCTCAGTTTTATTCTTTTTGTCATGAGAACCAAATTGAAGACATCAAAGAAGCCAACAAAGCTCTTCAGGTAAAGTAAAAAAATATAAAATCTTTCCATCACTAAGTTGGTAAGTTAAGTGAGATATTAAAAGAGCAGAGATAAATTCAAGATGATTTTTTGTTACGTCTATAATGTAAGGTTCAGGTAAAACTAAGCTTTACTGTGTTGTGTTGTTGCAGGGAGGTCAGGTGTGGTTGAAGGACAAGGAAGCCAGCCACTGCAAGCTGTGTGAGAAGGAGTTCTCCATCTCAAGACGAAAGGTCAGTCAGCAAATTACCACAAAAAAAGAAATGGAGATTTCCAATACTGTGTGATCTAGACATGCTCAAAACTAGGACAGTATTGAAAATCATCTGAGGGTCCCTGAGAAATTGGTGAAGAAGTTCGTAATCCAAAGGTTTTTGCATAAATAAACGGCAACTGGTTGAAAGCTTTTTTCATTCCAATTTACTATTTTATGGCTGGTCTCTCCCAGGAAAGATCATCTCGCATGCAGAAAGTCATTTGTTTTTACTTTGCAGAGGCAACTTATATGGAATAAATCATAAAATAAGCTCACTGACTGTTAACATTGACAGCCACCCTCTGTAGGATCAATCTCCCAACAGCAATGCTGAGAGAAATGGAATGTGTGCATGAACATTTAGTACATTTGATTTGTCTTAATTTACAAGTTGAATATGTTAATCAAAAACAAAATGAATCTCTTTGCAGATGCACTGCAGTATTCATAAAAACATTATCTCTTGTAATCAGATACAGAGGAGTCTTACTCGGAAATCGGAGGACTGAGAATCTTTGGTCTGCTTTAATATAAATAATGATGTAACCTAGATATACCTCAGTTTTACAAATTAAACCATTTACAGTACATTTAGATATCAACAACTACTATTGATTTAATTATTGCATTTATCTTAACGTATTCACAACCGTGATACAAATACCTCTTCAAAAGTGATTTCAGAGTCGGGAGACAGAAAGAGAATTAAATATAAAATTTATTTTGCAAAATGTACAACAGCTGCATAAAGTTACAGTATCTTACAGCTCAAATATAGACTTTATTTTACTTCCACTCTTTAAGAGTGGAATATAATATTAAACTTAGTTTTAAATTCTGTAATGAACTGTGAAAACATTCATAAAAAACTCACTGGCTCACATTTATCAAACTTTTCAAACCAAGAAAGCTGATCTGAAATGCAGGAAGGTCACACGTCTGCTAAAAATAAGTTTAAATCAGAATAAACCAAGATGTAATCTTTTTAAATCAGAATTTCTAACCTAGAGACACTAGTAATGTTTTGACGTAGCTTTTCACTGCTCCACCTTCCTAAACGCAGAATCATCAACTGATTAGATTCAAAGTGACCGTGCTCGGTCTTGACAGTGACACAAAATTATTCTTTTCTCCTTTATCAAATCTGTGTCCCATGAAGTTCTGTCTCATCTGCACTGAGAACATATCCTGCCAACAGTGACATGTGAAACAAATGTAAGTGTGTTCCCTTATGGTCATAAAAACTCATACAGTTACCTCCGTTTAAATGCCATTCATAACTCTGGAAAAAATGATCTGATTCCCCTTAATAAAATCACTGGAGAAAATTTACTTTTGTGTGTGAATCATGAAAAACTATATTACAATATATATTGTATTAATATATATTGTTTTAAAATATAACATAAACAAGAAATCTCCTATGACCCGTTAAATGTTCAGCACCTACATCTTAATATTTTAGATTATTTTGTTCTTCGTATGCTTTAAGGAATGGTGTAATAATAGTGCTCGTTTAGGTCATATCTGGTCTGTTCTCTATTCTGAATTAAAGTTTCAGTACAATAATATAAATAATATAATGATAACCCCACAATAAAAAGAACCAGTTACAAAACAAGTGACTGACTTCAGATCAGCTCCTTTGCTCAGAAAAAGCAATTGAGTAAATGTGGCCTGAATAGACGCGAGACAAACGTCGAGCTGGATCGTAAAAGTGCGATGACATCATTAGTAAGAGCATCGCAGCCCGCCGCTCCGCGAGCCTCCGCCTCCTCCAGAGTTACCGTAGTAACCACCACCGCCGCCACGACCTGTGATGGTTTTAAAACGATAGGTCAGCGTAAAGAGGAGGAAGTCATTTCTCAGAAAAATAACTAACACCCAACTTGTATTTATACTTTATTTAACATAATTGTGAACGGGAACTCACTCATTTCTGCTGCTCCGCTGGCTGTCGAGTTAAGAAACAGCTCAATGTACCGATGCTCTGTGGAGAAAACATCAATCCATCATTCACATCGAAGAACATGCGTTTCTTCTGCTGTTGAACTTAAATTCACCCGCTTCATTTCCTAGTTTAATTACAATCTGATCAAATAGTGTCATAAAAAATAACAGGATCATATTTAATCTTAATGGGCTTTAAAAATGAAATGAAAACAACAATTAAACTCAGAGTCAACCATATTAAACCCTGGCAGCTTACCTGTTGAGCTTATTCATTTGTCTGTAGATATAACTGATCCACTCTGCTAGTGTGACAAAGTGGTGTCACAAGAACCAACATAAGAACCAACCAGTTGAAGAGTAAGAAGGGAGGACATACGCATGTGGTTCTTGTCTTTGGACATGGCTGCTACAGCGTCTTCATGGGAGCGAAACTCCACGTCTGCTTCTCCAGTCGACTTTCCGTTAGGAGCCACATCAATGTGGACCCTCAGTGGATTCAAAGGAGAGAAGAACTACAAGAACAAAGAAACACATTCACTACCAATATGATTATCATTGTTAGTCACATTTCTATTTCTGCTACCGTTACTGCTTTTATTTTCTATATTATATCTACTGCTACTGCTTTTACTACTCTCATTATATGCATCACTTCTGTCGTATGGATTGACTACGTTGTACTTTTATTGTGTTTTTCATGTACACACGACATCTATTGTACTTCTGTCCATCCTGGGAGAGGGATTTTGAGGTTTTGTTCCTTTTTAGTCCCATTAAAGATATTTATCTCGTATGATGACGTATGCTGTACAGATAGTAAAGCCCTCTGAGGCAAATTTGTGATATTGGGCTATACAAATCAATTGAATATATTTATGTTTGTAAAGATAGCGTATTGGGCTTCCTGAACAACAGCATTATACGGTATGAACACGACATCTATAGAGAACAGCCACAGAGACATTGTGGATCTAAATTATGAGCCAGTCTTGAATCTGGCTCCACAGACACATTTTTGAGTGTTGACCAAGTTAAATTTGACGCTGCTTAAGACCCTTTAAAACAACATTGAGAGCAAATTAATACCCGTTTTACAATCATACAATCTGCAGTGTGTAAGTATGATGGAAAACCAGTAGAAACGTATATATAAGTGTAGAACTTCTCAAGACAAAATAGACAAAAACTTTTATAACTAACATCACTGCCTACAACAATATTTACATTTGTAAGTTAAATGTAAGGCCTTTTAATACCTTCTATGGTCTTGTTTTGGAGGAAACTGAATTCATTGTTGTTACAAAATTCCAAGAGAAATAACTAAAGTAACTGGTCTTAGTGAGTGCACGAGATCGTACTTTGGCGATGTCTCCCTCTGTGGCACGGAAAGGTAAACCCCTCATGTGGACAAAATGGCCGCTGTGGAAGCCGGAGCAAACATCACTTTGACCACCGTAGCCGTGGCCTCCCATCCCTGAGCCAAAACACACAAATACATCCATAGATTACCAACGAATCCTTTAGTAATGTAGGAGAGAAGAAGCAAGTTGATACACGACAACATTAATGAAATAAAACAACTGAGGAAGAAAAAAATACTGTGAATACGTTTAATGTAAATATGTATGTTTCTTATTAAATGTGTAAATTGTCATTGAAGTCTGAGAGACTACGAGCTAAGTCTTTACCTCTTCCTCCCCTCTCTCCTCTCACTCGCTCATCAAACATGCCGTTTCCAAAACAGTAGTTGTTGAAACCATTGTAGCTGTCGAAGTCACTGTAACCTGGACACAGACAACCATGAATCAATTGAAGCAGGTCTCATTCTTTTACATCACAGATGACAGAACTCAATAACAAGCCAACTGGATAATAAACTAGTTTTCTGCTGGTTTAGAAAAAGGAAATAATGACATTTGGTGGACATGTGTAGTTATGTCTGAGTGACCTTGACAAATTTGGTGGCATTTGGCCAATAGCTGGTGCTGTAGCAGCATCATCTAAATATAAATCTTCCTCTGTGTGAGTCCTTCACATATCTCAAGAACAGACCACCCGATCTACGTCACACTCGGCGGGTGTATTGCTGGGAACTCGAGGACGTGCAGCCTCGAAGTGGGTGCAATTTGGACTTGTGACACATTCAATATTAGTAAACTTAGAATTAACAATACTGTGCTCAGTTAGCAGCGGGGGCAAGGCTTCAGGGCTCTGCGGACTGAGTCAAGCATGCCGACTGCAGGGGGCCTTTACAGGCTGTGGATCAGGGGTCTGCAGATCCCTTTCACTGCTGGATAAACCAATGTTTCATCTGAACTTTTCTTCACTTCCCCGGAGTCAACGAGCAATTCTCGACACTAACAAATATTGCTTTACTGCTCAGAGTCCTATATTGAACCAAACACACAGGCTTCTGCATGATTGAATCGTTTTGTTCTACTAGCACAGAGCGATATACCTTTTCTAAACACAAATATACCTGTATGCATACATACAGAACCCTGCTTACCTCCTCCATAGCCCCCTCCACTCCTCATGGTGTCCATTAGAGCCCCGCCGCGGCCAGGCCCGGGCCCAAAAAACCCTCCCCTGGGTCCCCCCATCATGGGTCTATCGTAGGGCCCCGGTCTCTGGCCTCCCATCCCCCGCCGGGGCAGCTCGTAGTAGGCTCTGATCTCGTTGCGACTGCTCTTAAAAATCTCTATATACCTGCAACATGAAATGCCCATGAGGTGGAGGGGGGCAGAGGAGAGGGTTAAGGAGCAGAAATGGCTTAGCTCAGGTTACATACATAGATGATTTACAGAGAGAAGATAAACATACTAAAAGACAAATCTTCTAAATAGTAGTCTAAGTAGTTTTAACCTGGAGCTGAGATATCATCATTAGCTGGGCTTATGGCTGTAGCAAAGGATTTCTACACCAACCTCACCTCTTGTTACTTACAATAAAGGAAATCCTTAGAGGGCTTTTAGATGTTGCATTGATCATTTTAATGATTAAAAACTGCAGAAAGAAGTTTGATGCTTTAATGGTAGAGGCTACCTTGACTGATCTCTACGCTTAACCACCTTTTCCACAGTAAATTATCTGTAAAATAAATGTATAAAAGGATATAAAGGAAGTGCCAATAAAATGATCTAATATACCCAAATGTTGCTCCCAGGTCTCAGACAACCAACAGCAAAATGATCTATGGCATAGAATACTCACACCACCTTTAATTTACAGATTAGATACATCATCCCATTATTCAACATGTCACAATACATAAATCCATTGAACCCTTCCCCGTATCATTTTAAAGAATATCACATGACCCACCCAATTCATTTACCCACTTTATCATTGTTTTACCATAATTATTCTAGCACACCAACCCATGCTTATCATTCGACCATAACAGAAGCCATCCCATTAATACCATAAATACTATAATATGACCACCCATTAAATACTGCAGTAGAAGCCCAACCCAGTCCAGCCCGTCCCTTTCCCATCTGTCCCAC
Source organism: Leptoclinus maculatus (assembly GCA_032191485.1). Lineage (NCBI taxonomy): Eukaryota > Metazoa > Chordata > Actinopteri > Perciformes > Stichaeidae > Leptoclinus > Leptoclinus maculatus. The sequence goes on along the minus strand of JAVDOI010000001.1, from coordinate 30,451,789 downwards.
CTGTGCCCTATTCTTTCCTTGTGTTTCCCCAGAGCCTGTTCTGCTATCTCCTTTGAGGCAAACTGCACGAAGGCTTCCCCTGTGCTCCTCCCCTGGTAGTCCACTGGCAGAGTAATCCCATTTGGCACGATTCTCAACCCTTCAACCCAAGCACACATAAATACATAGGTCGGTAGGTAGACTGATAGATGTATGGAATAGAAAGAACAACACCCACTGCATCACTTGAGCTATCAGGATTAACATACAGCAACTAGAAAAGTAAGTGGATGCAGACTAAACATATTGTCGTATACACAACTGAATTTAGGTCAGGCACAATCATTACTTATTAGTGTAGAATGACACTGGCCTATAATAATTCTTCAGTGGTGATTATCTTAGAGGTACTGACCCCAGATCAGCATCATGGGACTTTCTCCCCTCAGCCAAACCAGCCCAGCCCAAAACTATCTTTAACTTTATCTAGCTTTTTCTCTAAGCAGCCGCATACGCTCTCTCCTCATTGGGAACAATTGAAAAAAGTTGACGTTGCTGAGAAAAAACACTATATTGACACTAAGCCTATGACTATACTACAAGAACAAACATACATTGACTGACTATAAATCAATTTAAAACCAATGTGAGAGAAATCCAAAGATAGTGTATTGGCAAATCTGTCAAAGCTAATTTTGGTGTATGCTTAAGTTGTGGTGTGTTGTTGTGGGGTTGATCAGCAAAGAGGAAACCACTGTTCAAAGTGCAGCTCCAGTAGGAATTGTTAATAATACAAACAAAGTCACATTTCGTAATATAAAGAAAGAGCCTGTGAATGTAAACATGGTCGCTGTTCCACTTTTGTGCAAACATGACAGAATTACGTTAAAGACGCTATAGTCAGATAGACATTGTACATATTGTGGCTTCAGGTTCTACTTGGGCCTTTGGATGTGGCACATTTCTTGGCCTTATTTAATGAAGCCTTCTGAAACATTTTATGTGACACAGCGATATACATAAACATTGACCAAGAGATAAGTGAAATATATGCAACGCCTACATGCATTTGACAATTCTTTTAGCGGTTTTGTCTTATTTGATTTCCTTGCACTGAAGGCTAAGATGCTCTTTTGCACATTTTAAAGCTAGCTGTAATGTTGTCGGTACCCTTGCACTGTGGTGTCCACAGTCAAAAAAACTACAGCATTGTCTGTGAAAAAAATATTCCTCCGATTAATATAAACGGTGTAATATGAATATAATTCAATAATAATTACAAAAGTTTAAATGTTTGTGTACCTGAGAAGAACTGAACAATCTCCTCCTTGCTGCAGCCAAACGGAAGGCCTCGAAGTCGCAGCATGCAGCCGCTGCAGCTGTCATAGTCAGCAGGGCCGCTACGTTTTAGCACCCAGTCCATTTCACTACGATTTGACTTGAACACTAAGTCAGAGACAAATGGACACACACAAATCAAGATCTGAGAGGACAATTACACGAAACAACTTTTAGTTTAAAGCTTATCAAAGGTCTATTTGTATGGGGAATTCAATAAAAGGTGAGCCAAGAAGCAAACTTCAAAAAGCATGGAAAACACACAGGCAACAACATCTCCACAGTAAACTGATGAGATGTCAGCAACAGAGTATGTTGCACTGTTTCCATCAATAATCCTCTCACAATGCAGCAATTGTTCAAAGAGTAAGACGACAAAGGTAAACACTCACTGGTCCATCAGTCTGTTGATATCGGCTGTATTGCTTACCCTCTATGTATCGGTGTCCCATGTATTTACGGTCCTTGGCGAGGGCATTCTTGAAATCCTCTGACATTTTCAGCTCAATAAATGCCTCTCCACTGGGACGGCCTTCTTTAGAGTAGGTAAAGCACACTCCGTTTACTTTGCCAACGATGTCACAGTCTGTAAAAAGGTAGTAAGATTGATTGAGATCTCCTTAAAAGGATTCCTAAACTAATACATTGACCACAAGACAAGTTGTTAGAGGGAGAGAAGACTCTTGGACGCAGTCACAAGTCAAATGTCACTGACACTCATGCGACCAATAAAAGAAATGCGTTAAATGTCAGATTTCTATTGCATAACTCTGCTACAGTGCAACTTATCTAGATTTTGAAATAACAGTTTAACTTTCACGTCCAAAATCAAAAAATATTCAGGTGCAATTGCGATGCTTTATGTTGTGTTTACATTTCTAAACACAATGTACAGGTGAAAGCAGTTTTCTGTCAATTCATTCACTATGACGGACGACCACCAGGGGAAAATACAATGATCACAATTTCAACACTAAGCAGATAGCTGAGTTTATTGTTTTAGATGCAACTTTAGTCTTGCACTTACTAACACTGTTCATGCCTCAAGCTGTGAAGATATGCGTGTGTATTCTCACCAGAGAAGAAACTGGCAACCTCCTCCTGCGTGCAGGACCACGGTAGTCCTCTGATCCGGACCACATAACCCTCTTCATTCAGAGACATTCTCACTGGCACAGACAGCAGAGTACAGCAGCAACACATTTAATGGCGTGTCAATAATACAGACACTTGTCCCAAGCCTATCACACAGTCATCTTTAAATAAGGCTGTGCTTCCCCATATCCTGTCCTCCTCACTGTCCCTAGTCACTTCTTTACAATGTCCAACAAATCTAAGCTTTACCTGTGCAGACATCTTTAATAAATACTCTTTTGTTTCTGCTCTAAACATCTTCTTATTGTCCTGCATTAACTAACTCATAAAAGCCATGTATTACTTCTATTTGCACAGTACATCATAACCAGAGCAGGAGCCTTCAACTATGAAATATGCATATCATTCATATATATCCTTAATGTAATACATTACATAACAACCTTTCTGCAGGAAGCTGGTGTCATAAACAGCAATGAATTTTCCGTAACATTAATTAAAAACAGCGAGCTATGCAATAGCAAATCCCCGGTAGGAAATGTCTAATAATTTAGAGCTATAATGCACGTTACGTTACTGTAACTGTCACGACAGTTAACCTCAACGTTAAAAACATTCACCTGACGTGTGTTACTTCCTCCTTCAAACTGTTTCTCAAAGAGTTGGTTAAACCAAGAGCCTTGCTAGCTAACGTTACCACAGTTCAACTTCAACTCACTGAGACCTTTCCAAACATATTCTAGCAAGACATTATCTATTCTTTGGTTAAATTACTTCTTTGCGAGTCGCCACAGCGGAACATTTGACAGCTTGGATTCTGCGTCCTGTAATTATTATGTTCCCGTGTCTCTACCGGGCTGACGTGCTAACGTTAGCTAGGCAACGTTAGCAGTTAGCAGGCTAACAGCTAAGGCTAACAGCTAATGCTAACAGTAGGGACACTGTCAGCGGTCAAACGTCCGGGGCAGACTAGTTCAATTTCCGACGGTCGTACGCAGTCACTGGACAGCAACATGTATCATGAGACAAAAGTATGTCATAGGTCAGAGATAAATGTGTGAAAACGTTTAAATTATCTCACAGTCGCTTCACGTCCCCGGTCTCCTGCTCCTACCCCACTGCGGTCAAGTCAGCAGCCACTCGTATCTCCGTGGTCAACCCAGCAGACACTTACATTTTAGTGCGCCTATATGCTGAAATTCACGGTAAACGCATTCAAACGGAACAGATCGGGAGCGAGCGAAGGACTTTGCAAAGTTAGCGGAAAGATGAACGTGAGACAACATCTGGTTTTCAAAATAAGATGTCAAATAAGCGGGAAAGATTACCGGCAGACAACATCCGGTTTCCAAAATAGGATGTCAACTAAACGTATAAATTGCATTTGTGGAAATAAGATAACATTAATTATATTAACATTAAGTATACACATGTTACCTGCATCTTGTGAGTTAAAGGGAAATACAACAAAATTGTGTCTTTATTCTTTGATTTGAGGGTTTGCTGGAAAAATAATGAAATTAATAATATCTTACTTACTGATATGTATGTGTTCAGGACATTTCTGACCACATCCAAACAAAATCAAACATGTTAACTGTACCAATTAAGATATTTTATGAAGTACAAACTGTGAACTGAAATTGCACCTTCAAATTAATTTAACCACAGGTTAATAGCAGACCACCTCAAGGTGTCACTCAGAGAAATTAAAGCCCTTCAAAATCTCATTCTCGAGCCAACTTCCTTCTAATTTCAGATTAGATTTTAAAGGAAATGGTCTATAGTTACATAATAGTTTGATTTTAGATTAATAGCAGACCACCTCAAAGTGTCACTCCGAAATAACCAGGACATTCTGATGTCCTTAAATGAAAGCCCTTAAAAATCTAATTTATGAGCCAACATCCGTTGAATTTCAGATTCGATTTTAAAGGAAAGGGTCTATAGTTATGAAATAATTTCTATTCAGGATAATAGCAGACAATGCCAGAGTGTAGCTCAGGGATAATCAGGACATTTTGATGTAGCATTTCAAAATTAAAGCCTGTCAAAATGTCATTCATGAGCTAAATTCCTTTGAATTTCAGATACGATTTTAAAGGAAATGGTTCATAGTTACAAATTAATTTCACTTCAGATTAATGGAACACCACCTCAGAGTGTCACTTAGGGATAATCAGGACATTCTGATGTAGCATTTCAAAATTAAAGCCCTTCAAAATCTCATTCATGAACTAACTTCAAATCACATTCATGAGACAGCAACCCTCAAATCAAATAATAAAGACACTTCATCCACAATTTAGTTGTATTTTCCCTTTAACTCACGAGATGCAGGGAACATGTTTCATACTTAATGTAAATATAATTCATTTAATCTTATTTCCACATAATTAAATTTGTATATACGCTTAGTTGACATCTTATTATGGAAACCGGATGTTGTCTCACGTAAATCTTTCCCGCTTAGTTGACATCTTATTTTGAAAGCCGGATGTTGTCTCACGTTAATCCCTCCGCTAACTTTGCAAAGTCCTTCGCTCGCTCCCGATCTGTTCCGTTTGAATGTGTTTACCGTGAATTTCAGCATATAGGTGCACTAAAATTCAAGTGTCTGCTGAGTTGACCACGGAGATCTGAGTGTCTGCTGAGCCCACTGCGGTTCCTACTCCGAGCCTCAGGTGTCACTAACGTTACCCACTCAGGTATGTTGTTATCGCGAGACTTGAAACGCGAGAGGACGTTCAGGACTTTTTAAAAAATAACTAAAATAATTGTACGAAGAGTTATGGGAGGAGTGTAAACGCATGTTATTAAAGTTGTATCAAAAGGAATATTTTCACTGAACTGTAATATATTGAAAATTACTTGAATACATATTTTTTTGTATGCTCGTCCAGTAGCAGTATTTTATTGATACTTCTGGAGACAGGTAGATCACCTTTAAACGCTACACAGGCAGAGCACTATGATTGCTGATCAATATGATCATCTACAAAATCTTAATTCAGATATGAGAAATTGTGAGAGAAAGAAATCATCCACCAAAATGCAGATGTGACATTTATCAAAAGACAACACAATGAATTCATTAATTAGCCGAGCTTGGGCTTGTTACTTCACATATGACAATACAAAAACAAACTACAACACTAGACAAAGCGTCTACACACTAGTCGTGCCGCTGAAAACAAAGGTTAATAATCTGACAACCAGCCAGAGGGTGAAGCTGAGGGGCGCCTGCTGAAAGCAAACACACGAGGTGTAAAGTCCGTCGACAGCAGCGGGTCGACTGTGTCAAAACTTCACCGTGACTCTTTAATTTAAAGCTATTTTCATATTTTTTGTCTAATCATAATGGAGATTCCAGTGTATACGCTTGATGCCTTTACTAATTTACCGTTCAAGGGAAACCCCGCGGCAATTTGTCCACTTATGCATGTGAGTAAGAATTTAGGTTTATGTGACAACAGTAATATCATAATGTAGACTACCATAGGACGGGCTGTTATGGCTTAAAATATATCAAGACACTTCGACTTGTGTATTCAGTTGTTTGTTCAAGGATCACGACTGCTTCACTTATTGAATAATATGGAATTTTCAGTCAGTAAGATTCACAAGTTGTTGTTGCTCATATGCCACATTATTACACAATATGTTGTAAAATAGTCATAGTTTAAGCATTATACATGGAGGTACATGCACATGGCCTATGATATATCATAGGCCACGTGCATGTACCTCCATGTATAATGATTGCATGTCAAAACACAACATATATGTTTGTGTATTATGTATGTGTTTCTAACAGGAACTGAGAGATGATTTGTATCAGACGATAGCAGCAGAGATGAACCTGTCAGAAACAGCTTTCATCACCAGGATCGACCCCTCTGACAATTTTACCACAGGTCAGATAATATTGGGTTTCATATATTTTTATTATTGATTGATTGATTGTTTAGATTTGTTAGATGGGTTCAACAGAAAAGCACCAGTCTGGGCGGGTTAGTATTTCATTACAATGATTAAACCCAATGTTTTTACAAGCCCTTACCAATGCACAACCTATGTGTTGTTATTGAAGCTGTTCTGATGGGGAGAGAAAATGGGGAGCAAGCAATAAAGAAGTAAATACCTGCTAGTGGCCAATACAATAGAGCCTCAATGCTCATCACAGTGTCCATTGTGCACAGTTAATCTGCAAAGGTAATGTACCCGCTCCAACTGGCTTGACATAAACTGTAGACAATACGCTAAATGGGCACAATGCTGTGTAGCTGTGAGTACAGCACATAAAGAACAACACAAACGTTTTACCTTCAGAGGAAAGTCCAGGTTTTATTGGCAAGTCTGGACAATCCTCACTTACTGTTCGGAAAATCCAGGTGGGTTGATGAGAAACAAACAGATTAACGGACTAAAGTAATAACACCGATTGAAGCAGTTGCAAAATACACATATTAATCATTGCAGGTAATCAAGTGGCTATAAGGAACAAAGGTATAACGACAAGTCACCCACCAGCTTAAGATATTCTGGTTGCAGATAAAAAGACAGTTGTGAACCTCTGTGCAGTTTATTGAGGTCATTTTGCCTCTGTTCAGAAAAAAACACCTGTCCTCAACAGTCTGACAGGTACAATGTTAAACACACAGCAAAGACTTGCATTGTTGGTAATTGGAAGTACAATGTAATAAGCGCACAGTTAGTAAACAGCGTGCAGTCACTCAGTGTCTCACAAAAGATACAACTGCACAGAGAGGAATGTCAGTGCCATCCACTCACAGGCTTACATAGCCTTAAGTAAATCTAAATCGCTCTCCTTGGGTATACATTTATCTTGCGGCTCAGCAGTTACTTATTGTACACATTAAAACAACACATCTGCATTAAGGTGAACATTTGCTAAATGTGAAGCAAACCATTAACCATGTGATTAACAGGATCAAGGTTCCGACTTCGATGGTTCACACCAACCACTGAAGTGAATCTGTGTGGTCATGCCACTCTGGCCTCTGCAGCGGTGTTGTTCAAGCATAAGAGTAAGTTACAAAACAAACACACACAAACATTAACAGAATACCAAGGTATAATCAGTTATAATCCAGTTAATGCACTGACTTGATTTGGAACACAAGAAAAGACACACACAGAAATCCATTAAGTTTAACTAGGAGGCAATTTGAAATAGTTTGTAATGATTTACCTGACAATAAAAAAAGCTGTTTATATTTTAACGCTTTTCAATGAGTACAGCCAGATACAAGACATGATAAAGTATTGTTAGCCAACACATCCACATTAGCCAGTTACATGTACACTTCAGTAAGCCTGTGAGCATTATGTTCTATGTGTATTTATTATGTCCGTTAGAGAATGTGAATCCGAAACTGGTGTTTGAGACCAGGAGTGGAGATCTGGCTGTCACCCAGCAGGGAGAAGGGTACGTCATGGACTTTCCTCTCAACCCACCCACCCAGGAGGTACAGTATGTGATCAGACAAACACATCAGGATAATACTAGTCCAATCATAGGTCCAACAATTATTTGTCTCAAAATGTATTTATATCAAGAAGTGAAGGATACATTGTGTGGATCTGCAAGGCTATAAGAAATGGAAACATTACCAACACTATGCAACTGGATTTGGAAATTATATCATATATAATTAACATTAAATAAAACACAACCTTAAACACAGTCAGTCCTTTCCATTTCAACATCTATACTATTCATTCTTCATTGCTCACAACACTCTCGCGTCAATCAGCATCACATTAAGAAAACTGCTTTTGTAAAACCCACAAACTGCAACCATCCCACAATGACGTAACATACAGCTCAGCTTGGATTAGCAGACCTCAAACATCCTGCATTAGCACTGCAAGGTTTTCCAAAGAAAGTTTTTCAGTAGCTTGAAATATTTCAAAAGACAACAAAAAGCTATTATTCTAACAGATTGTTTTTTCTAAAACCCGTTTTCTCAGGATGCCAACGAGTTCAGAGATCTCATCAAGGTCAGTAAGACACCTTCTTTTTCTGTGAAAGCATGTTTTACAGTAGACTCCTGCTTCTCTGTCTATACATGAACACCTCTATACTGTGTAGAATATGTGCCAGTGTGGTTACATTTCTGCATTTATTGTGTGTGCATGCTTAACTGTGTCTCTGCTCTTGCATGTGGGATAAAGGTTGCAGTTGGAAATCACCCAATCCAGGATGTTTATCTTAGCGCCAACACTAAAAAACTGATGGTTCGACTGGCTGACAGCTGTGACAGGTTACAATCAACACACACACACACACACACACACAGTATAATAGTTCATCTTCACACATGGGCACTGCTTCCTAAGTCCCTCACTTGTGTCTTGCCAGGTTTGTTTGTGACTCTGCTTTTGTGCTGAATGTGTGTTTTCTGCAGGTCAGTGCTAACCAGTCTGAAAGTTGACCCTGTTGCTCTCCAGAGCAGTGAAACAAGTGGAAGAGTCAAAGGACTAATCCTCACCATGAAAGGTAATCAGAGCTAAAAACTAGTTAGACCAGGGGGAGATTGTAGGACAGTTTTATGACGTGTTGATATGCAGTAATTTTATAGTGGTACCACAGTTAAGACGTGCAGAGTCTTTAAAGAAATAAGTAACAGTTGTTTGTTGCCTTAACTGACATGATAAACCCTTTATTAGTTCGCCTCTATGTTGCATCTCAATGTCCACTGAAGGTTTCATGCTCATTAGCCAACATAATGACATGTTAACAGAACACTGTTGAGACTGTGAAAACTACAAGTCGTCGTTAATCAAATTGTCATTCTTTATCTGCCAATAGGATCCCCAGACAACCAGCCAGGATACGACTTCTATTCCAGGTACTTTGCTCCATGGAATGGCATCCCTGAGGACCCTGTCACTGGTAGATACTACTACTACTACTACTACTACCCCAGTGGCCACACATTCACAGTCGTTGTTGGGTTACAGAGTGTGGAATACTATGTTGCAAATTGTTTAAATGGTAAAGTACTTTCTGATAACTAAGTAATCCAACACATTCGCATACAAGCAACAGGTACTGGCAAAAATACTAAAACATGTAGTATCACATGTAAAGCACTCAGGCAGTAAAGATGTCTTTTTTTTGTCCCTGCAGGTTCTGCCCACACTGTGCTGGGTAGCTACTGGTCTAAGAAGCTGGGAAAGAATAAAATGCTGGGTAATCAATTAAACTAATTCCTAATTAACATTTGATCTGATCAGCAACTTCTCTAATTCTAAACCAATGCAATTAAACTAAGCCAGAGACAAAGTCTTTTTGTGTGATTAACTTGATATCAGGCATTGTTTCTCCCTATAAACAGATACTGACGCTCGTTTTATCCCCTCTGTGTTTGTGTAGCTTACCAGTGCTCCAGTCGAGGCGGGGAGCTGGAACTAGAAGTGAGAGATGACGGAAGAATCAATATATCTGGACAGACCGTCACTGTGCTGCAGGGAACAATCACACTATAGCCAAAGCCACATGCAAGCCAGGAGGGTTGGGGATGATGGGACAGTCATTATGTACCCACAGACAGGTGTTGTACCATATGATTTAAAAAATAATTAAATAAAAATCTGTAAATTGAAACAAAGCGCTAAACAGGTTATTGTCCAGATTGGTCAATCTAATACTGAAACATTACTAAGCATGACAACACACAACAGGATGTAAAAATACATCTCACACTTTGATAGTATTTGTATTTATTCTCATCACGCAAAAATCTCAGTATTAACAAAATACAGACACAAACACATAAACACACAAAAGACAAATCTTCTAAATAGTAGTCTAAGTAGTTTTAACCTGGAGCTGAGGGTCTGGATGACTGAACAACCTCAACAAGATATCATCATTAGCTGGGCTTATGGCTGTAGCAAAGGATTTCTACACCAACCTCACCTCTTGTTACTTACAATAAAGGAAATCCTTAGAGGGCTTTTAGGTGTTGCATTGATCATTTTAATGATTCAAAACTGCAGAAAGAAGTTTGATGCTTTAATGGTAGAGGCTACCTTGACTGATCTCTACGATTAACCAACTTTTCCACAGTAAATTATCTCTAAAATAAATGTATAAAAGGATATAAAGTAAGTGCCAATAAAATGATCTAATATACCCAAATGTTGCTCCCAGGTCTCAGACAACCAACAGCAAAATGATTTATGGCATAGAATACTCACACCACCTTTAATTTACAGATTAGATACATCATCCCATTATTCAACATGTCACAATACATAAATCCATTAATACACTCATGTGACCAATAAAAGAAATGCTTTAAATATCAGATTTCTATTGCATAACTCAGCTGAATGGTGCTACAGTGCAACTTATTTAGATTTTGAAATAACAGTTTAACTTTCACGTCCAAAATCAATACAAAATATTCAGGTGCAATTGCGATGCTTTATGTTGTGTTTACATTTCTAAACACAATGTACAGGTGAAAGCAGTTTTCTGTCAATTCAGAATATTCGCTTGCATTAATACCATCATTCACTATGACGGATGACCACCAGGGAAAATAAATGATCACAATTTCAACACTAAGCAGATAGCTGAGTTTATTGTTTTAGATGTAACTTTTGTCTTTTTATTCAGCAAGGCCGAGATCCTCCTGGTGGCACTGGCCCCGCAGTATGACATAGTAAAATGTAATAGTATAATATGACATTAAAATGTTATCAAAAAAACTTTTAGAACAATGTCATAAAAATCGAAAAGGGATATGTGACGACACCCCCACTCCACTAGGGGTCTCTGTGTTTTTTGCTTGCTTGCGCTTGGTTTTCTTTTGCAGGATTGGGATCATCAGCTAAGGATATAAAGCTCACCACCTCCCCACAGAGGCTATCACTGCGCTCTCTGTTGTAGCTGCTGTTTTTATTTTGTTTGCTGCAGACATTTTGATGCATCCATAAATGCTTACATGATTATTGACTCCCAAGTTTGTTTCGTTATTTTATGTTGTAAAAAAACATGCTTATTTATTAATTGTAAACTCATCTGATCACATAGTATAGTATGTCATGTCATAAAAACATCAAAGAAAAGATGCCATCAAAAACTGGCATAGTATAGTTTCCTATAAAAACTTCATATGAAAGTCATAGTATTGAATGCCATAAAAACTGGCATATGCCATACTAATATCATCAAATGTCAGTTTAGTATGCAATAAGAAATATCATATTATAGTATGTCACGAAATAGTATGTCATAAAAATGTGATTTAAAAAGTAACTATAGTATGCCATGAATATTAAATAAATAAAGTAATGTAGTATGTCATAAAGTTATAACAGTATCATAGTATGCAATGAAAATAACATTTAAAAATGTCATGGAGTAGCATGTCATAGTACAGTATGCCATAGAAATGTCATCAAAAACATCAAGAGCGATCAAATAACCTTACCTGCTCAACCAGGGGTATCTGTGGTCTTTGCTCGCTGGCTCTCGGTTGTATTGCAGGAAAGTTATAATATAGAATGTGATGAATAATTTGTCTAAATAATTCATAGTTTATATTGCAAAAACAAAAAGTCATAATATCATATGTCACAGCATAGTATGCCATAAAGCACGGTCACTTTGAATCTAATCAGTTGATGACATGTTAAGGTGAATGATGCGCTTTAAGAAGGTGGAGCAGTGGTCTAGGTAATAAATTCTAATTCCATGTTCTTCTTCTTTGTTTACTCTGGTTTAAAATGATCTTCAGCAGAACATTTGACCGTCCTGTAGTTTATACTGATTCAAACTGGATTTCAGATCAGCTTTCTTGGTTCAAATGGTTTGATAAGTGTGAGCTGGTGAGTTTTTTATGAATGTATTCAAGGTTCATTACATAATTTAAAACTAATATTATATTCCACTCTCAAAGAAAGGAAGTAAAATAATATATATTTAAGCTGTAAAATAGCTGAGGCAGGTGTTACACTTTGCGTAGTAAATTCTATACTTAAAGGTGCAGTGTGTAGGATTCTACTCTGTACAAACATGCAGCCAGCTCCGTGAGCCGAAGAAAACATATTTATCAATATTATACTTATGAGGTGTGTTAACGGGGAACTAAATTAGAGTTGATTTCAGCAAGACACAAGCGGAAAAAGACCCAAACGGGGCAAAAACAGTAAATGTTCACAGGAGAAATTTCAATGACCATTAATATGACAGCAAACAATATGAACAATTCTGTTTGTGATGTGATTTAATCAGAAACCGCTACACAGTCAAGACATATTGTTGGCAATAGAGTTAATATTAAAATGTCAGATTAAGTAAACTTTAACTTTAAATTAAAGGGTCAGCGTGATTATCAACAATTAAGTATATACAACATACAGTGGTGTCAACACTGCATATGTCCCATTGAAAGCTGGGAGATTTATAAGAACGACACTGTACAAAAAGGTTTTAGGCCTGGGTGCATTTCAGGAACACTTGCCTATAGTACTTAATGATGATATGATAAATTGGTGAGTTTTTAAATATTTGAAACAATAAAAACACTTTATTGAATTGAAATGAACCCAGGCCTGTTTTATCTCTTAATGGTAATGAATACGTCCAGTACTTGAAAAGTCATAGGTTGTAAACATTGTACAAGTACAAAACCAGAATGTGCAGTGGAACTCGTATCATAACTCGTATCATAACCCGTCACTGAAGACTGTACAGTCATCAGCATTAGTTTAACAACACATTAAACAGAAAGGAACTGAATTGGTTTAAAGTTTCAAACTTTCCCTCTCAGAAATGGAGCAGCAGTAAAATGTGGTTCTTTTCACAACTTACTTCAAGTGAACAGGGAAAGCTCAAACAAGTTCCCTGGACTTCTAAAAGTAAAAATGAATGTGCATAAAATACAAAATCAAATATAAATACTTTCAAATTAATCTATATTAGAGGTAATATAGGATTGCCAAGTGCTCAAACCTACTGGCTATTGTGTGAGAGGTGTGTAACAATAAAGTCTGTTCTTAACTAGTCAGTGAAGTGGTCATGTTGTGAGCCAGCCGTCAGTGGTTCATCAACTAAAGAGCCATTTAGGCACCGGAGATGACAGCATTTGTTGCTCTTCTTGGTCCTTAAAGCAGCTTCCACTGCATTAGTGTTTGAAAACTAACACTGAAATGTGCCTTTTATCTAGATCGCTTTGCTTGGCTAGAGTTGCTACTTTAAAGTATTTTAAATTCTCTCTGTAGAAATCCTCTCTGTAGAAATCTAGGGCTCATTTTGGCAACAAGAGAAGCACAAGTATGTAATATTCACGGCATTTACACAGAAACAAATGGCACCAACATTGTTGAAAAAAAAAAAAGAAAGATTTTCAGTTCCTTTGAAAGCCACAGCCCCATGGGGAACTAGTCTGGTCATTGTGTCAGCAGAACAACATCTGCTTTGAGTTGTGAATCATCCTGGAATTAATTTGCATGAAGTCTGTGTCTCATTGTCACAAAATATATCTCCATGTTATATATCTCCTGTGAAATGACTGCAATTAAAACAGGGACAAAAAAAACGAGACCAGTCCTGATCTTCTCACAGTCAATTACACAGAAATATATTCAGTCTATATTTCAAATAAAGTAACTGTGATGAACTTTTAACTGGTTATGAAACTGTCTCAAATTAAAACGGATGCCTCTATATGACCTACATAAGTAAACGAGACCATCAGCCAGAAGATTGGTTATTTCTATATACTTATTCTTAGTGATTGTCAGCGGTGCCACCGGGTCGGGTTCCGCGCAAAATCAGATGAAATAATGCAGGTTCACCAGAAATTCCTTTAGCTCAGACTGCAGCGGGGCCTCCAGCAGCAACCTGCCCACCGCGGACAGAACCGGACCCGGTTCGCTACAGCCTTCAACCTGCAGTCGTAAAGCTCCGGTGGGAGCGGGAGAGCTACGCGTCTACTGCCAGGGGATGAGCTTCGCTTTGCTACTCCGCCCCCGGTCCCTGCTGCTGGAGACCCAGGCCGTATTGCTGGGTCCGCTGGAGGGAAGAGAGGCACGGGAGAACCAGAACCAGCACTGAGCGGAGCAGATGGTCAGACATCTGCTGCAGCAAAATGAGAGGTTTCCTTCAGGGAATCAGGTGCTCGGAAACACTACCACTTTCTCCACAGGGGTCACCAAAATCGACACAAAATGAAAGTTTCATGTAGTAACTTTAAGTATCTAGTAAAGTAGAATTAACCTGTCAGGTTGACTTGATCTTTTGTGCCTGTGAAAATGTTGCCTTTATTTTTGTGTTAATTTCCCTCCACTTGAAAAGAGGAGTGCTTTGCAGTCAAGACTCGGTAACAAGGCCACGATACTGTATGTATTAAATATGTAATCTCATCTGGCTATACATTTACTGTATAGAGTTTGACGCCTGGTACACACTTTATAATGATGCAGTCCTTCAAAAGACTATAGGTTTGGTTGAGAATCTCCATTTAGCTGCAGCAGTGCTCATCAGTTCATGGTAAAGTAGTTCCTCCTTTAATAGCAGAGCTCTGTCCTCAGACAGTCCTGTTTTGCATGGCTCCATCAGTCAAGGTCCCCGATTAGATATCAGGGACCTTGACTGATGGAATTTACTGTAAATGTAGTCCGTAAAACTGTTGTTTATCTAGCATATAAAATGGCCTCCTCCTCTGTTTCGGATTATAAGAGACAATGTTATAATAAATACAAACATAGATGTGTCAGAATGATGCAGACACCCTTGCTTTTTTCTGCTGACTGTAAATGAATGAATCAAACGCACTAAATGTTCATGCACACGGTCCATTTCAAGCAGCATTTCTGTTGAGAGAAGTTGGGAGATGGATCTTACAGAGAACCAGAGGATGGGAATTGTGGGATTTGTGAGTTTGATCTCAGATTGTTTGAAGCAGTCCCGGCTCCTTCACGTTGGATTGGAGGAGCATCGCTGGAGGAGGAGGGCGTGGCAGGTGTCACAGACTCTGACTGGTTTCGGTGAGGCGGGCAGAGGGAGCTCATTGTCGGAGCAGCTGTTACAAAAAATCTCCCCACAGTTCCTACAGTGGTGCTGGAGGGAAATACAGAAAGTATGTCAAAATGAAGTTTACATTGTTGTGGTGTGCTTAAGGGTGCAAATTAGCTGCTGAGGGAACCAACTTGCTGATTTATCTTCTATCCATTGAGTAATTCATATTTCATTACAGCACAGCACTGCTTGAGATCCCTTTGAGGCTAAAGCCATGTCTGTAACGCATGTATCCTCAAATGTCTCTGCAAGTTGTCTTTTCAGGCATGGGGGCTGTAAATGCTAGCACTCACTATAAGTTATTTTCTCATTTATTCTATATAATATGCTGTTGCCGTCGTAATCTAAAAACAAATACCGGCCATAGAACAGTTCTCAAAACAGGAAGTAAATCAAAAATAGAAAAGCTTTCAAATCAGTTAGCATTTAACTATGCATAAAAAGGATGTGGATCACTAACTTCCTCACCAACATATCAGCCGCCCTGAGATGATTTACAATACAATGATAGTTTAGATAAAGGGTTTCAGATGCGGGACCACACAAAATAGGGAATCTCCATGTCTTATTTGTGGTAATTTGCTGACTTACCTTTCGTCTTGAGATGGAGAACTCCTTCTCACACAGCTTGCAGTGGCTGGCTTCCTTGTCCTTCAACCACACCTGACCTCCCTGCAACAGCACAATACAGTAAATCTCAGTTTCACCCTCATTTTACATAACAGATGTTACAAAACAACAGAGCACACTTCACTAATCAACAATAACAATTACTATATTTGTTTCTCTGATTTCTCTCTCTGCTCTTTTAATAATATCTAATCTAACTTTTCCATTTTAGTGATGAAAGGGTTTGGATTAGACAGACATTAGAACATTAGACATTAAAAGACTTTCTTTACACTACGTTTAACTCACAGTTAATTTACCTGAAGAGCTTTGTTGGCTTCTTTGATGTCTTCAATCTTCAGTTTGGATCTGATGACAAAATGAATAAAACTGCTACGTAAAGGAAATAAGTAAATACAACCACCTCAGGTCATCCTGACACCACTTCACGGTTGTATGCCTCTGCCAACTAGTCAAGTTGCAGTTTACTGCGTTGCTGAAATATCACGTTCACGAGGATGAGATGAGCATAAGAGCACATTGACCTTTGATAACCACAAACTAAAATGGTTAATCTTGAGTCCAAGTGGATGTTTGTGCCAAATTTGAGAAAATTTGCTCAAGGTGTACCTAAGATATCACGAGAATAGGACCCATTTGAGGTTACAGTGATCTTGACCTTTGACCAGCAAGATCTAATCAATTAATCCTCGAGTCCAAGTGGATGTTTGAAATAATTCACTCAAGCCACTTCTGAGATATTGTTTTCACAGAAATATGACGGACCGACAACCCGGTCAGCTGCTGTCGCCAGCGTGGAGGCATAAACAGTTTCCCTCAAAGGTTAGAGCCTTTAACTCTCTGTTAACTCTCTGTTAAAGGCTCCAACAGCTTGATTATGGTGCAGACATTTTTAAACAAAGCATACATACTCGCTCAGTTTGGAGCCTAGTTCCTCGAGAGCTTGTTCTTGGTCCTCGCAGATCATCTTCAGCTGAATGTTTTCATCATGGAGACGATGGAACTCCTAAGAAAAAAAACATAAAAACACAAAACATAAGACGATGTATCTGATCAAATGCTGGGTCACACACACAAAGCTATATACTATAATAAAGCATAAAATATCACATGCATGGTACGTCTCTTTTTTCAGTCTTTTTACCTTTTTTAGCCCGTTGATCTGCAGCGCCTCTGTGCTGAGCTGAGCCACCGTATCCCTCTCTCTGTCTAGATCATTTTGTAACGTCTGCCTCCACTCCCTCTCTATCTTCAGGTCCGTCTCTAGCTGCTGGCTAAAGGGACACCAAACACATATATAAATACACAACACCAATAACAATAATAAAGATGACCAACAAGAGACAAAGTAAGGGATATACTGAGTAACAGATAATAGGACACACTGGTTTGTACAAGTTTGTTTTGATTGTTATTTACTGGTCCTAGGTCTATAACAGTTTCGGTGAGAAATGCTTTTTCACCAAAAGCTGGCTTACCATGCAACACAGCTTATTGTGTATTTACTTTGTTGTGTCTCTCTCTGAGCACCAGATTCTTTAGATTAAGTGTTTATGTATGTATGTGTGTGCATGAGTCTACCAATCAGTCTGTCTTTAAAGGGGTTTTGCTTACAGTTGCCTTTCTCTGTGTTCGATCTGCCGCTGCAGGCTGTCGGCCTTGTTGGCAAAGTCCAACTTGAAGCGTCTGGTCCCCTCCTCGGCCGAGGTGCGGTGCCTCTCTGCCTCCTGTAATCTGCACCATTATAACCAGGGACAAACTCAGGGCCATGGAGAGAAAAAACTAGGGGAGGGGAGTGTGGAGGGAAAGGGAAAAAAATAATAGAGGAAGACCGGAAGGAGGATGAAGGGTAAGGAGTGAGGTTTATGGGTAGAAAGAAGGGATGGTCGAGGATGAATGAAGAAGGTTGAGGGAAAGGATGGTGTTGTAATTTTCTTCGCCACAACACCAGAGAGTCAAACTTAGAGAGAAGAATAATTGAGAGGGTTCAAAACAGAACAGTAAGGAATACAAACGGGTGAGTCCAAATAAGACGCATGATGAAACAATGAGGAAATAAACTCCTTAAAGCAACTGAATGGACAACAAAAAAAAGATGATAGCTAACGGCATGTCTTTTTCAATAATACCTTATATATTCAAAGCATTTTGAGTCTGAAAAATATGCCAACTGCATTGTTTTCACCTGATATTGTACAGGGAGGACCCCTTTGTGGTGTGTTTTTGGGATATAAGATTTTTTATACAATTTTAGATCTTCTTGAGCCATTTCAGATACTAGGACAATGGGGATAATCCCACAACTCCCTGGCTTACAGTTGATTAAGAGCTTTATTACACAATAAATGTCCAGTGTCTGAACATGGCCAAAAACTCAAACCACACTCAACACTTTAAAACCATCTAACTTTATTTGTCACGGTGGTAAAAGACATTAGTGTACTGATAGTATATTCTTCTAAAAATTGAGAGGAGTTACAGTACTATGAACACAGAGTTAAAATCGGTAGAATAATTACTTCCTGATCAATCACATAAGTCATTAAATATGCCAAGACGAGAGACATCAACACATTCAAGTTCCCTTGAGAGAAGCTACAGAGGTTTACAGCTGTGTATCTAAAATTCTTTACATTTGGCTCAGTTCTGTCTGTTCTGCAGAAACAAAGCAAATGTGCTGGTCCCACTGAGCTGCATACATCTGCAAAACCTTACAATTTTCAGTTTTGTTAAATCTATGCAAGAAGGAGACGGGATGTTTCCGAAATCACTCTCTTTTTTACTGTAGAGTGCACTATATTTACCCTTTTGCCATTTAAATTTAGGTGTGTGAAATCCAATATCCATTACATAGTGTCCTCAAAAATGAAAAAAGTAGCATCCACGGCACGTGCCTTACTTTCTGCTAACAATCCCACAATACAATTTCTAACATTTTCGTCAATGGTCAGTGATGATGAGTGTGAGATAAGTGTCCGAAAGCTTAAATTACTGCTCACTACAGAGTAAACTGAGTGTGTATTATAAGGAGAATAATGAGTGAGTGAACAAGGGAAATAAATCAGGCACAGCAAGGGTCATCACAGCCAGTCAGAAGCAGGTCACGAGGTGCCACACATGCAGAGCAAAATGGCAACAAATTAAAAGCAGGAGGTTGCAGAAGCAAACTTCTGTCTGCCTTAACAATTATAGTGAACACCACTGACTGACTGTGATGAAATGCAGATTACACGATCCTGCTCGTGCTTTAGACTTACACAGTGTTGGCTGCAATAAAGTAAAAAGACAGCCAAGCACAGAATCACAAGTTCTGAGACAATCACGACCCAATAATTTACGCAGTCTCTAAATACTACAGAGACTCAACTCTGTTAACTAGTAGCTCTGGGTGTTGCCAGATAAAGTAGTTGTGATACGAGCGGGATGGACCTCTATACTCAATCTAACTCAATGTGAACTACAACAACGACCCTCTGATAACATCTCAGAGTCAACTATCTTACTGTCAGTGTTACTGCATATAAACTGACTACTGGAGGCAGGACGAATGTGTGGCATACACACATGTGTGTGTGTGTGTGTGTGTGTGTGTGTGTGTGTGTACACGGCTGAGCATGAGGGTGAATAAATGAAGTACTGAACGATTAATTCAAAAGGTTTCTATTAAAGTACAATTAATATAATATTCAGACAGTTTGGTGACCACCTAGATGAGGAAATTCAGAGGAAACCCTTTTAACACAAACCCAGTAATGTTGTCTGAGGAGGGTTCAACTAAAGATCTTGAAACATGCTGCAGTGGCCTCAATGAATCCCAGCAATCTGCTGGTGATGACAATGTTTCAGGAACTGAAGGTCTAAACCATGCATTCTAGTTCCACCTGATTCTGTGGCTGCTCTCTGGTCATTAAACCATCTGAATATTGTGTGCAAAAAAACAGGAATGTTCCTTTAAGTTTAGTCTGTTTATTCATTCAATCATAAGCGACCATGTGTCTGCATGTGTGTGGGTCATGTCTGTCCTCAGAAGGAGATGTCCTTGACTAGCTGGTACTGGTGCTCTGTGTCTTTGCTGGCACACTTAACAAATGACATAGCAAGCGACCTGGTCTGACTTAGCAGATCCTTATCACTGCACAGAGGAGAGGGGATAAAATCAGGAAATCAAGGAAACGTGGTTTCAAGGGTGCAAAACGGATGGATGGATGATTGGATGGATGGTATAAAAGAGACAAACGGAAGGGAGGAAAGAAGGAGGAAAGAAAAGAAGGAAGGAAGAAAGGATGTCAATACATCAGTATTCTAAGTGGCCCCGGTTACACTGAACACTTTAAGTGACTTTTAACATCACAAGCACAGCAGCAAGTGTAAATAAAATGCATTAAAACACAGAAATCTGATTGCAGACTGCCACTGTCACCAGATTCCTTCAGTCTGGACACATTTCCCTCCACAGTATATGTATGAGTAATGAGAAGAGGTGGGGAGGAGAAGCACGCAAAGGTAATGTGGACAGATAAGTGAATAAAACTAGATCACACAAAAAGTGGAATTGTCAGATGAAGTGTGCACAGAAGTATACTATCAACATGAGAGATGTATGCCTGACCTCTCTAAAGAAGCCAACATGTTAAATTCTGAGGGGGAGATTTATCTCTAATTAGCTGGTAAATAACTTTAAACAGTGGCTCTGTCAGGACACTTCTATCTTCTTCATTAGATTTTTCAGCTACAACACAAAACTCCCACTGAAAAGAAAGTGTAACCGGGGTCTGTGTCCTACCAGCCTACTGTACAAACACCTTTGGAGCAGCAAAAAACATTCACAACCAATCACAAATAGGATGGAACAGATTTAAACTAATGGGGGAGGGGGTGGGGGGTGGGGGGGTGGATCGTGTTGACTGGTAGACGATGAGGTGAAGAGGAATCGTCTCATGACTGATATGGAAATATGGAGCATCATACACGGATTGTGGTGCAGCAGTGACCAAGAGAACATAGCATGCATGAAAATTGTTTATCATTCCCTGATCTATTTCGTCTTGTAATCAGTTTAGTTAGTGGGTGATGGCCTAATCAATAGCATTCAATACAGTATTTGCTGTGGAAAATGTTGCTTCTGCTCTTTTCCCCTGAAGGTTAAAGCTGAGTTGGTAATCTGTGCGTTTACCGACCTGTTTTGAGGGAACTAGTGTTGCCAGCTTCCTTCGTTGCAAAAGAGACTCTTGATGGTTTCTTACGATAACAAATACTATCTCTAATGAGTCATAGAAATGTATGAACTTTGTGTGATATTATGATGTTTATTCTAGGTGCATTGGGACAGCCAATTCAAGCATATTTTTGGGTTATTTTAGTAAAAGTCTGTTTCAAGTATAAGCTTTGCATCTTCATTTTTGGCAACTTTTGCACTAAGAAAAAGACTTTAGGATAATGCAAAATTACACCTACAACATGACTGTTTCTTGTTTCCCAAAATGTTTGACATTTTTGGACATTCTGAGGGTTTCCACTGGACAATAACAATGTATTATTTTGTTTCAACTTTGGACAGTACGTTTAT
This sequence comes from Leptoclinus maculatus, assembly GCA_032191485.1. Taxonomy (NCBI): domain Eukaryota; kingdom Metazoa; phylum Chordata; class Actinopteri; order Perciformes; family Stichaeidae; genus Leptoclinus; species Leptoclinus maculatus. The sequence goes on along the minus strand of JAVDOI010000001.1, from coordinate 30,430,118 downwards.
AATGTTTAGATTTAATATGCAAACACTTTTTAGTGAATCCATTTGCCATTTCATGAAAAAGCTGTGTCCCGCCTCCACTGAATTAAGACCACCTTCGCTAACGTCAAAAGGAATAAATACACTTTAATTTCAGGGGAAAAGAGAAGATGGAGCTACTTCACATAACAATAGCAATGTATTTGATGATTGTTCAGGCTGCCAACTAGTAACAAAACTGAGACTTATCAATCCCATCACTTGTAGCAATGTTAGGTAAAACCCTAATCGTACCATTTTCTTTTAGAAGGTTTCATAACTGTGGAACTTTTTGTGTTTGCAGGACAAACAGAAGCTAAATAAGATGGTAAGAAGGAGACAAGGAGTACAACCTCCTCACCAATGTCCTACGAGCAACCCTGAAACACTGATGAGGAGGAAGGCTCAAATCAGTTTCCACCATGTTTTCCCCCAGTTCTCTTCTGCATAGCTTCACCATGCAGAACTATTAATAACTATGTACTTTGCAGTAAATATTAAAAAGAGCATCATTATCTGGTTTAAGAAAAACGACACCTTTTTTGTGAACAAGTTCTATTACATAATTCAGGTTCAATATTACGAGTCACCGCTGTTAAAAGCGTCTCAGGGACATCAGACTTACTTTGTTAGAGGAGGATCATGTATGTTTTGGTAATTCAATGACGGACTGCAGTTCAAAGGTTTTAACAGAACAACAGAGAAGTTTGAAGATTGAAGGAGAGACTGAGGAGACACATGGGACAAAGGGATATTCCTGTTTTGATTAGTGCGTGCTGTTCCTTCACAGGCAGCATATCTCACCTTTGCTCCAGCTGCTTCATGGTGGCATTGATCTGATTGGTCTTCTCTTCCAGACGAGTGATGACGTCGTTCTTCTTCTTCATCTCCTCATCAGACGACTAATAAATGAGAATAAGTCATAAGTAATGGTAAAAATTAAAGTATGTGTACTGTGTATGACAAGAGAACAAGTGCAACCAGGTGAGAGAATGTAAGTGTTTTTACCTGCATCTTCTGGTACATCTCTACATTGATGACTTTGACATCATCCAGTTGATGTCTCAGTCCGATCAGTGTGTCCTGTTGATGAAAAACAAAGACTTCACATGTGTTCGTATCCTGTATCGACTGTCCTGGTCACACTATCAAGTCTCCTGCAACAGTTTCACTGTAATTCAGCATGCCAAAATTAAACTCAGGACTACATACGTACAAACATAGTGATGATTACAGGCCATTTTTGGAGAATAGTCATATTAATCTGTATATAACACATTTCAGAGCTACCTGTAAGCAAGCTGAAATATATTTTGTACAAGCTGTAAGTCACAATGCGTGATACAAATATCCCCATGTTACACGTCGCATGTTCCTGTGCAAAGATGTCAGCAGGCTGCTGGGATGTGTGATGATGCTGCTGCCCTGACAGCTACTGTATGTCACAGCTTGGCTACAAATGTCAGCTGGTGGCGTTTATTTAGCAGAGTTCACATGTTGGTGGTGAAAGGCCCGACACTGGTAGGGCTGCTAGAGAGAAACAGGCACAGGAGCTGGCAAGATGTTACTGCTCTATGTGAGCAAGTATGGGTTGGCGCTATATTTTTAGTTTGTGCCCCCGAAGGGTTCGTTATCATGTGCTCTCCCATTGTGATGACACTATGTCTGAAGAGGAACCACAGCATTCTTAAGATCATTATTGTAATTTGAGTCCTTTCTCATTCATTTCTACTGTGATTGTAAAACTCACCATTAACAATCCACTAATATGCAAATCATATAATAACCCATGTCATTTGTACATTGTTCATGTTTTGTGTTTTTTTTCTATTTGTGTATTCATTGTAAGTCATTATGGATAACGCTGAATAAAACTAAATGTCTTATATTTTAAAGTATTTCCTTTTGTCAATATTTTGTCCACTTTCATCTCTTGAGACATTTTGTAAATAAATAAGTGTTCAAAAAGGAAGACAGAGTGAAGTGAAAGGAAAATGTAGGCTGACCTGCTTTTCATGAATATCTTTCTCCAGGAGTTTCATGGCCAACTCCATTTCCTGTTTCATCGACATCTGGACTACCAGCTCATTCTCCACATCCTAAAAATAAACCACATACATGTATATAATCTGTTATTATGCTGTCACCATGTATAGTACACACACACACACACACACACACACACACACACACACACACACACACACACACACACACACACACACACACACACACACACACACACACACACACACACACACACAGTCACAGTCACAGTCACAGTCTGACCTGTCTGAGCTGACACTCCTCCTTCAGTTGTTTTTGAGCATCGTTGTACATCTCATCCAATCCTTGACGCGACTGTTTGTATGTATCTCTCTCCACTGACGCATCGACTTGGGTTACCTAAATAAATTACGTCAACGGGAAGAACATGTCAGCCATATCATGCATCAATTTGTAGTCAGAGCTGGTAATAATTGATGGAATATTTAACGATAACTTCTGTACTTTTCAACCTGGACCCTATTTTCCAATGTACAAGCAAAAGGTATTCTTTACCTTTTGCTTGATCAGGTCTGTTTGTTAATGTGTGTCTCACACGGAGAAGTCTGGTTCTGACATTGACAAAATATTCTTAATATTCAGCCATGACATTTAAAATCTTTTAGATGACCCTAAACTACGTTTTCTGTACTCCAACCGACTCAAACACAACAAACTCAGCCACCACCGGAGAGAATGGTGTCACCATGGCACCATTCTCTCCAACTCTCACCCACGTTTCCACCGTTGCCTTCCGGCAACAAGTCACATGACACAATAACAAACAGAAAGCAAAGGTTAAGAAAAAGTTGTATTTCTCTGTAGGGTCCTTTCCATAATGTTGTTGGACACTTATAATAACAATCGTAGCCTGTCAGTGGCAAAAACAGGCACTTTTAGCCTGTTTAGCGGCTGCCGTCTGCAGCATTCTCCCTCAGTACTGAATAGAATTTTAAAATGGTTGTCCCCATTAGCCACTTACACATAAAACATGAAAAAATAGGGTCACGGTTGAAAAATAACAAAGTTACCCTTTAAGGGGGTAGATCTACAGTGTTGGTTTCAGTTGTGGCTGCAGCAAAAATTTTGCCAAATCAATGTTTCTCTGTGATTTAAGACATTAGACGTGTGCATGCGTACCTCTAAATGTTCTTGTGTCTTCAGCAGAATGAGGCTGTTTTCACTCCTCAGCTCCTGGTTTTCTTCCTGCAGTTTGATGATGTTGTTCTTGGCTATGGCTAACTGCACACACAAACGTGGAAACGTACGAAACATTTTTAATAATTTAGTTGATCACAAAGAACAGTTTGACAACAATGCTTGCACCGACACTGTGAATTCATCAAAACATATCTGTCTAAATTATTAGATCAGATTCTATGATAACATGTAAAAGACAAAGCAGGTGGATCCAAATCAAATTATAATCCTTTAGTGACAAGTGAAACATAACAAAGGTACTTCAGTCATGATGTAGAGATGTGCACTTAAACTCTGACATTTAGTTTAAATCTAATACGCAGATATTTTGAGTGTGGATCTCACCTCCTCTACGAGTTTAGAGTTGGACTTCTCCAACGAGTCCACTCTGCCCTGAAGACCATGAACTGTGGAGCTAGACACACAAACACAGAAATTGTAATCAGATTTGATTCTCACTGAATTTATCGAGCCAACATATTATTCAGAATATGGGAATGGGATAATAGTAGCTATGTCACAATTCATAACAGAGGTGTTAAAATGTGTAACTTCAACAGAAGTTCTCTAATCTTTTGATTAGATACAGCTTAATGGAGAACAACTGTGGCTTTTGAGCCGTTATCGTGCTTATGAGGTTTAATGGCATTCACATGTTTAAAGGACTGAAGTGTCACACCCCAGACTGACGGACCTGAATTTAACTTTCAAAAGCCACAGCACCAATACAGTAGTGCCATGGCTAGCTTAGCTTAAGTTCTGCCTGACGTTGCCTTACACAAGAATGATCCCAGTCACTTCCACACAGTGAGGCATACAGCTTATTAACTAAACACTGGTATCGGTTCAGTACTCAGAGTACTCATTGGTGCATCCCAAATCACAGGTGCGAGTTTTGAAGAAAGATTTCAAAGAACTACAATTCCATTTAAGACAGTAGATCAATCCAGTTTCATTGAAATGTGATACCAAGTTTGTGAGAAAAAAAGACAAACTGAAAGAGGAAGTGTGATTGACAGTCTGTGCTTAAAGGAGTCTGTCTGTAGGGAGTTGTACTTCTGAAACAAGCAGACTGGTTCAAACCAAAATGGACTGAATACTGGATCTATTTTAACGCGCAATCAGCCTTTTGCCTTTGATTCAAGGTATCACACCACTTCTCCAACATCAGATGGATTTAAAGAAAAACGTGAGGTAGAAATCAGCCACTGTTCAGGTCGACACGGAACTGTAAACAGAGGACTTCCATTTCTTAAAATCCCCTTAAATTTCCTTGAAGTTAATAACATCATAATCTCCATGAACTCTGCAGAAGTCCCTGCAGACACATCTGTTACCCAATGAAAAAACAAATGTCTTACTTGAGTTGTCGGTTCAGTTCCTCTACATAGTTCTTCTGATCCAAGATGGACGCTATCTGGCTATTCCTGTTGCCATGGAAACATATGTAAAACAGAGCTCTGCATCACATTTTGGGGGGGGGGGGGGGTAAGAGACCCATTGTATTAAATAAAGTAGAGAGATAATAAAAGACAATACCTCTCCTCACTCCTGTAATCATCAATGTCATTCTTCAAGTACATGGAGAAGTCGATCACCCCGACCTCAAATAAGAAGATAAATAAGACAAGCTGGCATCACTCAAAATGAAGTTTATTATATATTATATATATATTATGAAAAGCAATGTTCAAACAACCATTGATTCAGTTATGCCTCGAGTAGTTGCAAGCCACCAGAACATTCGCAAGAATTGGGGATGTTTACGATTATGTGGTTAAACAAATCAAAACCCGCAAAAAAAAATGCTTATTGTAAATTTGACAGCATGCAGTTAATATCCACTGACATTTACTAATAGCACTAATAGAAACTACCACAATATACACTATGGACCTAGTCAATCAAAAGACAAATTATCTGCAACTATTCTGATAATCAATTAATTGTTTCAATTATATTTCAAGTAAAAATAATGGAAAAAAAGCCATTTGATTCCAGCCTCTTATGTGAGGATTTTCTGCATTTCTCTGTTTTATATTATATATTATATTCTAGTTGTAAATTAAATATCTTTGGGTTTTGGACATTGGGAGGTTTTTTTCAATAGTTTTTGACATTTTATAATCCAATGATAGAATGAAAAAAGAATAGCTTTTATACAGCTTAATCAATAATGAAAAGAATTGTTAGTTGCAGCCTTAAAAATAAGTAACTAAATATGCTTTTTTTATCTTGAATGAAAGGTATCATCTCTGCTTTAGGAATGGAATCTCTTTTACACCTGCCATCAAATGTACAATCAGTGAGTGGTCATTTGTGTTAAGGCTCAGACAATAATCGTATCCAAACAAACTATTCCAGATCGCTTCATGTTACAAGTGTCTCAGCAACATTCAGTCAGGTGTAAACACAGTCTGAACAAGGTGCATTAGTGAGAAAATGTGTTTGCACACAGGACAAAGAGTCCACCCGTAGAAACATGACACACCGCAGCGGCTGCTCTCTCTCTGCCTGATGCCAAGATAACGTGACAAAACAAACAAGTGTTGTCTGCTTTCCAAAACTAGAGTCACTGACGATAAACTGGGTCATGTCCGTGAACTTGTATGCACAGCAAGTGGAGTCATTTTTTATTAACATAAGACATAGATTTGCTTCTCTGCTTAGTTTGGCGCAAGCAGAAAATTAGATGTCATGCAGCTACATCATCAGATGTTTTATACCCACATTAAAACAATGTCGTAATGTCTGGTGTAAAAGTGTTCTTTTAGTCAAGTGGTCTAAATACTGTCTCAGGGGGGTTACCTGAGAGTCCAGGTCCTCGCCTTTGACACACAGGTTAGCATCGATGACGTTGAGGCCCACCAGCAGGCCCACTATCACTGCTCCCTCCTCCTCCAGCATCAGCGCTGAATGCTCATAGAAATCACTGTGAAGGAAGATACAACAGATCCTCAAACACTTAAGGGAGCTTAGGTAAAAGCAAAAAAGGAGCTTTATTTTAGGTTTTAGCTCAGTAGTGTTACCGTGGATGTGAAATGTCTTTGGCGTAAGTACAAGCTGTCATTTTTTATATCAAATTATTTTCTGGGAATTTAGAGCGATATTCACTGGTGGATAGCGTATAGAATATTTATTAAATTGATTAAAACCAATATTGTTTTATCATTAACATTATGTACCAACACAAAAAAAATGTTAGACTTTAATTAAGGTATATTTTTCAAAACAAGTCAAATGTACCAATTGTTATGTGTAAATATGTACCTGAGCAGATCTTTTCTGGTGATGAGGAGTCGTAGGTAGTCAGCCAGACGTTTCTGCATGAGAGCCAGACGCAACCAAGCTCTGGCCCTGCCTAATGGAGTCCTGGGAAACACACACACACACACACACGTGATAAGATTTGAGCTTTGGTTATTCTATGTGTTTATTGCAGTCTACAGCTAACATGCACTCATCTAATTAACTTCCTTCTATTCAAGACTTCAACATGACAGCCATGTTTCGCCTCTGTGTCATCTCAACGATTAAAACGTTTGCACTGTCATACATGGTGTTGCATAAACACTGCTCTGCTACATGTCCGTTGGTCTGACTCAGCAGCACCAAAGGAAACACACTCTGTTCTCCATCTAAAACAACACGACTGTTCCCCATTTAGCTGGATCAGCGAGACCTGAATATTGCTCACTTGATTTCAGGCCTAGACGCTCTGGTATGTGTGACTGAGAACTGAATAACAAAGTAAAGCATGATGTGGAAAAACATACAACTGGCAGCAAATATACAAACATACTACTGCACCATTACTGATTTTGCTTTTAAAAGATGTCTATTGCCCAAAATTGACAGTATAATGACAAATTCAGTGCTGTTAACCCTGTGTCTGACTAAAAATGTGCCTATTCTGGCTATAGCAGTAGCAAAGAGATGCAAGAATAATAAAGATCTAGAGAAATTGGAGGAAGTGAGGCAGCAGGGAGAGGAAAGGTGAAGTGAAAGTAAATAACAGTCAGGTATTTCCCTGCTCTGGCTCACGTCACATTCTCATGTTACTGGTAAATGTGAGTGTGTGTGGTTGTGTTGTGGCTCATGTTCCCCCAGCACGATGTAAGGTTAAGTTGTGTGTGAGCACAGGTGTGTGTTTGTACTCCTTACTTAAGTCCAGGCAGGTCTCGTACAGAGGCGGAGATCTCTGCTGCTTCAGGACACATCTTCTCCACCAGCTCCAGAGGACCCCAGAGAGACTTGTTAAAGCCCAGAAAGGACTTCTTCACTTTAGAGAGAATAGACAAGCAGTAGCACATGAACCTCTAAAAAAAAAAAAAAAAAAACTAGGAACCCTTTGATATTGAATTTTAATAAGTTGGGAGGTTCCTCTTACCTTTGAGGCCATGTTTGAGGCAGTGCTCCATGACAACAAAGAACTGCTGGAGAGGGGGGTAGTCTGAGTCCAGAGTTCGTCCGAAGCTCAGAGCCGACTCAATCAGCCCTTTAATACTCAGCTTGGCCATGTTCAGCAGGTTGGCTCGCTCCATAGCCATGGGATCTCGCAGGGCTGCAGGACAAAAGCCACACACAAGCACTTCATTTTAAATATGCTTATAATGTAATGCATTACAGCTGGTCATTATCAGAAACATGCTTACTGTGAGAATGTACAGTAAATGTAAAGTAAGTGCTGTGAAGGCAGAATACACCCTAAAAACAGATCATTTGTAATTTTGTGTCAGCTCACTGTAGGCACACAGAACAATGCAGTACATACATTTGTATAACTTTGCTCGATAAATTGTCTTGTTTGCAGCTACCTTTGAACAGAGATGTTATTTAACATTTGCCTTATAGAACAACTCCAGAGCCTGAGACTGAAACAGAGAAACTCCCACAGAGATACGTCTTTAAGTGCTCTACACTTTGAGTGGACCTCCGGGTTAATGTGGTTAATGTGTAGCCAAACACCAGAGCAGGACAGACAGGTGGAAAAGTGCAGAGATGTTGCCGAGCAATGATAGAGAGCTTTAATTGCCCCAGCAGCTGGGCCCAGAGGCAGAGACGCTGACAAATCAACAGATGATTTCTTGGGAGTGAGCAAGACTTTTGGGAGCCCTTTGGCACTACGCTCTGAGGATACTAAGAAAGAAACAGTAACCCTTTAAATGCCTGTGTCACCATGTGACTGCTACTACAACACATCAAACACTGACGAGTGAAAAGCTACAACGTGTCTGGATGTTTCAATTGAGATTTGTGTTTGAATGCAATTGTGTAGATTTAAAACATATTTGATCATTAAAAGGTCATTCCCCTAAAATGTATCTACTGTGTTGTTAAAAGAAAGACAAACAAACAATCAATGAAGAAGTTGTGTTGCTCTGAATGCCTGAAACTACTATTCAGTTATTTCAAATGATCAGATTTCACATAATTCAAATGCAAGTCTGTGATACTGTCAGAAACTAAATAGGTGTAGGTGTGTGTGTGTGTGTGTGTGTGTGTCAGCTGGCGCGGAGCTCTGCAAAAACAACGGAAGATGTTGCTCATCAGAAGATTAACCAGCAACTATGATTCAATAGTATGATTCACTTGTTAAGCAAAAATGAGAAACCTTTCCTGGTTCCAGCTTCTTAAAAATTATTATTTGCTGCTTTTATCTGTTTTATATAATCGTAAAAAATTTACATATTAGGGTTTCAGACTGTGAGTCGGACAAAACATTTGAGGACATCTGCTTGGGCTCTGGAAAATTGTTATGGAAATGTTTACTATATTCTGATATTTTATTGACAAAAAATGAATTGATAAAACATGAAAACAATCAACATATTTAGTTAGTTACAGCTGCTTATACTAAAACGTTATTTGTAGTGATATCAAGGCAGCAAACAAATACAGACAACACCAGTATACATGGTGAAAACCCCAAAGGAAATAAGAAAGACAGAACATGTGTTTCCCATGTGCATCAGTGCTGCATGTGACACCTCGGGCTGTTCAGTTGTGTGGTGGTAATCAACAGCAGCACAGCTACAGCACCACTGCTAACATTAATATGCGAGGCTGTACCATCAGAGCATGTGAGCTCTTTGAAAAATCAATTGGCCACACACACACAGAGTGATGAGGTAATGCCAGATATGAAAGAACAAGGAGGATATGTAGCCAGCTAGGTCTGTCACAATGGCACATCTGGAGCTAGTAACAGTGCTCTGATTAGAAGATGACTGGGTGCTCCTGAAGATATCAGGGGGGGGGGGGGGGGGGTTAAGAAACTGATAAGCACAGTTAGCTACAGGCACATTTCCTCATGTGACCCTAAAACAATCAGTTACTGGGTGCCTTCAGACCTGTTATTACTAACCAGACACTCCCTTTATGATAATACCCTACCTTGGACGGTCCAGTCCCCGGAAAGAGACGTCCTGTGCTCCGACACTTTGGGCTGGACGTGAATGCTCCCTGAAATAGTCTCGGATGCTTTCCTGGCCAAAGCGAAGATGGGAGCCTGCCATCGCCCGTCTCCTCCACCACCACCACCTCCACTACTACCTCCTCCTCTCGCCGTGTTGCTACTGTTAGCTTTATCACCAACACCAGATTTCTCCTCCTGCAGCCTCAAAATCCCAAACATCTGAGCCTTCTCCTTGCTGCTGTCCGCTTCAGACAACGCCAGGTCGTGCTCTGCAGACGATGCCATGTTCGTGTACCTCTGAGACAAATATAGCTGCTGGTCGGTGCGAACGCAGCCAGATTCATACGGTTAGCTAACCGTTAGCGAGCTGGCGTCGTTGAGCAATTCAACCGGCGACCATTGTGACAACCGTAGCATAAAAATACCTGTAATAGCTCCCAAAGCAACGACAAGCCTGACTACAGTCAACCGTCGTAGCGTTCCCGTACTGCAAATCGTTGGTGTCGGTCTACATGATGACCGTTAGCTGCTCGTTGATATACGATTGTTTCCCGTACATCCAGGTGCTGTGGACATTTGTTTATAGCCGTCAGACCAAAACCGACAGTTGGGCTCCTGGCGATCCCGCTGCACCCTCCGGAGGGGCGGTGTCAACAGGCTCACGAGATACACAAAAGGCAGTACTAGCTACGTAATGATTTCAGTGGCCGCTGTGTTGTGGGTGTGCCGTCCCCTGCTGCTAGAAGGGAGAACTGCAGGGCTGCCACCAGGTGGAGGGTGGTACTGTGTGTAGAGGACAGAGATGCTTGGAGACAAGAGGGCCCAGACAGCTATTTCATATGGAAGCCCATTCCCGTCAGCAAAAAAAAAATAAGATCACTAAAAAAAAAATTAAAAAAAATAAGATCACAAAAACAAAAATAGTAACTTAAAAAAAAAAAAAAAAATGTAATTCACATTTTTTTTTTTTTTTACTTTTTTTTCCACCAGCAAAAAAAACAAAACAACTTTTGGTGCATCCATCTGTAACCATAACACTGACCAGATTTTTCCAGTTGCTATAGAAAGTCGAAATTATGAGATACTTTAACACAACAGTCATAGAAGCAGCTATGACATATGAATGGATTGTGAGTACATTGAAGACTTCTTTAAAACGTGGCTTTACAACACATGAAATACAGATGATGTTTCACATGGATTGTACTGAGCAAACGCACCCTTGAAGCTCTGGAGTATAAAGAATGAAACCAATGTGGCTGAGGTGGCGACCAATAACTATGGAAGCCCATTCACGCCAGCAAAAAAAAATAAAATAAGATCACCAAAAAAAAAAAAAAAATTAATTCACAAAAAAGAAAAAATGAATTCACAAAAAAAAAAAAAAAAATTAATTCATATATAAAAAATATATATATATATATATATATTTTTTTTTATATATATATTTTTTTTTTTTTGTGAATTAATTTTTTTTTTTTTTTTTTTGTGAATTAATTTTTTTACATTTCCAGTTGCTGTTTATTGGTCGCCACCTCAGCCACATTGGTTTCATTCTTTATACTCCAGAGCTGCTTCTTGCTTAACATTCTATTCAAGGGTGCGTTTGCTCAGTACAATCCATGTGAAACATCATCTGTATTTCATGTGTTGTAAAGCCACGTTTTAAAGAAGTCTTCAATGTACTCACAATCCATTCATATGTCATAGCTGCTTCTATGACTGTTGTGTTAAAGTATCTCATAATTTCGACTTTCTATAGCAACTGGAAAAATCTGGTCAGTGTTATGGTTACAGATGGATGCACCAAAAGTTTTAGTTTTTTTTTGCTGGTGGAAAAAAAGTTAAATAAAAAAAAATTATTAGAATTATTATTATTTATTTTGTGGGTGGATTTTTTTTTTTTTTTTTTTTTTGTGAATTACATTTTTTTTTTTTTTTTTTTTAAGTTACTATTTATTTTTATTTTTTTTTTTAGTGATCTTATTTTTTTTTCTTTTTTTTGTGATCTTTTTTTTTTTTTTGCTGGTGGGAATGGGCTTCCATAATTTTAAGATATATAGTTGAGTAAAAAAAAAAGAAAAAGGTCCAACATTTCTCTTAGAATAGCTGCAGCTCCCAATGAGATCGGTAATATTTCTGCTAGGGTGGAATGTAACTAAAATACTTAACTAAAATACTATTCTTAGGTACAAATTTGAGGTACTTGTACTTTACTTGAGTGCTTCCATAAATATTGTACTTTTTGCTCCACTTATTTTGACAGTTAGAACTACTTAACAAATCAAGATTTTACATATAAAACATTTGAGGTAATAAAATATGATGCATTGTGAATAGATTAAACTATGCGGCTTTCACAATAATATAATTGTCTAATACTCACAGGGGGCTTTTGTTGCTCAGAGAATACTCACATTTTAAGTAAATTTCCCCAATAATATTTATGCACTTTTACTTCAGTAACAACAGGATCTGAATTCCTCCTCAACAACTGTATTTCTGGTCATTTTGGTATTAAAATTCTACGTGGTAGTCGTAACATTCTGTGGTAAAAATGTAGGCCTGCTACACACGTTATTGTTTTGTAATATCTAATAGTTTTAGGCAAAATGTTGTTCGCTTTATTTTCTAAATGCCTTAATTAATAACGTAATACATATAATATAATTAAACAGTTCAAATAATTAATACAATTTTGTGATTTCTTTAAATTCTGAAAGACATTTACAGGGTTTGATTGGTTGCTTGTCCATATTTTTGTTAGGTGGGCGGGGTTAAGCTGGGGGAATTTGGAGTCGTGACCTCAGTATTTCCAAAGTCCTGGCTACGGCCTTACTTTCAATGTCGTATTATGAACCCACGGAGGAAAGCTCTCAGTAGAATTTAGAAGCATCACAGTGGAAAAAATAAACTCCCACACAGGCACCAGTAAAGAGGAGGAAGAAGTACATGAAGAGAGTCAGGCTTTGGTAAACATGCTTAAGGTTTTAAGTGAGACCTGCATGCTACATGAAATGCATGGCTGTCTGCAACTAATTATTGTTTGAATTATCAATTAATCTGCTGTCAGGAAACGGGCTGGAAAGATCACTGCAGACCCTTCATACCCTGGACACAAGCTGTTCCAACTCCTTCCCTCTGGTAGGCGCTACAGAGCACTGTACGCCAAAACCACCAGACACAGGAACAGCTTCTTTCCACTGGCCGTCACTCTGATGAACAATAAATAAGTCATACTGCACTACTACCTCTGTCTGCACTATTACCTCAATTCCATTGTCATTGTTGTTTATAGGTTTATGTTCATATATATATATATATATATATATATATATATATATATATATATATATATATATATACTTTTTCAGATGTATGTTTATACTTATATTGTACATATTGTTAAATGTTTATACCTACATCTGTTTTTTTTGCTGCCCTTTTTTATATATATATATTTTTTCTTGTTTATTGTAAATTCGTGTATGTACATCGAGAGCGAAGTGGAAACCGGAGTCAAATTGACCATGTATGCGTACGCATACATGGTCAATAAAGCTGATTCTGATTCTGATTATTTCCTTGATTATTCGGCTTATTATTTTAGTCTATAAAATGTCAATTGCGAACAATGCCCATCACCATCTCTCAGAGGCCAAAGAGACATCTTAAAGCTTGTTTTTTCTATGATAAAGCTTGTCAGCCTATAAAGACCACTTCGCCGTCTTGACTGACTGGTGATTTGTTTAAATGTAAGAGTCAGCTGATACTGATCGACTGCAAGATGTCAGTGCACCTGCAGAACTAAGAGGATGCTTCATTTAATCACAGGTGCTCTGAAATTAACTTTCACTGATATTAGGCTTATAGCAAATACATTACTGTACCTCTATAAGGGTAAGGGTCAGAGTGGAAACAATGTAAATTGGATATTTCTGATTGCATGTATTACAATAGACAGGAGGGAACCGCAGACAGGGAAGATGCTTTGTTTCAGTCCAGTGAAATTAATCCATTGAACAAGAACATTGTATAAGACCACTCTGCAGTAGGAGTTGACAGGAGTTATCATTATATATATTAGATAGGGTTATTCTTTCAAATAACACTTCCAAACCTACCTTGGCTGTATGCTAACCGCTCCATACTCTCACTGTGAGTGATGCCCCAGCGGTGGAGACTCTGAGGGGAGTACATGGTGAGTGGGACTCTGCTGTGCCCACAGTCTTGTTGTTAGGTTAGTAAATCGAGCAGATCCCTGAGTCCTGAGGTGGCTCCCTCTGGTCTGGTCTCTTCAGCTGGTGGCACACAGTCAAATTTTCTTGGGTTGTTTGATTCCCTTGAAGCAGATGACCCTCTAATATGGCGTGTTCCTGTTTGGTAACCGTCTCAGTATTTGCTGGGCTTCTGCTGAGCTGCGCTGGACAACCTGGAACAAATCATACATGTATGTATGTAAAAACTTATTTCAGCACACAGGCAATGCAAATGCATTCACAACTTTGTTAAACAACAAAACATCCCTGCCTGAGCACAAGTTAGGTACAGGTTGGCCACCAGGATGCCCAGATGCACAACATTTTGAGATGGACAAATCTGTGTTTCGAAAAACAACAAACCATTTTGTTTTAAGCCTGGTTCCAGATGTAGAATTAAAGAACAAGATAAAAATACAAATATACCTGCATATAGACTCAAAGGTTAGTCACTGTCTATAGGCTCTGTCACACAACATTACATCTTTGCCTCCCATTTCTCCTCACTGATTCAAACAATCACCGCTCACACATACACCACAGGATAAAACCTTTCGCTGTCATTTATAATACATGCCTAAAAGTTCTTCCCGCAGATATTCTTGATTTAATGTAATGTAAATAATACGATCATCACAAAAATTTACATTATAGAGCAGAATAGAGAACAGACGGTTTTACCTTTCCTTTGATTGGTAGCTTATGAGGAATGCATCTAGTGGACCTCCACCTCACCATGATGTAAGAGGATGTGAAAGCCTCCGACCACACCAACTGACGAATGTTAGCTCCATTACACACTGTCAACGCATGGAGGGACCACTGGTGTTTTTCCTCTCTTGTTGTTTTTCTCTTGTTCTGCCTCTCTTCCTCTGTTTGTCACTCTCTCTAATAGCTGAGGGCTGACCAGGGATCATATGACCGGTTTCTTGCTGATCCTCACACCCCTTAGCTGACCATATACTGCCTGTCTGAATGGCTGCATTCAACAGAGAATTCATGACTCAGGTTGCTGCTGCCTTGTTATTGTTATGTCCATTTCTTCTTCTTTATTTTGTTACTTTCTCGGTTTACCTGTTTGCTTCCCTGTTATTGTCACAAAAGTCGCTATCTAAAATATGTGTCTTAATCTATTTTGCCTTTCCTCTGGTTTGTTTGTCTGTGCTTTTTGTGAGGCTGTACATACATTTTCTGCCTGTCTTCACCAATAATGACAAACAAACCAACTATTCATCAGAATTTTAGCTTAGATGTATTTGTATTTAATATTTTCGTGGATAACCATGTCCATATCTTGCATTCAGAATCTAATGCAAGCAGCCTAGATCTGTCTTTTATTGTTTTTCTCATTTGTCTATCTCTCTCCTGCCGCCCTGCATACACTTTCCTCCTCCACTCTGTCTGTCTCTTCTCTCTGCTCTCCCATCATCTCTGAACCACACCTAAACAAGCACATTACTTCCAGGGTGGTATGTTTGTATCATATGACCACGTTAATCACTGTAGGAACACGCCCTTCGACATGACAGACAGCCAGAGTGACCAATCATTAGCCTTCAGTGAAACCTTTTCCCACCAATAGGCGGAAGAAACGCTGTTTCATAGTAGCAAGCCTTTCATTCTGCAGCAGTGATAGAGTGGTGCTATGCGCACAGATTCTGATACTGTGAGTTATTAATATAATTTTAATTTGCAGAGAACAAGAAGCAGTGAGTTTACTGTCCTGTAACAGCAGAAGAGATAGGAGTAAAGTTTTCACTGATTATACCAACATCCTCCCTAATAATCAAGGACAGCAAGTTATCATGAGATTATTGCATCTCACCTCAGGCAGTAGAAAGCAGTGAGTTGATCCTTATTTCTGCAGCTTGTCAACTCTCAGAAGTCTGGTCCCAAAAAGGATAAGTCTATGGTCCGGTCGAGCCTGAGGCAATGACTCTATGGAAACTGTTCAAGATGCGCTTGATTCCTCGACTTCCTGGCAGAATGTACAGTCCAAGCTTCAGGTTGTCAGTCGCAAGTCAGCTGTTGGAGCTACAGGCAGCAGTTAGAGGCTCCTTTGTCCCATGATGGACACCTCAGATGGTACCACTACTTCCAAAGAGATGATCAACAAATATGCATGTGTTCTTAGTATGTTCTTTATATATTCTTTCAAAACACTATCTATTTATCTATCTATCTATCTCTATCTATCTAAACTGAATCTAATCTAGAAGTGCTGCAAGACTGTTAAATCAAAATAAGCTTCAATAGTTTTGAAGCAGTAAGCCGGTACACGCTCTGGAGACATCACCGACAGAAACCACAACCATCACCCCACACAGCACCCAATGACAAGAGAGCAGGAAGACAGGGAGAGGGGGAGGGGGAGGGGAGTAACACAGCAATGAGGGAGGCGAGAGGAGGCTTGTAGGGGGTTAAATATAGTGAGGGGGAGAGGAGAGAGAGAGGGGCATTGACTTGTATTCATACAGCCACCCCACCCACATATTACCATTGTACACTGCTAATATGAATGGAATACATGAATATATGAATGAAAACATGCAAGTGTTGGTGAACAGGGCTTTCTGCAGCAGTCCCATCCCTGAACAGAGAGAGAGGTCCCTGTTGAGACAGACCAGAGATTGGTGTGTGTGTGTGTGTGTGTGCAGCTAAAAAAATGAAATAGTATTAGTGCAGCGAGAAAACATTGTCAGTGAAATACAAGAAGGCTAATGCTACCAATGCTTTCCTATACACCAGAATGCAACAAAATGAAAGACAAAGGAGATTATTGTACACTTGGGTGGATGATAAAAACTCTTAATACTTAATGGCCTAATTTTTACCATTAAATATGCACAATCATATGTTTTGTGTAATTGTAGAGTTTGCACTATATATATCTAAAAAAAAAAAATGAAGTACTAGCAGGCTCCGATTTGTAATAAGAATTTTGGACCAACTATTCTTAGATTTGATTATAGAATGCCTTTTTGAAATCGACTAGCAAAAATAACAGCAAGCAAAAACAGTTTTTTTCCGTAGCAGGAAAATATTTATTTGTAAAAAATATATATATATATACAGTAGAAATGACTCCATTCAGAAATATGAAGGAGAGATATCTATGTACAGTCAGAGAGTTTTGTCTAATCTACAAAAATCAGATGACAAGAAGCGGGCAGTGTTGACGAGCAGCATCACAGAACTAACTTGAATGGAATCTACTCTTTCCTAACTTCCCCCATGTGGAGCTAAAGTTAAAGGAAATAACTGTATTTCTATTTGCAGTTATTTAAAAATGCTGTCTGAAATTGATTTGTTATCATACATATGGTAATGTGTGCGGGTACCGTTCAAAGGGTAGTTAATTGTGGCATGTGTGTGTGCCGTCTTGAAATGTAAAAGATAAAAGATATTTTTCAATAGAAAGGTTTTTCAACCAAATTCATTCTCAGATTGTTCTGAGAATGATTGTTGAGATTACTAGGTTAACAGGTCTACAGTACACTTACACACACATTTTGCTCAAGTCCTAATAAATGGGTGTAGACAAAATATTTTTCATTTCATGATGTTGAATGAACATTATGAGCTTTGAAAAGGAGGGAGTTATTAGGAGGCTGATATAACTGGTGGAATTACATTTTACTGCGAATGTGTACCTAGTTAACCAATAACTCTATGTTTACTCTTATTTTATAACTAGCACCAAAAGGGGGTTCCATCACCTACTTTCAAAATGAAAGACTTTTCAAACCCAGACATAAAGCTCTCGATACAACACTGAATTATAGAGATCTACATAGTGATATTATTAATAGCAGTGGTGGTCAAAAAATAAATATTAAAACGTTTTAATGGTAAAAAACTACCAAAAAAACTATTTACAGGTTGAATGCTTGCAGAATCATACTTATACCATAACAAGCCCTACCATCGATTACACCATTTGTTATGCCTCATAATGAGCCCTTTAGCCATCAAACTCTGCAGCATAAAGCACTTGCTGGAATTTCATCCGTACCTCCATTCTTTTTTTAATGGTAAGCCTCTTCAGTGAAGGCAGAAGGCTGAGTAGAAACAGTTCATCTTCATCTCTGAGGTTGGTGAGGGCATCTGCAGAGCTTATCTCAGTTTCTGTGGTTGTTTGCCTTTTACGTTTAAGAGAGACTCCCATGTCCTGATGGTTGTTTGGACAGGACTCCACAAGAGAAAAGCTAGTAGTAACGACAGGCAGAGGACAATGCTGCTCCTTCTCGTCTTTATCTTGCTCTTTGTCCACGTCATCACCACTTCCAGCTACCTGTGTGGCATGAAGACAGCAAATAGCATTAGTGGTTAACACAGACAGCAACACTGGTAACAAGCTTCAATTTCTTTGGCGATCAAAGCCAAACATATCTCAGTCCCTTATACAACCTATACCTCCTACTGGGAACAAAACTGTTTTTTTTGTTATATATATATTTTTTCTTCTTTTTTTGAAATAAACAATTTTCTATTTTAATGTAATGTATACCATTCAATAGAGCCTTAATCATCGGCAGGCGGCTATTAGGGGCCAATAATAGCTTATCACAAATATATCATATTGCCTGTTAAATAACAAGAACATGCAGTGCAGGAATGCCAAAGATAATATGCTCGTGATAATTCAGACACAACATGTTAGTCCACCACAATGCATCGGTATCTTTGCATTTGTAAATTGTCTAGCTGAGTACATATTATATTACATTTGTGTACCCCAAAGTTTTTTTTTGTATTGCTTGCTCAAGTCAAAGGTCTAATGAGTGAAATCATTGTTTGGGTATAGCATGGCTGTGCAGGGCTTTTAAGACGTCTACATTAAAAAAAATAATAATAATAATAATAATTGTTTTTGTTGTGTATTTATGTTTAAAAAAAAGAAAGAAAAAAAGAAAATTGTACAATATAAAAAACTAATTATGAAATACCAGCCTCAGAAATTTAATATCTGTTAGATATATACTTTGTTTTGTGAAGGCAAAAATAAGTTGATTGATGCTTTGATTCAGTTTTAGGTTTAACATGTTTAACTCTAAAATAGTATTGAAAGGAATTAGAATTTAAATAGCATCCAAATTGCTACGGTAACTTGTGTAAATATATCCCAAAATATAAAGCAACATAACATAGCTGTCGGTTTTCCACCACGTGCTTTTATTTTGACAAGTGAATCCGGATATCGTGAGAGGCAGACGTCAGTAACGATGTGTTCGGGCTACACGGACGTTATCATGCGATTAGCTTTGCAAAACAATGTCTCCGTTAGTTAGCGTTAGGTAGTGATGGGACGATGATACCTCAAGGAGTGTATTGACACACTAAACAAACTGTGTCGGCACTGTATTGATACTGTGTTGGTCACCCAATAGTGACCCCTGCAGTAGTTATAAAATCATTGCAGGTAAAGAAAGTCCTTGTTCGTGTAAATGCTAAAACTGAGTTGGTATGTAAAATATAGCAAATTAGAGTAAAAATTCAGAGTTACAATTTTGTAACTTATGTGCACATTTGTCAACTTAACTGTTAAATCATATGAAATAAAAGACAAAAAAGTGATCAGTTCATGAATTTTTATTGAGAAACAAAAGTTTTTCGAGTGTCTTTGCTCCAAGGCGATTTCTCCTCTTACACACCAGCTCCCCAGCCTTGGAAAATACTCTTTCGCATGGTACAGACGATGATGGTGTGCAGAGAGTTTTAAGTGCAAGTTGATGAAGATGTGGGTATATGTTCTGGTTCCATTTCCAATAAAACACACTTTGGCGCGGCACATCCAAACGACACAGTTCCTGTATCGGTCACGTGATTCTTTCTTAAAGCAATACACGCACCGATACGAGGTTTCCCTCTTGAGCTCTCGGCACAGTGCTGATGCACCAGTGTCGCTCGTCCCATCACTAGCGTTAGGGCAGTAGAGCTGTCTATAAATAAAAAAACAACGTCAACTGCGCGGTTACGTTACCTTGCTAATGTTACAATTTAAAAAATCAACTACGTGAATCCATTTAAAAGCAATGCATGACAGACAGACAAGTGATCAACACACCTCGTCGGCTTCCCCCGTGCCAGGCTCTACTTTGGGCTTGACGTAGGCGCTGAGCCAGGCCAGCTGGTTGTACAGCACCGGGACGGGCCTCTCCACCGGGTTCTCCTCGTCTGTGAGCAGAGGCGCGCTTCTCTTGGCGAGTCGCTTCTTCGCCTTGCAGAACTTGTCGCGTAGATTTTTCCATTTCAGCTTCACCTCCTCCTCCGACTTTCCCATGTTGTCTGCGATGTCTCTCCACGACAGATGCCCCTTCAGATTGTCTTTGTAGTCCCGCCGGGATTGATCGTACAGATTCGGGTGCTCGCGTATCAAGTCCGCGAGCTTCTTTTCGACAGTATTCATTTTGTTTTCTGGTTATTTACTTCATCGCGAAGTCCTTTCGTCGGCGGACAACGATCGAACCTCGCCAGGTTGAAGCTGGCAGAAGGAAGTGCGACGCTCTGTTAATTCAAAATAAAAGTTGTATCATTGACACCTTTTGGAAAGGCTGTCCTTGAATAAAAGGAATGAAAATAAAAAATTGATTTCATGTGTATGACTCTTTCTTATGGGGTTATCCTATACCAACTTAACAAGACCTCCCGGATTTTCTTAAAAATCATGTGAAAACGTCTATCAAATCATGAGACCATACAAAATCCTATATCTGTACTATTCTACACCAAATACTTTGTTAGTTATGAATTTCTAAACATCCAAGACACCCTATGGATAATTCGCAACATGTATTCATGGAAATAGTTGTTGCTGAATGTTTTACAGCAATCAAGTTAATAGAAATAAATAATTACCAAAATTAAAAACTTAAAATTTTCCAAAAAATAATACCTCCACAAATGTTCGTTGTCTTGCAACCAAATTTAGATTATATGTATTATTGATATAGTTATATTACTAGATATATATTACTAGAATATTCTATTATTTGGTCCTGCATACACGACTGAGCCAAATATCTTGTTAAATATATCTTCAGAGCTGAAAACTCCACTTTTTAAGATATTTTGTCTGCATATTTTTCCAAAAAGGATTATTTTATTTCCTTTTTTGTGAGGATATGTTCATTTTAATTTCATATATATATATACACACAATTAAAATATGTTGTTGACAGTCTTCTTATCACCACATATCTCTATTTGAAAAAGAAAAGAAAAGCAGAATCTATATCAAAACACTCGCATGATTAGAGACATCAATCTAACTTTAATTATACCTTTTATTCTTAGCTCAGTGACTTTTGTTCTGCAGTGCACTGTGCTTCCTGCCTGCCTGCTCTAGATGGCGTATTTGCTCTTTTCACTACTTTTTTTATTGTCAGTGAACAGTTGAGATGGTTGAATGAACCAAGATGGGGTAACTTTAAGGACACAATACTGCCCTGGACATAAAAATAATTTTAATGGGCTCCTCCTTTGAACACAGAGTAAAAGGACGAGAAATCATGTGGCTGAGTATGTTGGTTTGTCATTGTCCATAATGTCTTGGGATTATAGCATTTTATTCTTTCTTTGTGTGTCTTTTGGGTTTAAAAATATTTTGCATCTATGCTACTGAAACATAGTAGTGGTAAACACACACCAGAAGTGCTGGTTATGGTATAAACTTCATAATTAAGATAATTGCTATCAGGTGGTAGATGGCTTTTTAAGTGCATGTATATATAAAGAAAATATCCTTAAAAAATGTAATTGTTTGCCAAAACATCATAATAAATCATTTAGCGTGGTGTGCAGTTTTCTCTGTAAGCTGCTGTCAAGAGTGTCCCTCCTATGAAACATTTATAAATAGACTTGCTTGATGTCGTTACTTATTTTATGTGCACTTAATTGTGTAGTCTTACTTATATTAAGATATTTTTGTAGTCCATTTCACTGATGTTTGGATCTTTCGGTTTGGGGATAACATAAGCTCATCAAAGGCCAGAATTTAAATGAAGGCTAATTTAAATAGTTTTTAAATGGTAACAACATGGAGACTCCAGGCAGGTGTCATGAATACCGCATCAATTTAATTTACATTTGAAGACCACGATAGTGAGTCGTGACAGATCAAACATCGTCTCTGTTGGAGGCAGTTTAAGTGTCACCTGGAGGATTCCTCATGTGGGACATTACATATTACAGGGACAGCACAACGAATAACACCAATTATGAGGATATCAGCTATTATCATAGGGATGTCACAAGTGATGGCACACCCAGTTACAGGGACAATTACAGTACAGCTGACTAGACTACTTACACAGGGTCCACAACACATGAGGGGGCAACCTGGTATTATTGGGATCCAGAGAGTCAAGACACCTTCATTTAAGGGGAAAATACAAATTATATAGACATCACAAGTGATGGTTAGCAGTTGTATTCCATTTGAAATGATAAACATGGAGAGTTGTCATTCTTGTTGCTGACACAGAAACAACT
Organism: Leptoclinus maculatus; assembly: GCA_032191485.1. Taxonomy (NCBI): domain Eukaryota; kingdom Metazoa; phylum Chordata; class Actinopteri; order Perciformes; family Stichaeidae; genus Leptoclinus; species Leptoclinus maculatus. Next base: position 30,407,687 of record JAVDOI010000001.1, on the reverse strand, counting down.
CAAGACAAACAGTCGCAAGTCAAATACACATAAAGGTTCATCATGGCTTCCCTTTTTCATGCTTTATGTGCAGACAGGGTCTTACAAGATCTCTGTTGTATGTATTTATATTTGTTTGATTATTTTAATACAGTATATAAGTATTTCCTAGAAAATGACAGCTCTCTAACTGCAGGGGTCACACGAATTTCAAGAATAAAAAATGCAGAAGATGTCAAAGATACCTGCAATATAAGGCTCACAAAACCTATATTAGAAAGTTTGGTGCAACGCAGGGATGAAAATTGGAAGCTTCTCCAAAAAGGAGACGAACAGTAAAACCTTGTGAAACACCAGAGGCATCACCAGTCTCGCTTCCAAACTAATAAATCTGAAAAAAAAGGAGAAAATCTGCTTTCCGATACAGAGGGAGGTGATATCCCAGTGGGCTCTCATTCCCAGGGCGTCAAATTCCAACGCTTTGTCATGCCCCTCGGCGTCTGATACCCAGTGTGTAAGAAAGTGATGCTTCACGGGTCTGACAAAGCATCAGTAAGTAGGAATGAGAACATCTTGGATATCCCTGGTCTAAAACATAAAACATAAAATGTGCTTCTCCTCTTTGATTTAGACTTAGACCATATTAGGCAAATAAATCCACTAATTTCAGCAGACCAGCATCTTACTCCTGCAGTGGTTATGGCAGACTGACTGTCAGCAGAAAGTAGGGAACCACAAGAAAGCAGCGGAGCGTTTATCTTCCACTCTGTGTGATTTGAGAGTTCATTAAAAAAAAGACATTTGTCAGAAGCAGCAAATGAAGCTGCATGATTTCTGTTTGTCATGTGAATAGAAACAAATTACATATAGGGATAAAAAGTAAAACAATATACTGCTGTCCAGTCAGTTTAAAATATTTGCAGAGAGTAGGGACATAAGTAGTGACATAACACACAAGCCCAGACACAAAGAATGATCAATTTTACAAGAGATTCAACCATTGCTGTTCAACCTGGAGGAGATTCAGAAGGTAAGTGCTTTATCCTAATATAATGTAGTGACTGAGGTTGAACATAGTTTCACCTTGTGTAGCAATCGTTTTTGATATTATGCAGGATACAGCTTGCAGTCTAGAGAGCACAAAAATGTCTCCACGCAGCAATAAGCTTTGACACATCATATGAACTTATCATGTACATTTTGCTAACTTGCCAACTGACGTGTATATTGACAATTGCCTAGAGGGAGCCACGGGGACTCAACCAGTCTGGCACACCAAAAACAAGCAGCAGAAATCCTCTGAGAGCAGCGGAGATATCAGTGGGGTTGACACTAACGGTAACACTTTCATTAGAGGGATTAAATATTAATATTAATATTTTGTCGAATTCTACTCTCAATATAGAACAATCTATCAACGATATGTAAATTGTTCAATGATTATCTCACAGAGAGACGGTTTCATTTGTTGGTTTTAGCACTGGCAGCTTCCAGTACAGTATAAACCAGCCTGCTATTGATTCTTTGCAGTGGCTGAGTGACAGGGACCTTTCTCTACAGTGTTTGGATGCCAGTTGTTGTGTCTCAGGCACTTTCCCTACCAGGCAGTTCAGGAATTTGAACCGCTGACCCTCTGGTCATGAGGTCACTTCTGCAACCATTTGGCTACTGTCCCCCACAAATGTTTACATTCTATACCCCTGTTGAAGTACTCTGTTGCACTGTGAACCTGAAGCCTACAACTCAAAACAAAGTCGCTATTTAGTTTATAAAAACAGAGTATAACTGTGCTTTAATTTGGTATTTATCAATTATGATATAAATTGAATGGCTTGCGGCTCTGAATGCTGATGTGTTTGTCTGTCTGCTGTGACATCTGACCTCAGTGGGGGACTCCACATCCCAAACAGTCTCCATACACACACTCTCTCTCAGTATCACGCACACACACACGCACACACCATCTGCAGCGTGAGTGGCATATTTATCTTCAGAGGAAAGGAGGAGGGAGAACAGAGGAAGATACACAGCCTAAAAAGAGACACCAGGCAAGTAGTCATAGATAAATGTGTGTGTAAGTCTGTGTGTGTGTGTGTCAGTGTTAGTATCTGAGACAAGCTGAGCCAGCTATTGAGCCAGATAATGTAGATCAGTAAGTAGTAGGGCCAAAATCATTGAATGGGAAGTTTAATAAACATTGGAACATATTGAAGAGAATAGGCAATCTCATGGTTGCTATGGTGGTCATGTTATTGTTCTTGTCTAGACCTGATAATCTATAGACCTTAATATCGAGTAAGGAGGAGAGACATTTTCCAACCCGAGTCATCCTCTGATATCTGAGCGTCTTTGTGTGTGTGTGTGTGTGTGTGTGTGTGTGTGTGTGTGTGTGTGTGTGTGTGTGTGTGTGTGTGTGTGTGTGTGTGTGTGTGTGTGTGTGAGTGTCTTTGTGTTGTTACAGAGCAGCTCTTTCCCAGACCAGTGATAAGTGTCACCTCAGTGGGGGCTTTGACACCTGGGCTGGTGTAAAGTGGGGGTGGGGGGACGTGAGAAGTCTGGGGTTCACACCTCATTGATGGTAGGAGATGATCCTGTAACTAACCTCCTAATACACGAACACACACGAACACACACACACACGAACACACACACACACACACACACACACACACACACACACACACACACACACACACACACACACACACACACACACACACACACACACACACACACACACACACACACAAGCACAAGCACGTAATAGAAATAAATGGTGCATATTAAAGAAACATACTGGCAGCTTTGCAAGTTTTAGCCAATTAATGTATATTGTAAACCATTTACCGGATCACATTATACATTTTCTGATCTGCAGCATAGTTTCCATTTATTGGTGATACATTACAGTAAACTTTAAACTTTGAATCCACTTTATCGTGTTTAACATTCACTCTCTTTCCCCATTTTTCCTGCCGCTCTCCACTATCACAATCAAATAAAGGCATGAAATACCCCAAAATAACCTGAAAGAAAATAAATACAGTTGTGAGCAGCGACTGCTTTTAAAAAACAACTTACTTGGTTGAAGCATTAAATAAAGGTCCAGCATCTGAAATCTGCCGACTGTTGCCAACAAATCAAACCCGGAGGACAAACAGAAACAAGTTAATCAAGTTTTATATTGTTGTTTTGAAGGGTCATGTAAATGTGATCCTGTCCTGCATTAAAAAGATTTGCTATTTCACAGTACACTCACCTATCTTGGATGTCAGAGTGTCCATAAATGTACTAGCAAAGAAAAGAAAACAGCCTTGCTTGCTGATGCATCACGATGCCATGATAGTGTAGCTCTTCAAATGTGATGGATTACCCATGTCTATGAAGTTTCCAATATCTTCAAGTTGATTTTCTTACTGAGTGAACTAAATGGAAACTGATGGCTGCCTGGAAGGAAATCAGCCTGAAACATTTGCTGTGGAAAATGTTTCGCACTCATGTAAATTACATGAGAAAACCACAAGGCTGATTCTTTTAACTGTCATTGCAGCCATTACTTTCTCAAATTGGATTCCTGCTGTGGCAATGTGACCGTTTCTTACAAACGTGCTGACATGTTAAATGATTATCTTACAGTGATGTGAAAAACGTGTTTCTGTTTTCAATGGAGTGGTTAATTGTCACATAGTTTCGCTGCTGTTTGAGACATCTTTCCAGTCCAATGAGGAACCTTTCTGTGGGAAGGTTTGATCACATAAATCCACACTGAGACCGCGAAAGGAAGCTCCAATAGAGTAGAATATGACACTGTGTGCATCAATTAAGAGTTGATGTATAAATATGTTCTTCAGGCTATGTAAAGCTAAAAAACAAGGCTCCAAGCTGCTGCCACTGTGCCGATCCTTTAAACTCTCTCTTGCTCACACACTCGCACACACACACCTAACACACACACACACACACACACACACACACACACCCACACACACACACACATCCTGTTCCTTTCGACGGATACATGCTAAAGACAGACTGGGACTCATTTGTACTATTTAAGGCTTCTGTGAGAGTTTTTTTTTTCTTTCTTGTGCCTTGCTCAGCATCTTAGTCATCTTCTGGGTGTGCGCACAGTGTGCCCTTTTTTCCTCTCTCATTAACTCTAGATCTCTTTCACACACTTTGTCTCTTGCTCACATGACTAATCATACAGATAAGAGATACAGGCTATGCTACGCTGAGGCTGATATATCTGAAAATGTTGTTGACCTGGGAAAACAACTTGCATCCACCCCATCCAGTATTTTCAGGATCATGTCTGAAGTTTTTTCTTTGGGTCTGCTGCTGTCCATTTTGTCACCTCCCACTCTCAATGATCACTTATATCTTCAGTCAGTACAGCAGCACTCACATTATCCTTTTTTTGTTTGTGACGTCAAGTGAATGACAAGACAAGAGTGATTTGATAAAATACTACCTGTTCACCAAGGGGAACATTACGCTTTGTGCTGTTGCACAAATACTATTGATCATATCATTATCTCAGGCTTGCAAAGCCTTCTGGCTTCAGTAAATGCTTTGTATTTGACTATACGGACATTCAAAATGAATGTTAGCGGGAAGAGTTTGAGGAAATAGAAAACACTTTCTGAAATGCTCCACTTTGGTTTGAAAAACAGTAAGCTAAATGTGGACTGAAGACCAAAATAATGCATTTTTTTAAATTGCCAGCTTGGTTTGGACACAAAAGATAACTGTGTGACAGGACGAAGAGAGAGAGAGTGTGTGTGTGTGCTTGTCAGTCCCATGTTAAAGGGAAGTGTCTGTGCTTATCAAAGAGCAGGATGAGATGACATGTACCTGCTGAAGAGCTATCAGTTTTTTTACTGTGCTGTTACCCTCAACTACTGTGTGTGTGTGTGTGTGTGTGTGTGTGTGTGTGTGTGTGTGTGTGTGTGTGTGTGTGTGTGTGTGTGTGTGTGTGTGTGTGTGTGTGTGTGTGTGTGTGTGTGTGTGTGTGGGGGCAGTTATCAGACCCTGCAAGATTATTTTTTCAGATTAAAACATGTATTTGGTTTTCTTCTATGAAATTTTAGTATATTTTCACTTAAACCTACAGTATATACAAAGTGTTGTTGTACTGCTCAAAGTGAAGTATTTAGTCTGCAGTCTAATGTGATGAGCGTGATAACTCTTTGACACACAATGTTTTCTTCCAAATTCCCCCTAGATGCCCATGTGTCCAGTTGGAAAAAGATGTCCTGAAACACCTGGGGTGCACCTCTCCAGTGAAATGTCGACATCCTCTCTCTCTCTCTCTTCTCTCATTTTTTTCCCACTATGATCAAAGAGTTTCCAGTCAGGCATTTACAGCCATGACTTGTGATTTACAGAGAGGAAGACGCCACCGTGGTGTGACAGACTTTTAAAGGTCAGTTAAACTGCTGCTTTTCCATTTTTCTTTCTCAGACAACGAAGCATTTTCAAAGTAGATTTTGGAGGCAAATGTGATGACTAATTAAGAGATGCTTGTCATATGTTGTAGCTTGTTTCATTGACCGCTGTGTTCACGTCCCAACCCAGCTGGCTTGCATTGCTGCCAGGTGGACAGACTGGCAACACAAATTAGACAGCGCCTTTATCAGATGATGGATTCTCTTTTAAACTTTCTTTAAAAATAGACAAGAAACATACAAAACAGACAGGAGAGTTGTACGGACGGCTAAACCAAGCAATGCACGCCTTTTTACGGAGTCATTCCTCTAGTATAGAAAACCACCTGTTGCTCATGGCAACAGAATGGAAACTGGCCTTATGCTGCTATATATACCATAGCCGCAAATACTGTATGTCTAAGTTAAAAAGATATAGTCACCAGCAGAGCTAACAGCCACATAGCTCAGGGGATAAAATAGTGACAAGATAGCAGAATATGTAACAGTCCTTTGTCACTTGTTGAAGAAGATGTACTGTTGAAGAGCTGCAGATCAAAGCAGATTTTTGAAGTAATCATCCCACAGGAGGATGAGCAGCCCTGCATCGAGCTCTGGGATTTCCCTGTTATCCCGACCTTTGACCATGTCCCCCTCATTCCCACCTCCCAAACCTGCCAGCTTGTTAACCTGGCCGTCATGCGTGTGACCCATCAGCACTTCAGAGGAAGTCCCAACACAAAGTCATCTGTGGAGGGTTAAACCGTTACTAAGAGAAAGAGAGAGATAGAGAGAGAACGATATGAATGTGAACGAGGGAAAGGAAGAAAGAGGAGCAGCAACGTGTCATGATTCATGCATTAACACAGGAATGCCATTGAGAAGTGGAACAGGCATGGTAGTTTCCAACAGCAGGGGGGAGTGAGTTCAGGGAGAATCTGCAGCAAAACATAATCCATATATGCTGTTGTTCCTCTTGTAGGGCTCAGAAAAATGTAATTGAATATAACGATACAGCAGTACATCAACAATACTACTGAAAGTAATAAAGGTCAAATTCAATACTGAAAACGTTCATTTCAAACGCTACAATTCAAATTTGGGGTGTCGTGGATTCTTGTAAAATCTCAGTTTATTGGCACCATGATAAAGGTTAAGCAAGGGCATTGGCTGAAGGCAAATACTCCTATATATTAGTTTTATAGACCTTTTCATTGTCTTTCTGTTGCTAGGACAAAAGCTTTAGTCCAGGTTTACTTCCTGCCAGCTACTGCATTAACAAACATTGCAACAGGAAATACAAAAGGGCTTATTTAAAAACGTGTATGTTGTCAAGTTGAAAAGGTCCATTGAACAATACAGACTCATATTATTTGTTTGGATCCAATGGCCACCATCAGTGAATGCCGTAAGTCACTTGTAGAAACTAAAGTTCACATTATGTGATGCTTCATTACAGTTGAGAACCCTTTTGAATGCACAGTAGGCCTATCACTTGACCAGTGATGCTTTACTGGGTGGGAATATTTGATAAAGCCCAATTCAGATATTTACTGTAAGCAGTCACCCGATCAATGAGCAGAGGTGGAAGAAAAACCTTTGACCCTTTATTCAGTATTTTGAGATACTGGTGTTTGTGTGTATTAACATTTGTCGGAATTGATATTTCCATGATATTTTAAGTACATCACATAATTTCTCTGAACGTTGCAAATTACTTTGCAGCATAATGATTTGCAAATCATACAATAAGACTTTTAAATATTGCTACATTGTTACAGATCAAATTGCAGTATATGTAGTGGATAGACCTACTACAATGGACACAATCTTATTGTGTGTTTAAGTACCAATGATTTAAACATACATCAACTCTGTCTGAGACCACTTGGAGGCAGCTTAAACAAGCTGTAAACACTGACATAATATTACCTTTCAATTTGATATTTACACATCCAGCAGACCTGGAGCAACATCATCATTAATTTGGAGTCGTATTCAGCAAAATACTTTCTTTGGGATTCGTTGTTTGTACAAAAACATTGATTGTAGCAGCATTAACACTCTTTAAGAGCTTATTCTTCAATAAATATTCTTCCTTTTGATATTTAGCACATTTCCTGCCTATAAGGTTACTGTAAGTAAAATGTTAAATACGGGACCTTATATTGGATGTTAAGTTGTAGATTTAAATCTTTTCTCCACCATTGTCAAAATATAGTGATAGGTATACCCACCACACTCATATACTCACTCACATATATTGTGGATTACACAGTAACAAAAACCCACAGACATCTGTGAAGATCACTGTCTCACAGTAAGAGACAAAACAACAGCATTTTTTCATCATTAGAATGAATACAAAACAGCTTCAGATGGAAGCAGTCACTGTGCACGCGGGCAAAATTCCTTTCTTGACCCAGTGGAGAATGAATTATCTAAACTTCTTTGCTGTAAGCAGAACTAAAGACTGATATTTATAGTTGTAGGGAGGAAGGATGGATGTCTCTGCACTGTTGTCAGGAAAGCACATTTGCACTAAATTCCACAAAACCTCACACAAATCTGCTTCATTAAGACATGAGAGGAAAAAGTGGGAAGAAGATGAGGAGAAAAGGAGAGAAAGTGGTAAGATTGATCTCAACAAAGAGGGAAAAAAAAGGAAGACATCAACAGAAGAAGAAAGAAATAAACAACAGAGTTAGAAAGTGGTCTGAGGCTAAAAGACCTTTGCAGCTGAAATGCTCACGAGCACACACAACCAGATGTGCTACAAAACTAGTTTGCATGTTTACATACAGAATGCACAGAGACATCTTGGTTAACCATAACTAGTTGACAATACTGTGGTCAGTTGTAATAATGTGTTTCCTGAATAGTTTCTATGATTCAATATTAACCCCCTCCACACACACACACACACCTCCCTCACCTGTTGGTAGATCAAATCAAACCGTTACAGAAGCTAAAGACGGTCTAACTTACGTTTAACTGAGACTTATATAATGTATAACTTGATCTATAAAGCATTAGTCAATGATTAATCAACCATTTATAAAGCCAATAGTTGCAGCCTTTTGGGGGCCCGACCCTTTAATGCTTAACCATAAAATCTGCCTTGTCTGTTGTGAATTACCCTCAAATAGCAACTGATTTTCTGCTAAATTTGTAAAAGCTGAGTTAAACCTGTCTCTCTCTCCCTCTCTCTCTCACACACACACACACACACACACACACACACACACACACACACACACACACACACACACACACACACACACTGAAGGATGCTAGGGTCTTTACTGCTGCCTTCTTCAGGTCTCCTTCATCCATTAACACACACTCACATACAGTCACATACCCACAAAACTGGCACACAACTGTCAAACACATCGGCTAAAACACAGAAATTGAACATGTCTTTTCTCTGTTTGTTGACAAGTGACACTGTTAATTCATAAATCTCAAAGTATTCAGTCTCATAAATTAGCAAATGTCTCTTCTCTTGGGGTGAGCAATAAACGGCATGTCTTCTTAAAGAAAACAAATCAGAACTAACACTAATAACAACAAAAGTATTACTTATGGAAAATGTAACAGTATATTTAAGGCATGTCTGTTTGTGGAGACAGTGGTGAGAGACCAAGAAAATGGGAAAGAATTTAGGTGGTTGACATTAAACCAAGATCATAATTTGGGCTCAAACACAAAACACCACAACATGGAATGAGTCTCAGCTGCCAAATGCTGCAGTTAGTCCCATACTGTTGTATTAGAGGGGGATCCCTGTGAGTGATTTTTTTTTTATGCTGTACTACACAAAGTATTTTCTAACTGTCGTCTGAAGTCTTTACATGCAGTTTTTATGCTTTTATGTCTGTAAAACTAAAACATCTCCTGACAGCATTAAAAATCCCTTAAAGAGCCTGTAACTTCTCACAAGATGTACCTGAGCTTCAAACTATCCAACATATTAAACATGAATAGCGCCCATCATCCATTGAACTGATGTATGTACTATCCATCTATCCATACATCCAACCTTTATAGTATAGCACTAAATAGTACAGTGCCCGTTCGGTGTGCGTGCCCGTTTGAAATGGGCCGATTGCTTGGCCCTCAGCCCGAGCTTGTTTATTCAAAGTATATTAATATTAAAGGTATTGCACCAAGTTGTGTGAAGTAAATCAGATGAACACACAAAGACAGACAGACAAAGATTCCTTGCTTTATATTTAGATTAGATGTGCACACGCACACGCACACACACACACACACACACACACACACACCGACAACCCAAAGCTTACCGTCATGTCTCAGGAAAACAATGTCACAGGGGCCCGACACTGTGGCACTAGGGGAACAATTTCAAACTCGTCTACTGTTTTTACTTTGTCTTTGTCCTCAGAAAGACCAGACTTTAGAAGTATTGAAACTGTTATTTAGCATGACTACCGTGGTTACTTCTGTGAAGTTTGTTTTGGTGGATGATGGAAGGGAGCAGCATAATTGTTTGGTTTGCCAAATCTTTTGTTTGGGATTAAAAGTATGTAATTGGTGAGTAAAGCCTCATTTCTATTTGTAGGAGCAATTCGTTGGCTGATCTGGTTGATCTCACCAGGAGACCGACCAATTTGTTGTTTTCACTTTAGTGTGGTGGAGAGCGTGGGTGAGGACAATATTTACCTGGTTTATCAAGGGTATCCGATTTCTAGTTGCCTTAAGGTTCTGGTGGAATCACTGATTAAGTATCCACCATCAGTATCTGTCCGAAGAATAGAGTTGAGACTTGTAAGATAAGTGGAAACAGTTAGATAAGGCTTGGGAGCTTGGGCTCAGTGCTGGCTTTCATTTCACAGTTGCACAGTACTTGTGTTTTTATTCTTGTGGGTTTGTAACGTTAAACATAGAATGGCTAATAATGTAAAAATAGGGCTTTTTGTCAATTCTTGATTGTGTGATGTAGTGGTAAATTGACTCAAACACGGTATGCTCTACAATCCTTATGTTTACAGCAGGACTAGTTTTGGTAAGAGAGGAACTAGGAGAATGGCAGTGAAGTAATTGTTAACCCTAAAATGCTAAATGTTGTGTTTCGTGCCTGCATCGTGGCATCTTGGCTGAGCAGTTTTGGTGGTAAGCGCTACAGCTCATGCTTTTGTTGGTTTTGTTTGTGTGAGCTTTGTTGTAGCTTGGTTCTTCTTTGTGTTTTGCATCTTGGGACTTTTTGGTTGGCTATTGAGCCTTTGTTTAGAGGAACCATTTAGTGTGCTTCTTTAGTTTGGTTGTTGGAATTTTGTGATGGCAGAATATTGTGATTTGTTGCTTTGTCTAGCTGAAGGGCACATTGTTGGTTCGGGAAGACTCACTTCTTGATGACCACACTACTCACTTTTCTGTATTCCTCACTGACATGAGATGGTCGTCCGGTGATTAAGCTCACCTGGGCCTTTGGGTGATATGAGCTGGCCGAGTGCTCCCGCCTGCCTCTCTTTTCCTACATCATCTTCTTTTGGCTTGCATCTTTAACAGCGCCAAAATATCTCTGCATTGCTTTCATTGCCAAACTACACACCCTGTGGTTTGTTTTGTGTTAACAGTAGTCACATTAATTACATTTGTTTTAAGTAAATCTCTTGCGTGGACTACAATCCAATCCACAGGAGAGATATTGAGAGGAGATGGCAAACACATTAGGGAACACACACGCATACACAAAAGAAGCTGGAGTCCCAAGAGAGGTGTTTCTGAGGAGATGGGCTGACATATGGCCAGCAGACCACTGCACTGGGTGGAGCAGGGTAAGTGTGTGTGGGTAGGTGGGGCCTGTGTGTGTGTGTGTGTGTGCGTGCGTGTCTGGGTGTGTGAGGGTGGGGTTGCTGCTGGTCTGACTGAGGGTGCAGATGAATAGACCAGTGGTTAGAGACAGTTGACACTCAATATTAATTTTCACTGTTGCCCGGCTGCTGATTGTCAGTAAGCACAGAATATAATAAACAGTGCTAAATACGAGATTGGGAGCATTTCTATTGCCTCTCAACGGCTTTCAATGTTGCAACGGCTGAGACACCAGCCGGCTAACAGTGAAAACTACTACTGCTACCTCTGCGGCGAAGCCGTCGGCGTTATCAGCTGTAGCCGCCATATGAGCACAGCGCAAGCAGCAGCTGTATGCTTGCCAGTGGATCACGCTCACATGCACAAATATGCGCTAAAAGCACGCATGCAAGACGGCCCGGCTATGTCAACAAAGCACGTTGTAGCACTTTACTCTCTGCTCAAGTAGATGTTACTCCACTGAATCTTTACATCGCAAAGAGAGGTAAGCGGCTACATTAATGCTCTCAAATTACACCTTTAATTGTTAATTATATAAATATTCTCACTTTCCAACATCATATATATCATTCTGAACTCTTTTAAGTATCCATGCGAATCCCAACAACAGAGAGTATTTTATCATTGTTTTGATGTGATTAAAGTGAAGAAAACCTAATCACACCACATAACTTCTTTTAGACTAGTAATTATTGAAAAGGCTTTCTCGACATGATAAAAAAGAAATAGAACTAACAAGCAAGAGATTTTAGCTCAAACTACAAACTACTTTATAACTTCTTATTGTAAAAGAGTTCAAATTAAAACTAATCTGATTATAATATAACACCATTTCAATTTATCCTTTATCCCCTACCTCTCTCACTTTATTTATTTATATATATAACTTGATTGATTAAACTGTACAATGTTTTCTCCCTGGTTTGTAAATGGTCTGGCTGGGTTAGTAGGTCTACTGGAGACAATGTCCTCAGTCAGTTACAGTACAACCATTGTGAATGTGGAGACCAGAGTAGAAGTGAGCAGGTCCTCTTGGAGGGTCAACCTCATTTCATCAACATGTGGGAATTCCTCCACTCTGCCAGTCAATTCCTAAACACAAACACATATAAACACACACACAAACACACAAACACACACATACACACACACACACACAGCCAGGGGTTGTTTGACTGGCTATTTGACTGAATGGCCTATCACCATGGTTACAGCAGCACTCCATCAGTCCATTCAAGGAACAGATGGCCGATGTGCAACAGGAGGCATATGTTTCAATGAACACACACACACACACACACACACACACACACACACACACTTGTATTCACACAGGGACAGACACACAAATACACACCCACGACGCTCTCTGTCACACACACACAGGGCACACACATGCATGGATGCGCCCCCTCTCAGAGGGAGGGTATTGAACAACCAGCAGCATATGTTCCACTAGTCAGAGAGCATTCATTCAACGACAGACAGAGAGAGGAGGAGGAGGAGGAAGAGGAGGAGGGTGGGGGTGGGGGGTGGGGGGGATGGAGATACCCGAAAGGCAAAAGAGCAAGAGAGGAATGGGTGAAGGTGGAAAGAGATAAAGGAGGATGAGAGAAGGGAGGGAGGGAGCTGATTGGAGAAGAAGAGGGAGGGTGGGACACAGTGCTCCGACCCTCCACTGGCTCTGTGAGCTGATGTCAACATGGAGGTGAAGAGAGAGGTCACACCTTTGTCTGTTGCTGTTGAGTAAAAACCTTTAAAGCATGAAAGTCGGGTATGATTTCTGAATTGTAGCTGGTTGTGGAATCTTACAAGCAACCACACTGATCGACATACGGAGATGAACGTTTCCAATAATAAACTAGTGATGCGTTATTATTTATTGAGGGTTGAATTGAGATTTTCTTTCAAGCAAATTCCTATTTTCCTTATTCGTAGTGCCAGTTATTTACAAGCAACTTCCAAACAAATGATTATGGACCCTTATGAACCCTACAGGTTTCTCTATGTCGTTCCAGATCATTATCGCCATGGTTACAGCAGCACTACATCAGCCCATTCGAGGAACAATTAATCCGGAAACAGATTCCTTTAGTGTTCACTGGATGGCAGCTGCACTTCCAGAGGCCAAATTGTTCTTTTTGTATGAACTCAACCTGGCTGATAAATCCCACAATGAACGCTAATTAATCAGGAGCAGCTTCCTGTTTACATGCAAGCAAAAAATATTGAGCTACAATGAGCACTTGGCACCAGTTTACTGCTGTGCTCTCTACTCGGAGCAACAGACCGATCAGAGTACTTCTGCAGGTGTCACAGGATATGTTTTTGAGATGTTAGATGTTAATTAGAGGTGCTAGTGGGCGGATTTTGTTCAGCTTTGGCCAGGCTAGTTGTTTCCCCGTTTCCAGTCTTTATGCTAAGCTAAGCTAGTTGCCTCCTGACTCCAGACATGAGTGGTATCTGTATTTGTTTAATAAAATACTCACATGCCAAATTGAAAGAGTTATTGGTCACTGTAATTGTTTTTCTTTCCATACCGTTTGCCAAATCAAGTCAGTTTCCTCCAAAGTTACAGTATTTTCAGTATGAAAGTCCCTCTTTTTTTTGGGGGGGGGGCGACGGAGAAATACTTCCAGGTTGTCGCATATATTTTTGTTGGCGTGACAAAACACCTCTGGAATAGCACAAGGAAAAAGTTACCTCATGGCCAGTATGAACAGGATGGATGATTACGGCAAATAAAAACTCCTTCAATGTACACATGCAAGTATTGTGTTTACACTGTTGCATTTTTAGTTGTGTCTGATCCAGTGTCATTAGTTGTGACTACACACTTCAAGAACAAAGTATCTTAAAGTTAGGTTAAATTAAGTTAACCTTTATGATCAGCGGTTTAGTATGAGAGGGGAGATCAAACAAGAGGAACATCAGACACATTTTAGGTTAAATAAAATCCCCAAATAAGTCCGTCAGTTCCCTCCCCTCTCTCTGTTCATTTTCAATTCCACTACTACATAAGGCAGAAGTCTAGAGTGTGCCATTTTTGGCCACACACACACACACACACACACACACACACACACACACACACACACACACACACACACACACACACACACACACACACACACACACACACACACACACACACACACACACACACACACACACACAGCAGTGTGGGATTTGTTCCCTCTGTGTTTTGGCCTCAGCTAAAGAAAGCTGTTTATATTTATAGACTCTGCTGTAAATACAGAACAGTTATATTTGGTCACTATGCTCAGTGTATTTTTGGACGCCTGTGTCACTTTGGTGCGTGCCTCTGTAAAAAAACATCAAAATAACAGAGCCATTTGTTTTGCCAAGACTCTTTGTGTGTGTATACAGACACAGACACACAGACACAGTCTTCTTTGCATGTCTATCTGAATGCAACAACAGTTTGGATGAATAAAGAGGCACCATTGCAAAAATAAAGCTGTTCACAGACAAAAAGAATGATTCGGAATATATTGTTTCTAAATGTGTTGAACAGGTTTTCCTCTGCCATCCTGAAGCTCATCCAGGTTTTTACATAACAACACTTAAATCTGAAGGTACTTGTTAACTAAGAAGAACATGTTAGTCACCATATAATGATAACAATTACCCTCTATAACGTTCGTTTGTTGGCTGGTTGCTGTGTGTTAACAAGTGGTGTTGTGGTTAAGGTAAATTGATGTCTCCTCTCACGTTTTCTCCCAAAATGCTGTAATTGAAAGCTGCTCAGAATTTCAACAAACAACAACCACTTACTGACAACCAGCACGAAACAAAAGTACAACCGAGGTGATGGGAATGTCAGTTTTGGATTACTTGGTTTTAAACATTTCTGACCCGATGATGGTGCGAAGCCTTGATCATACTCCAGCGGACATGTATGTTGGGATCTGGCAGGAACGGGTTTGGTTATTAGCAAGTATGAATATCAAATTATTGATATCAATACAATTATTAACATATATTAATAATAACTGGGCACCACCCTGGGATCAGGGACCAATAAACAAACTGTGGATTAAGTCTCAAAATGAGTGTTCACTCACAATGTCAATAGTGAAAGTACTATTCCACATTCAGAGTGAACAGTGAAGGTTTGAATCCGAGCACAACACATATGCACAAAATAATCACAGAAAACGGCTTTTTAAAATATAACTGAGTTTATTTATCTCTAACAATACTGATCAAAAATCAATTATATTATGAATCAACAAACATCTATTATACAATTACAAGCATACTACCTAAAAGCAACAAATAATCACGTGGTGAGGGGAGTGTGTGTGTGTGTGTGTGTGTGTGTGTGTGTGTAGGAGGGGGGGGGGGGAGAGAAAGATGGCGGAAGTAGTCTCGTAGGTGATTACACAACGCGAGATTTAAGAATGGCGGAGGAGAGAGGAAAAAGAGGGGGGAGAAAGAAGGCGGACGTAGTTACGTAAAGTAGTCACGTCACGCAATACTCCACAACGGCGGTGAGGCTGCGATTATTTAACGGGGGAATAAGACACACAATGGAGGCTGCGCTTACACGCCACGTGTGTATGAAATAACCGTAACAGCACAGCCTATATGTGTTTGTGAGTGTGTGTGTGTGAGTGTGTGTAGGTTAGTTTGAAAAGAAAAAGAAAACACTCCTGCTTAGGACCGGTGACCCTGACTACACTGTCTCGGCGGGTCAAGTATGGCAGCGGGGATTTGTTCTTCGGACTTGTAAGTGGAATTTCTTCAAACCTAGGACCGGGGACCGTACCGCTCTATCTGCGGTTTAACCGACACCCTGATTCTCGTCTGGCGGCAGAGAAAACAGCGAATGCCGACTTAAAAAATCCCGCAATCTCCCTTCTGCAGGTTAAAGTGGGGGGAGCACGGGGCAAGTTATCTGTTCCCCCTTCAGGATCCTGTTGTTCGACCAGCGAATTTAGGACTGTTCCCTAGGGTTTGTCTTTAAAAGGCACCAACGTTGTTTCACCCCCTTCTAGCAACGTGAATCGCATGGACAGCGCAGGATGAAGGTATGCGTCGGTCTATATAGCCTTGGTGATGTCATGGCCGTGTCACAGGGACTCCCTGGGGCTTCCAATGAGCCACCAGTATTGTGGTTTGAACCAAATCTCACAGTCAGGTGAGATTTTGACGCCTGTTGGCGCGATTTTAGAATCCAGGCTTTCAAAATTACATGCAGGCCTCTCTCTTTGTTTCAACCACATGGTGAAGTCCCAACATATACATACTACAATCACGGGTATGCATACCCTCGAAACGTAACACAGATGCAAGAAAACGTGATGGTGACCTCCTACAAGAAGAGCTCCTTTCTTTACTGAAAAGGGTGGGACCATGGATGGGGAATACGATACAAGAACAGTACGGTAAGAGTGTCCAGTTAACCTTTCTAGTGCACAGTCGGCACGCTTGTAGTGCAGACTGTGCACAGCCACACAGACGAACTGGCCTTCAGATGAAAAGCAAATGGTTCACCAGAGTTCTTACAATTAATACTGATGGGAGCATGAATGTTTGATCCAAATGTCATGGGGATACATCAAATAGTTGTTGAGACACACAAATGTAAGCCTCATTGTGACTTTTACCCATCAGAACAGACCATCATACTCACCAGATTGAGGCTGGGAAATATCATAACATCCAAAACCCCTGTGACAAATACTACACGGTATAACCATGTTGCACCTGTCCAGAGGTAAATGCGTGAAGTCATGAAAGTGTAACTCTGCCTCAAAGGGCCTCTTTCCTTCGGGTGAAGTTTGATGAAGTGGTTTTGTGGTCACGACGGGATACATTTAGGTGCCACCCATTGTGGTCACCGCTGGACACCACAAGGTTTTAAAATCAAATTCCCTTGGTCCAGCTGGGTTTCACCATTGGGTGCCTTGGTTTGATGACTTCGGCAGGAAGAAAGCCTCAGAGAGTTTAGATAAGACAGACAGAGAGTGTAGGACGAAATAGAGCAGACAGCCTGTTGAATGACTGCCACCGGAGAGGAAAGAGGCCAATCCCGGGGTGGAGGCCTCGAAAGGGGGTTTGACTGTTTGTCTCCCTGCTGCTGGAGGGACCACACCCAGACCTCCACCACCCAGACACACACACACACACACGCAGGAAGCTGATCTGTCAGGCAGCCAACAGGGTTTCCTGTGGTTGAAGCAGGACTACTGACTCAAATTGCTTGTGTTCTTAACTCTTCTTTCTTACCCTTTCCTCTACTCTAAATCCACCTCCTGGCTTTTCTCCACTCTCATCCTGTTTTCTGTAGTTTTCTCTATTCTTAGTCTTCCACCTCTCCATAGCCCACTCCTCTGGCTGTTTCCTCCGCTCCACGTCTTCCTCGTTTTCCTATTCTCAATGTTTACGTCTCATCTCTCCTTTAAACTCCTTCATTTCCGTCTTCCACTTTGTTTTTTTCCCTCTTCCTCCCATTTTAACTTTCCATCCCTCGCTTCCTATTCACCACAGAAAACATCCCTCCTCCTGTTATTGTTATTATGTAGAAGGGGCAACTGGACCCGACTCATGTATGTGTGTTGCGTGCCCCACCCTTGTCGCCCCTCCTCATGTACACTACCACTCCACTCACCACAGTTACAAAGCTAAAAACACACACTCTCTGATGTTTGTTCTGCTGCCTCTGGACTGAGAGGGGAGACGGGGAGGGGATGCTTTGATCACATCCCCTTAGAAAACTCATAATCAATGAGTTGTTCAATTCCTCTCTTGTTCAATTTCAACTCTGTAAATTTACTGAATGTTTTACACTGTACATCACTTGTGAAAATGACACATTGCTCTGGCACTATACCTGTACAGAATACTGTATATAGAATGTATATGATGGAGTCACATAAAAGTAAAAATTAAGGATATTTCAAGTTGGGTAATCCCCATAGATGTGGCGATTGTGAATCTATGGGACAAGCTAACTCACCTCCGTTGTAGATTACGGGAAACAAAGTTTCATGCAACGATGTTTGATACACAAGATTGATACACAACATAAAAGATTACTATCTCAAACACTGTCCATGTGCTGAGTATTTTTTTTAAGTCTGAGGGCTTATAAAACCACTACAAAATAGTCCTGTATCTGTTACTGTATAATGAGTGTATCATTGAACTACAGGAGAAAAAACTGATGTAACTCTCCGTCACACCGTCTCACATCACTGTATCAACACTCTGATTTCCCCTCATTTGTTTCCGTTTGTTGAGAAATTCACTCTCACATTTCTTTACCGCTTATAGGCAAACGCGCACACACACACACACACACACACACACACACACACACACACACACACAGAAACGAGAGCACTCAGGCTGTGGAACTTTCTCTGCATCCTTTTCCTCTCTGGTAAGTTTTACGACATTCACTGTGCTACAGGAAGAGAATTTGTCAGCCTTGCTGTAAAGGCTATACATTCATCATCAACCCAACAAACATGCACATGCACACACACACACACACACACACACACACGCACATCATTTTGATCCCAACACGCTCAATACTCTAAATGTTATTGTCGCATAGTGTGAAATCTGGTTCTGGGATTTTTAAGACAACAAATTTCGGTCACGTTTACTTAACTCAGGACAAAACAGTTTAACATATAAACATCTTTCTCTATTAGTATCCATTACAGACAACTCACATTCTTCTGTGTATGAAAAAAGCAAACACTCAAGTTGCCTCACTTTGTTTTTGACAGGTCACAAACGGCTCTTGGTATCACCTTACAGAGGTGTATAAATCTCCGGCACTGACGCCTTATTTTAGCGGATACTTGATACTTGCATTACTGTTTCTCTAGTTAAAACCATGCCTTTAAAATGATTATACCACTGGACACACACAGCTTTTAAGATCTCTGTTCTTTTATTATCTAGATAAGAGGTGAAACAGGCTCGGGGATTAACCATTGATCTACTTCAGTGCATGTTTGAAGTAGCTCATTTCTGTGTTTGTTTGGTGAGTGCTGATGCGAACTGTACATTCTTCGTCACATTAAAACAGGTAAATTGCCCTGATATAAAGGAAAGGCTTTCAAATGATTTGATTATCAAAGTATGTCTACCGGATTATTTTGAGATGCACAAAAAAAGACAAATTAAGGTCAAAATGGCAAATTAAATGACAATTCCTAATCTTCATTCCGCCATCTCTTAATCCCCATTTCTCTACTTACTGCATCCTTTAGACAAACATTCCTGACGGGTAATTCACTAACCAGTTTGTTCAGAGACATTTGATTCCTTCACTCCTTTCATCACATCTCTCCCATCCTCTTAACTCCTCAAATCCTCCCCTCTAATCCTCCTCTTCTCTCCTCTCTATTCGGGGTTGAGTTATGTTCCTGGTGCAGGAGGCTGCGACCATCTGAGAGGAGGGGAGGGGATGAAATGTGACATTATAGAGGAGATAAGAACAGACGAAACATTAAAAAAAAGAGGAGGAACATCTAGTTCCACACTGATGCTACCTCGGAGCCGGCCTGTATCTCCCTCTGTTGTGGTACGATCGACCTCTGGACTGTATTTGAGGACGCCTCGTGTTCTGGGGTCCTCCATCATGGCCATAAGAGTGAGAGTGAGGGTTGAAATGGTCTCCTCTCTGCCACAGTCTCTCACTGCTGTCATTTTCACTCGGGTCTCCACTTGCCTCCCCTCTCCCCCTCCATCCTCCTCCATGTTGATGGCCTCCTGCTGTTTCTCCTCTTTTCTTCCAGTTCTCACTACCACCTGAAAGTGAGAAATGTCATATTTAAAAGGATAGTACAACTTAATTTCTTACTATGTGCAATAAGTCCTACATGAACACACTATGCGCTGACAAAGTTTCTGTATTGTCGTGTACTGTCTTGTTTGAAGTGCGATGGGCTCTAATGGAAAAGTCCGATGTTGGATATTTCTGAGCTGCGACTGGCCACTGGCAGTCAAATCTGATTAAACGGCACCAAGATGAAGCAGTTTTTTTAGTTATTGGATATTAAACTTTTATCCATTAATATTTACTTCAACCAAAATGTGCTTAAACCTACAGTAACTGATAAAGACAGCGGAAATTTAAATAAAAAAATGGTTTTCTAATTACACATCCAGCTGTTACGGAGCAACATTAGCATTCATTTAAAATTGTGCATATCAGAAATATCTCTCTTTAGCTGCTAAATGCTCCACTATGTTCGCCAGCTAATCTCTAACTGCGTCTGTCTGCTGTTTGGTGCTGAGCAGGTTGTGTACATCGGCTTTATCTGCTGCAACTGCAACCGATGCCGATGAGAGCAGAGAGAGTGAATTAAAACAGTTAAGTTGTGGCAGGGAAAATCAAAACAATATATTTTAGTTTTCTGCTGAATTATTTGCCTACATTATAGCATTGTAAGAGTCTGGACTAATGGGACGGGTAAGTGATGAGTTAAGGTTGACTTTGATGAATTCAACAATCTTAGTAAATCTGGAATAAATGACCCACTATGTGAAAAAAACAATTGTTTTTTTCCCCTCCTCTGTTCATTTTCAATTCCATAAGGCAGAAGTCTAGAGTGTGCAAGCTTTGGTTACACACACACACACACACACACACACACACACACACACACACACACACACACACACACACACACACACACACACACACACACACACACACACAGCTTGCCTTTAAAGTCTGTCCACAATTATTTCAAGGTTACCCACAGAACAACCAAAAAAAACAACCCATGGCCATATCACAGAGGACACACACACACTCATCACGTCTGACAAACGCTGCCAATGTTGAAAGTCGAATTATTCAGAAAAGAAAAAGTTTCACAAAGCTGAATGCTTACAGATCTCCTTGTCAACTGTCATCTGACAAATAAAAAAACAACTAAAAACTAAGATGAAACATATGTTTGTGTTTATGGTCTGTTGCTCTACTTTTAGTTACAAAATCAATTAATAGACAGAAAAAGCTAAATGTTTCCCTACCCCTGTTTAGCTCTCATTAAAATCTGCCCTCGCATTCAGAAAAGCCTGTGAGATACTTTTCACTTAAGGAGCTTTGACAGATGTGGCAGATTTTAATTACAAAATGCTTGAAATAAAGCACCAAGTCCAACTTTAGACATTGCCAAAAACGGAGCCGTAGCCAGCTAGGTCAAATCAGCCGCCATCCTTCCATCAATCCACTCACTGAATGTGAAAGTACAGACAAAAAAAACATGAAAGGATGCCATGCATAAATAAATGTGTCAGTCAGGTCACAAGCACCAAAACTGTTTCTGTGGTTGTCTTTTGGAAAAGAGCTTCAGTTTCTCAGATTGAGATTCAGACTAAAACCCAAACAGTGCGATAACTAAGATTAGAGAGAGGTATTAAAGGAAATGTGTTCTTCCCTTGTCAGAGGAGAGTTAAATGTGTGTTAATGAAAATCAAAACTATCAGAGGACAGATTGGAGGAGACGACACTGCTCTAAAGTAAAATATACTCTACGAATGGGAAGCAATCTGAAATAAACTGAAGAGACGTGGGAGAGCAGCTAAACTGGATCCACTGTTGGAGTGTAATTGCAAGGGCAGGCGGGCAGAGGAGATATTTGCTGAGGAGACTAAACATCAGGCCTGATTCCAAACAAAAACCAAACCGGGCCCTCAACGATACCACATAGCGCCACCACTACTCTCACGCACACACAAACTCTCCGTCTCTCTCTCTCAAACACACACACACACACACACACACTCCATATCCCCACAGTTCTGTAGTAATGATTGGTGTCTGCGTCTGGCAGAAATGAAACACTGAGGTAGAAAGAGTGTATAGCCTTCCATCTGTAAAACCAGAAACGTCCTCATGAGACCAACGAGGGTTGACTTGGGCAAAACGCAGACAGTTCGGCGCAATTCTGGGAGACTCTGGACCAACATGGCACGCAGAGAGACGGTCGCTAAAGGTTTACTAAAGGTTTAGTCACAGGGTTGAACAGAAACTATGGGTTCACGTTTCATAAGCTACTGCTGAGTCGTCTTCTGAGATTGAACACTGAGCAGGACGAGTCCTGAACCAACAGGAAGCTCAACTTGACCTAAAGTCTGCACACTAAGAGCATCATATACTGACAGGCCACATTAAAGGCCTTTACACATCGGGGGCGGGTTTTTTCTTCATGCGATTAATTTACATGTCAATTGATCTTTTCGGACTGCTGTTTTGTTCTTTCACACACAACACAAATCTTACGTGGCAAAAAAAAGAGGCATCAACCAATTAATCATCCAATGTGCGTACACTACATTGTATAACATCACAGAGGCTCCTTGGTACGAACCAAGACAGCAAACTTTATTACTTGTTTCAAATTGACAAAGGCAGCGCACACTGGATCCACTCCTTCAGTTCTTACCTTTCACAATAAAAGCCCTAGACATATACACTGCGTAACTGTTTACCAGAGGGACATCAAATTAATTTCGCATTTCGCTAAAACAAAACTCTATGAAATAGCTTACAATAGCTTAGACTACCAGTAGTTGATCCTTTGTCGGCGTGAATCTCTTCAAACTCTTTGAAAATCTGTGTATAATTAGATGGAAAGGCGTCTGGAGAATGTTAAGGCTCTGAATGCACCACCAGAAAGAGAACAACAGTGAGCAATGAGGAAAAGAGAGGATGAAGAAAACAGTAAAAAAAAAATAAAAGGATGAGGAGTTAGACAGAGGGGAACGACTGAGGGGAAGGGGAGAGACAGAAGAGAGAGGTCTGTAATCAGTCAGCCTTGTTGTGTGTCTTAAAATAGAGCTCTCTCAGCCTATAAACAGAAACCTACTATTACTGGTGCACTGACAAGGCAAAGTCTCCGATCCAAGCGTGCACGTGTGCGCGTGTGTGTACGCGCGCACGCTGGTATGCATTAAGGTTGCAGCACACATGGAGCTCGTTACAGCGAGGCCCTCTGGGTAATGTGGTTCGGTGAGGGGCACCAGAGAACTACAACCACAGATGAACTGTCAGATTAAAATGCTGCTACTCTGTTTGGCTCCAGGAGTATTTTCATCAGTTTTTCATGTGAGCCACAATGTGTTTCTACCACACGGATCACTGGAGGCCCTTTTTACGTCTCTGTACTTTAAACAGCGATTAGACATAAAGACTTAAAGCCTTACAAATAATACAGCCATCAAAACATCACTTTTATAATGTTTTGGGGGGCATTTTTGCTTATTTATTGTAAACTTTACAATAAGAAAAGGAAACACAGGAAGACAAAGAGGGATGTGATGCCACAACGGTCCCCAGCCAGATTTGCAAGAAGGCCTTGTGGTATGTGGTATGCATCTTAACCATCAGGCCACCAGGGCGCCCTAGAAACACTATAACATTTCTTAATTCAGGTCAAAACGTTTTTCTCTCTGTGACCTTTATTTAACCATGATGGTCACAACACCAAAATCTCTTTTTCCAAAGAGTTCTGGTCAAAATAGCAACATAATTAAGTTACACAAAACAACACAGAACCAACATTCACCGACAGAGTTGAGTCAGAGGAAAGAAGGAGAAAACATGTAAGGCATTAAATCCCTTTTAAAACACTAATATTAATCAAAACAACAGAACGTGCTCATTTCAGTTAAAATATCTGTGATCCAATACAAAAATAATTCCCTAACTAAATGTAAGGTTAAGTTGTTCCGGTATGTTCTCGTGCAAATGTCAGAGTTCTATGCCTATTTTGATAATATTGTGAATCACAATTATTTTGGACAGGATAATTGTGACATGAAAGTTACATATTGTCCAATGCCTACCGGTCACAAGTGAAAAGAAAGTGTTCACTTGCACTAAAAACAATCTGTGAAAGGCAGATGGCTGAAGTTGTAGGTAAAGACATGTCAGTCAGAATTACGTCTCACCTGCGTGTCTTTCTCTGTATCTGGGTCCTGGTGTGATTCTATGACCTTGTTCTGGTGCATAGGGTCTGGACTGCAGGACTCTGCCTCGCTTCCTGCAGGTTTCTGTAAGTTTCTCTCTCAGGCGAAGAAACAGAGACAAACAGGACGGCTGGAGAGAAAGGCAAACGATAACACACTTTGGTCACACTTGTCTCAATCATTCTTTTCATGGTAAAAAATAATACAGAAAATCATACAAGCAGCTGTAACACAAAAGACTTTTTTTCTTTCCTCAAAATCATGCCACAAACAACACACAAACACACGCACACAAACACATTCCCCTTTTTGTTTTTCTGTCTCCACTCACATCGCTCTCCAGCAACACAGTCTTCTCTGTGCCGCTATGTGCCAGCAGGTACTTTGAGTGGAACAGCCGTCCATCGAAGCTGTGCCAAGGCATAAGGGCAGCGATGGGCAGCGGGCAGCCGCTGGCACAGTTCGCACCCAGCAGGTTGCTCAGTCCTCGGACGTAGAGAGATCCCAGCTGCACCGCACGACTGGACAGGACCGGCAGCTGAGAATGGAGGAGGAAAAAAGTTTGGCTTTATCTTTGGTTGGAAGTACATCTTCATCACGAGGCTCGATACTTTGGAGTATCTGTACTTTAAAGATGAGACAAACACCACTGCAGTGACAGTGACTCTCTTTTGAGCTGCCAGCAGGTCATACCCGACTTCAACACAGAGGTGAAGTTTCACCACTGACCACACAGACGATCACTCCACCATACGTAGAGAGACCTAGCATCATTTAAACAGTGTTTGCCTTAAAGAGACATCTGTTTCTCCAATATGCTTAGTGTCACCACCCGAAACTAATTTCTTACAATTTTACTCCCAGCTGCTAAACTAATTGATGAATTGAACCCCAATTTGCACAACCTCATCTGCTCAAGCCTAACACATAAATCACACAATGATATACGACTCAGACCACCCACTTCACTGTCACTAGCTAGCTGGGTGAAATTGATTGGCTGATCTGGTTTCCACATTTCACTGTGAAACTTCTTTGCATAGATTTGTTCACTGCAACAGCATCTCACACTTATATGAAAGTAAGATGCTGCAGTTCAGGTGGGATTTGAATGAGGCCTTAGACTTTTCTTAGTAAATGATTTGATGATTGACACTATGAATTCTTACAAGTTTGACTGATGAGACCAGAGGGAGAAAGGTGAATGCCAGACGGCCAGTACACCACTGGACACAATATTCTACTCAGATATTTTATGTTTAGGCAAAATAAATACTGGTGCTAGGATTTTTGGATTCAGTTAGGATAGTTTCAGTTGACCCACTAAAGTAAAAACAGGAAGAAGATTATGTTGTTTGCTGACAAAGACCATAAAAAAGAGAAAGAGCGGGAAGAAAGAAGAAACTGGAGTAGGGCAATAAAGAAAAAGAAGACGAGGGTGATGAAGAAGAAGTGGAGAGCAAGCTAACTGCGACAACACCAGGCAGATGTTCTCAGTGTGTGTGTGTGTGTGTGTTCTTTCTGCTCTCACCTGTCCTCTGGTAGATAGCACTGATAACAGTGATTACGTGTACACACACACACACACACACACACACACACACACACACACACACACACACACACACACACACACACACACACACACACACACACACACACACACACACACACACACACACACACACACACACACACACACACACACACACACACACACACACACACACACACACACACACACACACACACACAGCCCTGCCTGCCACCTGCTTCCAGTCAAATACAGCTTCACCTTCTGAAAACAATGAGCCACTAGACACAAAAGCTTGAAGGCGCACACAAACACACCGACACAAAAAGAGAGGGAGAGAATAAAAGAGATAAAATGCAACGTGAAGAGAGACAGAAAAAAGAGAAAGTGGTCGAGAGCGTAAAGTAGAGGAACATGAGAACACTCAAAGTGAGAGAGACAAAGACAGAAACATGTGTGTATGTGTGTGTGTGTGTCCAGCGGGCGGAGTGTGCTTGGTGTAAATAGCTCCATGTGGTGAGCGTCAGCCAAGACAGACAGGCGACTGTCGCCAGCACACTCTCTGTCACACACTCACACACGCACACACACATACACACACGCCACAATCACAGTCCCCTGGGGAAGAATGTTGAAACAAAACCAACGCATCTCAAAACCTACCCGCAACCCCTTTCCCCTAAACACACACACATATGGTGTGAGTCATTTTCAGTCTGCTGAACACACACTTTTCAAATTTTAAATTTTTAGTGTTTTGAAAAAATAAAGAGGTTTTCAATTGGTACAGTGCTCTGCACACACATGCATACAGAATCGAATATTTAAATAAATTACCGTGGGTGTTCATGTCCGTATATTCATGCATTATATTATATTTGTGTGTGTGTGTAGTTAATCCATACTAGTCACTCAGTTAACCCCCCTGCTGCAGCCTTGAACTTCTCCCAGACAGCATATTCAAATCAACGCCCAGCCCTAATTATTGTGTAGGAAACAGACAAGCAGCAAAAATACAAATTACTTGACATAAGTATGGTAATTAAGCAGTAAAAATAAATGGGGCTACAACAAGGCAGCAAACAGCGCAGCCGTTTTCCCAGAGAATGGAAAAGCACAGCTGACTCTTGAATCTGTGAGAGCTCATGAGTCAGATCCACTGAGCTCACTGAAGACCGTGAGGAGAAGTAATAATGCTGCCTCGCTGATGTTATTGACACTTCTGTCTAGATTAAGACTGCAACTATTGAGTCTCGGCATTATCAATCAATCTATCAATTATTGTTTACGACCACTTAGTAAACATTGTGAAAAAGCCCATTACAAGTTTCTGAAACCCAAAAGTGACATCTTCAAATTAATTGTGTTGTTACAATAACTGAAATGATTGTTTCTGTCTAAACGTTCATTCTGATCAGTGTTTCTTCATCGCTGGGCATCAGAACTGTCCTGCAAACATCTGTTGGCAGTTTTAATATGTACTTTAATACATCAACGGAATTTCATCATTTAAAATGCTGCGACGTAACAATGTGATCACAGTGAAGCTGCGAGTCGGATTTGGCTCTAGTTAACACAGATTTCTCATAATTTGATCACCAGCTATGATCACTTCAGATGTGACAGTGATATTATCTCAAACCATCAGATTTCAGGTTGTGTCTGTAAAAATATACAAGCACATAAATTAAGAGAGAATCCAGATTTAAAAAAAAATCTATAATACAAGAATTACCATTTTCAATACAACCACACTGCAGTTTAGCCATAATTGTTTTGTTTGTTTTGTTTGTTTACTTGTTTGTTTTTCTGGAGACACAATCAGAAGCTTATTTGTGTTTTCTCCCCATTTTTCTTCTGACTTTCTATAACTGGAAACATTTTCTGAGCTGTGTTTGCCACAGACGGACCGTGTTTACTGTAAACTGGAGGAGACATTGTCTTCTTGCAGCAGGAACATCAACAACTTTAGGGTGCATTGGAACAAACTGAGTGAGTGAAAATCAGAAAACGCATCTGTTCCTTTTAAGAAACAGTGGACCATTTACACATTATGGATGCGTTTGTGTTAACTGACCTTGATCTGCTGAAGCTCATCAGGGGATTTTAGTCTCAGACACACAGCCTGACTCAAGTAAGCATCCACGTCTTCTTGAGAAAAGGTTTGTACCTGAAAACATACAAACACACACACAGTGGACAATATGTGGTTAGTCAACTCAATCACATCCCAGTTTGTCTTTTGTGAGGGTCCGTTTGTTTTGTCTGCTCTCTGTACAACAATTCAACAGAGAAAAGAATAATGCTGAAAGCAGAAACAAGGCTGCCCAGCTGTGTGTACAAAACAAACAAACCCTGAAGCTATTTAAATTGAAGAGTGACGAGGGAATGTGAATGCAGCCGTGATCAGACAACAACAGCTACTGTTGTCTGTCAGCCCGACTACTCATCTAACGGGCCGTCTAACAAGCTGCTCTTCTGTCCGTCTGTTGGTCCTTCATCCATTTAAATGATCCGTCTGGTATCCCCAAAATCTAGATCCTTTGAGTCTAAACTGAACAGAGTGCTGCTAGGTAAAATTATATTGTAAAGGTTGGTCTAACTTACAAAGGTGTAGGGTTAATATCCTCATTTAGCTTGTTTGTTAAAACTTCACCGATCGTATGTTTGACTATGGTTACCCTTCTTGTTTTTCTGTTGTATAAAGCTTTTGGTGGCTCCAGAACAGGCTGCGTAAAGCCTCAAGTGATGTCACTTGAGTCAGCTTTGGTTGGGGCTGAAGAATACAAGTTTGGAAATGAAAAATTAAATTTGATTTGTTGTTGTTTTTTTTGCTGTCATGAACATTAGAACCTTAACTAATGTATTTTATACATTGTGACACAAAGATGTTTAAATTTAAGCATTGTTTTGAAAAATGCAAAGCAAGTCAAATCTCGTGTGTCGGACCTGTTTGTTACAGAGCTGATAAATGAATCTACAGAGTTAATTTTTGTTTATCTTCTGCAAAATGACGCATGCACCTTCATCCAGGTGATGTGATCCTGTAATCTCTGTTGTGTTAAAGCTCAATAAGATGACGTCAATGCAAAATGTGCAAACCGAAATCACAAATCTCTGCTTTTTACTACTACTCCAGTTTACTTTGAAAAGTGATCACTCTGTTGGAAGAATTAAAAAACAAGGCATTATAACAGGATTACAAACAGCACACATGTTTATAGTTTTATATTTACAACTAAAATAAGGACACAATTGTAGCAAGGTGAATTGAGAAATGGCTCTTAAGATATTCAAAGCCTCTGGGTGGTTATCAGAGCAGCTGTTGACGTAAGAGCTGGAGTTACAAAGACCAGTGTCTGTGGCTAAACTGGGCACTCAGTGGGTGATAGTGGTTACCATTAAGCCAAGACAAAACAACACACAACAAACCGCCAACAAGTGATGTTTATCTTCAAATCACAAGTTGACAAAAGAGCAGAATAATTGTTGTCTATATGTTATAGAAGTAAATCCTAAATCAAAAGATGACTTATATGCCTCAATACAAACTGATGCTATTGTGCCCGACTGCTTCATTTACAGTAACAGCTTAACCTATTCATTGAATGCAAAAGCCAAACATGCCGCCAGACCAGTGAAAACCAAAACAGTCTCATCAATCACAGTGAAGTACCCATCACTAATGATGTTTTCATGTTTTCTGCACCTGGAACACCCAACATGACTCAAGAGACGGTTGTAGGGGAATAAAAACTAGTATAGCATCAAAAACATTCACTTACGTGTAATTTTAATTACAAACTAATTATTTATCATTCAATTAAATACTATTTTCCATTTGTTGTTCTATTTTATGAATACCTTTAAATGAGTCTCATAATCAAATCATTGGACTGCTTGTACAAGTCTTTGATTGGGGTTTTCAGTTTATCTTTCCCAGAGGGTTTTATGTAGTTAGACAAAGTGTTTCCACCTTTTCCTGTTTAATTCATTTGATTTTTGCTCAATAAATACTCTCCTCAGCATTGGCTAACGACCTTAGTTTCATTTCTTTTCATCATCCACTGAAACCTATCAAAGAAACAAGAAAGAGTTGACACTACCTGGAGGACTATGTACGTGACCAGGCAGAGAGCAGCCAGGAGAGAGTCTTCAACACCTCCATACAAGTCGGAGAACTCCTGGCAATCGAAGATTGAAAGGAAGGACATCAAGCGAAGTGTAGAAACTTCAGGACCAGTGCCGAACCATAACAAGTCCAGACTGGGCTGATCACCTACACATTCAGACAGAGAAACATTACCGTGGGACTTTCTCTTCAAGCTTTCAAACATAACCAGAAGCAACTTTTCATGTCATTCTGATGGCCAAACATAATTCCTAGGAAACATTGCAACATGTTCTTCGACCAAATGACCCCTTTGTTGTTGTTCTGTTGCTTATTAGAAGCTTTGTAAACTTAAAGCTATTACCAAAGCATAGACTAACATCATCCATACTTAAAAGAAAACCTCATCTCCTAATTCTCCAAATTAACATCAGCTGGCATAATTAGATTCAAATCAGTTTTTGTCTATAAACAGCAGCCAATAAATACAGAGAACAGCAAATGAGGAAACGAGCAGGTACAGTACATGGGAGGCTGATTGGGACAGGGTGGACCATGTCAGGTTCCTTCAGAGGGTTTCCAGGATAGACAAACCATTCCCTGACTGCTGGAAGGTCGACACTGCTGCCTGAAAACAAACAAAGTCATGGTCAGACTTGGCCTGACTTTGCACCAGTGGCGGCTGGTGGAAAATGTTCTTGGTAGGGCTGTGCCACATCCAATCAATTTCAGCAAACATCCCAGAATGATTTAATGCAAACAAATTAAGGTATCAAACGCGCATTACTACTTTGCAGTTAAATATTTAACATTTATTCCAACACGAAAAAAAGCAGTAAATAACACTTTCACAAACTCTTATTTTAGTCACCCTCACAGGGAATTCAGTATAATATAATATATATAACATATAATAATATTCTGTATAATATAATAATATATATATATATATCATATAATATTCTGTATAATATAATAATATATATATCATATAATATTCTGTATAATATAATAATATATATGTCATATAATAATATTCACTATAATATAAAACACACACACACACACACACACATATATATATATATATATATATATATAATAATATATATATATATATATATATATAACTATATATCCATTTCTCAGACAGGTGCTTCATGTCCCTCACTCCCTAACTGTCCATGCTGGATCTGTCCCCGTTGTTTTAAAAAGATAAATAAGTTATTATCATGACGTCATCCAGCTAGTCAAACCTGTCTGGTGTACAGCTAGTAGAGAAGCTTCATGTACTGCTTCTCTTTCCTGCTAGTCTGCTGTCTGATTGTGAGGTCAGGCTGATCTGGGATCAGCTCTTTCAGTAGTTTCTCCTCTCAGTTCTCCTCTCAAACGGGTCTTGGAGGAGTAGTGCTCACACTGGCGCTCTCCTGTAGAGACTTCTCCTGACGAGAACGCGCAGCTTGGGGCAGGAAAAAAACTGCCCCAAGCTGAATCTATTTGAGGACGCTGATTGGCTGAATTGTATGTCACTCATTTATATCTTTACTCAGCATTGGCTAAACTGCTTTATAGACCCGCCTCTTTGGGGCAGTTTTTCCAGCGCCCCAGCCAGCTGAGACGTGCACACACAGAGAGGAAGAGCAGACAGGCAGAGAGGACAAGCAGGAAAAGCATATATTTACCGCAGATATCATATTTTACACATATTACTGGGTGATTCCATGTTTCAAAAACACAAATATTGACAATTTGTATAGTTTATTTTTATTTTAAATTTTATTTTTATTTTTATTTTTATTTTTATTTTTATTTTTTGTAGCTCTAGGGGGGGCGGCGCCCTAGCGCCCTCTATGGACCAGCCGCCACTGCTTTGCACCATTGTATGGAGAAGACAAAAGAGCTTTATTGTCTTTATTTTTAAACTACTCCTCTTAACTACTACTCTCCTCTGTAAATTTGTGGGTGTCTACCTTCAGATGTGCATTTGTCTGTTAGTGACTTTATACTTATGGTTTTCTGGCAATGTGCATGTTGTTGCCAGAGTGCGTGTGTGTGTCTGTGCGTTTATGACATCCAGTAAGTTAACGGTCCTACCATCACGGCCGTGCAGCAGCAGCAGCCCATAGATGCGCTGTCTGCAGGGCTTGTAGACGAGGGCCTGAGGCAGCAACTCAGTGTTCTCCTCATCCTCCAGAGTGTTGCTACATTCAATGACTCCCTGACACACAACACTGTAAAGCATGAAACCCTCTGTGGCTACATGCTTCTCTCTGCAGGCCTGGAGAAGAGCACAAAGTAAAACATAGCAAGTCAATGTGACATTTGGTACTCTCAAAACAGAAGAGACATAATGAGGGGCAGATCATACCTTTAATATTTCTGGACTAACATGTTTCTCAAAGGCAGAGGGAAGTGCAGAGATGTCACCTCGCTGAAACGCTTCCTGTCCAGGCAGCAAGTAAGAGCGAACCCCCCTCTTCAATAGCTCTCTGTGAGGAGCTGACAGGTTCAGAGACTGAGGAATAAGCTCAGTCTCTTTTTCCTCTCCTCCCCACAAGGAGCTCACAAGGTGGGATACAGCGAGCACCTTCTGCCCCTGAGGAGCACCAGAGTGTGGTGTGGGATTGTTTGTCCTAGGAAACAATCATATTGCTGTCATGTAATGTCCTCATCTACACGTTAAGTGGAATGCCTAATCAAGATTAGTCTGCCTTGGAAAATAATTTCATCGAAAACTTTTCAAAATAGTATGAATAGGTGCATTCAGTACACATGTTCTTATAATGTAGTCAACGACAGAGGTAACATTTATCTAGAAAAGTATACGAGTGAAGATTGCTCATACATTTCAACAAATATTAACAGCAAACCACAATGTAAAACCCCAGATACCTGTATGTTGTCATGGCGTTGTTCCTGATGTGCTGCATCTGCTCCTCTGACACCACATCATTACCTAAGAGACAGGCCAGCAGTGGTAGCTGGGTAACGGTCAATCCGATGGTTCGGCAGAGCCTCTGTCGGTCGTACATGACAGTGGTGAGGCTGTCTATCCGCAGCTCTGCCACAGACAAGTAGGGGGCACTTTAAAATATAAAACCACATGTCACTGTCTTATCAATTACATCAATTCACAGAATCTATTCATCAGCATTTTAACTGACCAGTAGGTAGTGTAGTGCAAGTCTTTCTGCAGGAATTTAAGTTTTGTTTTTTTCAATCCAACGAAGTGCCAAAGTATAAAAACATTTTAGCAAACCTGTCGTATATGATGAAGTCTGAGTCCTGTCCCAGAATGCCCATACAGCCATGCTGACGAGCATAGCTGGCAATCTCATAGTCAGCCTCCTGCACTGAGCAAAACACTTCCTGACCCAATGACCTGTAAACAACAATAACATCTGCAATAAGAAAATAATATCAAACGACAGAGACAATAATTCCAACATAAACAGAAAAACAAGAACTACCACTGGATATCAGTTCAAACCCCATCCAATGATGCAGTCTATAATATACATTATTGGCTTTATTATCACAGTGTGTACATTATGTACAAGAGGGCTACTACATTGTTTTGTAAATGCTGACCTGAGAGCAAAGCATGTGAATGTTGCCAGACCAGAAGGCAGACAAAAGAGCTCTCTACCAGGCTGCTCTCCATATGTCTTCATGTGACGAAACATTTTAGAAATCTCCCCGTTCACTCTGCGTCTCCTCTTCACCTGTGGACAGGAGAGGATGTTGTATACAGAGGGTTGATCAGTTGAGTAAACTCAATATATATATTTTTTTAAACTAAACTTGTAGCTATTGCCATGAAGTCAGGACTTATTGTTCATGTCAAGAGCTCCCAGAGGGTCCGGATTTAGATTCCGCTTTACGATGTTGGATAGAGTAGACCGCTCTCCAGAAATGTTGTATATGAGGGCACGGCCAGTACATCAGTACCTGCATTTGCCGCAGGTGCGGGTGATATCAGACAATTTGACTTTCAACATATTCAAGCTCAATATATTTGAACGCAACAAGTTCACGGTCAGTTTCTTTCTTTCCTCACCCACACTTTTCTCTTCTGCTCTTCCACCACTCCATCGAAGAAGAAGACCAGTCTGATGCCTGCTGATGTGAAGGCCTCCACCCAGCCCTTCAGCACATCCATGTACTCCCTCCACTGCCCCCCACACACCCAGTCCTTACAGGAGTACCAGTGACGCAAGCAGGCCATACCATCCACAACGAGTGTGGGGCCTAAATGAGAGGGAAAACACAAATGTAACAGAGAGCAGGCCTGTATGCTAACATACTCTGAGAAGAGACACATCCCCAATAATCAAGGTTACTGTTTTTTTAAATATTTTAGTAAAAAGCTTACAGCCATTAGATTATCAAAGCCAGTCATTCCGACTGCTAGGCTCGGCTGTCTTAGTCCCCGATTTCACTTTGTCTGTATTCCTGTTACTACTCTTAACTTTTAAACTACTAGCATCACTGAATCTAAGTCTATGTATGTTATTGTGAACAGCAGTTATTGTAATTAGAAATACTGGACTAACACAGGAATGCTTTCACTAATAGTGTGCTATAAATATTAAACTAGCCCAAACTGAAATGTTAACTCCTTTTGGGAAATTAGAATTCAGTTACAGTTTTTGGCTCATCACCCAGACAAGACAGATGCGTGTGTCTTCTCACTGAATATCAAACAATGCACACTGGACAAGTATTAGACATACTTGCATTGGTTTTAAGAAGCAGCACAATTAATCATACTGTATACACCTGAAATTGTTGTTGTATTTTATATACGAATATCCAAATCTCCCCCCTGACTACTAACTCACTGCTGCTCCCCACACTGTCCCACTACGTGCACACTGGCATGAACTCAACTGGTAGTGTCAGCTGTGCTCCTGCAGCCTTGCTGGCTTTTGGCAACTTGTTGTCTGGCCATTTCTCTTAGATACACAGTCACACAGGTTTCTGAGCAGCAACTGTCCATAAAGTACTGAAGACCTTTCACACCCATTCCTGCAGAGAAGAAACAGAGAGACAGAGTGAATTCATTGGTAACTTTAAACGTAATTTAGCAAAATGCTAAACGTATGCCAGTTTATTGGACTGCCACGTTAATGTTCGCAACATCTGTTTAATGAATGTGACTGTTTCGGGTTAACGTCACTGCAAGACGATAAACACCACGTGACAGCTTGCGTAGTGATTTAGTTCAGGGTTCAGTGAGAGTAGAGCTGGATGCTAAAGGTTAGCTTAGCTTCCTGCCGTTTCACGTATTTATTGCGAGGCTGCTGCGTTTCCTTTACCTTCAAACCAACTCGTCTACAGTTATGTGTGTTAATGATTTCACCTTCTCGTAGCGAAGACTTACTTTTTAAATCGTGGTGTAGCCTACATGTGCAGGATGTATCCGTGTTGTGTTTACTTCAAATTACTTCCTATAATCTACGCGTGGCGTCATCACGTTGCAAAACAAAGCACACGTGCTCAGCGTACGGAGCCCACCGTTAGCAATGCATTAGTACCCACAGTAAATTATCTGTTTGATTAATCCAGATATAAAAGACTATGCAAACCAAAAATAAAATCTATCCTTAGAGCACAATTCGGACAACTAACTTAGATCATCATTGTACTGGTGCTGTAATGAAAAAGTAAACATCTTAATGTGGCATGAATGAGAATAGACCATTGTGGTTATTGTGGGCTCAGTCCACCAATAATAACTCCCCAGGCTAGGATCAGAGACAGGCTAATTGCTCCCCAGCCTCTCCTGGAGAATGGGGGCTCTTTTCTGGAGTCACAAGCTATTAGGTCTACCTTCGCAACACAAAGCACCCCCGTCCCTTCCACTCTATTGTCTGAGTGGAACAGGAATAAAGAATGGGACATATGCTGGATGTCAGTCCAGCTGTCAGCATCTGTCGTTCCTCAGCCAGATGCTCTGTGGACTGGGAGGACAATCTACCCTTTCCAGTCAACTGATCTTCAAGGAGGGAGGAGCTGTGTTGTAAATCTGCCCCCCATGCACTGGATGGTTAAGGCCACTCGACTCATGAAGACCACATATAGGCATTTTGGTTTTAAATACAACTTGGCCAATGGTTTGTGCCTCGGTTCCCCCAAAACACCTGCGACAATAATAATGGTAACTTAATTTGAAGTCTATAGGTTAGGATGACCTCAGCCTTGAGGACGTTTTAGGAAACAGGGCTCTAGACATGTGCAGATGTTGAACAAACAGCTGCTTTGCCTATTCTGAACTTGGCCCACTTGTCTTGAAGTTGCATGTTCATGTTCAAAACTGTTGAGCTGTAGAGCTTCTTGTAATTTCTCAGGTTTGGGTCCAAGTTGATAGTCTGGTAATCAGACTGAATTGCTATTTTATTTGCAATGTAAACAACAAGAGACAATGCAGTACAAAGCACATCAACATAACACAAAAAAGGTGTATAGTCAGACCAAACAAAAAAGGGCAAAACAGAGAGAAAAGATGACAATAGCTATATATCACAAACAAGCACATAGTGTTACATATACAGTTTGAAGTTGTCCCGTAAAGTTGCAGTGAGTTTTTCTAGAGTGGAGTGACCTGAGAAGATGTCAAATGGATAATTTTGCTAATTTTACATGATGCTCTTATCCACAGTCAATGCTATTGATACTGCTTTAGTCTGATAGGAAGTGCAGACATCACCCAGCTGTGATATGATTGGACAAAAGGGGTTGCTGGGGCGAGGATCTAGTGTACAGAGCAGAGAAGGACAGTAAACATGAATTGCATGTGGACTGTGATAGAATATCATGTGGGTTTCCCGTTCACTTCAGATAATGAGTTGTCTTATGAGCTCTGTGTGGAAACGTTTGTATTGTATTGACATGGTTTTGTAATTGCAACTCTTGGTTAACATGTTGTCACATATATTGTGGCAATTTATGTGGAATGACACTTTTATTTTCACCTTATTTAACTTGCTGAAAAGATCAGAAATGCAGGTGGTAACTCAGAAGTCTGGAATCAGAGCTGTACATCAAAATGAAAAAAGTGCCTTTTTTCTAATTTGATCAAGTTGATGTTGTATGTGTCCCATCAAGCTCACACACTGTTGATGCTTGGTTTGATTAGGACCAGGCTCAGAGTTATTGTTCCTGGGAAAAATCAGTTTTCATATCCTGCACATGAAAAACATACACACAATATACCTGGATGTGCACACATATAGACATGCTTTATATTCATGTTCCTGTGTATATCCTCTCTATGTGATCACAGAGGACCAGAGGTGCAAAGAGGTTTATCCTGCATCCTATTTTCAGCAGACAGTGTTTGGGTTTGTTGCCTATTCACGTTGGATCTTTTCAACTTCCTCCTCCTCCTACACTTACTCTTCCTTCTCCCCTTCCATCTCCTCCCCTTTGAGTTCCTCCCCCCTATTGCCTCCCCCACGCCTGACCAAGGCTTGACTCAGGAGAAACAGAGGCAGATGTTCCAGGAGCACACGACTGCCCTCAGCCCCCCCCACCCCCACCCCCCTCCCATTTGTACTGGATCAGCAGTTAACCCCCGGAAAGAATTGACCATACAAGCACGCACACACATACATACAAAGAACACCTCTGCACAAATCTGCACTGGCTCAACAGTTGTCCAATTGAATGAACAACACACACACACACACACACACACACACACACACACACACACACACACACACACACACACACACACACACACACACACACACACACTCATACATACACAAGTGCTGTCCAAATCCCCTCAGTGTCCCTGATAGTAGCCACCCTGGGGTCAGGCCTGGTGTCAGCGTCCAGGGCCGAGGGTCTCTCTGGGCAGCTGGCCTGGCTAATCCTGCTGCTGGAGGCCACTGTTTCTCAAACTAAAGGCCAAGGACCCCCAGGGGGCCGCAGGGCAGGGATCTCAGGGAGCAGGCAGTGTGCGATTTGTTCAAAAGTTTTTTTATTTGTTTGTTTGCTTGTTTTAAGTAAGTTAAACATTAAACATAAAATGTCATGGTGTAGCAAGACTTAAACTGTGACAACCATGTCAGGTGGGAAATAAAAAAGTGCTAAAGTCATCATCACAACTATGTTTCATCATTAGATATTAATGTTATATAACCAAGCATTGTTCAAACTACAGAACATTGTTCCATGGTGAATTACAGGGGAAACATGTCAAACTATCAAACATCTTGGAATTTACCATTTCATTTAATGGTATAGCCATAAAACAAAAAAATCTGAATTTCATTATTCCACTCAATGGCACAACTGCAACTAGTGCTTATTTTCAACAAACCCCCTGATTGTGTTCTCAATGAATTTGCTGATGTCTTTAAATTGCACTTTTTGTCTGACCAACAATAATAATAATTTAATTTGATAACACAAAAGACAAAGAAAAACAGCAAATCCTCACATTACAGACACTAGAACTAAGTAATGTTTGGCAATTTTGCTTGCCAAATGACTGAAATGATGAATCAATTCTCAAAATATTAGTTTATTGCCTATCTGACTAATGGTCTCAGCTTTCCTCAATATTAACACAAATTTAAAGAAACACTGGAACAGACAAATGTGTGAAACATACAGAAAATGTGACGTCAAAGTGGAAAAAAGTAATATTATCTGATATTGAAGCTATTGGATGTGACATTTAAGAGGGAAGTAAAAAAATACTGACCTTCAAAAAGTAAAATTACACAATCTTAGTACAGATACATACATATTTTCTCACTAAACTGACTTCCTATCTTTCATATATGTCAGTATATCATATATGTACTGTAACACAGGTATACTACAAGTTTGTATCACACATTGAGGCTAACAGGTGGTGTAAGATGCTACATTCCTGACTGGGATGGTAGGCGTCCTCAGGTCTTTGTGGCTCTGATAGGGAGGGGACACGTAAGTCTCCAGTTTCTGACATCACAGTGTGTTGCTGGTGGGGTCTTAGCGGCCTGGTCACACGACTCTTCCTTTATCATTATAATCAGCAGATGAATGATCCTCACCTATCTATCTATCTATCTATCTATCTATCTATCTATCTATCTATCTATCTATCTATCTATCTATCTATCTATCTATCTATCTATCTATCTATCTATCTATCTATCTATCTATCTATCTATCTATCTATCTATCTATCTATCTATCTATCTATCTATCTATCTATCTATCTATCTATCTATCTATCCATCCATCCATCCATCCATTTATCCATCCATCCATCCATCCATCTATCTATCTATTTATCTATCCATCCATCCATCCATCCATCCATCCATCCATCTATCTATCTATTAACACAATGTGGTGGAACAAATACATAATGAATGCAGTGAATCAGACTAATGAAATAACATAGCAGCACAGGAATTTAAAACACTTGTCTAATTGAATATCAGCCTCTATTCAGCCGTCCTTAACCCTTTTCACCCCGGGCACAAATTAAATATCTCAGTCAGCACCCCAGCTGATTAAAATTAGTATTCTCGTTGTGCATGTGGGAACCCAAGCAGCGTAGATGGAGTTACATTTGTTCTGGCTAAAATTGAATGATCCAGAGTCCCTGTGAACTCTAATTTTTATAACTGACTAGGCCAAAGGCTGCCATGCTACGTGCAACAGTGCGTGTGTGTGATCGTGTGTTTGTGTGTGTGTGGGTAGTTGGTGTGATGGTGATATTGTGGAGGTTCCCACGACGGCCATCCATCCATTTCTTGGCACACACACACACACACACACACACACACACACACACACACACACACACACACACACACTGGCCATATGGCCTGTGGCCACCTCATACTGATTGCATGCCTCCACTGTGATTTGGCAGAGGGTCCCATCAAGCAACTAGTAGCTGTACTCTGAAGGCATTTGGCCTGTAAATCAGAGGCTGAAGAGAGAAATAAAGGAGGAAGAGGTGGAGGAAGGACATAGAGATGTGAGAAACAGATTGATAGAGTGAGGAGGAAGAATAAAGGGATGTAAAGGTGAGACATGAAGAGACTCTATAGAGAGATAGAGATGAGGGAAAGACATTTGGTAGCTGGTTGGTGTTGTGGTGTTTGGTGAGCAGATGGCCCGGGCTCGAGGAGGGGCGTGTCTTGTCCTCGCGACCCTTCACAAATCACACGGTTTCTCCCCCGAGGGGCTCGCGACTCGCCGTTCAATAAGAATCAATGGGAATTACTTCGCAAGAGAAAGGGATGAATGGGCGGCGGGGCGCGAGACCTCTTCCTTTGTTGTCCCCCTGCGTGTCACAGAGCTCCTGGTCACACACACACACACACACGCACACACACACACGCGCTCACACGCA
Source organism: Leptoclinus maculatus (assembly GCA_032191485.1). Taxonomy (NCBI): domain Eukaryota; kingdom Metazoa; phylum Chordata; class Actinopteri; order Perciformes; family Stichaeidae; genus Leptoclinus; species Leptoclinus maculatus. Next base: position 30,367,440 of record JAVDOI010000001.1, on the reverse strand, counting down.
GGGACACGTACACACATAGACAATAGGAAAGCACTTCAGTTAAACAATCGACCTCCAGTTAAACAATTTTTTAACCTCACACACGCGCGTGCACGCACAAACACACACACACATACACACACGTACACACTCATAAAGAGGGATCAGTTGGGAGGAGTTTCTACTTTCTGCTGTTTCCTTAAGACACAATTAGAGAATCTGCTGGCATAAATTATGTTTTAGGGGAAAATGTCGACTTGATGCTGATGAACGAGGGAGGGGGGTCACTTTCCATCTCACCATGCCTTTCAGTCACGCTTTGCCGGCGTAATCAGAAAATGTGTGCCACGTCATGGTGATGAATGACTGATAGTATATTGGCCTAATACAGAGAGGGAGAGAAAGAGCACCGGGGACCTCTGAAAGTCGGGATGAGTGTAAATAAAAGGCTTCAAGAGAGGGATTTTACGCCACGCCACATAGGAGCATTGTATGCTATTGAGAAGGGGGCTGAAATCAACTGGTTAAATGAAATGAGCAGCTCGGAGCAGCGTCCTATAGCTAAACACACATACGGGTATCTGGGAAGACGGTGGCAGGCAAGGATAATAGTGTTAAAGCTTAAGGTTAAAGGCCTTTCAATCAGCCTCAAGGGGTGTAAAGAGCACATCATGGACACGCAACCACATTAGACATAGGCGTCTCGTTTATCCATGCATTGACCCTGAGGGAGCTGAGCAGGGTCATCAAACTTGCAATGATAGGACAACACAAGCTCCGCTACACCGCAATGTATCAGCACTGTGTGTGTGTGTGTGTGTGTGTGTGTGTGTGTCGACATGATAGACTAAAAGTTGTCCGTGGGTATAAGATCAGTTAAAGTGAATGAAGCCTTGTTTAGGGACAGCAGCAGACCAAAACAGAGATGCTGTGCAGAGACACCAGCCTCAATTAGAGTTGTTAATTATGACCCCCCTCCCCCAATGTGTGCTCTAATGTGTAAACGTTAGAATATGCTCTGTAATATAGCTCCAAGTGGAGCTACCTGCTTCAACACATTAATAAAGAAATCATTCAGCACATTTGGCAAAATGTAACATCTTCAGTTACTTCACAGCCAGAGAAAAGGCAACGACATCATGCCAACAAGTGCGAATTCTTCCCCGCATTTTTCTGCAGATACACACAGATATGCAAATTAGACAGTGGGTCCATGTGTGGAGTCAGTCCATAGTATACACAGAGTATTCTGCTAGGAAATGATATTGTGTCCACAATAGACGTAGCCTTGTCTATACTTGTTTTATATATTTTTGATTATATGCAGGAACTGTGATATTTTGTTATCAAACATAGATTACTGTTTATGCAACCGGCCATGCTCTCTCTTCTCTCTCTTCTCTCTCTCTCTCTCTCTCTCTCTCTCTCTCTCTCTCTCACTCTCTCTCTCTCTCGCTCTCTCTCTGGTGATGTATTATTGTGGGAGAGCAGGTGCTGCCGGCCCAATTACCATACAGCTGAAAGCACAAAGAAAAAAAAACTTTACTCCCTCTATGCCCCCCCCCCCCTCCTCATCCTACTCTCCCCCCTTCTCCTCACAAAGTCCCTTAATGACAGCCACGCGAGTGACACACCACCAAGTCTTTTTTACTGCCTCTACCAAAGAGCAAGTAAGGGAAATACAGAGGCATGCGGTGAAAAGGGTTTAGGTGTGTTGGCCTGCAGCCAGGGTGTGTGCGTATTTATTTTGGTGCGTCTTTGCGCACTACTTGGTTTAGATTTTTCGGCTTCAGATTATTTTACCTGCATCAATATTAATTAAACTTGTACAGTGAATGGGATTTTGGGAAGCCATCATCATGAACAAGTCATCATCATTAACCTTTTGAGCCCTAGACGTTTTTTACAGAGATGTATGGAGATGGGGTGATCTGTAAAACGCCTATTTATTCTTGGCATAAAGTGATGTTGTTAAGTTACATTAGTATGACATTTTTTTTGAATTGATCAATAAATGCTCTGACTTTTTAAAAATGTACTATTAAATTTGTGGATCAGAGTACCAGCATTAAAAGCAATATCACATTAAGATAACAAATTGTAGAGCTGGACTTGGAGGGGTATGGTGTAGGGCATGCAACCAAGAAATAAAGATAAGGTAATAGGAACAAATCGACTTGTTTTGGGGGGTGTGAACATGTGAAAGCCTCGGCAGGGGTAACACCATAGGAATGTGGCGGAGCAGATGGTCGTTGTAACGCAGTTGGGACGGCTGGCAGCCGGCTGGCCATGCAGGGAACAAGCCAGCCAAGCCTTTAGGATACAACCCCAAAAGGCTATGAGCAGCCACCGTCGGACTGCGCTGCTGCGTGTATAAATCACTTGATGCTGAGATGTAGAGGATTTCGTGCAGAGGTTAAAGAATTTGTCGGAATGTAAATGGGTCCTGTGTGTTGCGTTGTGGAGGAGGCATCAGGGGAAGCAAGGGGTTGTTGCACATTTAACAGCTCACTAGCCATTTGGTCTGTCCCTTTGAGAGAAAGAGGGGAGGGGGTGGTGGGGCGGGTTTAGAAAAGTTGTGTGGTGCACCCCCCTCTCTTTCTTTGTGATGGCCCCGGGGCGGACTTGTGGTGGTGGTGGAGGGAGGGGAAGAAGAGGAGCAGAGGCGCTCATTTGCATCTTATTACCCTTCGCCTGTTGGCTCGGTATAAAACCCTGTGCAGGGCAGGAGACTCATCAGACATACGCACTGTTATTCCGAAAGAGGCACAGAGAGACGAAGACTTAGCATCAGCATATCATTATCTATCAAGTGGGAAAATAAACAAGGCCGTCGAGATCTGCCTCTTCTCTTGCAACGATTGAGTGGAATTAACTCTTATATTTCCATCGGGGATTTCATTCACGCTTCTCCAAGGGGATCCTTCTGCTGAGGATTACTTTACTCTGTAAAACTTTTTTTTCCCTCTCTGTCAAAAACTCGTGCCTCGTATGGAAAACTAGAGCGGCACAAGACAGACGCACCAAAGGAAAAGTTTCACCTCACCTTCCCTCCTGTGCGTCAAGAGTTCACCTTGACTGTGACATAACGGAGAGCGTTTTTTAAAAACTTTTTCCATGATTGTTTGAGTCGGGCTACACGGACCTGTGGAGCTTGCACTGCTTGTTGAAGGGCTGTCAACACAATGGGACGCCTGTTTCTGCTCCTGGTTGTCACTCTCTCCCTCACCTGCCAGGTAGGTCCAATAAGAGTGCATGATGATATTAAAGGCTATACAAACGCACGTCGTGTGTGTGTTTGCATACTTTTATGGCTGTAAAAAAAGTTTTTAAATACTTTGTACTTAACTTTTCAAACATCATGAAGTAACCTGTTTTAAACACGCTGGGCTGATTGTGTGTTTTAGGTTTTGTGCTCCGGAGTGTTTGAGCTGAAGCTGCAGGAGTTTCTCAACAAGAAAGGGATACCGGGGAACTCTAACTGCTGCCCCGGAGGCTCTGCTCATCCGCAGGGCAGTAACCAGCAGTGTGAGTGCAAGACTTTCTTTCGGGTTTGTCTGAAGCATTACCAGGCTAACGTCTCCCCCGAGCCTCCCTGCACCTATGGCGGTGCTGTGACTCCCGTCCTCGGCTCCAACTCCTTCCAGGTGCCGGAGACCAACGCGGACAGCTTCACCAACCCAATTAACTTCCCCTTCGCCTTCACATGGCCGGTAAGTGTTTATAAACACCTTATGTGAGACATTATTTGAAATACGGTTTCTGCCCCAAGGATACCACTACAACGTTTTCTGCAAGATTATTGTAAAACTATCATTGTTTTAACCGCATTTAAAATGTTTTTTGTGTGTGTAGTGTTTGTGTCATGTCGTTTTTTTATTATGATTTATGTCACATGTTTAAGTAGTAATGGGAACTGTTAGACTGTGAAGTTACTACTGTCTTACTCCATTGGGACATATTAGCTTTGAAGAGTGCAAAACGCAACAGATGCTCCCAAACTCAACACTTGTGAGGGTCTTTGTCAGCACTGTGTGAGAGGGGCTATTGTAGTATTTCTGTGCTCTTTGGTAGGATAACACGGGGAGGGGAGGAGGGCGAGTGTGTGTGTCTGTGAGAAGAGGAGGGGGTGTCACCAAACGCTCCTCTCCTCCGACCAGGCGTGGTGGGAAATTTAACATCCTCTGAGTTGGCACATCATTGGCAGCGCAGCGTGAAATTCCGCCTCGTTTGGTTTTACGGCGGTGTCAGAGTGTGATAGTAGCAGGGGTGTGAAAAAAGGAGCAGGTAGTAGCCCTTATTAGGCCCCTAATCAACACGGGAATTAGGCTGTGAAGTTTATTGGGAGGCCTCCTAATGGCCCTCTGCTGCTCTGCGGAGGGAGGGAGGCCTCCAGGCCAAGCAGCTGTTGACTCTCTCTCTCTGTCTCTCCTCAGGGGACGTTTTCACTGATCATTGAAGCTCTGCACACTGACTCCCTGGACGACCTGGCAACAGGTGGGTGACAGCCAGAAAAGGCAGCAGTGTAACTCAAACAGGCCAGAAGGCTAATGGTGGCCTTGTTTCACAGTTGCATGTTTTTCACTTAGTGCTCAGTCATTAGTGCTAAACAGGGCAACACAAAGTTGAATGAATGTTAGAGAACAGTATGCTGAGAGCAAATTCTATACACTTCTTTCATACATATATATTCATGTAGCCTTCTACATAATGGCAAACAAACCTTTAGATTTTATAATAAATAACTTGATTTAAAGGCAGTCTCTATGTGCCACACTTCTCTACAGCTGGAGGTGTATTTAACATCAAAAGATAAAGGCCACCCACAGTTTTTGCAGGTGCCAGTTGAGATTTGCCCCTACAGTGTGATATTCACTTAATTTAATCTTAATATCATGCTCTTATCGCTAATGATGACTAACTGACCACAACATGGGAGTGTCTGTGGTGGTGGAGATAGTGAAACATCTGGCAGTCACCAGAAGTAACCTACACTCTCTCAACCTATTTCTAAATGAGAAGGCACAATTCACATTTTAAAATGTTTTTTTATTTTTATTTTGTTCAGGCAGCAGCATCCACCACTTTATTGTCTTGGAACCAGAAAAAAAGTATTATCATTCCGGCATTAAACCACATGCCCAAATAAAAATATACTAACATATGAGTGACTGTCTTTCTATAAGGCCAAACAAAGAAATCTTATACAGATATCTTAGGTCTAGTAAACAAATTAGATAAGTGTCATCATTTGACAATGACAAGGTGTCACCCCTCTTGTGCACCTGTGTTTCAGAACATCATGCTGTTAGCACTCAATCATAACACTAACAGAAATAACATGACAAATAACAAGCTGTGTTGTTGACTTTTGCAGACAACCCGGAGCGTCTGATCAGCAGGGTCACGACTCAGCGTCACCTCACTGTGGGAGAAGAGTGGTACAAGGATATACAGACAGCCGGCAGAACTGAGCTGCGTTACTCCTACCGCTTCATGTGTGATGAGCACTACTACGGCGACGGCTGCTCCGTCTTCTGCCGGCCCAGAGACGATGCTTTTGGGCACTTCACCTGCGGCGAGCGCGGGGAGATCATATGCAACTCTGGCTGGAAGGGACAATACTGCACTGAATGTAAGTGTGTTTGCTTATTAATGTGCCCCAATACACAAGATATAATAAAACATGCTTTTCATTAGTCATGGCTCAGAGAGCTGAAGAATGCATTATTTAACTCTCACAACTAAGGCGCCATAAATTAACACTTATGAGGCAAAGACTTTCTGGATTTCTGAAAAGTAATTTTCAAAGTTAACCACTTGCCAATCTTTATTGTTGAGGGACTTTTTCCACCTCCTAATGCAGGGCCCGTGTGCAACAGGCGTCAGTTCGTTATCCCATAGCACCAGAGGCCTCCATTCTAATGAGCCGCAGTGGCTCCTCAGTAATTCACACGCCGCGTGCCTTCCATTAGACCACTGGGGCCTCCTCACCCCAAACCTCCTCCCCGATTGGCCAAGTGGGGGTCCTGTATTGTTGCTGCTCGGGCTGGTGATTGGCCGAGCAGGGTTGTGTATTGTTGTGGAGGGGGCAGCTGCTCGGTGAGAGGAGACAATGGAGCAGCTGTCTGATGGTTAGCTCCACACAGACCAGCTGGCCCTGGAGGGAGGAGGAGGGGAGTGAGGAGAGACGGGAGGAGCGGAGGAGGGAAAGGATGAATTTAGAAGAGGAAGAGGAGAGAAGGAGAAGAAGAGAGGGGATAGGTTGATTGAAGACGAAGGGAGGAGGATTAGAAGTAGGAGGGTAGAAAGGGGGGAGAGGAGGAGAGGGGCCAAGGGTGAGAAAAGGGACTTCTGACCCACAGTCAAGGGGAGAAAGGAGGCTTTGTGTGGGATGCTTTTGTGTTGGAGAGAAACCATGTTAAAGGAGAGGGCTTGTTGGCTGGTTCCCCCGTTTGGTGAACAAAGTTGCCTGTAGACTGTTGAAGCTGAAAGGTAACATTTTCAGTAACTTTTGGAGCATTGATGAGAGACCAACACATCTCAGCCGGTGGTCAGGAACGACCTGATGACCTTCAAGGTTTTATCCTTTTCCACTTTAGCAGCTAAGTTTGGTCCAGTGTGTCTTTAACTACCAAACATGAGCCACTGGGTTTATGAGGCCTCTATGGCAGACAGACAGACAGACAGACAGGTGAGCAGGTAAACTAATTGTAGAGACACAGGCCAACAGACAGGCTGAAAGACAGTCAAACAGATAAGAAGGTTGAGGCGCCAGCCAGACAGGCAGGCAGCTGTTTCAAAAAGCCCTCTGTGAATGGGAGACTGATAGAGGGCAAACACATGTTTCCAACACTGGATTTCCCATGATTCACCTGTCACTGTCTGTTTCCTCCCTGCAGCAATCTGTCTTCCTGGTTGTGATGAAGAACATGGCTTTTGTGATAAACCTGGAGAGTGCAAGTAAGTCACGCTGACAATGAAAATCTATTCTTCATATCTGGGAGTTGCCTAGATGAATAGACAGATCTATTGTTATTAACAATATTTAATGGCTTTTGTGTTCCCAGGTGTCGAGTGGGCTTCAGTGGGCGTTACTGTGATGACTGCATCCGTTACCCAGGCTGCCTCCATGGTACTTGCCAACAGCCCTGGCAATGTAACTGCCAGGAGGGATGGGGTGGGCTCTTCTGCAACCAGGGTGAGTTTACTGAGAGATTTACTACTTTGCTGGCAGTCAATCTGTCCTCTTTTCTTCATATTTAGGCTGTATCATTTATGAATGTTGCTCCTTGTTGATGTTTCCAGATCTGAACTACTGTACACACCACAAGCCCTGTATGAATGGAGCCACCTGTACCAACACTGGCCAGGGCAGCTACACTTGTTCCTGTCTGCCTGGATACACGGGTGCCGGTTGTGAAATCCAGGTCAACGAATGTTCTGGAAACCCCTGTCGCAATGGAGGCAGCTGCACTGTGAGTATTAATGAAGAGAAGTGATGTGTTGATAAAAACAAGTATATTCACTGAATCAAGCCTGTGTGTAACCACTGTTTACATTATCTCCATTATAGGATAACGATAACGGCTATAAGTGCACCTGCCCACCTGGTTTCTATGGCACCAACTGTGAGTTAAGCGCCAATACCTGTGCAGATGGGCCTTGCTTCAATGGCGGGCGTTGCGCCGACAACCCTGAAGGTGGCTACTTCTGTCAGTGCCCGATGGGTTACGCTGGCTTCAACTGCGAGAAGAAAATCGACCACTGCTCCTCCAACCCCTGTTTAAATGGTATGTTGTCCTCTGTGTTTGTAAGTTCACCTACAATCAAACATGAACCTAGAATTAAAATATCTCGGGACTAATCCTCGCTCTTTGTCTTGATCCCTCTCCCCTCTGCAGGTGCAGAATGTGTGGATCTGGTGAACTCCTACCTTTGTCAGTGTCCTGAGGGATTTTCAGGTCAAAACTGTGAGGACAGCAGCAGTATCTCTGGATTCTGTCTGTCCTTCCCTTGTCAGAACAGTGGGACGTGTCAGGAGGAAGTGAACGGCTACACCTGTACCTGCCCTCCAGGTATGAGAGCACACTAACAAATGTGTCTTGATAATGTTTACATTATTTGTTTTTATGTAGCTTCATCATAGCTTTGTTCTAGAGTCTTAAACTCTGCTTCTTCTTTAGGATATACTGGCGAAAACTGCAGCTCCCCCATCTCCCGCTGCCATCACAACCCCTGCCACAATGGAGCCACCTGCCATGAGCGTGGTGGTCGCTATGTGTGCGCCTGTGTGCCCGGCTATGGCGGTCACAACTGCCAGTTCCTCTTACCAGAGGTTCCCAGGGGTCAGCCGGTGGTGGATGGACCGGATCGGCGTTATTCTTCCCCAGAAAATGAAAATATTGAAGACGAGGAGGATGACGACAGTGGATTCCCCTGGACCGCTGTGTGTGCCGGCGTCTTCCTCGTTCTTGTGATTCTGATCGGCTGCTCAGTGCTGGTGGTCTACATTCGGGTCAAACTGCAGGAGAGGCACGGTCACCACAGCGACAGTGTCCACAGCGACAGCCACGAGACCATGAACAACCTGACAACCACTAACAATTGTCTCCGCAGTGACAAGGAACTGTGCACTATGATGACAACGTCAATTAAAAACACCAACAAGAAGGTGGATTACCATTCGGACCTCGATGGGTCACTGGGGGGTCTTAGTGGAATCAGTGGGCTCAACGGATCAGAGAAGAACGGCTTTAAGACCCGCTACCCCAGTGTGGAGTACAACCTGGTCCATGAGCTCCGGCCTGAAGAGCTGTCGCTGTGTAAAGAAGAGGAGCGTGATGAGCCAGAGGTTAAATGTGAAATGTTTGATGAGTCTGACTCGGAGGAAAGATACAGGAAGAGACAAAACAGGTACATACAAAATATACATTTACATGGGTAGACTGCTTGGAAAATTGTGCATGCATTAAACTGCACGGATAAAAATGTCGGCCTAGATGCAGGGATAGCATGTGTTGTGTGAAGGACGACGTTTCTGAATCTGGTTTTTTTTCTTCTTCGTCCCACAGTGACGCATCAGAAATGAAACAAGTAGACGAGTCACCGAGCTGCAGCGAAGCAAAATATCAGTCATCCAGCGAGTTGAACTATCACGCAGCAAGTGATCTTAAATACCAGTCAACCAGTGATGTTGAATACCACAATTCCAGTGACAGCAGGTACCAGTGTACCAACGGCAGCAAATACCAGTCCGTCTACGTCATGTCGGACCAAAAAGATGAATGTATCATTGCTACAGAGGTGAGTACACAAAAATAGAATAATCTGCCCGGCAAATATACCAAATAATTGTAACTTGCCTCAGCACACATGTAAAAACACACTAAACGCTGATTATTCTTCTCTCTGTATTACAGGTATGATACCAGTCCAGACCAGATCAGACCAGTTTCCTGTGGTTGATGGCGGTCCACACACACCAGCCCTGAGCAGTAGAGCTCAGCTTGTCTCCAGGAGGTTTTACTCCTGCTGTTTGCTGCTGTTCCCTGGGATTTACCTGAGGACTTTGAGCCAAGGTGCTACTGAGCCAACACAGAGTCAGTACCGACTTGGCAAGGACTTAGTACTACAGTAGTACTACGGGTGAATACTTGACATTTTTGAGCTGCGATGGATGTCTAATGCTGACTCAGTGCTATGGATGAAGCAACAGAAGACAGTGCTAGCTCTCGTACAAACTTTGTACAGAAACAGTGCTGAGTGAGTACTCATGCAGCAGTGGAAGATTTACTGCTTGTCCCAGGATGAACTATGGAGTATTGACTTGGATGTTGACCGATGATATTGTAGTACTGTGGAGTACTGGTTGAATGAACAGTGTAGTACCTTTTGAGTACTGAGAACTTTTGAAGTACTGTTGTAGTACTGTTATGTGCCGTGGTTTTACGACGCAGTGTGAAAGCTGTTGTGGATATTCAACAGTTCATGTTCTGTGCAGTGCTGCAGAGTAAAGGATGAAGTAATAGGAGTAGTCCCTGTACTTCACTAGTACTGCAGCTGTTGCTGCTGTATGTCCACGTATTGTTAAGAATTAATTAAAATCTCAATTGGAGCTTTTCCTGACAAAACAAAAGTAAAAACAGTGGGACTTCTACAGCAGCTGCACATCTTTAGCTTTGCAGCACTGACAGACACAGTGTTGGCTGAGCTGGTTCTCAGCAGAAAATAGAGAACTGAAGACTCCAGTAGTGACTGCAGATCGATCCAACATGGATCCTGTTGGGCCATACTGGCCTCCTGTCCCCTGAAGGTTGTGATACACAGGGCAATGTTTTGGGCAGGGCATCTTAGGAAACACAGCAATCAGCACAAGAGAACGAACAAAGGATGAAACAAATCAGACAAAACATATAGGAAGTGTAATTATTAAATTACATAATTTTTCCTTTGGCCGCAATTCATTGAAAGAATGACCTAAAAGAAGTTGCTCACTAAATTCTCCTCTAATGATGCTGTTGTGTTTCCAAGCAAGCCGAGCTATCAAGGACTAGTCTTAACTGCCAAGACCTCGTTGCACTATGGAGGTGTGCGTGTGTGTGTGTGTGTGTATGAGTGTGTGTACAGAAGAGGAGATGATACCTGTGTCTGGTGTCAAATGTATGCACTGCCCACTCCCGCTCCCATCACTCCCAGTCTTCCACTATTAGCCAATTAAAGGACACCATCACTCTGCCTGCCGTTGGTTAGGATTATTTGTTTTTATTTGATATCTAAAGAAAGATGTATTCTTTTAATTTAATAATGTAATTATTGTGTTTCATCTTGTTGTGAATTTCTTTTGTTAAACATGTTATAATTTAAGTTGAATTGTTTTTATTTGGCAGATAATGTATGTATGTAAGTATGTATGCATGTATGTGTTAGGCACTTGAGACCCCTGTGACTGTGTTGTATTTAAGAGAAAAGTCGTATGTACAGAGCCTGTCATTTTTATTACTGGAAATCAGCGCAATATTTTTCCAAAATAAAAGAGGAAGGAAATATAGCATGTCTGGTGTTGAATGATTTTCAACTTATATTAATATGTGGTTGCTTTTTCTTAGTAAAGATTACATTTACAAGCGGAACAAATAGACAGTGGCTTTCCATTACAGTAATATATGTTCATATCACAACCAAGGCTCTTAGCTGTATTTAGGAGCTTTACGTCATAAAAGATGACAAAACAAAATATTAGCGTCATATGAAGCTATTTTTACATTTGTAATTCCTTACAGGGCAATCTAACAAATTCAAGCTGATGGATTTGTTCTCTCTAAGTGATAGTGTGTTAGTATTTGCATACGTGTGTGTGTGTGTGTGTGTGTGTGTGTGTGTGTGTGTGTGTGTGTGTGTGTGTGTGTGTGTGTGTGTTCGTCTGACGCAGCAGAAGACTGTCTCCTTGTGGAACCACTAAATGAGACAAAGACACACCCCATAATCATAGACCGCTTAGCTAGCCTCCTCTGAGGCCAGAGCCATCTCTTTGTGTGTAAGTGTTTGTGCATGTGAGTGGATGAGTGTGTGTGTGTGTGTGTGTGTGTGTGTGTGTGTGTGTGTGTGTGTGTGTGTGTGTGTGTGTGTGTGTGTGTGTGTGTGTGTGTGTGTGTGTGTGTGTGTGTGTGTGTGTGTGTGTGTGTGTGTGTGTGTGTGTGTATATATGCATGGCTACGTATGTGTGTTTATATTAGTATGTGCGTTGATTTACTTGTGAATGAATGTTTTTGTTCTCTGTACATGAGCATCAGTGCTTGTGTGTGTGATCTTGTTTTAAGCAGAGGGATATTTATAGCTGAAGAGAGAAACCACCAGTCTGGATTTAGTCCCAGTTGCCCCTGCCTGACTACTCTGTGTGTGTGTGTGTGTGTGTGTGTGTGTGTGTGTGTGTGTGTGTGTGTGTGTGTGTGTGTGTGTGTGTGTGTGTGTGTGTGTGTGTGTGTGTGTGCGTGTATATGTGTGTGTATGTCATTTAGCAACCACTGGGAGTGTAGCAGTAGTCATCAAAGAAACTCATCTGGTTAGCGGTCTCATATAAACACACACACGCACACAAGACGGTGAAATTGGATGACAGATGATCAGAAATGTGCCACAATTACAGAAGACAAAGTCTATTAAGTGTCGACATTAGCACACCAACACACACACACATGCACACACACACACACACACACACACACGCACACACACATAAACACAGGTCATGGCCTTGCTGACAAAAGTAAATTCATTGGAAATGAGGTCAAGTTAAGTTAATTTATTCCTTTATATAATGATACAGAGTCACATTATATGAAAGTCAAGTTACAGACCGACATGTTGCATGTGGCCTGTCCAGTGGCCTGTCCAGTGGCCTGTCCAGTTGTTGTAGACACGGGGAAAGACTGCGACTGTGACTGCTCAAAAAGTATTTGCTTGTATTACACAAGCGGCAGGCAGTTGTTAGCACATACCATGCTAAGCTTTTTAACTTAACTTTTTTTCAGTGCCACAATAGCTTTTCGCTGAGTTGGAAAATCACAGGAGACAGGCTTAAAGCTGGTCCTTTGTTGTTGTTAGGCTGTCCTCCGGCCCCGAACAGTCGCACACACTCACATCCTCCCTCTCTGCATCTCTCTGGTGTCAATAGTCAGACAAAGCCCTGGTCACTGGCTGCCATATGCCGCCCCACTGCACATAAAGCACAGCACTCTTTGAACTTCTAAAGGGGGAAATCAAAACTTCTTCAGGGTAAAATATATATATATATTAGAAATGTTTATTATATCAGACACATATTCACACAGACTTGTTTTTCCTTTCCACGTGGTGCTCAACAGTTCAGTCAGTTTCTACAGTCTTGTTAGTTTTTAAGGAAATTTATGAATTGTACCATAATTTGTAGTGCAGGATTTAGAATCTAAATTATTTAGTAAAGAAAACATGGATGTTTAATGGCAACACCAACAACAACAGCAACGTAAAATGTGATACACAAATCTGAAAATACGCAAATATGTGTGTCGGATAATATATTGTCTCTTTTACTCTCCTCCCTCTTTCTCTCCGCGCACACACACTTTTTATTCTGACAGGGAGTAGGCAGGACCGTAGCTAATCCAGAGAACAGGCTGTTTAAGTGTGTCTCTGCTATAATCTGATTAATCTGTCCATTCATACGCTCCTCTTCTCTCCTCTCACAGATCTGTTTGAATGTATATGTGTGTGTCAGTGTGTAAGCATACACGTTAATGATCGTTGGTTTGTGTGTGTGTGTGTATGAGAGAGAGAGAGAGAGAGAGAGAGAGAGAGAGAGAGAGAGAGAGAGAGAGAGAGAGAGAGAAGAGAGCCTACACTTTGCCACTGACCCTTCTTTTGTCCACACACTGGTCACCTGTCACACACACACACGCACATACACACACAAACACACACATGCACACAACAGTACTTTGCAGAAAGTTGAAGCTGAAGAAACTGGGGCGCCCTCTTGTTATTGGGGGTGATGGTGCCGGTCATGGACCGCAACATCCTTTGTTGCATGTTGTTCCCCATCTTTGTCCGCCACTCATTTCTTGTCAGCCCTCTCATGAAGGCATAAATACATATTCAGTATATAATATATATTTCTATATTTGCATGTCGAAGTGTCCTTCGCCAAAGATACTGAACCCGCAAATTGGTGTCTGTGTGAGCATTAGTAGCATCTTGATGAGCAGGTGGATCCTTGTATGGCCATCAGCATATGAATGTGTGTGTGAATGGCTGAATGTTGACATGTAGTGTACAGATCTTTGAGGGAGCTGAAGACAAGAAGGGCGCTATATAAAAATGCAACATTTACCATTTAATGAACATTTACATAAACAGACATCTATATACAGGGCAGTAGTGAGGGGAATAGTGCAACTAACTACTCAGGACCCCAACATGGCAAAGGCCCTCAAGAAGCCTGGAATTAAATGTATCATTTTATTTGCAAATGTGAAATTAACCTCATGAGTAAGTTATTATTGTGGCTGAATAAAGGGTGTGACAGACAATTCACCTGTTTTTACAACAGTTTTAATATTGGTGTGTAGGTTGAACCTACCTAGCTAACATCACAACAGCTATCGTGCTGATTAATGATACCTCCATCTTCTCGTGTTGCTGAGGATGTGAGAGAAAGATGAGCTCAGATTTATCAAGCAGTCATTAGCAGTAGTTTACACTGAGAGGAGAGTTGCATCAAACATCAAAAGAGAACACAACTAATTAGCACCGTAAAACTCAAAAACTAAAAAAACTCAAAGTCAAAAACAGTCAGTTTTGGTTTATTATGGAGCCGTCTTTCCTGAAAAAGAGGCAACAATCTGTATCTGTAAAGACCTGAACAACCATGTAGGAAACAATGTTCTACAAGACAAACTAAGTAAACCTCATAATACAAGTATCACAGGCTTCATGGAGTAATTATTGGATTAAATGTGGTATAAAAAGGCCATTAATAACCACTACAGATGCAGTTATTTGTACGTGTGTGAGACTTGATGTATGAAGACATTTTCTGGCTACAGATCTGTCTATATAACATAATGTAACATGTGACAGTATCCATGGTATTCACACATTGAATTTGTGATTCTTCTTCTATCGTTTTATCTCGAGACAGTTATCATACTGGGAAACTTTGCCCTTCTGCTGACTGGCTGACTGGCGTGTCGTATTTGCTCTAATTACTAATGCTTGAGATTCTAATTTGAATATGCCACCTGACCACAAAATACACAACGTAAACACAAAAGTCTTTTCTACAGGTTGATAGATTTGTCTTCATGTCTTCACTTTTTTTTGCTGAAACAGCATCATAACAGCGACTCACTGACTTTACATCTCTTCTCCCCTCTTGTTTTTTTATTAGCTTTTCAATTTGTCCCCACACCAACGCAGCATCACTTTTTTAGGGCCAAATCTTGTGGGAAAACAGAGATTTCTCTCTCAGCCATCCTCCATTGTTGAGTTTGAACAAACGAAGTGACCACAGCAGCCCGAGTCACACAATGACAGACAGCTTATTCAGCTACTTCATCTGTCGCAGCTCCCCAGGGACCAGGCTGTGATCTTTTCCCAGAGCTCCATCTCTCTCTCTTTCACATACTACTTCTCCCCCTTCTTCTTCTTCCTTCTTCCTCTTTCCCTGATTGTCTCTCTCCTCTGACTCTGTTAATATCTGCACAGCATGACTCTATTAAATTTATTTTCCTTTTCTAAAGTTAATGTACATATATTCTTTATTGAAATCATAGTTTTGGGTGGTATAACTGATAATCGAAGCACTTAAAACTGAACACATTCCCTCAACTGTCGTTGAGTAGATGTTAGCACTTTGTTTTTATTTTGTTTATTGACATTTATCGCTGGGGGTTGAAGTGGTTGTAAAGACAGAGTCATTCCTTCAGAGACACCAGCTTCCATCAGTGCCTTCTGGTCATTACTGGTGCATCGTGGGAACAGCTTGGTGAGGACAATGATTGGCTAGAACAAAGAAGCTGGGGGGGGCAACACAAAGGACACGCCCACTGCATGATGGGAACGAACAGCAGAGGAAGCAGATGTTGCCACAGTGGACACACAGGAGGGGAGCGAGAGAGAGAGACAGCAGATGTCTCTCTCTCTCTCTCTCTCTCTCTCTCTCTCTCTGATGAGTTTGATTTGTGTTCACCGCTTTAGAACCAGGTAAGAAGATACAACAGCTTTTCCTGCATTACCTTTGCGCTGCTCTATTGCAGTCGAGTCTCTCTGTTGCTGTGGCAGTGTGGGATTGGGTTTCTGCCAGACAACCACAAGGTTTCTGATGTTCTCTTCAAAATGTCTCCTTAACCCTCTAAAAAGCGTCACTTCCCATTTAAATGCCCCTTCTTGACATGAGAAAAAAACACGATAACCGCACTGAATGACAATATCTCACACAGACAGTTGACAAATTAAAGGCAAAGTCTGAATAAATGAGTGGAGAAACACAGCAATGAATGATGAGGATGCTTCCCTGACAAATCAAATGCCTGTGGGAGATTTTAAAGTGATGTGTTGTCATCAAAACTGAGAGAACATTTCTTAGAGAGAGAGCTTGAGTCACAGAGGCCCAACACCTCACTGAGACTGGTTTTCATCTAATTTGTCTTTCGTCTGTTGGCATTTTGTTTCTTCCAACACTTAATTTAAGCTTTATGATGCTTACAATTAGTAAAACATTTAAACTCAAGGCAGCATGGTTTCGTTTATGGACGAACCATTAAATGAAACCTATAAATGTCTTGTGCATGATTTTATACACATTACCCATGCACTTTCAGAGTAACATATTTGGTATCTTTAACATCGTATTGGTATTTCTAACATCGAGTTACGTTTCATGAAGTTTGATGAATTCTTTTCACATCAAGATGAAGTGTATTTGCATTTTGTGAATATGACCAGATCAAGTAATAACTCATTAGAAGCTTTTCTTTAACTTCTGCAGGATACGTTCTTTGGTAAACCGGGAGACTTTCTTGGTTCCACATCTCAGGTACCAAAATATACATCTTACATAAGAGTGGCAGCTCAAATAAATATTTCTCCATCTTATTTACAGGGTTTAGTTGGGATGGCACTGCAACACCTCAGCCATGATAGAGAAAGCTAGTGAAACTTTAAATCAGTCTGCTGATAAACCACAGGAAACTGAACTAACATGCAGTCTTGATTGTCTCATCCTTTCTTCAAATGTACCAGTAGTAATATCACTTATTTGAGGTGTTGTTGCTGTCTCTGGCTCACATTGTAAAAGTGACCTGCACTGTCTTTCTGTAGTGAGCTTCCTCTGTGTGAGCTGGTTGGACAGTAGAAGTGTTGGCTTATAGTTTCTGCAGGAAGCATTGATGTTTGGTTGATATTATACGGTGAACAGCTAAAAGTCACGAGTCAGACTGACTCTCACAAAAGGTGTTAAGAGTGAAAGTGAATCACCATTTACAGAACAAGAAAGGGAGCTCATGCAGTCTTGTATCAAATTGAATACATTTTTTTGGATGCCATGAATGCTTCTATTAGTTCTTGCTCAGGCTGCAGCCGCTCTGTCCCTTCCTGCCTCTGATTACCCATCTTGATCTCATGCACAATACAATGGCTAGGATTGAAACTTATAAAATAAATGTCAAATCTCCAGTTTTATCTTATTTCAGCTGCGTACCTATAAAAAGTGCAAACAAATTGAACAAATGTCACGTCTTATATCAAGATAACTTAAGAAGTGAGACATGAGGCTTTTAAATGACATTACCTCATAACCCTATCCCTTTACAGCTTGTGTTATTTCTGATTTCACCCATTTTCGATGTCTTATTTTGTGTCTTTGCAGTTTCTTTATTATCAGTTTCTTTGGGAATGTGCTCTCTGCTTTTTACCTTCCACATATATTTGACTATTCTTGTTGTAACTTAATAACTTAGGCTGGTTTACCTCTTTACACTAATTTACACAAGGTATTGTCAGTCCATGGGAATACACTCTTCTCTTCAATGTGGCCATTCATGATGGCTAGACAAATTAAACAACTAATTCACACAATAATAAATCCCAATTCATCCCATGAAGATATAAAAGAAGAACAGCTGATGAGAACAAATGTCGCTGTGTTCGCTGACGGTGCCACCAGGGAACAGTCATCACTTAAAGCAATTGAGACATCACTAGGTTGCCAAATTTGATAGACAAACATTTAGGTTGCCAGGTCTGATGCTTTGAGACGAGAGGTGTGGTCGAGACCCAGTAAAGTGTGCTGTGGGATGTTTCTGTGATTAGGCTCTGTGTCTCAGTGTGTATGGTCTTTGTTTTCATCTGTGTGGTGTGTATGTGTGGGAATGGACCCTGGTCTGACTTGTTGATTAATGGCCAGTGTGTGTATGTGTGAAAACGCTCCCGGTCCTGTTTCCATGCTAATGAGTAGCAGCAGATGGGAGAGAGGAGACTGGACCAACAATGAACAAACACACCAGCAGCCGCACAACTTAAAAACCCAAACAGACCCTCCTGTTGGGCTTGTTTCGTCGTACGCACACACCCTGATATTATGACTTGGAGCATGTAAACGCTGAATACAGTCATCTCTGTCCTGGATGTGATCATGGCAATGTTATCTTAGAACATATATACTGCCTTTAATCAATGTCATGTACAAGTCTTGGCTCGTACAGTCTGTTCCACTTGATAAAAACAGGTTAATTTCCCTTTTTAAGTACATTTTTTTCTATGTGCAACATAAACACAATAGTTTGGCTTGGTCCCATGTTCACACAATTTTTCTCCATCAAAGTTTGGTGTTGTTTGGAGTTATGTTTACCTAGCAAAACATTTGAACAAAAATGTGTCTTGTCACACTGCAATTGAATTGCATTGGTTTTGTTATATAACAACAGGGGTGTAGTAGTGAGGGGAGTAGTGCTACTAACGCACTACTTAGGGGAGGGTCTTCAAAAAGACCAGAATCAAATGTTTGTTTTTATGTGCAATTTTGAATTATAATGTGTTTTGCTTATTGTTACTTCACACTTTGAATGTTTAAACCTTCTCTGTGCAGAATAATGTTACGTGCAAAGTTTGATACTAGAAGGCTGTTGTCAAAGTCATCAGCTGAAGGGGGAAAGTATCTCTGAGCTCACCTGACATGGAAACTTGAAATCTCCAGTGCACATACACTGAGAATGCACTTTTAAGTGAAGTGAATCATTTTAAACATGTCTGGAAACAGGGATGACAAGAAACATGAGCTGCAATTTTGTTTGTTTTTCTTATTATACATCTTCCTGTCTCTCTATTTGTACAAATTAGTACACAAGGACAATTTATATTAAATAACAAGTTACTAAGCTAACCCAAGGCCATGTCATAGAACAACTAAATTTGAAAACACATCTTTTCTATTACCCACCTCAGTGTGGACGTAGCCTGAGCTAAAACATTGTTGCTGAACCCTCACCTTATCCCAGAGATGACAGTGAGGTAGAGTAATACTGTACAGTTTCCTGTCCATCCCTGCGTTTCAGCTGAGCTATAGATTCAAGCCTAAATATTTGTTTAGCTTTTTGTACCATCAAGGCCAATTCAATTAAAGAGCAGCTGTGGAAAATAGACAGTAAGGGGAACTACATTGTGGAGAGGACCTGAGAAAGACATTGAGGACAAATAAAAAGAGAGATGAAGGAATAAGATGAAGGGATAAAGAGAAGCACAGTGCGAGGAAGACTGTATTCATGAGATCACGCACCATGCACTTATTTTGAGATACTGTATGTGTTGGCATCTATGTATATGTTATTGTGGGTGTGAGCTGGTGTCTGTCGATGGGCGCATTTGTGCTGATTATGTATGTTTCCCTGTGCCTTTGAGTGTGTGGTTGAGTGTGTGTGTGTTTGTGTCACTTCCAGCACTGTGTGCCGGTCCAACCTACTAGACAAATATAAACACTTCCCCTTGTAAGGCCAGATAATACTACCACTGATTAGAAACACAACTCTGTGTGTGTGTGTGTGTTTGTGTGTGTGTGTGTGTGTGTGTGTTAACACCACAGGAAACGCTGCCTGTGTCCTGCCAAGAGTCTTTTTTATTTTTCAATCTTTCATTCTCCATCCTCACTCATTTCCTTCATTCAATCTCAGTCTTTCTGCTTTCTCTTTCTGGCCCACTTACTTGTGCAGCAGCAAGCTGTGACATTAAAGGTTCACTATACAATATTCAGGGCATTAATATAGCAGCAAACAGCTGTGTAAAGATATAGCAGAGTAATGTCTACCTGAGCAGCGAATGAAGTCGCTCTCCCTCTGTGTGTGTAATCCAAGCTTCTCGTTGCTTTGTTTACATAGCCGGGCCGGTTGCGTGTGCATGTTAGTGCATGTGAGTCCCTGTTTGTGTGCCCCACTGGCTAGCTATTCGAAGCCGCTGTGCCCATATGCGATTGCAGCTGATAACGTCGTCCCAACAAACGGCATTCACCGTCCGGTTCCCCGAGGTTAGCTCTGTCAGCACTATTGACGGTTCCACTGTTTGTGCTGTTAGCACAGTTAGCTGCTGGCTGCAGTCTCGGCCATGGTTATGTTGAGAGCCATTGGAGGCAATCCCTCAATCACAGATTTTCTCTGAATTCTGCTTCAGGCTACTTTATTAATTCATACAATGTTTGAGTGTTCCCCCTTATATAGTCCAAGCCAGCTCTTTGTCATCTCATAATCGTTTCATGTTTAAGCTTGACACAGCAAAATTAAAAGGTTCAAGGTTCAAGGTTCCTACAAGACCAACATATTCAAGTTACAGGAGAGGACTGCTGACAAGCAACAAGCTAATGCCCCTGAGTCAAACGAAAACAAATCACACACTCACAGCCATTAAATGCATGTACATATGTAGTGTGTGTGTGTGTGTGTGTGTGTGTGTGTGTGTGTGTGTGTGTGTGTGTGTGTGTGTGTGTGTGTGTGTGTGTGTGTGTGTGTGTGTGTGTGTGTGCAAGATAGAGACTCCTAAGGAATGCTCTTAGTGCTGTTATAGTTGCTGCGAACAGGAAATAGATTCCCAGAGACAGGAAGTAACTTCATTGAGAGAGGAAGTGTTTGCCAGCATCCGCCCTCTGTCTGCTGGATGGGGAAGGAAGGAGAGAGGGTTGGAGTGAAGGGCATGGGGGAGGGGAGAAAAAGCTAAATAGAGAGTTGTTTTAGGAAGAGGAGAAAGAAAGAGAGCATCATACATTGTAAAATCTTATTTACCTTTTAAAGAAAAGACTAAATTATACCAAAGAAATGACACTGTCCTGATGACTGCAGGTGGATTGGACAGAATGCACAACATAAACATCAAAACCTGCAAAGCAGAGGTCAAGCATGAGTGTAAGAAGGAAACCTAATTATTGTGTTGTAGTAGGCACATTCTATTGACAAAAGTAGACCCAGTCCACATACTTGCTCTGAAAGGTCTATAATATTGTGCTACACTTTTGGGAAAGCCCTTTGTTGTCAAGTACATTTTATATCACCAAATGTCACAAATTACATATTTGTCTCAAAGGGTATTGGTTTATGAATGAGACGTTCAACAGTCTGTTCACTACATACTTCTGGCCATGTAGTGTAGTGGAGTGAGTTACACTATACTGTGAACTACAGGTCACCTCCTTATTCTCACACTCCACAGTGAACTCGGTCTTGAGACAGAAGTTGCTGCATGTATGGAGGTTATAACATGTGTCACCCCACCGCTCCTCACACTCTTAAAAACTCCCAAGGGACTAGAGAGATTGTTTGAGGTGAAAGGTCAGCGGTGTGTGTGTGTGTGTGTGTGTGTGTGTGTGTGTGTGTGTGTGTGTGTGTGTGTGTGTGTGTGTGTGTTTGTGTGTGTGTGTGTGTGTGTGTGCGTGTGTGTGTGTTCCTGGATGCATGCCTGTCTTGGTAAGTAGCGCTGAGGAAGTTTGTCGACACACACTCACACACACACACACACACACACACACACACACACACACACACACACACACACACACACACACACACATAGTCCATCTTTGCCACATTGCCTCTGTTTTGTCACCATCATGACTTCTCTGCACTTCATCTCTAAGACAAGGAAAGTCTGACTCTAATGCGGTGGAGACCTGTGGAGTTAAAGCTAACAGTTATAACTGGAACTCAAAGTCATTTTTTATTTGCTATAAACAGTCAACTAACACTAACTCAGTCTGCCAATCGGTCAGTGGAGACAAATACACTGAAAATGAACAGATGAAATGACGGTAAGCAGCTCTGTCGAGGCATGTTGTTTTGAGGGAGAAAGTTTAATGTGTGTAGGTGTGTGTGTGTGTGTGTGTGTGTGTGTGTGTGTGTGTGTGTGTGTGTGTGTGTGTGTGTGTGTGTGGAGATGGCACTCGATGGACAGATGGTCCTTTGTGACTCCTGACACCTGCCAGCTGCTGCTCTGCTCCTCTTCACCTCTTTTTCCTTCTCCTCTCACCTCATCATCTCTTTTCTTCTCTTCTCCTGCTCTGCTCTACTCGTCCGGCCTTTCTTCTTTAGCTGTTGAAAATACATTTAGACGATCAAATAGATGACCGATGAGCAACTTCCTGTGGGGTTTCAAATTGAACACAAATCGCATCAAGTTCAATGACATTTCATTAGCACACAGCATGCTCAATACAACCCAAATATATTTAGCTAGTGGTGCAATAAAAGAAAGCGTGAGAGAAAATTGTATGTAATGTATGTGGAGCAGCAGTGGTTAGCTTAACTAGACAGAATAATCTGCGACGATGAGGATGTTTTACAAACTTGTTATCGGTTGAACTGGGCTCCGATAGTAGTCTGAAAATATGTGTGTGCGTGTGATTAACTCCTGATATCCGCCGATTTATTGGCGATCGGCTTTTTCCTGCTCCAAACTCTCTAATTGTAACCACAAGGTTTCAGGTTCAGATTCCTCAACAGTCTTACACTCCCTCAACACCAACCACCTGCTACTGTTGAGCAAGGCACCATTTAACCACTTAGAGGCTAGAGTGTGTGAAAGCAGAGTCACCGTTGTCACTTTGAAAAGGCAGGTTGCACAGAGCACTCAGCCAATCCAAGAGAGGCCATTTTCACACTAATGTGGTTAAATCTGAAATGTTAAAAATGTTTATATGGTGTGTTCAACCACTAAAAACAGATATGTATTTCTCTTCAAAGGATGGTCTGATGAAAAAGGGGTTTTACAAACATGCTGAGGTTGTTAAGAGTTACGAAATTACAACATGTTCTTTTGATTACATAACATTGTTGTGCCCTCAGCAACAGATTGACATGATTGGAGAAACTGCATTCAGATGTAAAACATACCTGATGACACCACACATTAGCAAAATAAAAGCTTGAGGGAGACCACTTTAAGATTTCAGTGATAGAAAAGGAAGACGCTTGGCGTCTGTTAGTTACTGTTTTCTTCACTAAATGGTAGCCAGTACATGGGATCGATCACAGCTGTTTAAGACGAGGAGGTTTTCTTTCCTCCTCATTCATGACGTCACACGGCTCTACAGTTGGAGGAAATGTTTGAAATGGGAAAAGAGGGTCTGCTGCTGGGTGTTGGTTTCCCTGCTGGGTGACACGTGGGTTTACAAAAGTCAGAGTGAATTCCAGACCCTCTCTCACAGCCTGAGAAAACAATCCTGTCTGCACCGACTGACCGTCACTCTCACCTCCTCTCCTCTCTGTCAGTCGGTGCAGGACAGCTGGCCGGCTGAGTGTGGATGCATATCTGTCTATGTGTAGGTATCTGGGGTTTATGTGTGTGTGTGATCCTCAGAGGTCAGAAGTCAAGCTGTGGTTCACAGAGAGCCACGTTGTTCCCCTCCTAACAGGAAGGGAGGGCACTGTCCATATGCTGTCTTCACTCTCTCACACACACACACACACACACACACACACACACACACACATATAGATTCACACTTTCACACAACATACAGATTGGTCACAAATTCCAGCTGGTACACACAAACACATAGACACAATGTACACACTCATACATTGATGTACACACACACACACACACACACACACACACACACACACACACACACACACGTAAACACTTGATTAAAAGATATGAACAACTTTACTCCACTCAAATGTCAACACGTGCACAAACACACACAGCAGCTCACACAATGTCGACACTATGCACTCAGCACTTATTGTATTCATACTAGTTTGTTGCACTTATTGTATTCGTTTGTTTCTGCACTGTACGTTGGCTCTGGTTTATGCTCTTAGATGCTTGTTTAAAAAAGGAGATGCACTTATGACTTCTGGTGACTAGTAGTTCTCTTGAATACCTATGTTGAATACACTTATTGTAAGTCGCTTTGGATAAAAGCATCTGCTAAATGACTGTAATGTAATGTAAAGTAATGTAATGCAGGTTTAATCTAAAAACAATCTCTCCATTTTGATCTTCCAGCCCACATTAAGTGAATTATTTTCCCTTTACCTTGTGGAGTTTTTGACCACTAGTTGCGCTGTGGAGCAATGTTTTTACAAGTGGGTCCACATCTTGGTTGCATTGTCCATCTGAGGTTATTCCACCGATAGACAGGTGGTGGCATTAACTCACACAGAAGAGAAGCGGTGTGATAAATGATAGTGAAAAAGAATTCAAATGTATGTAAACAATGTAGGAATAAAAAAAAAAATGTAATCGACTTTGAACGTTTTTTTGAGTAACGAAAAGCAATCAACACATTTATTAAGACAATAAGTTAAATTATTGTGCCAAAATTACAACAACACAAAAATAAAAGCACAACTGAGTAATAAATATAATATAGGAAGTAATACTAACACTAGTGGCTAATAGAATAACAATAAAATTAAGCTCTGGAAAAGGATTTTTTATTTATTTTTTGATAGACAAGTTCTTTGTTTGAAGCATACTGAGGCCGTAACTTTTGAATGTCACTATATCACACAGTTTCTAACCCTTATTGGTTATTTGTCTGGATGACTATGAGCACATTATACATTCAGATCATTATTAACACTCTTTATACTCACTGAGGTCTGACAATATAAAAAAAAAATGTAAACGAACAAAATCACGGCGATCTTTATAAAAACAACCTCTAAAGTGTGGACGCATGTGGTTTTCAAATGTAAACAGAGACCACATCAAGTCTCAGGACAGCAGCTGTAAAATGAAGACACTTCATCTACTGAGTCTCCCCTCAAATACAAACACTTTTACTTTTCCAACACACTCACTGACACTTGTTTGGCTTCTCTCTCTTGCTTATTACACACTTCTATTCCCCTTGGATTACTTTATTTTCTCTGCCAGCAGGATGAAGACATACGCACGAGTGTGTGCAGCCAGCTGCATACAGCTGTGTCCTCATATTGTTTCATGACATCTTTTATAGGCTTTAGAAGGTATGCACACAAGGAGGGCAGAGTTTAGGATTTATTGTACCTTTGTACACAAACAAAAACAGCTGACAGTTGAGTTCACACACACACACACACATTGTTACTATACATACACAATAGGAGAAGGTTCTGAGCAGAAAATGACAAGATGCAAAGAGGTTTATAAGTCAAAGTGCCAAATATCCAAGATGAAGGCAGAGTAATCTGCATTGTGTGACTCCTGAAAACATAATCCAAGGTTACGTTCTCCTGTTGCTACTCTGCAGGATATGGTGCATTGCCTTCCTTTTTGTCCTCATCGTATCAATTTAAAAGCAATCTACAAAGATCTCACATAAGCCAAATCAACAGTAAACAGTTTGAGTCAGAGGAAAATAATAACCGTTCCACCACAACAGCTCCACTGATACAACTGGATACATGTGAATGGTTGGCGTGAAGTGAGTAATCAATAAAGATTCAATCTGTGCTCAGTGGAGGAAGTGCATGTTACATACTGTATGTCAACAGATTATAATCCCCAAACAATCTACTACTTTAAAGGATAAAAAGCATATATTTATATTGAATGCCATGTGGTAGTTTATCATACAGTACTGAAGTATAACAACACTCATCCTCACATCATGTTTGCTTTTATTTTCTTTAATCTAATTCTGTTCTGAATCTGTTGAGAGTTGTGAGTGCAGATTGATTTCTCTACAGTGTCTTATCACACGACAGTAACTCCTCCTTCTTACCCCAAAATAACGCAGGATATATTCAGCACAGACCATTTGGAAGCTCTCCATGTAAAAACATCTCTATCATAGAAACCACTGACCAGTGTCTCTGGATTGGATTTGTAAATAAGATTACCAAGCCAGAGGGGGGAAAAATAAATAACACTCTGCCTCATTGTCCTTACAACACTCACTGTGTGAGTGTTTTTGTGCTTTTGGCTCATTTCAGAGAAAACACACTCTATAAACTGAACACAACTGATGGTTTGAAAAGTGATGTTTGATTCCTTAATCTGCCTCGGAGGTTTTTTGGACTTTTTACAAACAAACAAAAAAGCTCCAAACAAGAAGAAGGTAACATCATTATTCCCTGGAAAAGACGGCTCGACTGGCACACACAGAAATAATGAGTTGTTCTCACACCTCCCCATCTGGACTGATCATTTCTCAAGTTAATCACAACAGGCAGGTGGGGCACACACACACACAGACACACACTCCAGGAATGTTAAGACAAATGTTTAGTGTTTACACTGCACCTCTTGTTGTTTACTTTCAGTTGCAATTGTTGTTTGGGGCTGTAAATCTAACATCAGCAATAACAAACCATTTTGAGCAGCCGAACGCCAGATGACAATAAGTGAATTAATAAATCATAAATCAACCTTTCTTATCAACAAATACATGTTTCTCACAAATCATTTGTTAGTCTGGAGATATGGTTGCAAGTAGATATTAGGGACACGTTTTGAAACTGTGGTGAACTGTGTGATGCATCATAAAAGACCAATAGATGAACACCAGCGCCCCCAACGGTCTAATCCATGTGGCTGTGTCATATAACTAACTCAGTATGCTTAACAGAAAATAACAGTACCAATCAATAAAAACAATTACAAGATTTAATCATGAACAATTTCTGAGAAATTAAATACTATAACCAACTGTCCTGATGGAAGCGAAGAAAAAACATTTTGAAAGAGCTGTATTTATAACCGTTAACTATTGTTCTGTTACATTCTGTTGATGACTTTGTGGATATTCTTGCTCCAGATGTGAAATTTAGGTTTATTATTAAAAAGCAATAATTATTTTAAGGAATGAGAATAAGCTACACGGTTAGCAAATGTGAACTCTTAATAAACCAAAGTCTGACAATATTTATTAGACATCAGATTAGATAATTATGCAACATGAACCAATAGTGCTACTGCTAATCTCACAGTTGCACAATTAACAGTCTAGTGTGTGATGTAAACCAGTTAATTGTATTAGAATTCAAACATATTAGACAACAATAGTAAAATCTTCAAGGAGAGGCTGGATAACATATATGGTCCACCAGTGTCTCCAACTTTGATCTTTTAATTGCAAAACCATGATTGTTAAATCCAATGATGTCATGCATGTTCAATTTAGATTAGGATTACCGGTATATCAGTGAGTGAGGTTAACATGCAGAGAGCGCCCTCTGCTGGGTATCTGTATCGTACATCAGGAGCTCTCCAGACGATGGACACAATATCATAAACATCTCAACAATCAAATGCTCTCCAGTGAAATACAATGAAACAAATATGACTCCCCCCCCCCCCCCCTAGGTATGAATCAAGTTAAGAAAATGTGTTTGGGAAGTAAGAGTAGTTTTTGAGACAGTGGTGAGGGAACGATGTGGTACAGTAGAGACAGAAACCACCAGAGTATTACAAATCTGTTAAAGTGACAGAGCTACATTAATTTACTTTATTATTTACATTACATTTACAAAAGTAAACTAGAACTTATGTCAGCTGACGTTGCTGTTGTGTAGTTACTAATTCAATTATGACAGATGTTCATGAAGCACATTTGGGAATTATTGTCTTTTGTCTTCTCTTCACAGGGAATGAACGTTGTATTCTTGACAAACAGCGGCCAAAACTAACTGTCCAACGAGATAAAAACAGTTTTTACGTTGGCTGAAGGTCTCACCAGAAGCCTTGAGAAAAAGTAATGAATGATATTCTATAATATTTACATAAATTGTAGCATGAATTCATTGGTGATTAATCATCCGTTTACAAAATTAAACAGCCTTGTTGCAGACCTCCCCGACGGCATCCTGCAGCTTCTTAACGGACTCCATCACCAGCCGGAAACTTTCATGGAAGCTGCCGTTCCCTTCCTTCACCCAGGCCGCCTGCAGCTCTCTGACCCACGTCAGAATCCCGTCCAGCTGTTTCTGCACCTCCCTCTGCTCCTCCAGCTCAGCGAGCAGGGCCTGCCTGGCACACACTTCCGCTTCGTAGGCTCTCTGCAGGTCAGCCAGGGACGACTCCAACCTCAGCACCTCCTTGATGGAGCAGGACCACAGACAGATACATCAGTTTCCTGTTTTCAGTAGCATACGCACAGATTATAGGAAGTAGAAATAAACCATATAGTAACAGACACAAATGGCCAATACATAAAAACATGTCACATTGTTAAAGGACAAATCAATCTTATCAGTAAGGAACGTCTTTTGAGGGCAAAGACACATATATCAATATGAAGGTTAGCTTTCAGACGCATCTGAGTCTTCAGCACGAAGATACAAAGTCATCACGTGACTCCAGTGTCACACGTAGGTCATGTGATACAAACAAACAAAGAATTGTGAACAATTGTGCGATGCGGTTAAACACTTGGGGCAAAAACTACGCGAGTTAAGATTATTTAGTCAAACTGTAAATTAGTTTTTAGATCAATTTAAATGTATCTTTGAGAATATCTTCTCACTTATCTAGAATATACACTGAAAGTGATTTCTCACATGCTTATATTTGTCAATATGGATCAGCCGTGTGGTGAATACCAATAATAATGATTTTATACTAAGCACATGACATAAACTTTATCACAAGGATCAGTTAAATTCAGTATTTTGAGAATTGTGACCAGGATACCTATTGAGAGAAAGCTTTTACATCTAATTATTCAACGGTGTCACAGTTTCTAAATTGCCTAAAATATATATATTGTCTTTTTTTGTGAATGTATGTCATTTTTAATTGTTGTTACTTTTAACTATTACATAAACACTGATACAGATATGTATTTCAAGAGCTAATAATATATATATATAGCTTTAAAAGAAGTGTGTCGTATACAGAT
This sequence comes from Leptoclinus maculatus, assembly GCA_032191485.1. NCBI lineage: Eukaryota > Metazoa > Chordata > Actinopteri > Perciformes > Stichaeidae > Leptoclinus > Leptoclinus maculatus. Next base: position 30,338,618 of record JAVDOI010000001.1, on the reverse strand, counting down.
AAACTGTGGTTTAGAGCAGGTTAGTAGGAAGATTAAGTGTCACAACACTAAACCTACAGAGAATAAGCTTTAATTTGAAAGTGTTTGATTGAACAATGAGGGATTTCCTTCTGCAATTAAAAAAACTAAATATTTACAGTAAAGTACATGATGTGTGAGTAACGTTAACGTTATAAAGGCTAAATAAAACAGAGGCTTGTCCGACTTTAATGCCATCTAGTGCTCATTGAGTGATCTCCTAATAACTGTATCTAATGACTCCTCCACACACCTGTATGTGCTGGGGGTAGGTCTTGTGGAGCTGGTCCTCGGGGAGGAGGACATTCGTCGGCACGGAGAAGCAGCGGTCGGCCAGCAGTGCTTCCATCCGCTCCGACAGTTTCTTGAACCGCTCCTCGAGGAACTGCTGCAGCTTCCGGCTGCACTCCCTGGCCCGGGACCGGAGGAGCTCCTCGGCCTCGGCCGACTCGCCTTTGCTGAGCTGCCTCACACACACCTTCTCCACGACGGGTAAGATGTCGTACAGGCAGTCCTGGAAGGCGCTGTAGACCCGCAGCATGCATGTCTGCGGGGTGAAGCCGAAAAACTGTGTCTCGTACAACTTTAAAGTCGACGGAAGGATATTGTCCGCCTCTTCGTCGAGCTCTTCGCGGACATCCACCTCCATCTTTTAACGGGTTTCCCGCGCGCTGTTGAATCGCTGACGTTTCTTCTTCTTCGTGTAACGTTTTTTTGGCGGTTGTCAAAGTAACGAGGTGGTGCTCTCTCGCTATCTAGTGGTATGGAAAGATACAGCGCACTACAGCACTGCCATCGAATCCAAAGCTAGATGCTGCGAATATAATAAGATATAATAAGATATAATAAGATATAATAAGATATAATAAGATATAATAAGATATAATAAGATATAATAAGATATAATAAGATATAATACAATATAATACGATATAATAAAATATAATAAAATATAATAACATATAATAACATATAATAACATATGATAACATATGATAACATATGATAACACATGATAACATATAAGATGTAATAAGATATGGTGATAAAATAAAGGCCAGTCAGTTACTTAGATAGATAGATAGATAGGAACTTTATTCATCCCCAGGGGGAAATTAGTTTGTAGCAGCAGCAATTTACAGAGTAAAATATAAAATTGTACGTATGGAAATGCATAATATATACAGTACAATAAAATAACAGAGCAGATATTGAATTTGAAGAAATAGAATAATAAAAAATAAGATAAAATAGAATAAAAATGCACAGTATATACAATGAATTAGAATGGTATTAAATTAACATCTAGGTAAACTAAACAAACTGAACAGTAGTGCAAGGATCATGGTATTAAATTAACATCTAGGTAAACTAAACAAACTGAACAGTAGTGCAAGGATCGCCAACAAGCAACAACCGTGTGTAGTGTTGTTGTAGTCATTTGAAGGATGATGATCTGGCCAGAGGTGATTTATTATATGTTATAGCAGATATAGCAGATACTTGCTGCTAGCCTTATGCATAAATCTGCATTTTTACTTGTTCATATATTTATAAATTACATAAATTAAATAAAAATCAAGAACACGAAACTACCAAACCTCAGATTAGTTAAAATAGCTTACTGACACAAAATAGTAACGTTTTAGAAAGGCTTTAGAATTGTTAAGAAACAGATTTGTGGATATGGTATTTATCATTGTTACCATTTAATTCATCCGTTTCATTTTCATTTTATCCCTAACAAATACATTTCTCAAACCTATATAAGGATTTGACTTCATCTCTGATGTTTTGGCACTTGCTGCCTGTTTTTGAAAGGTTGGGAAAACAACCAAAAACAGATGCAAAACAAACCCAATGAGATGCAAAATTACCAAAAGTAGACGCAAAATGACTACAAACACTGTGCAATACTTATTCTGTCTGTATATATAATATTGCAACACAACAATGATTCTGTCTGTATATATAATATTATATATATAATATATATTATATAATATTTTAGTTATTGTGGATTTTTTACTTTTTTAATATTCTTTACTGTTTACTTATTTATAATACTTGTTTTGATACATTGTTTTTTACTGTGTCTCTTGTTTGCACTATCCACTATGCTGCTGTAATCCTGTAAATTACCCCACTGCGGGACTAATAAAGGATTATCTTATTTTATGTTACATTACATTACATTACAGTCATTTAGCAGACGCTTTTATCCAAAGCGACTTACAATAAGTGTATTCAACATCGGTTTTCAAGAGAACTACTAGTCACCAGAAGTCATAAGTGCATCTCCTTTTTTCAAACAATTATCTAAGAGCATAAACCAGAGCTAACGTACAGTGCAGAAACAAACGAATGCAATAAGTGCCACAAACTAATACGAATACAATAAGTGCAACAAACTAGTATGAATACAATAAATGCTAAGTAAGTGCTAAGTGGAAGGCTCAGGGTAGGCCTTCTTGAAGAGGTGAGTTTTCAGCCTGCGCCGAAAGATGGGCAGCGACTCTGCTGTCCTGACGTCAGTGGGGAGTTCATTCCACCACTGTGGGGCCAGGACAGAAAACAGCCGTAGGGACCTCTGAGCGACGGGGCAACCAATCGCCCCGAGGCAGCAGAGCGAAGTGGTCGGGCGGGGGTGTAGGGCTTGACCATGGCCTGGAGATAGGAAGGAGCTGTTCCATTCACTGCCCTGTTGGCTAGCACCAGACTCTTAAACTGGATGTGAGCTCTTACAGGTAGCCAGTGTAGAGAACGGAGAAGGGAAGTTGTGTGGGAGAACTCGGTGCGGGCAACCCTTCCCCGGGAGGAACAGTAGCTCAGTTTTGTCCAGGTTGAGCTTGAGGTGGTGTGTCGCCATCCACTTCGAGATGTCAGCCAAGCACGCAGCGATGCGTGCCTCCACTTGAGTGTCACCGGGGGAAATGACAAGACCAGCTGGGTGTCATCGGCATAACAATGGTAAGAGAAGTCATGCGAGCGAATAACAGAACCCAGAGATGTTGTGTAGAGCGAGAAGAGAAGGGGGCCCAGGACTGAACCTTGTGGAACCCCTGTAGTCAGCATGCGTGGTTCCGACACGGCCCCCCTCCATGTCACCTGGTAGGATCGACCTGTCAGGTAGGATGCAAACAGGGAGAGTGCAGAGCCTGAGACGCCCATCCCCTCGAGGGTGGAGAGGAGGATCTGGTGGTTCACAGTGTCAAACGCCGCAGACAGGTCCAGGAGAATCAAGACAGAGGAGAGAGGGTTAGCTCTCGCGGCGTGAAGCGACTCCGTCACCGCAAGGAGGGATGTCTCAGAGGAGTGACCCACTTTGAACCCGGACTGGTGGGGGTCCAAGAGGCTGTTCTGGTGGAGATAGGAAGACAGTTGATTAAAGACAGCACGTTAGTGTTTTGGATAGAAAGGGTAGAAGAGAAACCGGTCTGAAGTTCTTGACATCAGAGGGGTCAAGTGATGGTTTCTTCAGAAGGGGGGTGACTCTGGCAGTCTTGAAAACCGTAGGAAAGCATCCTGAAACGAGAGATGTGTTGATGAGGTGGGTGAGGAAAGGAAGGTGTTCAATCGCAATAGACTGAAGAAGAGGGGAAGGGATCGGGTCAAGGGAGCACGTGGTGGGGCGGTTAGATGTAACAAGGTTGAGGACCTCGTTAGGGGAGAGGGGAGCAAGATAGGGTAAGATGGGGCATGGAGAGGGGAGGGAGAGCTGTGGGGGAAGAGCTGGAGAGGGTAGAGAGGGAGAGGGTGGACAGGGACACTGTTAGAGGGAGGGAGAGGGTGGACAGGGACAGGGGGGCTGAGAGAAGGAGGACCTGATATCGTTTACCTTCTTGTCAAAGAAGTTGGCGAAATCGTCAGGGAGAAGGGAGGAAGTAGGAGGAGGGAGTGGGGGTTGGAGGAGTGAAGAGAACATTTCGAAGAGTTTTTTAGGATTGGAAGCAGAGGTTAGGATTTAAGAGCGGAAGAACGCAGCTTTAGCAGTAGATGGAGAGGAGGAAAAAGTGGAAAGAAGAGCTTGGAAGTTAAGGTCCTCCGGGAGTTTGCCTTTTCTCTATTTACGCTCAGCCTCTCTTAGGCTCCGTCTGTCAGTATGCACTGAGTCCGACAGCCATCGGGCAGGTGGGGTTGGCCGTGCAGGCCTGGAGGTGAAGGGACAGAGGTTGTCCAAAGAAGAGGATAGGGTGGAGAGGAGAAGATCAGTAGCAGTATCAGGGGATAGGAGAGAGAAGGATTCAGGGTCAGGTAGAGCAGAGGTAACAGAAGAGGAAAGATCAGCTGGGGAGAGGGAGCGGAGATGACTACGGGTAGAAACCATGTGGGTAGGTGGCGGAAGTAAGGGGGGAGAGGAGAGGGAGTAAGACATGAAATAGTGGTCAGAGAGCTGGAGGGGAGTGTTATCTTATCTTAAAGGGACGTAAAATGACTAAAAGTAGACTCTTTAAGTTTGGGTGTCTTATTCCAATGAAATCAGGATTTCTAGGATCAAGTCATCGTTGGTTTTGGAGGATTTCCTGTATTTATTTGCCTGTATGTTGCTGAAATGTTTGTTCATTGATTTAAAAAAATCTAATACAAAAAAACCTTACGTCATGACGTGTTACGTACGTCGGGGGCACGCCCCCTGGTTCGAACGAAAGGGACATGCGCGTGCGCTTCCTTCCTCCACAGCTCCTGCTTCTCTTGGTTCTGCCTGTGTTGATAGCGGCGTTTGCTTTCACACGTGCAATCTCTTCTATGTGAAGCTCTCTCGGTGGGACCCGATTATAAACTCACCCTGCTCTATCAGAATAGGTAAAGTAAACATTGGAGTTGTGTTTGATTTTTCTACAGCTGCGCAGCCGCTTGCGTGTGGGCGGGGTGGAGGTGGGGGGCTGGAAGTTTAGCTGTGTTAGCTTGGTGCTGTTAGCTAGCTAATGCGTCTACTTTTTGTTGTGGTGTTGCTAACGTTAGCTAGCAAGCGAGCTAGTTGAAGTGTAACAAATACACTAGTTAGGTTATAGGTGTGTCTACTACTAGCTGTGAAGCTAACATGTGATGTTCCCTCCGTGTGGTATTGTTTCCAGGTGTAAAGCCATAGTAACCGACCACCATGGGGGCTTATCTGTCGCAACCTAACACGACCAAGACCTCTTCCGATGGCGGCAACGGCGACATGAGCTACGGCTTCTCTGCCATGCAGGGCTGGCGCGTCTCCATGGAGGTGAGGCGGAAAATGAATGACCGGATCAAAAGACAACCATGTTGCCGCTTCTTGAACGCAACGAAAAGAGATTTTGATTTTGAGTTGTAAATGGCGGGATAAGGGGTTTGAGGCCTGCTTCTGTATGTGTGTCTTAGCGTAGGGCTGACTGAGATCTTTCCACAGCACACAGAGTCGCACCTCTTAGCATCAGCTGCAGTGATGGATTAAATCCATGATTTACCCACAGGGTGTTTTTGGTATGCTGAGTTGCATTGTAATAACACTAGAGCATGTAATTGATGCCTGCTGTTTGACTCTTTTCTGTTCTCATAAGAAAGTACTTATATTACAACTTCCAGTGTCATTGCCTCATTCTGTCACTTCTGATGAGAAAATCAGTTAATTAGGAATAATACACCAGCTCCCAACAGGACAACAACCGTACAATTGCTAATCAAACGCATACGTGTGAGTAATTCAGCTAAGAGACATTTGTGGATGTGTAGTGATAAAACACAAGGCTCATCAACGGGTAACAGAAATGTTGTTAATTGATTGATGAAAGTGAGTTGACCAATATAGGTAAATTATATGAAAATTAATGAAGATAATATATAAAGGTCTCCCCTTAATGAACAGGTTGCTTTTACAGAAGAGAGAATTCTGAATCAGTAAGTGTTGTCTAAATTGTCATGTGCATTGTTTGTGTTTGTTCTGCCACAGGATGCTCACAATTGTATCACAGAGTTTGATGAGGAGACGGCCATGTTTTCGGTGTATGATGGACACGGAGGTAATGCACACACACTGTGTTCCATTCATATTATTTTGCAGGATAAATTGTGGCATGTAGAGCATATATACACTAATATTAGTTTGCGACTTAGCTAAGTCTGGAGCTAATGTGGATAAGACACACTGCACAGACATCTTTTAATCACAACACCCATTTTTGTGAAGTGTTTCTGAGGATTTTTCCATTTTTATTGTTTGTTTTACACACCTGAGAACTTCGTATTCACGAACCTATCCTGATAATTTATACAACCTGCTATACCATTTAGGTGAGGAGGTGGCTCTGTACTGTTCAAAGTACCTTCCTGGCATCATCAAGGAGCAGAAGAACTACAAAGATGGCAAACTTCAAAAGGTGAGAAGCCATAGACGCCATGACACGGGCCGTCTTAAACAAGTTCAACAGATCAGACGTCTTCACAACCAGAGGCCTGCTGCTTTGAAACACTCTGAATGGACCCGCAACACGATTCCCTTTGACCGATATTACACTGACGCTTAACCTTTACTGACACACTTTCCTTTCTGCGTGATGTTTCCAGGCTCTGGAGGATGCCTTCTTGGCCATCGACAGCAGAACGACCACGGAGGAGGTCATTAAGGAGCTCGTCCAGATCGCTGGGCGTCCCACTGAGCCACCGCCTGCTGTAAAGGTGGCAGAGGAGGACGATTGTGAGTACACCCCTAACAATGAGGTGTATGTGGTAATGTTTGATGTGGATGTGTTGTAAGGAACGTATAACAAAGCGCATTCATGTTGAATAGTACAAAGGATTGAGAGTATTGACATGCAGCAAAACGTAATAAACTAAAAGTAATTATGAATGCAAGAATACAAAACATCCTGAAGTGCATGCATGTATGCTGCAGGTAGTTTAAAAACGGGGATGTTAAATCCTAATTATGACATCATCTAAATGTTTCCATGTTTCTGCCCTCCTTCCAGTGGACACAGAGGAGGCAGCTCTACTCCACGAGGAAGCCACAATGACTATAGAGGAGCTGCTGGTGCGCTATGGCCAGAACCTCAACGCTGTTAAGCATGCAGCTGCCATCAGGTAGTCAAACAAACTTTTTATTTTTAATTCTAGTAGTTCTTAGTAGTTTGAGCCTTAAAGAGCCTGTGAAACCTCCAGAGGCGACATGTCAACTTATACACTAATCAGATTTGCCTCTTTGAATGCGAATCATACATCACATTAAGGAAGTAGTGGTAGTATTACATGGCTACATTGTTGTTTTTGTCTTTGGACACATTTGTATGTAGTGTGTGTATATTTGAATTTAAAAATAATTAAAAAATACTGAAAGCTAGAATCCTCTTTCTTTGCTTTAGTAACTCGGTGAGTCCAGGTTTCTTTGTTTGTTGTGTAAACAGTAGTTAAAGTTTAAGACTCATGTGGTTGGCTTCTCTTTGTTTTGTTCGTAGTGCGGCTGCTAAGAAAGCGTCCCTCGCGCAGCCTGAGGCCTCGGGAGACAAAGAGGAAGGTGGGAAAGGACAGAAGGAGGTGATAAATGGAGAGGTGGAGGAGAGCAATGGGAAGGCGAAGAAAGCTGAAGGAGCGACAAGCGGGTCGAAGCTGCGAGCCTGTCGGAGAACAGGAGGCGAAGGCAGCGGTCCAGGTACGGAGTCTTTAACAAGTACATTGTTGTCCTCAAAAAGATAACGTGAAAAACATATCTTGTTATTGTTCCAGTTTAAAACTAATTGGAGAATTTAAATTTGTATCCTTTTATGTGAAAGGGGAAAAAGATTTGCCTGCTCAAATAATGAAATGTTATCTTGGTAATTTACTGTTGTGTTAAAAAAAAAAATGTTGAAGTGAGTAGAAAAGGCTTCATGAGCACCACATCGTTATCTGAGCACCCAACGTCCTCTCTACAGCTGCTGATGGTGGAAGTTCAGGAAGCTCCAATGGAGAAGAAAAGGCTGGTAAGACCGAGGGAGACGCAGGTCCCTCCTGCTCCTCTTTGTCCACTAAGGATGCCGGAGAGTCCAAGTCCAGGTTTTTTGACGACAGCGAGGAGTCTGAGGAGGGAGAAGAGGAAGAGGGCAGTGATGAAGAGGTGAGAGCAGGAAACCAGAATAAACGGTCCTACTCGGCGGTGAAAGCTCTCTCACTCTGATGACTTGAAATAACTGAAATTGTAATTCTCACCTTTTTCTGTTTTTTTTTTTAATTAGGATGGCAGCGAAGAGGAAGAGGGTGACAGCAGTGAGATGGAGGAAGAGGAGGATTCAGATGAGGGAGACTCTGAAGATGAAGAGGAGGAGGAAATGTGCCTACCTGGAATGGATGGCAAGGAGGAGGTGTGTACAACGGAGATTTAAACAAATCAACAGTCCAGCTGATACAAATACAAACAGTCTGCCTAATGCCGGCATATAGGCAGACTTGACTTCTTGATAAGCTTTTTAGATGTGTTGAAAGATGAATTTCAGTGAAATGGTCAAGTTACAGTGGGAACAACAATGCAGTATTTATGGAGTTAATGTACAGATAAATTACATTTTATATCATCAAAACTGTCAATTTGTTGTCATAGTTTTGGCTCTTTGAGTACCTCCCTCATTGACATTGATCACCAAAATATCAGGACATCTTTCCACTGGTAGCTTGTACCGGAGTCTTGACATAAATTGTTGACCAAGTCTTATAACGCGACATGTTGTCATATGCAAAAGTTAATTGGTGGAATTAGTCTTATTGAAATCATTGTACGCGATGATAAGTGATTTCCACGTGATACCAAAAAAATATACCAAGATTTTTGCTTGTCTTTTTACAGAGCTGACCAAGTGAGCAGTAATTCGTTTTTAGCCATTTAAAGAGCTCAGTTGGAATTTCCAGCTGTGAAGCAAATGAACCGGCTGCAGTGTGTTGGATAGCTTCACTGCAGCAGAAGCTGAGTTTAGTGATTTGTGAGGACTTTGTGTAAATGAAAGAAGCTTTGATGGCTGCCTGAAAGTCTTTTCCCTGCAGAGAAATGTCTGAACGCTTTTAAGTAGTTCATTTCAGTCATGGGGTGAAATAACATACAAAGATTGTCCAGGGTATTTTTTGTGAAAAGATGAGATGGTGTTTTAATGTTGGCGTAAAAACCTCCCGGAGGTTTTAATAGTGCATCACATCTCCCATGTTCATGTATTCACAGCCCGGCTCAGACAGCGGCACCACAGCTGTCGTGGCTCTGATCCGAGGAAAACAGCTGATCGTGGCCAACGCTGGAGACTCTCGCTGCGTGGTGTCTGAGCACGGTACGTCCAACTGATTTGGTGCCTATTTACCTTAATAGACGTGATGCATTGTAAATGCATGTTTAAAATGTCTGTCAATTAACCTATTGTCTATGTTTTGGCTTTAAACTGCATAGTGGCAGATCTTTTTAATACAAGGCTTTTCAGTAATGTTGTATTAAATGTAAGAGCTGTGTTCCCGTGTTGCTGTAGGCAAAGCTGTCGACATGTCGTACGACCACAAGCCAGAGGACGAGGTGGAACTCGCTCGCATCAAAAATGCTGGAGGGAAAGTGACCATGGACGGACGGGTCAACGGCGGACTTAACCTCTCCAGAGCTATTGGTATGGCTGACTTTTAGATTAGTCTTGTAAGCGATCATATTTATTGCGGCAAAATTAAACCAAACAGCAGATCTTGTTCAATGCTTCAAATTGGCATCTTAAATGTTTGCCTCCTCTAAGCAGAATGAGTTCCTAACTTGGTCTCTGGCTCTCAGGCGATCACTTTTACAAGAGGAACAAGGCTCTGCCTCCAGAGGAGCAGATGATTTCTGCGATGCCGGACGTCAAAGTTCTGACGCTTAACGGGGACCACGATTTCATGGTCATTGCCTGCGACGGCATCTGGTGAGTTTTAGCGGTCATGGGCAGTTAATCCCTATAATTGATTATTCGTTAAGATTCATAATAAACCGTAATCTTAAATATGAAAGATTTCTACATGCCAGTTACTCACACACGTGAGGTTGTTTCCCCCCCCCCCCCCCCTTTGATCCGTCATGTAGTTGTTGGTCAGCCCTGTTACCATATGTGTTGTGTGCAGGAATGTGTTGAGCAGTCAGGAGGTGGTGGACTTCATCAGCAAGAGGATCAAACCAGACAAGAGTGGCAAAGTCAGAGCCCTCTCATCCATCGTGGAAGAGGTGAGAGACAGCTCCTGATACACACTTAATGCTTGCATACATAATACCACTCCAAGACCAGCCCCTTTTTATGTATTTTATTAGTCATTAAGCTTCTATTTGTTGTTCGTCATTATGCGATCTAGCTTGTAGCCTTAGTTGACTCCCAAACATTGACTACGGTACCTCACGCTTCTCGTGATTAAATATGTTTGTGCCTCTTTAATTTCAAAACCCATGTGTTCTCCTGACAGCTGTTGGATCACTGTTTGGCCCCCGACACATCTGGAGACGGGACAGGATGTGACAACATGACCTGCATCATCATCACCCTCCGGCCACACCCATCCCCTGCTCAGCCAGACGACACGAAGAAGAGGAAGCACCAGGAGGAGGCAGAAGGAGCCAAGCCGGGGGAGAGCGGAAACAAAGGCAAAAAGGCTAAAAGCAACTAAAGGCAAAGAGAAACTGTCCCTGAGGGAGCAGCTGGTCCTAGGCTACCCAGATACACCAGAGACACGTTCTGTTTAATCCTTACCTCACAAACATGAATTCACCCTAAAACAGATATTACGATTGCTATACGTGAGATCGGCTGAACTAAGATCGTCGGTATAGTTTTTTGTCCTCTGTTTCAAGCCGATTCTCTTTAACACCCCCTCCAGTTTCTTTGTTTTCGCTCTCGCTGGAAAGAAGCTGGACTTGCATTTACTTCTTTAAAAAAAAAAATTACAAAACAACTCGCAGGCATGTTGAATAGCACATCATTTTCCAAGTATTTGTAACTAGAAGGAGGATGCAGAACGAACCAGTCTACCAGACATTCACTGCACTCTGTTATTGTTAAGATATTTGTCCACACATGGCGGTTTCACCATTTAGTTTTAGTGGAAGTTTGAGGATAGCTCTCGTAGCGACCCGCGTCGTATTGCCGTTCACATTCGACAGTGTGACGCATGCATTTTCATTGCAGTTTTGCAACATGTAACTGCACAATGTCCTCTTGTGTGTTGTGTTCAAATTACAAGGCATTCATTGTATCTCAAAAGTGCCATAAAAGACACAAATTCCTTTTTTATAGCCACCACATCACCTCCTCAAATTTACTGAACCCAGAGAAGGGACCCGAAATGGCTGCAGATAGATTCGCAATGTATAAAGGTAACGGTAGAAAAAGTGATTGAATGATTATTGTCTTTTGTAGCCCAAATTGAAGATTAAAATTGCAGCAAGAGTGCGCTCGTTAGTCCAGCGTGGCATTGAATGTGTTTCCCAGGTTCAGGGAGCGAGAGGGACAGAAGGATTAACGGTACTAGTCCAGTTGCTCTTGTTTTTCCATTTTATGTTTCCCCCTTATTGGCACCCATTCACAAGTGAGGATCATATTTTTCAGTCTAGCTGGTCACACAACAATACATCACCATCATCAGCCTTGCCCCCTACCCCCCATTCCTGCTTTGTGTCTAACAAAATCTGTAAATTTCCACATGACGAAACGATGCCAGGGTTTTGTGAGCTTGTGTACTTTTCATCTGTAGGATCTGAGAGCAGGGAAACAGGCAGAGACATAAAAGACTGTTTGCCTTTCATGTCTCTGTGTGTCCATCCAGAGTACGGTGGTGATTGAAGCCCTGGACCGGCCCTCCACACAAAGCTCGTCTCCAGGACTCTACCTTTCTCTACTCTTCCTGTTTGTCCCTGTTTCTATTGTAACACCTTTTTAAGATCATCTTTAGAACATGTGTTTTAAGTAAAACGTATTTCCACTCAAATTTTTTTTTGAAGAAGAAGAATCGGTTATTGGCAGTTAATTTGTGTGAGCACACCCTGAAAACGCCCTGCCGCTGAACTGTAGAAGATGCACAAGGTTACTCTTTGAGTGGAAATACAATTTGAACTTCAGAGCACTAAGACAGTGTAGCTGTTAAGAGTAATTGTCTTTATTTGCAGAAGCCTCATTAAAACCATTGTGTGACTGTACGTTTGTTTCTAGTGTACTATCTTGTCACCATGCCCTTTTTTTTTTTCTGTACATAGTTTTTTTCAATACTTGTAATTGAAGAAAAAGAAAATGCCCTTTCTTCGTAATTGTGAGTCAATGTGACGTTTTTGGTGCATACTCTTTTGACACCAGTATGTAAGTACATACAAATACATTTTTTTAAATAATGAGAACCGTATTCCTGTGTTTATTTAAAACAACCAGTGCCGCCTCAGATTTTTTTATGATTTTTTTTTTTTTTAATTGGGAAATTCTGCTCATAGATCTGATATTGAATCAAACTAAATATTTTTATCGGACATAATTTTTCAATGCCAGTCAAACTAAAGTTGAGTAAATCAGAATGCAGCTTGAAGTCATCAATGTTTTTGATGGTTATTAAATGCTGCTTAAAATAAATTAAATGCATGGTTGCCTCCATAATACAACGCAAATAATATTTTATCAGTGGTTAAATAAGAGGACACATTGTCACGTTATTTATTTTGAAAAATGCTGCTATCTGACTTCCAAAAGTCACAATGTTCATTAGTTCATCTATTACTTTGGTCCAGCACAATACATCTCCACAACTACTGGACCTCTCCTAGTAGCCCTCTACCAGCCAGACTGACAGAAAACCTATTTTAGTAGATGATACGTTCATGTTCCCCTGAGGATGAACTCTTTCTATAATGAGCTTTTGTTTAGGACGTGCATTTGGATGTTGTGATATGGATTGCTAGATGTTTTGGGCTGCATCGTTCCAAAAGGATATTCATTACAGTCATTTAGCAGACGCTTTTATCCAAAGCGACTTACAATTCAGATTCTATCACATTTCTACACCGTAGGCACAGCGGTTAAGTGTCTTGCTCAAGGACACATCGACATGCGACTAGCAGAGCCGGGGATCGAACCGCCGATCCTCTGAAGGACGGCCCTGTTCTCCACTTAGCCACAGTCGCCCATATTCACCCTGAAAGTGTTCAGTTTTGTCAGGCAGGAATGAAATGAAATCTTTCATTTATGCTGAGTTCCATCTTCATTTAATATACACAGTAACATATACTGATGCTGACACCTCTGCAGAAATGTTACGATCATCTCTTTGGAGCAGGAGCCTGAGCCAGAGGCCTATGATTTAAGAGTTAATAATCGCATCAAAATCAAAATGTCTGAAAGCAGTTTTAATCATTAGTGACTCTCACTTAGTCCATATAGTAAAGTGGCTCTGTGAAGCTAAACTTTGGCACAGTGGTGCTTTGAGGTAAATGCTAACATCAGCTGTTTAGCGAGTATAAAGTTAAACTTGCTCACCATCTTTGTGTTTAGCTGCTAAGATCTAAACACAAAGAGCAGCAGAGGCTGATGGGAATGTCAAGACTTTTGCAGGTCACAAAGTATTGGACAACAAAACTGCACCGACACTGATCGCAGGCACTGTATGTATATAATACAAGTTAAAATGTCTTTTATAGTTTATATTTTTCAATTATTCAATATACTTTTACTTGTGTCTAGTCATCTGTACTTATTTCTGTCTTCGTGCTGCTGCAACACCTGAATTTCCCCCCTGGGGATCAATGAAGGCTTTATCTTATCTTAAATTAAAAATGTTGCCCTAATGATGATGCTAGATGAAAAGTTAAGGGATCACCAAAGATAGTATTATTCATTCTGAAAGTCAACAAATATGTGTATCAAAATGTCATCCAATAGTGCTCCATACACAGCTGGACAAACTCTTACTTTTATTATTTTCTGTGTGCACACAGAAAGTCCAGCAGATGGCAGCAAAGACATTTGGCCCAATAATGCTGACGTTAGCATTAACGTTATGATCCCTTTAAAGAGGGAGAGGTAGCCCCCTGTGCCATTAAGGGCAAAGAGCCTGGAGGGTTTCATCCCGACCAGAGAGCACAGCCACTGATGTCACTGACTCTCGCACACCTTCAATCAACGAGGACATACCCGACAGTAACCCCGTTTCAATCAAATAAAGACTATTTGCCCTCCATGGCACACGATCAAAGTCCTTCTCATGAAGGCGTAGTGGGCATGTTGTACTTTAAATCTCCATAGAAACAGGAAAGCAAAAGAGGACAGACTTTAGCTCCCATCAGCCTCAGGGCCTCTCTGTCCTGCCCTGCCATTGGCTGCTACTCTACAGTCCTAGTGGCTGCTCTGCTCCCAGAGGATCAATGTTGCTGCAGGAACAATAGAAAGCAAGAGAGGAAACACACCCTGTCCTTGGAATCTAAAAATGTCATCACACACACACACCAGAATACACACATTTTACCCCTGTCTCTAACAGGAAGGAGGTTTTTTTGTTCTTGTCTGTGGATTAACAGCTTTAGTGGTGCAGGCAAAGTTTGCGAAGTTTGTTAGTCTGGGTGTTCGTTCTCTTGTTGATAGAGACAGAAATACAGACCAAAACACACTAAGGTTAGTGTCTGTGTGAACGGGACTATTTTGTCCAGATGTACAATAAATAGATTTAAAACTACTCTGCTCTTGGCTACTATACCAAAAATAAGATGCATGACTCACTCTTCCCCAGTCAATGAACGCACGGACCACGGCTGTTACCTAAAATGTTTTGATTTCTATAACGGTTTTCTTGAAAGACATGTTTGGCTGTTTCTAAAAAGGCCACCGTAGGTAGCTGTTCCAGTCTGACTTTTCACTGCAGTAGCTACAACATTTTTTTTCTAAAAGGCTACTTCTATGGAGCTCAATGGCGGCCTTGTCCAGCTGTGTGTGTTGGGGGAGTTGCTTCTGTCTCCAGGCTCTTAAACTTGACTGATAGCTGTGGAAGAGAGCCACAGGAGTCCAACTAGACCTGCCCTGCAACTGTGCATGTATAACAGTGTGTGTGTGTGTGTGTGTGTGTGTGTGTGTGTGTGTGTGTGTGTGTGTGTGTGTGTGTGTGTGTGTGTGTGTGTGTGTGTGTGTGTGTGTGTGTGTGTGTGTGTGTGTGTGTGCGCGCGCGCCGTTGAGCCAACAGGTCTTATATAGAAAGTCAGACCACAATAGCAGGTTGTAGTTAGACACTGTAAGTATTCATCAAGATCTTTTTCGATCTCCTGCTCTTAAAATGCATTGGCCTTGTTGCATTCACGTTGCACAGAGTTGTCCCAACACACACTCACACACTCACACACACACACACACACATTCCGGTGGTCACTGTAGTGCAGCTTAAATACTCGCTTTGACCAAAAATAGTTAAGTATATGTTCTTTTTCAGAGTCACACACCTTGAATCTCCATTCCTGTTACTAATGTTTTAATCTGCAGTGATAGTAGTAGAATAATTTAAATACATTTAAATAGTATGATCTTATATGAGGTTTAGTTGCTGTAACAATTAGCATTTTCCTTAAAATGGATGTTGCAAAAGAGGAAGTATTCTTTGTTTTTGTCTTCTTCATTATAATATTTAGATACACTTTACTTCTATACTTATGAGGACACTCATTGATACAATGCATTCCCTAAGCTAAACTCTTACCTCGAAGCTGCACTAATCAATATTTGTACACAAACAATGGCTTTTTAAATGACTATGCCTATTGCGATAGGCTCGTAGTGATGAACCTACAGAAAATTACCACACTAAAAGCCACACTTACACTAAAGTTCCTGTCAGCTCTACAGAGCGTTTTAGCCCACAACTTTAATAGTTTGGTTCATTCTCATGCTGTCGTAAACAACTAGCTGGTGAACATAGCGGAGCATTTAGCAGCTGAAGAGACAGATATTTTCCTCAGGAGTTGGTAGGTAAAAGAGAGTGAATGTTGGACTTAAATGTTGGACTTAAATGTATCTTCTGGACACAAACATGGCTCAAAATAGATGCTAATGTTGCTCCATGTCAGCTGGAAGTGTAAAAGACATCTTAGAAATGAATCGTGGTATCATGTTTATTTTGTGCTGCCCCCAAGTGGCCAAAAACTGTTAATTCAGGTTTAACTTTGACAACTACATTTTCAAATTCAACCATTAACCTCACCGTTTAACCAAATCAAAGGTCTAAAATTCAAATTGGTCCTCGCAAATATACACGCATATCAGCAGACGCTCCTGGAATCAGTACGACCCCATACTGCTGGCACACACACACACACACACACACACACACACACACACACACACACACACACACACACACACACACACACACAGACACACACACACACACACACACACACACACACACACACACACACACACACACACACACAGTTGATATGGGAAGATGTCACAGTCAGCTGTTCTATTATTGGCAGGATGTACCACCATGTCAGTTCCAGACACATCCTCCATGTGTGTGCGTGTGTGTGTGTGTGTGTGTGTGTGTGTGTGTGTGTGTGTGTGTGTGTGTGTGTGTGTGTAATTCATCATCATCAAGCTCAGCATGTTGGATGGAAAAACAGGAAAACTCCCCACATCCTTTTTCCCCCCTTTCTTCCCATTCACGTCTCTTGTACCCCTCCTCCCATTTTTCTTCTCCAACCACTGTCACTTCCTGTCACCTCTTCACTCCACTTCCTCTCTTTTTCCATCACTTCTTTTACTTCCTTATCCCTCCATGCCCGGTCCTTGACTGTTTTGAATGGGGGGGGGGGCAGTAAGAGATGTTGGTTGGTCTCCAACAACTAGCGTCAATATGACTGTTCTTTAGGATTGTAAGCTTTAACATGCACTATTTCATCTGAAGCTAGTAAACAAGTGGCTAACAAGCAGGAACCGTGGACAGACACAGAGGCGCACACTCACTAAGTAACAGACACACGCAGTCACACGCATGACTAAACATATGCCTAGCGGAGATAATTACAACAACATTAATTGCTAAAAAACATCCTTGAAAGTAGTTTAATTATGTCAAAATCCCTAAAATACAAACAGTAAGTGAATGGCATCGGGGTTCATCAGGGCAGCACATACCAAGACCTGAAACTCACACACACAGCTGATCATTCACAAACACACCTGCAGAGGAACAGATTCACACATATCAGGACATCAGTATGTACGGTAGGCAAACACACACACACACACACACACACACACACACACACACACACACACACACACACACACACACACACACACACACACACACACACACACACACATACACACACACACACACACACACACACACACACACACACACACACACACACACACACACACACACACAGGGTGCGGTCAGAGATAAGAGAGAAGTGGAAACAAGCAGCTGTCTGATCAGCGGACATACTGCTGCTCTTAGATCACCAAACATTTCTTCACACTCTCATTCTTTCTCACAAATATATTCGCCTCCTTACTAACTCCCCCGACAACATTTCGGTGTTTATTCAGCATATTTGCCCTTTTCTCTGTATTTCTTTTTCTCATTCAAGCAGTTCTTAGTTTAACACTATATGATTCTTTACCTACAGAAGCTGTGTGCACAAAGGAAACAGGACTTGATTTTACACTAATAGCAGCCTAACCTAAATACAAATCATAATCAGAAATATATAGCAGCCAGAAAGGCTGCTTTCAACAGCCACAATTAAGGTGTTCAGTGTTTCATACTGAAAAGATACATTGTGCATGAAGTATCCCTTAAGGGCAAGATTTGGCTCCTTGGAGTAATAATTTGCTCTTTTTAGAGCACGCTTCTTTTCTTTCTATAGCTCTTATGGTACTTAAATTCCCTCTGATTATCTTATAATTTTGATACATGATCATGTCACAGCTCCTCCATGTTCCTTTGTCTCATATATTTAGTGGGCCATGGAGCAGATGATGGTGTCCTGGGGGAAAAAACATTTCTCTTAATTTCTCCTAATAACATCCGTGGTAGTTAAACCTGTAATGATCACTTGAAGATAACATAACTTTAAGGGAAATTATTTGAGATAATGCTGCTGCAGCAAATGTCCCTAACTTCCATGCACCTAAACATTACCACATTGTACACATTAGTGTATTTAGTACAGCCCATTGGTGTGCATGCAAGTCTGCTGGTTAAAGCTATAAGTATAACATGACGTAAGTGCTCAGAGTCACTGTGTGAGCTTCTACAATGAGGAAATTTAGTGTCATTACTGAGAGTACGTCTTGACTGTGAAGTATCATTAAAGTGTGTTCAGAGATAATGCTGCTGAAAATGCCCCCCGCTACCTACATGTGGGCTTGCTGTCAATGATGGAGCTGTTGTTCAGCTGTCACAAGCATTAAGGCAGAGAGAGATCGTTCTTTCTGCTTCCTGCCGTGTGCAGCACTGTTGGCCAAGAAAAATTACCCCTTGGGGACAATGAAGTATATCTTATCGTATCTTACAATCAAGGGGCATTAGTTAATCGAGAGCTTTGTCCACTGAAACAAGAATACAACACTTACTGTGGTTACTAAGAAGAAAAAAAGAAAAAAGATATTTTTTGCACATCTTGTGATTGAATAAAGCTTCTCCACAGCTGAATCATCTTGTGACCGGGTTAAGAACCACAGTTCCAGTAAGAGCAACAAAAGCTCTGTGGTCTATATGTAGCACAGCTCTGGATCACAGACGTCTAATATCTCATGACTGAACCCACTGTTGATCATTATTTAACCAGAAAAGCGAACTTTTACACTTTTTTTCAATTCTTTTTTATCATCTCTACAAAGCTTAACAATGAATGAGTTAAAATAGGACAAAGCAGTTGTGTTATTGACATATAGGATCAGGGATCTGTTACAGGAAGAGCATGAAGAAAGGGGCTGTACATTTTCCTAAAATAACTTTTATTATACAGCAACCACTCATATGTTTGTGATTATAAAAATGGAATCCATAAAAACAACTTTCAGGTATTTAGTTATAAAAGTTTTGGCCAAATCAAAATGTTGACCTGATGGTGGCACTAAATAGTCAGGGGAAGTGGTTACAACTTTATTGAAATTCACAGTTCTCAAGACTTTTTTAATTCAAAACATCAAATGTCAACATGCTGGCAGCCTTACAGGAAACACCAAAGGATCTCTAAAGTCATTGGTTAACTCTCCCACACTGCTGAACTGGAGACTGTTTTGATGGATTTTAACGTGTTGGTGAATCGGTGTGTAGTTGGGAGTCTTAAAAGGCGTAACTAATGAGAGGTTAACGCCATGTTGCCGTAGTGATATCGGGTGCAGTTGTATCGGAGTAGTTTTGCGAGTACGAGTATAAGTACATGAGCACAGTATTGGTATCGGTGCTTCCCTACCGGGTGCTGTTCATCCTCATGTATGTAAGTGTCAGAGCTGTGGGGACACAAAGCCGATGTGTTATGACTATTTATGCTGCCTTGTTGAAAAAAATGCTATACATTTTTACAGATCTGAGGAGAGCAGCAGCGAGATTAATCCCCACGTGGAGTCCAGACACTGGTGGTGGTGGTGGTGGTGGTGGTGGTGGCTGATGAGGCTGATAGAATGATGAGTTGATGAGTTGATGAAGCTGATGAATCTGCAAAGACTGGGCGGAGATGGAGAAGTGGAGGGGTGCATAACAGCAGCATGAACGTGCTCAAGGTAGAGAGACAATTAAATTGCTATTGGATAAAGGAGACCAGCTGATCTAAACAGCTGATATCATGATTGACAGCCTCGAACAATGACTGCAAGGAAATTATGAGTGAGCATGCATGAGGAGTGAATGGCAGATGTACGAGAAATAAACTACAAGCCTTAGCGTACAAGAGTACAGTCTTCCTGACTGAACTTACGCTAGAGCTTCATTTCATCCAAAAAAGTAGTACAAACTAAGGCTCTTACACCACTTTCTAACTCAGTGTTGGTATAAAGACTGCCCAATTTGGAGTAAATACAGAAAAGGCTTGTTACATTTGAAGAGAAAATGTTCAACAAATAACAGGTGTTATTTCTACAGTAATCAAGACTGCGTTTTTTCTACAGAAACATAAAAACTGTGGAGAGCCATCCTCCCACTGCTCCCAGGACCAGCCTCCCATGACTCATATAGAGCTTATCTGATGAACCTGACTCCCTGAAGTTACTACTTCAACATCACATCACACACCCTCTCTCTCCCCCACTGTGCTTGGTCTTAAACAAACAAGTAACACTTCACACATTCACTCATCTTTCTGTCTTACAACACACAAGCACACAGGTCATACAGGTCATCCCATCCCTTTCTATGCATCTGGGGATTTGATTTCTGATAAGTCACTTGTCTGCTATTCTTATGTGAAGATAATGATTCAAATGTTTCATTCAACCATCAGACAGTCTAACTGTTAAAGACCTTCACGGAGCTGTTGTCCTCTGACACAGAGATTCATTGAAGCACCGTCTTTGAACTCTGCACAGCTGAAAGTGGGCCTCTCTCTCTCTCTCTTTCTCTCTCTCTCTTTCTCGACATTATGTGTGTCAGTTCACACAGTTGAGAAAAGGACAAAAGTTCTGGCCACAAGCCTGGTCACTGGGAACTTTGTGTGTGTGTGACTGTGTGACTGTGTGTATGCCAGCTGGTTACATCTGGTTTAAGAGGCCACAGAGGGAGGCTGCTTTCTCCCACCTCTCAGTATCAGTTACTAATCCTTGTTTCCCACAAGTGTGCTCTTGTGTGTGTGTGTGTGTGTGTGTGTGTGTGTGTGTGTGTGTGTGTGTGTGTGTGTGTGTGTGTGTGTGTGTGTGTGTGTGTGTGTGTGTGTGTGTGTGCGTGTGCGTGTGCGTGTGCGTGTGCGTGTGTGTGTGTGTGTGTGTGTGTGTGTGTCTCAGGGATAGATCATGAGGTCCCTACCATCCAAATCATTTTCACATTAACATCATGAAGTGTTTAACCTCATCAGGAGTATTAAAAAAATATGCATGTGATGAAATTTACAAAAATGTAACTATTGCAACAGACAACTAACTGGAAATGATACATTTTAAGATATTAGGACGATGAAAATCTTGGGAAATGTGTTGGATTAAATTTGATGAACGTCATGGCAGCAGCTTCTCCATCCTCCTCTTTCCTCTTGTGCTTCTGGTTTCTATCTGATTAGTCTCTGTGCTAACCTCCCCTCCTTATTCCAGACCTGCTAACTACTCAGCTCATCACATGACCAGTCGACTGCTCATGGCAGCTGACTAAAACTAGTCTACATGGATTAAAATTCACTTTGTCTCTCATTACTCATAATGTGTACTGCTACTTGGAAAAAAAAACATTGGAGTATTACATTTACCTGACAGACAAATGTTACAGATTCAGATTTGACTCACAAAATATATATTATAAAATATATAATAAAAGTATTGGATATAACAATTCAAATATGAAGCATTATTATTCACTATCCAGCATCGTATTAGAATTAAAAGCACCACCTTGAACAGACACTGCTCTGATAATGCCTCACTTTCACTCTTTACTTGAAATAAAAAATAATAATAATAATTCAGGACTTTTACAATGCTGTATTGTGGTATCAATAGATTTATGATTAACATTTTTTTTTTACAATTAACTAAGCCATCCACAATATTCGGAGCATATGATTCAGTCAGTGTCGGCCGGGTTTACCTCCTCACACAGCACAACATGGCGACTAGCAGCTAACGGTGCCAACAGCATGAACAGCGCAAACAACAGCAACAATGCTGACAGAGATAAAAGTGCTAACCCTGGGGAGGAACCCCACAGTGGCCGGTAGTCCTCAACAAATACGTGGTGAGTTTGGACTGCGTTATTAGCGGTAACTTAACCGCAGTGTGAGCACTTTACACGTTATTAGTGTAAAGTGTAGGTTAGTAAGGCCAAAACGTACACAGTTTGAGACGCAGAGGCAGAGTGGTTCTGTTCATGTAGGATGTCCGCTCGTCCTCGTTGAATCCAGGGAAGTGAGGAAAAGTCCGGTTGTATCGTTACGCATCCATGTAGTGTTGGGTCCATCCAACGACATGCTCGAGCATTCAGAGCCCTGAAGCTCTGCCCCCACTGGACAAGTGTCTGGTTTCCAAATGCACTCAAGTGTGAAGTAAACGGTTGTCGAGATATGCAAAGGACATACACACATACAGACACATACACACATACAGACAGACAGACAGACAGACAGACACACATACACACATACAGACAGACACACATACAGACAGACAGACAGACAGACACACACACATACAGACAGACAGACATACATACAGGCAGACAGAGATTCCTTGCTTTATATAGATTATTGGTAAATCCAGTGACTGCTCATTATTCCCATCATAGCTCTGTCCACCTGTGCAGAGGTCTAATCAGCCAGAATAAGTGAAAACACCTGTGTGGGTTTGCAAGCTTAACAACTAATTTAAACAAAACCGTGTTAAACTGTATATTATCACGTACTTTTGTAAATATCCTTTTTTTAAGCTAAATTCAGAAATACATTTTCTGTTAAGTTGTGACCACCGGTATTCTTGAAAATAAATACGAGAGGCCTTCAACTGATTCGGGCGGTAAGAATGTTTTTGGCATATTTTCTGTGTGGCGTTATTTCAGTTATTCTAAGAAACCCTAATATAGCAGCTGGGAGGTGATCATATTATCTGAGAAATGTTGTAAATAAATACTGTACCTTACTCTGCTTAGCACATGTTCCATAGAGACATTTGACATGTTATGTGTATTCATTAGTACAGAGATGTGATCGGGATGTGAAAAATGTACGTGGTGTTATCTGCAGTAATGTGCTGATGAAAACGCAGTGGTCAGCTGTTGTTAGCAGTCCACAGAAAAGATGTATGTGGAGAGGCGGAGAGTGGGGGGGGGGGAGCTTTGGGGGTGTACACTGTGTGTGTCACACTGTTTCTCAACTGTGTAAATGCCACATGACACACTCTGTGAACTTTGAACACACATGCAAACACACACATATATGTCGTCACCAGGTTATTCAAATAGACAACCTGTAGAGATGAAGAGCGAGAGGTGGATGTGATGAGCAAGATGAAGGACAGAGACAGAGAGAGAGAGAAAGAGAGAGAGAGAGACCTAGTGAGATAAAGAGACATGTGTTTCACAGAAAAATACAGAAAAATAAACAAAAAGTGATAAGCAAAGGAAGGAAAAGAGTGTGTTTGTACAACAGTAAACGTTGAGACAGAGATAAAGCACATTCAGTAAAGATTACAGTGTGTGTCCGTCTGTTTGAATCTGTTTAGGGAGCTTTGTCGGTGAACTTATATTAACACATTGTGGGTAAAGAAATCTGTTAACTCTGTCACAATTTCAGGACTCACCTCCAAAGCCAAACAATTGCCTTAGGGGTGGTCCGGTCACTGTTCCCTCTAGGTTGACACAGAACTTGGTGTCTTGTTGAGTCTTTTCCTGGTGCAGTGCCATGAGCCAAATAGTCTCTATTTTGGGTGACTTATTTTTTCGTTCACTTGTTCAGGCAACAGAGAATCCTAAATATACAGTATAATAATCCTTTTTTTAAATCAGACATTTAGACTGCTTTGGTGTTGCTAAAAACAACACTGGCTCTGTTCTACTCAAGTGTGACAGGGAACCACCATGTGACAATACCAAGACCCTGAAACTGAAAACATTTTTGTCAAAAATCCAATGTGTCACAACTTAAACTTGTCAAAGGTTTCACACAAGAAAAAAAAAAACGTGTGTAGTGGCTGCACTAAATGTTTAAGTTAGACGTAGTGATGAATAAACAGAAAGGGTTTGAATGTTAGTCAATCTAAAGAACTAGTTCACTTTTCACAGATGTTAAAGGTTGGACATCTGAGGATCAAACTGCTGCGTCTAAAAAAACTCCAGACCCAAAAATCTGCTTCCCAGACTGATTAATGTAGCAGCAGGAGTTTCTGAGGTTGTGATCATCTGTGAAGTTTTGTGTCTCTTTCTGCCACTGAGTCACTTTCTATAAGATCATTTTCTCTCTCCTCCATCCCGTCTGTCACCCCCTCTAACGCTTTCTTCTTCACTTTCTCTTAACCACTGTCTCTTTTATGAGTACAAACACACACACACACTCTCTCACACACACACACGGAGCAGCTGTCTACACTCACATTGATTGGGTTTATAGCTTGTTAGGAAAGTGGAGATTGTATTTCAGCTCTGATGTCACTCTGGCCCCTCTTTATGTTATGTAACACACACATACACACACACACACACTGAGACAGAGAGAGAGGCTATAAAATTATAAAATGGGCTGGAACTGAGCCTCAGACCGCCTTGCGTACTGGCAGCTTTGTGTGTATGTGTGCACATGTGACTGTAACATTTCGCAATAAGAAGTTAAACATAAATATACTGTATGTTACAATAATAGTTTATGCCCCTCTGTCAACCTGTGTTTCCTGCCTTGTTTCTCCATGTGTGAATACCACCACAATAATAAAACACCTGTCTGATTGAGTAAATATGTTTGGGTAATAATGCTGCAAAGTGATAGATCACTGGATAATGACGTTAAGTTGTTTTTCCACAATTACAAGTCTGGAAAAGACAAAAATCAACTGATATACATCCAAACACAGGATGTGGCAATGTTTGTGTTTCTAAAAAAGAACAAGACTTGAACAACATGGTGTAGTGACATGGTGAAAACACATGGGAAGAGCTTTAGAAACTATTTTGAACTAATACCGCAAACATTTTAGGGCCTGATTTCATATAGTAATGTTGGCAGCGGCTCCAGAAATCTACTGACAGTTCAACTTTCATATCAGTGCTAAATGTGTTTACAGATGTTCAATTTGTTGTATCAACATCTGCTCAGTTTGTGAGGTTTTATGACATGGTTCATTAATAGAACTGATAAGATCTACAACCTATTTAGAGGGACATTGTATTAAATTATGCCTAAATATTGAAATATTTTCTGTTTTTATATAATCATTTGTTACAGGCCTTGTGAGGTTTGACTGGAGACCAAGACAATGAAAGATAATAATGCACACCATTTACAGTCTTTCTGGTGTTGTTTTCCCAGCAGATTTCTAATTTAAGATAATTAGATTTTGGAAGAAAATTATTGGAAAACAAGCCATGTATCGGTCAGTGTTCAATAAGGATCAATAAGGACCTGGCACTGCTTGAGTCGTAGAGCAGCTAATCTAACCAGAACAAAGTCGGCCTTCTCATTATGTACTTACTCTGTGTTGTCAGGTAGAGCAAAGCAGTTTGTTTCCCAGACAGAGTTAAGTCAGGGCATGCCCCCCCCCCCCCCCCGCCCACACACACACACTGCCTCCAAGAACAGAGACGTGCCACTAACAAAATGTCACATGTCAGCCTTCAAAATAAAGCTCTTGCATAACCATGAGGGCCTGGAAGCTGTAAAGAGTCTGTTTACAATGATCTAGTCTGAAGTTGGATGACTTTCTGTGGGCGTCTGTGTGTCTGTGGTGTGTGTGTGTGTGTGTGCGTGTGTGTCTGGTAGTATGGGTGTGTGTCCATGCCCCAAAACATCGCTCTCATCTTATCCCCTCTCTTCTGATGTGCATCAGCTGAGCACAGCATTGTTGTTGCACTCGGTTATCACAAAGTGCACAGTACAATTCCAAAACATTACTTCAGCCACAACAACGTGAAAAAAACAAGTTCAAAGTCCATGACGTTGCTAAAAAAAGGGAGTTGAGGGCCTGTTTTATGTACGGTACATGTATCTGCTACTGACCATGCTGACTGTTATTTTAAAGTCTCTTTCTGGTAAAATTTGTGAAATCATGTTTGTGAGGAGACACACAAACTCTATATCTAAAAACAAAAACAAAAATTCTCATATGTAGCCTGTGGGCTCTCACAAGGAGTTGTAATTAAACACACACACACATTCCCAGTCCCACCGCTGAGCGCCAAGCCTCAAAATCAACAAAACACAGCATGTGTTATACCAAATATTCTTTATTTCTCAGGGTATAAAACTTCTGTACAAACACGTCTTTCTTTGACTGACGTCCTCGTTTAAACAGAGAATTCAGTGTGAGCAGATTGCAGCAGCGTGCGCTCTGTTAAAATGTTTTTACATGCAGAAGAAAATGATGTTTCACACAGGCTGAGTGGGGTGAGAAGCTCTCAGCTGGTGGCCCATGTGAGTAAGCTCAGGTGTGCTTTAGGGGGTATCAACTTCAATAAAACAATGAAATCTCAAGAATGAACCATTCTGTCTGCTTCCCCAGGCTGTCTGCTTTGGTTTAAACTCACTGGACTTTATACGGGATACTGTTGTGTATTCAATGTGTGGGAATTAAGTGTCAAGTACAGTCTATAAAAAATGGATTTGCCTCCAGTAATCCGAGGTCATTCACATACAGACATTGTTTCATTTTGTATTTGGTTTGTAAATTCCAACACCAAATTAATCACAATAGCTGAAGTCAGCCATTACAGTCATACTCATATTTTCTAATCCACATACAGACTTTGCACCTGTCCCAAAAAGAGAGCATTAGCATTTCTGTCTAACCTTCAACAAAACACAGACTTTGCAGCACAATACTCTGCCTACCTAGTGGACGGTCACCCACTCATGTCTCTTCTCCGACTCTCTTTAAACACAGTAGTTCACTTTCAGAGACCCATCTGTTCAACATAACAAAGCCGTTCATCTGTCATACTGGACACATACACTGCTGTGGATCAACCAGCCTGGTCTAGGTCTTGACAAGCAGTTAAAACATTAAAGCGAAACTATGTCATTTTTGAAAGAAGTAATAACACAATTTTAGTCTTACAAATGAAAAGATGAATTCATTAGAATAGAAAAGCACAATTTTTCAACTGCTTCAGCCTTACTTGGTCTGGTATGACCTGTAGCTTTGGCTAACTTCAGTTAGAAACGTATGACTCTGCGTACGCATACAAGGAATTTGACTGCGGTCTTTCCGTTGTTTTAAAGTATTTAAACAGGAATAAACTAACACAACACAACAGGTTTATATTTGTCTCCGTATAAAATCAGGCCCAAACCACATGCAGTACGCAAACAAACTCACTGTGATGAGAAACTCATGTGCTCTCTCTAAATTATACATGTAAGTAGGTAAAACGGATCAGACCTGACGGAGGAAATGCCAGCTGTCATAAGGGTCTGTGTGACCTTTACCCTACTTAAATCCAACATCAGCCAAGACTGCACACAAACAGCAAGACAAGCAACTTATTATGCCTTTTTTTCCCCAAAGCAAGAAACAATGCATTTGCTATCATGAGTAAAACATCGAGACACAGTGAACCCATTCAGTCACAGTTGTAACGTCTTCAGCAGAAAACTACCAAACAGCTCCAGAAAAGCATAGTCTGCAAATCTGGAGTCTTAGTTTTACACTCAGGCCTAAAATGAACATTTCGAGTTGAGATGCATTTTAGATTAAGTTGTTAGTTCTCTTCTAGAGAACAATACTGTATGTATTAGTATTTAACTTGTGGCTAAATCATCAGTTTGGGTTATAGGACATTTTTGCAGAAAAGTGCGGTAGGAACCAAACTTTGGTGCCGATATCAAGCTGCAGTTGTGTTTAGTGTCTTGGGACACTTTAGTAGTGCATTTATTTTATTGGTTTATTTGATAAGGGACAGTGCACATTAATAAAAACATTTCTGTAAATGCGCCAGAGTTAGCCAAGAGGCTATTTTTCAGCTGTAGTCCCAAGAGGCAGATGTTACAAACGCATAATAGAAATCTTTAAAAGAGAGCAGTAAACAAGTGGGAGAAAATATTCCACACAAGTCTATTGTACAAATCCTCTACTATGGTCATGTTCTGGCAGTCTCATCTCGCTTTGCAATAACTAGACTGAAAACACTGCATGAATGCCAAACTGTGAACATTTGTTCAATTTTAACAGAAAATATTTTCTTCTGAGTGCAGTTAAATTTAAAAGGACTTATTGTTTGTTGAATTTCAAGGCACATCACTGATCGCTCCATTTAGCACCAGTAGAGAAGTGACTTTCAACCACACTCTAGAAAAATGTGAAAGTGAAAAAAATGGAAAACAGATTGGAGACACTTGTCTTATATTGCAAAGGTTACAGGATGTTCACCTTACACTCACAGGGTGAAGATAACTGGTATGAATTACTGAGAACAAAAGCAGCAGAATGTTAGTTGTCAAATTAAATGTTGTTGTTAACACTGTGAAGATGTTAATCCTCAACTTTTAACCTTGTCTTATAAGCTTTGGGTTACTAGTCAGACAAAGGTTTAGCTTGTCCCTACATTTCTTTCTAGAAAGGGGTTTAGGTCCGAGTTTAGATCATCCCAGGGTTAAGAAATGTTAGAGTGAAAATTATTTTCTGTGCTTGATCCATATAAAAGCTTATGATGCACACTAAATAATGGCAGATCTGCCTTGAATCCATTACAGACTGCAACCTGGTTACACCCTTTTCCTTTCTGCTGCAGTGGCTCTACTACAAAGAGCCATTCAGATGAAGCCACTGTGGAGAAATAGTTTTAGATTATTGGGTTTTGTTCTCGTTTTAGTATCTACAATGTACAAAGGAAGGTGTGTCAGCTGACTGTTGGACATCCACACATTTTGTGTTTTTATTTCTGCTTTACAACATATGAAACTTTATATATTGGAGAGAGAAGAGGCTGCAGAACTAACAGAGCATACAAGATATAGGACGGACTAAGGGTGTCTAGTATTAAAGCATTATGGATGCAGAATGATAGAATTGATCAATGGTTACAACTGTAATAATAATATGCACATTTTGGGAAAAAGGAACAAACGCAGAGCAACAGACATGATGAATCTAACTATAGTTCATAATTACTAAGAACAGAGTTCACTGAATATGTACATAGTTCTAACTTCACAGTCTTAGATACACTATTGCATTGATAAGAAGCTGAGAAATAAAAACCCATATATTTTTTCTGAGTTATTTTCTGGCTACAAGCAGCAGACTTAATTTTGTAACTTTAAACCCATGCAAAGAGCACTTGGTTGATCTAATTCTATTAAGTGCTCACACTTACAGTCAGGCTGTTTAAGTGTCTATTCGTCTGCCTTGCAACTTACTGGTTACTGGTTGGCAGTGCTAGCCAGTCTACAGTCCACCACCACCACAAACCACATTAATAAGGCGCAGACTGTAGAGTCCTTCAGTACTAATGTAGGATAGGTGAAGATGATGAATGACCACGTTTTACCCTCACAGGGAAAAAGACATCAGCATCAGTTCTTTTCAATATATAAGATACAATATGAGCCGCACACCTCAGCCTCACCAAACGCATTCACTGTCTGGCTGCATTCAGCAGACAGTGAATAATTTCGGTGGTGTTTGGTATTCAACAGTGGCAGGACGTGAAAAAAAACGCACTAAAAATCAAGCCAGACATAATTCCATGACAAATTCAGATTGAGACTAAAATAACAGGTAAACCATGACCCAGGTTTCAGATTAGGTTTATAGGCTGCACCGTGGTAAACTGAGCATGTGACCAATGATTAGCTGTAAAGTCTTTCATTAGAGCAACAATGATCCCAGTTATAACAAGAAGTTCTAAAAATCAACCACGGGCTGGATTTGTTGACGGATTTCTGACTTCAATCATGCCTGTTGATCATGTCAGAAAATACAAAACTACTTCTTCCTTTCATGTAAATAATGTAAATAAGGACACATTTCAATCAGCAGTTCTTTCTAACCATGAGGAAGTTTAGATGCAGTTTCAGTGAGTCAAGCTCCGTTTCAGGCTACATGACAAGCATACATAAATCCATATCAGGTCGGGAAGGTTATTACGAGAACACCAGACTAAACACTATTCCATTATATGTGTTAACCACGGACAAGACTTTTTCTTGTTCAAATCTAGACCGGTCTAATCATAAGCAACATTGTCACTTCCGACATGACATGGAGAGGGTCTCCTGCTAGTCCCACTGCATACCAGTTTAATTCCAGGAGACGCAGGAGCACCTGCTCCTTCAGAGGGATCATACTGGATGCAGGCTAAGATAGAAACCAGGTTAGAAAAAAAGGTCTGTCAGGACTGCTGTTTTTTCAGAGCAGGTTTTGTTAGAACCAGGCTGGGATTAGTTGTAAATCTCTTCCATGATAAGACTAAAAAACAAAAAGTCAAAAAAATTAGATCCGTGACAGTCTTACTTTGGTTCACAGCAACGGTCCAGTCAAGGTCCTGCTCAACATCAGGCTCCATCAGAGAGAAACCCAAACTGAAAGCTAGTCCAGGCAGAACCCAAACCCAGCTGAAGTCAACAGAGGATCAGAGTCTTACACCCAAACTGCTCTAGGCCACACAGCAGTACCTTTTCCACCATGACTTGGACAGACTCTTCATCTTGTCTGGTGTCTGCCTTTGCTTTTTTCTACGTTTCTGTTTCCCTCTTGGGTGCTTATGGGAGCTGTAGTTCTGCAGGCTGGCCAGTATGGCCGTGTCAAACACTTCTTTCAAATTCTTTTGGGTCAGGGAAGAGCACTCCATGTAGGACACAGCTCCAATCTCCATTGCACAGTCCCGGGCATCTGCTGGGTCCACAGGTCGCTCCCGGTACTTAGCCAGGTCAATGAGGACCTAAAGAGAAAATGTTAATATACCTTTGTAGATTTTGTATCTGCTGATTTATTAGTCAAGGACACTGGGAAGATTCTTTTGGTAAGAATCCCACAAGGGTTTCTTATATGTCAGATTTGCTAAATTATTTATTAAAAAGGAAAAGCACAGCTGTTATTGATAACAGTAAAAGGCCTGTTTAAGTAGTGTAATTCATTGGTAAAATTGTCATTTTGATCATAAAGACGTGTAGCCTCTATTTAATGCTAGTGGGTATTTGTTTCATATTTGTCAGAATTATGAGTTATTTCTTTTTGGCGTAAAGCAGATTGTACTCCACCTTGACATCTTCTCGGAGGTCACACTGCGTCCCAACGAGGACGAGCGGAGCGAAGGGTGCGTGTCTCCGGATCTCTGGAATCCACTTCTCAGGAACGTTCTGAAAGGAGGCGGGACTGACGACGCTGAAGCACAGCAGGAACACATCTGCACTGGTGTAGCACAGAGGCCGCAGCTTGTCGAACTCATCCTGGGAAGATGAAGAGAGAGAGAGAGAGACAGAGAGAGAGAGAAAGGTGTTGAGGATGAAGGGATTTTTTTAAATCAGCACAATAGTGATTTTAAGAGTATTTGGACAATAAAGTTTTACCGGTGCAGCATAAACAGCAATCTACAACATCCTGCTAATCCTCCTGACACAATTACTGGTGCTACTGAGTGATTTGATTTAATTACAGATAATAAACTATGAGATAAGTCTAGTTTCTTCTCCCTTCTTCATCTCTGACTTTCTCCTTCCTCTGCTTGTGATCCTCCCATTTATTCTGCCATCATATATGAAAACACACTGATACAGAAAAACTGCTTTTGAGTGTTTATATAAGGAGTGCTGATTCTTTAACTGAATTATTTTCAAATTATTGTATTTGTTGTATCATATAACTATCACTTGTTTCAAGGTAAACATTAGCTCTATGTCCAACCAGTTCAAGCTCATTCTGAGAAGACAGTTGTCATGTATTTATTTCAGATAACAGCTGCTTCTGTTTTAAACAGGGATGTAAAATGCATCACTTCCTGTGTGCCAGATTATTTTTCCTAGGAAAGACCAACCAGACCGTTTCCTGGACAGAGACTGAGTCCAGCAAAACTAACACCAAATTTAACTGAGATAACCAGTGTAAAACGTGTTTAGTTTAAGACTAACTTAAACTATGTTCCAATTATCTCACACCATGTTGGTCCAACTAGACTCTTCTATCATAGAAAAATAGATGTGGAACAAGACTTAATTGTATTTATACTATATGAAAACTCTAAATGCATTTGTACCAACATTTTTGCACTTGCCATGACCAAATACTTTGTCAGGTTGAAGAAAATACTTTTTTAGTTTCCAATTAAAGCTTGTCTTTCTCTTTCATTACATTACATTACATTACAGTCATTTTATCCAAAGCGACTTACAATTCAGATTCTATCACACCGTAGGCACAGCTACGGGAGCAATTCTTTCCTATTCCTGTGTAGCTCCTCACTGTCAATTATAAAATAAAAAACTGAATCTGTGTTTCAGTAAATTACTCAGACCATAAAGAAAGAAAGAAAGAAAGAAAGAGGATAGTTCCCTCTCCATCACTTCCTCTGATTAGAGGCATTGTTTCAAACACAAATAAAACAACAACAGGAAATGCTGCGGCTCTCTCTCCCCCTCTGAGTGTATATGCTGTGTGTGTTTGTGTTGATATCACTGACCTGTCCGGCTGTGTCACAGAGTTGTAGTTTGACTGGCTGACCGTCCACTGATACCACCGCTACACACATACATACAGACACACACACACACACACACACACACACACACACACACACACACACACACACACACACACACACACACACACAAGACAGAGTAGTTTAGATATTCACCGAAAAAAAAACATATGGCCGATTCCTTTCTTACAACAATCACACAATCTGATGACACCAGCTGGCCACTATTCAACTTCTTAAAAGTGAATACAGTAAAGGGATGATTAGTCAATAAACTGATATTTCTATATTTCTATATTCTATTTGGTAACTGCACATCTGCTTAAGTCATTAAAAAAGTAAAATATCAAAACAATTTCTAGTCACAACTTCAAACTGGTTGAAATACACTATTAAACTCACTTGAACTGAAATGTAAATTATATTTGATTTTACATATTGAAAGATGAAACAATTAAATAAATGTATTGCTGGTCCACAAATAAAGTGTCTATAGCTGTAAAATGTCTTTATTGTATTTAGAAGGGACCATATATCTACAAAAGTCACCGTTTGATACCACATTGTATCTAAACTAATTCGCATCTGTAGTCCCTTGACTGGTCAAAACAAAGAGAACACAATAAAAAAAGTAGAGAAATATACAAGACGGATCACCCTTTTACCTGAGAAGTTGTCAAACGCCGTCGGGACGTACTCGGTGGGATACCCGTTGGTGGTGTAGCTCACCACCAGGCTGGTTTTCCCCACAGCTCCGTCTCCCACCAGCACGCACTTCACGCGCCTCTCCGCTACCCCGGCTCCGGACCGCCGCGTCCTGCCGGAGCCCCTGACCCTCCTCGGTGGGACAGGAGGGGCAGGGGACACCGGTGCCGACTTGTAGCCTCCGTCGCCCCGCAGAGGCATCTGGTACGGAGAGGAGGGTGACATGTAGCCTGAGGAGACCCGGGCAGGAGGTTCAGTCCCGGCTCGGGACAGTTTTCACATCGTCCATTCTGCCGTTACTATCTGCCGGGTTACTGACTTTTTAGTTGTCGCTGCTGTCCGCTTCCTTTTAGTTTCCATCGTTAAATCACAGAAAAGTGTGAACTTCTACTCTGTCCCAAAACTGACTCTGTGTCCATTTCAAGCTTCATGGTTGATTTAAATGAAATCAAGTTAAAAAGAGAGGGGATTCAATTAACGTTGGCCGTTTGTTACAGTCTGTGTCCGTTCTGTCGTCCAACAGACAGACCCGTCCCAAACTCCCCTTCAAATGACATCACACTCTGTGTGTGTGTGTGTGTGTGTGTGTGTGTGTGAGAGAGAGAGAGAGAGAGAGAGAGAGAGAGAGAGAGAGAGAGAGAGAGAGAGAGAGAGAGAGAGAGAGAGAGAGGATAATAACAATAGTAATAATAATAATAATAATAATAATAATAATGAAAATAATAATAATGAAGCCTTATCTGCAATGCAAAAACGTAGCTGTCAGATAAATTAAGTGGAGTGCAATATGTCTACTGGTGCAGTAGAAAGTATCTTAATATGGAAATATTCAATTAAAAATACAAATCACTCAATGGGCAACTTGAGTACAGTACTTAAGAGAGTGTACTTACTTTCCACCGCTGCTATCGAACTGAGCTCTTCTAATCTCCAACAAAGTAAGATTGATTTTGATTTGACTCCTTGTCAAACTGTTTAACAGACTACTGACAGGACATCAGCGCTATCTAGTGGACAGGGTGGAAAATAAACACGACAGAATAATAAAACCTACAGGACAAGGGTGAAAGACACTGGAGGACATGGGAATATGTTACCTACAGGGAAGGAACACTGATTGTCTGATGTCAGCTGACCTCATTTTTTATCAGTGCGATTAATTGAAAATTATATTTAAAAAATAAAAGTTATCTAAAAACCGTATTTAAAAAAACATGATACCATTGTATGTGTCTGAGTTGCAGGTAAGCTACTAAATACCCTGTTTCCCTGTTACCCAATATGTAAATCTCTCTGTTATTTCTATTGTATATATTGTGCATTTTCATTTTTATATTTTTATCTTTATATTTAATATGTTTTACTCTGTTATTTTCATTGTTTACATGTAGAAAAAATGTCCCCTTGCGGGATTTAATAAAGTATCTATCTATCTATCTATCTATCTATCTATCTATCTTTATAGAGTATAAAATGCTTGCGGAACGAAACACCGTATGGCCAGTGTTTCCTTACGGACCCTTTTCTAAACTGCACTTACATCTCATGTGTTGTGTTGTGGGAGTTTGGAAAAAACAATTTTTGGATAGTTATTTATCTTTCCATATTCCTGTGACATACCGATAAACTCCTCCGTTATGTCCGGTGGTCCCAGCCTGTCCTCGGCGGAGGTAGATCTGGGCTTCCTGGAGGAGGCGGAGCCGTGGCGGCTTCTGTCCCCGCAGTTCCCCAGTAAAGTCGGGGGGAAACCGGCGTGGCTCAGCCAGACAGGCCCGCCCTCACTGCCCGGGCTGGAGTGCGAGATATGCCGCCTGCCTATGGCCTTCCTGCTGCAGGTTAGTGTCCCGGAGGAGGGAGGCAGACAGCGGCTTAAGCTGCACTCTGGACAGTGATAATGTCACCCAGAGAGAAACGCCAGAGCTGGTGGTAGAAATATATTAAAAAAAAAATATATATATAGGATTTGTCTTCTCTATTATTTCTTGTTTAAAACAGTACAATCAGGACCGGGAGCATCATAGTAATATATTGTAACCTTATATACCCAGATAGAAAACACATCATCACATTAAAGTGTAAAAATGGTTGTTTTTTTAACATTTCTCAGAGACTTATGTACAAATTTGAAAATCCACGTAGGAGCAGAGAATATCATAAATATAGTAACGCATAGACACACATATCTAGAGGTAACCCCTAACTGACAATTCTACTCTTGTCTACTCACCTTTATGCCTGCCAGGTAGTTAACGTCCATATACCATTCATAATAAAACTAGATACAGTACTAAGTTACCCTCTCCATCTTCTATGCAGGTCTACGCACCCATTCCTGGTCAGGACCAAAGTTTCCACAGAACGCTCTTTCTGTTCTGCTGTAAGACTCATGAGTGCTACACATGCAACGACAGCCGCTGTGTGAAAGGTAACCTGTAACCATCAATGTTTCTTTAATGTTTGTCATTCCTCGTTTGGTAACATGGTAACAGCACCCTTTAGTCTTTTGCTCTGCTTATTCTCCACACTTCCCCAAGTCCTCTCCTCTCCACACTTTTTGTTTTTAAGAGTAAATATACATTTGTTATAAGTTTTCTGACAGCTTGTGTTCTCTCCTCGTTTCCTTTTAGTTTTCAGGTGCCAGCTACCTCGGAGGAATGAGTTCTACCCCTACGATCCTCCACCAGGTTGGTGTATTTTGCCAGGATGTCAGTAAAAATACAATTCTTTGTCACCTCCGACTATAAATAAGGCAGAGTTGAGTTAAGAGGTTTTATTTATCAATACTTATACTATATGTTTAGTGAGCTGATATACATGTATTGATACAGTATGGTAGGTATGATGCAATGTACTAACTAAAAAATGTTTCAATGTTAATTTTCATTCATAATTTTTTTTAGTATATTTCAACAGTGACTTGGCTTGACTTGGTTTGTCTTTTCCTCAGAGGATGAACCCCCCAGCGATCCTGAACCGGACCAGAGTGTGTTGTCCGTCTCTGGAATTAAACTATGCTGGGTGTGCGGTTGTCCCGGTAGCAAAGCCTGCTCCCGCTGTCACACTGTAAGCTACTGTGGAAAACACCACCAGACCCTCCACTGGAAGCACACACACAAGAGGGAGTGTTGCAGTCAAGGTGTGTATCAATTTGTATTGATAGTGTATTTCTGAGCAGTTTCGTTTCTGTCAATTCCTGCCACAAGGAAGACTTAATGTCTGCTGTGTCTTTGTCCGTCTATATAGAAGCGTCCATTGTCACAACTTCAACCTTCCTCTTCCCTGAGTCTGAGCTGGTCACTGAACCTGAGGAGGAGAAAGACACAAAGGAGGCTGAAGAAGAAGAAGACAAAGAAGAGAAAGGGATTAAAGATTGTCCCTCCTTAGCAGACAGTAAGCCTTTAATTATTTCTTATCACTATAACAATATTGGTCACATGAAGTAATTAAGAGACATAATTTGTCTTCTGACTGGCTGTTCTCTGTTCAGCCCTGGCAGAGACGGACCTGGAGGAGATGGCTATGCACGAGACTGAAGACAACAAAGTGTTCCAGCGGTTTAAAAAGAGGATCGCACCAGAACCACACCAGGTTAGCTAAAAACTCACGTGGAAACGACGTCAATGAAGACGATCGAGTCGAGTCCCTCCTCACACTGACCAAGTCAAGTTAGAAAGATCTGATACAGTTTCCTTCTGTGTGCATCTCACGGTGTTTTGTTAATGTTCAGGTGGTGCGTTACAGTCGAGGGGGCTCCCCCTTGTGGGTCTCTTCTCAGCACATCCCTTTAGATCAGGATATCCCAGCATGCACCTGTGGCGCCAAGAGGACTTTTGAGTTTCAGGTAGTTCCTTCTTCTTTTTCCCTGGTTTTCCTTCTTACTCACTAGTCTTGAATGCCAGCATGCTGTTATTCTGTGACAAGTTTATAAAGTTGCGTGTGTGTGTGCACGTTGGTGATAAACGTGCCAAGTTGAGGTTTACTTAAACCTGTGTGTGTCTTCAGGTGATGCCACAGCTGTTGAACAGTCTGTGTGTGGACTCGACAGGAGCCAGTATCGACTGGGGGACACTGGCTGTCTATACCTGCTCTGCCAGCTGTAGCCATGAGGACCAGTACTGCTCCGAGTTCATCTGGAAACAGGACTTCAGCTCAGATCACAGATGAAACCCACATAATATCTTCCTGCTGCTGGACAGAGTTCAGGACACACTGATGCACGTGAAAAGCTCAGCAGTGAGGAAACTGGTTTTCACTCTTATAGTGATGTCACAGTAGACTGGACACATGCTGCTGCTCGTCTAACGGATGATACACAGGCCAAATTAAAATCAGTGTGTAATTAAGCTGACCGAGAGAGGAAGTTAATCTTTCTAAGACTATCAAGGACGATGATGTTTTTGGAGGGCAGAAATTCACCATCTGTATTAATTGTTCTATTAAAAGTTTAGACGGAAATACTAGTTCTTCACCACTTCCAAATATTTCCTATTATACAAATGTTTGAGTGGTATTTCTGACCCGGGTGGTGAGTGGGTTACGTCCATTTTCAGTGGTACATACCATTTATATAGTAGGTCTATTGAAGCAAATGGTCAGCAGAACAAATACAATATCACCATGTGCCTGCACAAGTTCATCTGCTTTTCAGCGGGTTTGAGACAGAAAATGTACCGTTAAAATATCTAAATACAACCTGTCAATTATATCTTCACATTTAATCTCATTGGTCACAACAGTGAGTGTAAAAAAGTTTCCAGTTATAAGGCTCTATAAATGTTACTGAATGATTTATAAATACCTTTCCAGTAAATATTGAAATAAAAGGGTTTAAATGCAATATGTGCAGTGTCGCAAGTTAAGTCTAAATTGTCACATGACCTGAGCCGTTTACTTCCTGGTTGCACCATGAGAAGAGGAAGGCTTCGTCAAAGCTCCCAAACAAGTTAGTAAAGTATGTGAACATAAAGATGTGAAAATGTGTTGTACACAATAAGGTGACTAGTATTGATAGATGCGATTACTCTACTTTGTTCAGTGTGGTCATGGAATGAGTTAACATGTAGCAGCAACACATCACGTGGCAGCAACTCAATGTATTTAGGCATGTAAACATGGTCGAGACGATCAGAACAGTGAAGAAAGGTGATTTAAGCGACTTTGAACGCGGCATGGTCGTTTGTGCCAGGTTTACAGAAAATGGTCCGAAAAAAAGATAATATCCAGTGAGTTCTGGAGCAGTTCTCCAATTGGACAAATCTTTTCTGTTTAAGTTGTCTGTGCATAACTGATGTTCACTGGAATTAACTTTTCACATTGAACCTGAAAACTGTTTGTGGATATTGATATTTTTTGTATTCTGGTAAAATCATGTTAAGCCTGCATTTAGTCCAGGACCAACACAAGTCTAAAAGAGAAACTACCGTTATATTCTACCGTGTATATATAATATGTGAAGCGGTGCTCACACACTTCTTAGGACAGCAAACATCTCAGTGTTCACTGGACAACAAATATGCCGTTTCCAAATACAACGGCACCAAAAGTTCACTGTAGTAAAAGAAGCAGATTTAACAGCCTGTATGTACACATTTATTAATGCACATTAACAATTTCAGAAGAACAATTACTTTGAAATGTGTGACGGGGCTTCCTGGTCTCCAGCTGAACTCCAGAGTCACAGAGGAAAGTATTGATTAATCCCCGTCCTCTGCTGCTGCCCATACAGACGTCAGGGTGGAAGACACACAGATGGTGAAGCCGACTGCCGCCACAACCAGCTCACCATAAAGTGCCAAAAATGTTGTGGCTGGGCACACAGTATGGACGACCAAGACAGATTCACATTTTCCTTGGCACAAAAATTTAAATGATTTTGAATGGGCAAAAGACGTAAAACAATACATCAGCATGGCAACACAATGCTTAGTTTATCAGACATCTTTTAGTGCTCCTGAATATAAGATGCAAGAGGTTAAGATAAGTAAAAGAAGAGGCCGTCTACTTTAAAATCAACGGAGTCTTTTCTTCATGTTCTGGCTGATTTATGAGGTCAAATGTAGTCCAGACCTAGTGACACAAATGTCAAAGAACTTAATGACAACTTAAGTAGCAGGACATGGATCAATCTAGTTTAACTTCTGTTTAAGAGCATCCACCTTCAGTTACAGATTAACAGACTAGACAGTATTTCTCATGTCAAAATGTGTCCACTTCAAGCATTCATGTGATTAGGACGACGCTGAATCAAGATCAGATAGACATGAAGATCAAACTCCCAAAAAGGTTTGAGATAAACGGTCACTCAAACTAAAATCTTAAAAATACTGTTAAGAGGAATGTGGGGCTGACAGACCCGAACACGTCTTGTTATAATTTGGGGACTGAGTGGGCAATTTATAAAAATGCAACGTACAAAACTATTTAAAATGGCTTCAAATAAAAACTAAAAACAGTCTGAGTCAGACTGTTTCTCTTCTAATCAGCGCTTTTTACATTTCTTTACAATCTTATGTACAATCAGGGATGTGAACAGCACAACAGAAAAAGCTAAAAATAACGGAAAAAAACAGAACGGGTGTGAAAAATATGCCGTTGCTTGTGATCAAAAGACGGCAAGAAAACAAACCTGTAAAAATCCTGTTACTCAAAAAATCAGAAACCGGGGGGACAAAAAAATAAATAAAAAATAGAGGACTCACATCCCTGTACAACAGTCCATCTGTAGAGGTCAACATATAGATGATTCTTCTTGTGAATTTTTTAAAAAAAAGTCGGTGATAAAGGTAAAAGAAGGAGCAGCGGGTTCTACGTCGTCTTGCGGAAGCCTTTCAGGATGGGATAGATGTTTTCAAACGCTTCGTAGATCTCTCCTCTCACCTTGGCACCTTTAAAAACAAAACCAACACATTAATACAACGAGTTACACCGGCAGAGCCAAAAACATCGACAGAAGAAAACATGATACGCATTACACACCATGTTCCGGATTATCTTCTCCATTTCTAATTAAAACTTCTTTTGTAGGTTTTTATGGATTCTGATTATTTCTTTTTGAAGAGGTTGGCAGATACATCATCATTTAACAACTATTTATGGAATTCATATCAAAATTATATTTACTTATGTTTAACTCTAAAATAGTGATTTCAGTATACTAGTACAGCTCTATGTTTGTATATAACTGACAGTATGCAGTACTATACCCGACCGCAGTGAGCATCAGGTCTTACCTGTGAGTACAACTTTCCCAGAGACAAAGATGAGCAGGACAATTCTAGGTTTGATCATTCTGTAAATCAGTCCTGGAAACAGCTCCGGTTCATAGCTGAAACAGACAAATCATTTTATAATATTATAACTACAACAAGTATTACCTCATTCATTAAAATAAATCCATTTCAAGTCTGTAGCACAACTGTGCAGCCACAAGCGTGACATTCTCACAACGCAGCCATCGTGTGCTGGTGCTTTCAAAGAAGCAAAAATTTATGATTTTTAGCTGCATCAGACAATAGAACAAACAGAAATTACCTGCTAAACTGCTGATGTGTGAGGACTAATCCTTCCAGACGAATGGGGAACTTCACATCGCAGCTTCCCACCATGTTCTGAATCTTGAAGTCCAGGAACTTAGCAGGAAAACCGAGCTTCTGCACCACACGGGCGTATTTTCTGGCAGCTAACCTCGACTGCTCCTCACTAAAGACAGAAGCGAGGCGGATCATATGGAAAAGAAAAAAATTAGTATTCAAGAGAGGCACGAAGGTAGAGTACATTGTATTCAAAGACAGGGCCAGGCTTATTATGATATTCAGCACATTAAAGGTGATCAAATAGCCAGTATTGTGACCTCTTGGCTCCAGTGCAGACCATCTTCCCAGAGCTGAAGATGAGAGCGGTGGTCCTGGGCTCTCGTATTCTCATGATGACCGCAGCAAAACGCTACAAACAACAGAGAGAGCGGGAATTACATCCAGCAGTGCTTCCACATAAATGTAGTAGTGTGGGATGTTGAGCAGAAATATATCAAGTAGGGTTGGGCGATCATTCCTTATGATAATTTATCATTCAACGGAATCATATCGTGATAAAGTCGTATATCAAGATGTCATTATACACGATAACTTTGTCTAAATTGATAACAAGCACAACTTAACTAAAATTTCTGTAAAAATCAGATTTTTTTATTGCGCTTTCTGATTCTAAAACCATGTGATTATTTCATATGGTCAAAATGTGTGCCATGAAAAAGGTCAATAAAGACAAATTTTTCTGGACACACAATCCAAAATAACCAATGGCAGCTGATAAAACCACACACGTAAACAAATAAACCAACAGGCAAGTTGACCCGGATGTAGATCGCTATGCAGTTAGCCGTTGGTGCTATTCCAATTGGCCACTTTCAGTGTTTACTGTGGTCGCCCCGATATTTGTGGTTTTGCATGAATCCATATTTCCCTGCATCTCTAACAACAGAGGTGGCAAATGCAGAGTTAGCTTGACCCATAAACTCACTCCGGCAACATTTATGGGAAATACAGCTGGTGAAATGAACAGGAACTTTCCCTAAAGCCCCACTGCTGAGCTGTTGAGCAACATTGAGAGGATCACAGTAATATGTGGCACTGCAGTCTCACCTTTGGGTTGTACTCTGCATTCCTGGCTCTCAGGGCAATGGTCTTCAAGTCCAGCTTACAGTTCAGATTTACAGTCGATACTATGTTTCTAAAAGTAGAGTAAAAAGAAAAGAACTGAGTGAGAGACTTATAAGAAAACTGTTCAGTCAAGAACTCAGACATAACTTTGAGGAAATAATGGCAATGTAGTTAACTTTGGTAGTGAAAAAAGACACCCTCTCTGAAATGTCAGCGAAATTCATGTTTCCGGTCTCAATAAATAAAACCGTGCGCACAATTTTGGTCCATCGTTTCCCTATGACAACTAAGGTAACATAACATGAAGGTAAAAGTGTGTGTATTCGCTAGAATATTACAAAGTGTGATCGATAAACTGATACGCTGACCATTCTTTCCATTGGATATGAAACGTACTGTAGTTGTGGTACTATTCCAGAGCTCTCCGAGGCTGGTGTGGACGGTGTGACGGGGGTCATGGGGGTCAGCGGCGTGTTGTAGAGCGGGGTGTTTCCTGGCAGCGCTGTGGTGGTCGAGCCTGCAACCGCCTGGGAATGATAAAGCTGAGGGGTCTGCCCCGACGTTCCAGGAAGGCCTGGAGAACAAAGAACGTATTCTTCTACAACATGAACCGATAATAAACTTCCACTACGGTTCTGTGTTTCCCAGAACAAAGGAGGACACCATGATCTCACTAGGCTTAGAGAGGATGGAGAGGATGGTGGCAGTAGTGAGTGTTGTACCTGCGTTTGCCTGCTGCGCCTGTTGCTGCTGTTGTTGCCTCTGCTGTTCCTCCAGTATAGACAAACTATTGGTGTTCTGGACGGGCTGGGGGGTCAGGCCCGAGCCATATGGCATCATGGGACTGAATATCGACATGCCTGGAGTCATGGCACCCTGCACAAATGACAAGACACCAAAAAAAACATGAATTCGGGATTGAGCAGGAAAGCCACATTAGAAGCTAATTATACTGACAAATCATAATACAAAGAATATGTTCACTGTCACAATATTTTTCACTTTGCCTCACTTATTTAGATACTTCTTTTATTTATGTTAATATCACTGGTGTATGGGTGGATTTTGTAGGCTGCACAGCTATGTTACCGGTGAAAGTAACAGTAGTACTCTGACCCTAAATTGAGTGCAGACTTAAAACCTATTTGAAAATCATTGTAGCCACATGTTTGAGTTTGCTTGGCATTTAAAAATATTCAACGAAATTAATTGCCAATACCAGAAATAGATTTTAGTCAGGGTGCAAGCATCTGCTGCAACCCGTGAGCCCGCTGCATCTTGTAAACTTGAAAGATGTGGAGCTATGCCGTGGTTATGTTTGCAGCACCCAATTGTGGCTCACCTCGCAGACTTAATCTCACTCCTGTATGTGACATTATATGCTGGGTCTACAGCGGCTATGTGAGAATCACACTGAAACGTGCAGGATGGGAGCTGATGTCTTCCAGCTGGTAACTTGATGTATAAACCAGAAAATACTTGAAACCAGAGTTACCTGAGGGGAGGCCTGCCCCTGGAAGGGAGGTACACTGTTGTTCTGGTCCATCTCTTTAGCTCCTAGCGTTAGTTCACTGCCACCAAAGAGCAGGAAGTAACTTCACGCAGCAGGTGCCTCAAAGCTGGCGTGTAGAGTCTATAGTACAGTAGAAAAGCACCAACGACCACAGTGGACCAGGCTCTGCAGAAACACCCTCTTCTCGTCTCTCCGACAGCTATGTTGTGCCTGAAAAGTCAGACAGAACCAGAATGTACTCCGACAAACAATTGATAAATATTAATTACCATAGCACTAGTGATGGGACGAGCGACACTGGTGCATCAGCACTGTGCCGAGAGCTCAAGAGGGAAACCTCGTATCGGTGCGTGTATTGCTTTAAGAAAGAATCACGTGACCGATACAGGAACTGTGTCGTTTGGATGTGCCGCGCCAAAGTGTGTTTTATTGGAAATGGAACCAGAACATATACCCACATCTTCATCAACTTGCACTTAAAACTCTCTGCACACCATCATCGTCTGTACCATGCGAAAGAGTATTTTCCAAGGCTGGGGAGCTGGTGTGTAAGAGGAGAAATCGCCTTGGAGCAAAGACACTCGAAAAACTTTTGTTTCTCAATAAAAATTCATGAACTGATCACTTTTTTGTCTTTTATTTCATATGATTTAACAGTTAAGTTGACAAATGTGCACATAAGTTACAAAATTGTAACTCTGAATTTTTACTCTAATTTGCTATATTTTACATACCAACTCAGTTTTAGCATTTACACGAACAAGGACTTTCTTTACCTGCAATGATTTTATAACTACTGCAGGGGTCACTATTGGGTGACCAACACAGTATCAATACAGTGCCGACACAGTTTGTTTAGTGTGTCAATACACTCCTTGAGGTATCATCGTCCCATCACTACATAGCACCGTGCATCAGCAAAGTTTAGTGAAGAACTTGCAAATGACCTGAAGCCACATTTGTGCAGCACCACCGGTGGCGCCAACGCACTCACTGCTGGCTAAACATCACATTTAGCTTTAATTCACGTAACTTTAGCTGGTTCATCCATTCAGGGCCCAAATGCATTATGCGCCATTTATATGGTAGCGTGTGCAAAATGCTGGTGATAAATCTATATACACCCGAGAAACGTTCGTCTTCCAGCAGGACGTCTTGACAGCCTCCTAAATGAAACATATCAACACACTGGCTAGCTGACGTTAGCGGCATAGCTAAGATTAGCAACACTAGCTAACATCTACTCGAACGTAACGTACAGTGACGTTGTGTGTTAAAAATAGTTGTAAATAACTTTGACATTTGCCAGTGCACCACAGTTAATTGCCCGCCAACTTACACTCACACTCTTGCAGTTTAGACCAGCACAAGAACCGAGTTAATGCGGCTTCAGGTTTGTTTGATCCTCGCTCTTGTGCTTCGGCGCTCACGAGCGTCGTCGACTAACTACTTCCGGAAGAAGAAGCTTTAA
Organism: Leptoclinus maculatus; assembly: GCA_032191485.1. Lineage (NCBI taxonomy): Eukaryota > Metazoa > Chordata > Actinopteri > Perciformes > Stichaeidae > Leptoclinus > Leptoclinus maculatus. The sequence goes on along the minus strand of JAVDOI010000001.1, from coordinate 30,293,833 downwards.
GTTCCGGCGTGTCACAGTTCAACGCAGTTAGAGCAAAGATGGCGTCGCTGAGTGACAAATCAGTTTGGGACGAAGTGGAGGATGGAATCGGCGAAGAAGTGTTAAAAATGTCCACAGATGAGATAGTTCAGCGGACTCGTCTCCTCGACAGCGAGATAAAGATAATGAAGAGCGAAGTGCTGCGGGTGACTCACGAGCTGCAGGCCATGAAGGATAAAATCAAAGAAAACACGGAGAAAATAAAAGTGAACAAAACTCTGCCGTACCTTGTGTCTAATGTGATCGAGCTGCTGGACGTGGACCCCAACGACCAGGAGGAGGACGGGGCTAATGTGGACCTGGACTCTCAGAGGAAAGGAAAGTGCGCCGTCATTAAGACTTCCACTCGACAGACCTACTTCCTGCCCGTGATCGGGCTGGTGGACGCCGAGAAGCTGAAGCCCGGAGACCTGGTGGGTGTCAACAAGGACTCCTACCTGATCCTGGAGACCTTGCCCACCGAATATGACTCCAGAGTCAAGGCCATGGAGGTGGATGAGCGCCCCACAGAGCAGTACAGCGACATAGGAGGGCTGGACAAGCAGATCCAGGAGCTGGTGGAGGCCATCGTGCTGCCCATGAACCACAAGGAGAAGTTTGAAAACCTCGGTATCCAGCCACCCAAAGGAGTCCTGATGTACGGTCCACCTGGCACTGGGAAGACCCTTCTGGCCAGGGCCTGTGCCGCTCAGACCAAGGCCACTTTCCTGAAGCTGGCCGGTCCACAGCTGGTCCAGATGTTTATAGGAGATGGAGCCAAGCTGGTGAGAGATGCCTTCGCTCTGGCCAAAGAGAAAGCCCCATCCATCATCTTCATCGATGAGCTGGACGCCATCGGGACCAAGAGGTTTGACAGCGAGAAGGCAGGAGACCGAGAGGTGCAGAGGACCATGCTGGAGCTGCTCAACCAGCTGGACGGATTTCAGCCCAACATGCAGGTCAAGGTAAAGATGCTGCCACCAAAAGAACCTGTTGCATCACCTCATGTTTATTTACATCGTCATTCTTCAGTCTATCAGAAGTTATATTTCATTCACGGCATCATTTTGGGAGATATCGGACATAGTGATTGCTCTGGTTAGTGTTTAATTCAGACGACAAAATTGTGTCAACATTTAAATATGAAATATAGGCACACAGTACAGCACACAATAAATGTTTTCACAAACCTACACATCAAAAAGTGTAATTACTGTACGAGCAAACTCCAAAAAACTAAGAAAAAAGTTTGTTCTACTTGGAACAAAGTTAAGCACCAGCTTTTTTTAAATTTTTAGTCACCACTGTGGCGTTACGTTACAGTATGATGACTACAGTATAACTACATACATTTTTATTTTCTAGGTGATTGCTGCCACCAACAGAGTGGACATCTTGGACCCTGCGCTGCTCCGTTCAGGTCGTCTCGACAGAAAGATTGAGTTCCCCATGCCAAACGAAGAGGCCAGAGCTCGCATCATGCAGATCCACTCCCGCAAGATGAACGTCAGCCCTGACGTCAACTACGAGGAGCTGGCTCGCTGCACCGATGACTTCAACGGCGCCCAGGCCAAAGCTGTGTGCGTGGAGGCCGGCATGATTGCGCTGCGCCGCGGGGCCACAGAGCTGAACCATGAAGATTACATGGAGGGAATCCTGGAGGTCCAGGCCAAGAAGAAGGCCAACCTTCAGTACTACGCCTGAGGACACTATCTGTGTCTGTGTTTGTTTGTGAGGGAGTCTTTGCTTATTAAAACAGTTGTTGGGTAAACACTTGTTACAGTTGCTGATTAACTTGGATTAATAAAAATAAATAAAATGTCAATCAGTGTTGTCTCTTCCTGCTGAGCATTTATAGGACAGTCTTTGTTTTCACTCTAAAGAATAATGGCACCGATGTGAAATTAATAATCAGATATGGGCAGTCTTTATTGGTCTGGAGCTTCTATTTGTTGTTATTTAGAAAAACATAAAGCTTTTTAAAAAACGCTAAAAGCTAATTTTCATCCACAGTCCTCATTCCATTCAAGTGGGCCAGTTCCACGGTCCTGTTATGGACACTAGCTGAGTACCAAACCTATATTACATACTAATCATAGCACACTGTTTTAGCAGTTACACAGAAATATAAACCTTCTTTACCATTTTATATCAACAGGGCATGCATGACACAATAGGAGGGAGGTGAAATGTAGATCAAACTGCAGCTTTGAAAAAACAATTAGACTTCACAAGGATACATCAAAAATATTTTTCCTGGGATTTAATACCGGTTTTGTTTCCAAGATTTTTATTTGGGGTTGTTTCACCTCCACCTAAAATGTATTAACACAGTTTCAGTTTTGAGCAGCTCCTCCTTACGCATTGCATTGTGGGAGAATAGTACCATCAACAGCACACTCAAAAATGTAAAGTATTTAGTATACATTCTGTCTGCTTTGAGTATAGTTTGTCAACATCTAGTGTGAACACAGCACATACTAAAAAACGGCGTAGAGCCCATATCTAGTCTGGATTCAGGACTTTTATCTTTTCCTTTTGTTTGACTTGTCTTAGCAAGAAATGCACAGATTCATTCCACTAATGACAGCTTATCTTCAGGAAGTACCCCAGTAACTCATTCCAGTGAGCCCACTCGCACAATACCAGAGCAGTGGATCTGGGACGTCTAAGTGGAATGCAACCATCTTTAATGTCATTAGTTTCAACAGTCAAAATCAAAATGTATGCAGTGAGAGAGGCCTACGGTCTATAGGAGTAACCTTTTCTTGTGTGTGTTTTAATCAAGGTCAGAATGATGTAGGGCTGCAACAACGAATCGATAAAATCGATAAAATTCGATTATTAAAAGAGTTGGCAACGAATTTCATTATCGATTCGTTGTGTCGCGCGATTATTACGCCACTCAATAAGTCGCGGAGATGTTTGAGTATAAAAAAACAAGTTGGGTTGAGGGCAGAGCAGAGCGGAGGTAGAGGAAAGACCACCGGAGAGACCCGTAACGCTGTTTGACGGTGCGCGATCCGTAGGCGGGGCATATCCGGCGTGCATGGCCGAACCGAGTGCGACAGATCAGCCGCCCCGGAGTCGACTGCTATCAGGGACGTAACGTCCCTCCAGTAGCTCTTCTGGTGCTGGTGTTTACTCGTTATCCAGTTTGACAAGCATGACAAGTTAGCGTTAGCTCGTTAATAACAGTAGTAAAGCAGGACTAAAGACACGTTTTTATTCACTCGCCTTTTTTGGCCCATTCATTTTTCAATCTGTTGTCATGTATATATATTCTGTGCTTTGTCCCATATCGGTTATTGTTGACAAATATATGTGTGTGTGTTGTACTTTTTAATTTTTTTTACAGCACTTGGTCATCTTAAACTGTGTTTAAATGTGGTGTATACATTAACTTAACTTGCACTTACTACAATGATGGTAATAATTTAATGAATAAGCTTCAAGTGAACTTGAGTGCGTGTCTGAGTGTGAGAGTGTGTGTGTCTGTGAGTGTGTGCATCTGTGAGTGTAGTGTAGAGAACAAGTTCTGACGTTCAAACAAATCCTGTTAAGTTTTCTGATTTGTATTTTTCTTTATTTTTTATAAATGATTTATTGTTCTGACAGCTCAGGTCCCTTTAAACAAAAATATACATATTTTTGTGCACTTTATTTAAAAAAAACCCGAAAGCATAAAGCATACTGTTTTTGAATAAAGGGTTGGAAATTAATGCTTTTTTTTTTTTATCCGATTCATCGATTAATCGTAAAAATAATCGACAGATTAATCGATTATTAAAATAATCGTTAGTTGCAGCCCTAGAATGATGTGTCTGCAGATGTTCAATTCACCTACACTGTACACCAGGTAAGTTTAGTGAGATAACCTGCTGTAATATGTGGTAGTAACTAAAGATACCTGAACATCTGGGGATGTGCAGGAATGGATGAATGTAGATCAATGGTCCACAATTCCAGTTCAGGGACTGTTGTATGCAAACAGGTGGTTTATTGTTCATTTAAATCACCTTGTACTTCAGCTCACAAGATGACCAGAGAACAATTCAGTTTGTCTCTTTCTTCCTAAGGACTAGAACAAGGTGTAAAAGAGTCCTCAAAATTGATAACAAAAACTATGAAACCAATAAAGACAAACTAGTACTGGGTAAAGAAAGTTGAATGCCATAATTTCACTAAAAACTCTCATCTCTGACCAGGTTTAATTTGGCTGAAACACCGCAGAAGAGAAGATATTCTGAGGTTTCCACGTCCTGCCGTAACTTCCCTGCTGCAGTTTGGGTTCACAACCATAGAATGAGATTGGTAGTAATTAAACCTCAGAAGCAGCCATGGGATAACATCATGAATCTTTTTTATTACATTGGCTGGAAATGGTTAAGTAATTAAAGTAACTTTGCACTATCTCACATGTGGTTAAAGTGTAGAAATAATGCAAAGGAAAAATAGACCAGGGCCACTTACTTTATCAACTCTAGCCTATCATTCACAACAGTCAAATAAAACTGTCCACCTGATGCATGTTTGTTGAAGTTTAACATATATGATAGAGCAGGTCAGTGTGGTGTTGCTGGGATGTTCATGGTGCATAGAAACTAACTCAGGAAACAATATCCTGAGCAAAGATTCTCTTTCAAGAGGTAGTAGTAATACTTTAAAACTTCAATGTCACATATTTTAGGGCAACAGTGTGAGTAGCATAAGCTACCCAAGATGGAGTATCCATGTGTGAAGGACATGCAATGAACAAGACCACAACATTTTAAATTCTTTACATTTATTAAGAATGTAAAAAGAACAGCAGAGTATGTATCCTTCCAAAACATAATGAAAAATCCAAATAGAGGAAGAGTCTAGGCAGATTGAGTGAAGAGTCGTTTGCTTGTTAAGAACAGGAGTGCTCATCTAGAATCAGGTTTCTAGACCACAACCACAAGGATGTAATAATAGCAGAAACTGAGAGCGATGACTGTGGAAAGCAGGAGAAACGTATGGATTTCAATTGATGTAAATTGTGAGTAGATATAAAAAATGGAAAATCCGCTTCCTAGAATAAACCTCTAGAAGCAAATTCTAGATCAAAACTCCTATTTTAAGAAACTTGTTGTTAAGGGGCAAAAACCAACAGGTGAATGTGGAAAGAACAGACCAAAGAGAAACGCAGAGAAAGGGGAACATTTCCTTCTTCAGTCCTTCCTCAGTGGTACAGTCTGCTCACTGATGCCCTCCTTAGTGATGATGCAGACCCGAAGAGCGTCTCCGGTGTAGACGTCTCTCTCTGCGGCCGAGATGAAGACATCTTTGACCAGCTGAACGGCTTTGTCCTGAGTCAGGGGAACGTGCTGCACACCCTCCATGTTCTTGAAACCAATCTGTAGAAGGACGTGTTGGAAAGAGAGCCAAGACATGAATGTACCTTGTCCAAAGAAAGCAAACTCAACTGGCACACTATATTGTCTGCAACAACAGGTCAACATGTAGTGTGGTATTTACCTGGTTGTCCAGTAGAGGCTGGAGCATGGCACTTGCTGATCCTCCGGCCTTGTAGGTGTCTCTCTGGTAGGAGCCCACTGGGTCGAAACTGTACACCGCTCCCTTGCCTATTAGTACGAGTATTGCACATAAAAACAGTCATTACAAAAACATAGAGCTTTATACAATTTCCATCGTAGACGCAACAAAAACACACTCACTGTGTGATGCAATGAAGCACAATATAGGCAACACGCTATTTTTTACCTACAGCCTAAATACGCTTTTTTTTTTTTAAATGTCTAGAAGTATATGCATACAAAAGTGATACCGTTACTCATTACATTTACTCCTCTTAATGTGTGCAGCATTGCTACACCTACCATGCTCATCCAGTCCTCCGATGATGTTGTAGACGTAGTAGGGGAAAAACCTCCTGCCGTACAGGATGGTAGACAGCATGGCTGCAATGGCGCCGCTGGTCATCATCTTATTATTTGAGTGTTTGTACATCTGAGAAAAGGACAGGAACATTGGTTCAGGTGTTAGTAACAACTAAGTAACCTGTGACATCCTTTGTGGGTCTTGTACGGCAGCAGAACGGAATACAGTGAAACTTTGAGAGGTAAACAGGATGGCGTCCTTACTGTTAATTAACTGTGGAGACAATGGAAACAACTAGAGATTTTTCTTGTTGGAATATTTTTAGAATAAAAAAAAACAACCGTCTTCATTAAAGACAGCAAGACATTAGACTATCAGCCTCATGTCGACTGTCTTGGATACCACAAGAATCAACAGACGCCCCTGGTTTTCGAGCAGCAGCAGGACAGTTAGCAGAGTCAGCAGAATCAGATCACTTTGAAGATGCGACTGAAACCAAAAACCCTGCTCCCCCAGCCCACCTTTAGTCTGGCATCAATGATTTTAGTCAGAGTCAAGCAGTCACCGTGGAACCCGCTGCAGCCAATGACGGTTGTATCTGTCCTGTGAGGGGAAGCACAAAAATATGCGAGAGTCAGAGCAGCATGTTGTACATTCAAGAGACACCAAATGATGCTTTCTTGAGAAGCACTACAGAAAGTTATTGAGCAGCAAGCAGGAACAAACTACACTCCCCATCTTAAAAGAGAATTAAGAGTTGAGCTGCAGTGACTTCACTCCATATTTAACTGGTACTGGCTTTCAAGGAATGTACAAAGAACTATGAAAGTAGTAGGTAGAGGGCCCAGTTATTGTTAGAAAAGTTGACATGGTGTCTTTATACTCTCGACTTTGCTTTTGTTGACAGTGCAGGAGGAGGTGACAGTGCACACTTACAGCTTGTAGCATTTTGGTGAGTCTCGGCTGTGGATTGAGTAGCCTTCACTCAGCCTGGTGTCTGAGGCTACGATGGCGAAGTCCTCCCCAGCAACAGCTAGTACGGTTCTGAAAAAAACAAAGCACACGACACAGGCTAGTTCATTCATCGTATAAACCACACCATCAAGAGGGAAATGTTCCGTCTGTTTCACCAGACACATGCTAACGGAAGCTAAGCTACTGTTTCGAAACTGAAACTGTAGCATCAGTTTATCTTTCATTTTATATAAAGTGCGGATACTTTATGTTCTGAACAAAGACAGTATGCTCTGTTCGCGTACGTTTCAACAACTTCATCTTTGTTTAGTTTTATATCGTCTGCTAAGCCGGCTAGCTAGTTAGCACAGCCTACTAAACGTTAGCTAGCAGGCTAACCAGCCAACGGTTAAACACCCCACTCACCCTCCGTTGAAGGAGTACGGAGAGAACCGGTGCTCCACCGGACCAGTATAGTGATAATCTCTCATCTTCCCAGGATCTGCCATTGTATGAGAGGAAAGCATTTTTGTTACAGGAAGCCAACGATGTTCAAGATTGAGTCGAGTAAAGTCGCTGTATCACTGCAATATGGCAGCCTCTTCTTCTACCGTCATCACACCCGCGTGTTCACATGTGATCTGAGCGAGAGCGCCCCCACAGGCCGTTTGGTGTACAGCAGGGCCTCACGGTGGGAGACTGAGACCAGATCTGATCTCGAGCAGATTTTTGTTTTTTAAATGTCTCACATTCACTATTTAGAAATAGGTCATTTTGTGTCTGATGAAAAAAATGGAATATACATTTCAATATGCACCAATTTTGCACCATAAGGAAAATCCAGATTTGCAGTTTTAAAATTCTAAAAATTTCAATTTCCAAGGACCATTAAAGGTATTAAAGGTTTGTCAAATTAATAAAATGTAAGAATAAAAATTACTTAAAGTAAATTAAAGTAATTTATATTCCTTTTCACTAAAGATTGTTGTGATCTTTGGTATCAAAACTGGGATTCAATTTAACATGGTACACAATACATTTGGGATGACCAGGAGTATTTTAGTAGCTTTTATTTAAAAAAATAACAAAAAAAACACACAATTCAGTGACTATGACATCATTACCAACAAATTTGTCTTAAACAAACTGCTTACTGAGAGACAATACAAAATAATATTTAAAAAAAATAACAAACAATTTCAAGCTGACTGCAAAAATATCAGTTATCTAATCATAGCTGATGGAAGTTGAATTTCAATGTAATTACTGTGAGTAGTTACATTTTTGTATAATAATTAATAGTCGAAGGTTGACAACAAAATCTATACATGTTAAGTGAGACATAACCTTTCAGTAATCAAGACTGACAAATAAATACCTGCTGCAGCCATGAGGTCGACGACAGCCAGTGTCTATTACATTTCATCACACACAATCACAAGCACCATGTCATCATTTAAGACGTAGTTTAAATAAGATTACTCTTTACTGGTGTGCCTCATTAAATACATGTTCATTTAAAGTACCAAAAATACAAAACCATACAAAGATGTTGTTTTGAAAGTAACTCAGTGAGCTCTTGTTTGTTTCAGTAGTACAGGATGAAAAGCACCATTTGTTTAACTGAAACTAATTTCCCACAGCAGAAATGTTGAGACAGAAACTACGAGATGAATCAGATTAATAAAGTAGGAATGCACGGATGCCGTTAGTGGTTAGCAGATCACAGGATTTGATGCAGCACATTTGGATGGATTTGACTTAAAGTTTGTCTCTTAACATTATTTATGAATGATGTCAATGTCTACCATTATAAAACAAGAGTTGCTATGCTACGGTTAATGCCTAATCTGGATTATGTTGAGTACATTTGAGGTATCGCATACATTATTCAAAATTTGATTTGGAGATGACAAGTAAATTCTGTGTTTAACTGATTCAAATTATAGGCCTTACTGATGTCACCAAAGCTCTCAGAGAAAAGATCAATACCCGTGTATTTACAGACCTGTCAATCAATAAAGACTAACAGCAGGTTAAGATGTTGTGTTTGCATTGTTGGTATTGGGTAGGAGGGATACACTTTTGTTTATTTTTGAGTCACAGTGATCTGTTGTCATTTAAAATGTATAGCTTCTGCAAATGAACAAATGCCATAATGTGCACGTGTGTAGAGTTTGGTCACGGTATTGTGGTTAATGACACTGTCGATCATTTCTGAGCCGACTTGGACTTCTTGGGCGTTTTCGCTCCTCCCTTCTTCTTGGGTGTGGTGAAATCTTTGTCGCAAACCTCACACACCCAAAGGCCTGAGGAGACAGAGATAATTCATTTATCAAGATACAAGAGACAAACAAAAATACAAACCCACATTAAATAACAAAAACAAAAACAGATAAACTCAGTGAATGATGTCATTGATGTTTAGTGTGTACAAGTCTGCTTTTCTCTTGTAGTGTTTGTTGTCCAGTCACCGAGTGAAATGACAATCAAGACTGTAGTTGAAGTGGTTGTGTATCGGTCTGCCCACATCACAGATTTACTGTATGCTTGTGTGTTTGTGCCCGTCCACTCACCAGTAGGGATGGAGTCCATGCCCACGCAGAACGTGTGGTACCCTCGGTCACATTTGTCACAGAACATCATCTCGTCCTCATGGTGGGGCTGCTGACACACGATGCACGTCTTACACTCCATACACTGCCATCGGTAGGTGTGGATCACACCCACCAGCTCCTTGCTCATGTCCAAGCAGGACGGGTGGCCTAAAGTGTGCGGACACGGAGGCACACACACAGACACAAATTAATACACAACGTATGCGCACAGACATACGTAAAGAAGCAAGTCAGACAAAAGACACAAAAACAGACATCATGTGAACAAGTGCTTCCACACACATGTGAATACACTGCCCTGTTAGTTCAGAGGACTTAAACACATGTAGTAAGACACCAACATTAAAAAGAAAGCATCTAGAATCTACTCACATCAATTGTAACATAAGATTGTGGGGAACATTTAAACATATACACAGTTATAGATACCCATTGATATTGATCAGAACTATCTCAAAACTAATAGCCATGAATAGCCTTTTTCTCCATGTTGTCATAACTGCCTGTACATTTGGGAATGTTTGACCCAGCAGATGAAGAACTTTACAGACATTCCTATGAACCACTATGTCTTTGTCAATGTTCAGTCAGTCTAAATCATTTGAAAAGTTAATTATATAGACATTTTACTGTCTTAATGTAAACACACTCGTGTATAAACCAGGCAGTTTAAACACTTGCCTGAAAGAATAAAACTTGTTTATACACAATGAAATGAAGTTGACTGGTGGTACAATGGAAAACTCAACATTTCCTTTACTGATAATAAATAGCAATGACTCATTAGTCAATGATAATCATTTCAATCCTCGTTGAATGTTATGTACCACTGAGGTTAAACGAATGAGTCAGAGGGATAACAGATGTACGATACCTGCTTATGTTATAGTAATCATTGTATCTGGGGGAGAATCACTTTTCAATGAATTCACCCGGCGTTAAAAGTGAACACATTTAGCTGATAGTGTGTCTGAAAACAAACAGGAAACGGTCCTTTAAGATGAACGGTGTTAACTTACCGCTGTTATCACATTGGGAGCAGTGAATGAGAGCCTCTGGCCGGCCCCTCTTGTTGGCCTCTTTGCCCTTCTGGCAAATGCCACATATAGCATTGGGAATGACCTTAGGCTGCAAGGGCAGAATAATGCTATAAAAAACACGTGTATCCTGTAGTCATGGACAACATATTAGTTCAACATATGTTTAATGCATGGAGAGAGAAAACCCCCCCCAAAAAGGAGCATTTTTATCTTGACTAACGGAGGATTTTCTACAATTTGGGGGCACGCTACATGACTTATATGCTAATAATTTTACTTTATACACAAAATGCATCACATGGCATCAAAGCTGCTGTCCGACTTAGATTGTTTTAAATGTTACCAACCTAATTCTTTGTTGTTTATTTAGTCTTTGTGGCAAGGAACACCCTTAGGTTACTGGCCCTACAGAAATCTTCACAATAAACTGTAAAAAAGGTCAAGTACCAGGCCATTAAAGTACATCTCAAGGTACAAATACAAGAACGGTGTTTGGTGTCTAACAGACCCTCTTGCATGCATGTGGCATCTGTAATCTACAGCAGGTTTATTGTCACTGTAGTCAAGTGATGGCTTACTTGGTAGCAGATTGAATTAAAAGATCTTGCAGTTGCTTTCTATGCAACAGAGTTGTCAGTTTAACAGAGCAGAAAGATAAGGAAACGTGGGGACATTTAAATCAGGATGTCACAGAGATGAACAAGAAACATGTAACACGTTTAAAACATTGATTCCTCTTTAGGAAGCCACATTAAAACATGAAAGATTGAGCAAGATTTAATATTTGGACTGCAACAGTCTGGTCTTTAAGAGCAAAAAATAGCTTTGTGCTAAGGTACGTTTCTTTTACGGCAGGACAAAGAATTGTCACCAAAAACAACCAAATCTGTACTACGAAATGAACTTTGCTTTCCAGTTACTCATGAAGTTAACAGTCCATTTACTTTGAAAGCCTGAAGACAGTGACATCCTTCATTAAAATGTCCCCTCGCAGGAAGTTAGCAGGTTACACTAAACAGCCACAGATAGAAGACTATGGGTCAATAGAGGACATGGTTTGGAAATGATGGAAACTGAAGACTAGAAACAAAGCAGAGATCTAAACTAATAGACAGACAGCAGCAGGAGAGGGAAATAAGAAAAAAGTAGAGCCGTGTAGATTTCCATCCATGCTCACTATGCAAATGTAAAGTCTCATCAATATTTCTACTTTAAAATTCAACAGTTCATACCGTTGGCCTCGCTGCATCACTGAAATCTTTAGTGAAAGGATTGCCCCTGTTGCTGTTGACTCTTTACAACTGTAAAAATGTATTTGTGGCCACATGAAATGCTTCCATTACAAGCAGTGTGCAGCCAACACGTCTTTAAGTCCTTTGAGTCTGCTTGATGCCTGCAGTCAAAACATGTCTTCAGTGGAAACATCCACACAGGAAAATAGAACAGGAGCAGTTCATGATGTTGAATCCCATTTTATTCTAAATTATCTGAATTTGGTAAACACAAGAAATGCTGCATTTTATGCACATAAAAGAAGAAGAAAAAAAAAAAAAAAAAAAAAAAAACTGTCAGAGAACTCACTTTCAGGCGTGTTTGCTTTTATATGATCTGGTAGATAGTTTCTATGGAGCCATATAGCTCTAAACATTACGTATAATTCAGACACAGGCATACATACTGAGACACAATTAAGTGGGAGCGTTCTAGATCAGCAGATCATATGGTTTAAACATCATGTTTGTACTGTTATTATGATTTCTGTAATGTAAATAAGTGATGAGGTAATGCTAACCTCTTAGCTGTGTCTTAGCATAAATGCACATTATCTAATGAAAGTCTACTCAACCTTGCAACTCGTAGTGAAAACAATGGACCTCATCAATATCATTCAATATGTCTGACATACTAACTAACAAATATTCTTTCTAAGAATCAAACCAGCACTAAACATTCTCAGGAAGACTAAGAGCGATATCAAGGGAAACACTGTTAAAGAACGTAAGTCATGTGATATTACTCTATGCAGCTGCGTAACACATTGAACACAATATTCTTATCTCCTCTATGGATAAGCTACAGAAAGGCTGCTGAGCCACAGCTTTCAGAGGGATTCATTTCATAGAATCATTAACCTGAACAACATTAACATGCTGTTAATGTTGCAATATACATTTAACATGTTAACATGCAACATGTATCACATCGACACATTCTGAACAAAATACTGCTGCAGAGGCAATTAGTCGATCTAATTCCTTTGTGGTTCAGAATTAGTTTTTAATTCATGAGTTGCTTATGAAATACCACTCAACTAATCACGAGGTCATTATTACCCACTGCACATACTGGAGACCAGAGCGAGGTAACGTTGATCGGCTAGCGACGTTTTGCGGTCACATGTGGTGTCTTTTGTGGAGAAACTGGTACATTTCAACTTTACAGGCATTTGTACTTTGGCCGATTTACCAGAGCTACAAGATTATTGATCATAGTTGACTTCTGTATACAGCATTTTCCTCAAATTAGAAATGCCTGAAGGTTATTACATCTCTAGGTCCTATTGTGCTCGTCACAGAAACAGTACAGGGACATCATTTTACTGACTAATTCTAGTGAATTCTGGCTACCAACATGCCATGCCATGTCTGCAAGCTCAAAAGCATATGCAAAATGATCTGCTGACTTAAAGTCAAGTCAAACTTAAAACACACGTAAACTGGTAACAGACACTATAAAAAGGACCATGCCCACACCACAAAGCTGAGCTGAACTCAACTGGACCATCATACTCTCATTAACAATGATATAGTATTAGAAAGATGAATCACAAATGAATCAAATATCAAGGTGTCAAGCACAGTGGGCTGTAGGGAACAAGTGGGACACTGAAATAATAATATTTCCCCATCTACAGTCCTTTGAACATTGAGATTAAATTCAATGTATTTATTTAAAATGAGTACCACCGACGTGCCATGACTGGGTATAACGAAAGGTAAGCTGATGTGGGGGTAGTCCAGCAGACTCAAAGCCCAGACAGACCTCACACAGACCACTTCTAGCTTAGCTCAGCTCAGCAACAGTGTGAACAAGGTCAGCATGTCCTCATCTCTCCAAGATGACATTATAAGGACAGGAAATAGACCTCATGTCAAACAGCTGTTTGATACGTATTAACAGATAAACAGTACATCACATGGTGTATAAAGAAAGCATATTATAATACCAATACACACTTAAAATATTAGGGTTAAGTGCATTCTACACTTAAGATAAAATGTTTAAATTCTCTAGTGTTAACATCAACTACTTCTTAAAAGCAACCACACATTGAATGTGGTTTATAATTTCTATATTAGAGTAACCAGACTTTTCTTTTTAAAAAAAGAAAACTAGCAGCCAAAACATCCTTGTCTAGGAAGTATCTTTTTTTTTGACAAGCGAGGACAGACAAGAGGTATATTGAAGACATTCAAAATGAAAAACTTTTAAAGTTAAAATTAGTCTTCGCTGAAAAACCAAAAAAAGTGAAAGTGCAGGGAAAAAGAAACATCCTTTAAAATGTTCTTATTGCTCACAGTCTGGTACAAAGAGGGGAAAAAGCCACCGGGCATATATATATATATATGTATGTGTGTGTGTGTGTGTGTGTGTGGACCAGGTTGTCCCAGCTGACAAGCTGACCAACGGTAGAAGCTGGAGAACAAAGTGAAGAAAGGTAGGGAGGGGTGGCGGGATGAATGGAGTAAGGGAGTGGTAGTAGTAGAAAGAGGAGGAGGGGGTAGAAAAGTGCTGCTGCTGTTGTTGGAGAAGAGTTCAGGTGCTTTTGTCCTCTACCTTGTACCCTGGGGTGACTTTGTGGGAGGCAGGATGGCGCTGGCTGACGTCTTTTCCCGGCGTGGATGTCCTGTCTTTGGCTTTGGACTTGTGGCCCGGTTTCCCTCCTCCCTCTTGGCTCTCCACGTCGGACGTGTTGCCTGAAGAACTGTCCTGTAGACAAACAGAAGAGGAAGGAGAAAGAGTGAAGGACAAGGGGGCTTAAGAGTGATGAACAATAATGTATTTCCATGTAGACATCCAAGTCAAGATTAGTAGGGGTAAATCATGCAAAACAGACGTCTACAATTAAGCATCTGCACCAGTAATTCAAGATGGACGTGTGATCTGACTCATATGGGCTACTAGAGTAGTTGTTCACAGCCGAATGTCTTACAGATGAGTTCTTGTTCTTTTTGTCACCCTTGCCCTCCTCAGCGTCATCCGAGTCTGGTTCGGAGTCCAGCGCAGGGAGCTCTGGGTCCAGTGGAGGCTCAAACAGAGCTGTGTTTAATGGCAAGTATCGCAGCTCATTGGGAGAGTACCTGTCATGCACAACACAATGTTGCATTAGGGCAAAACATTCAGCACAGTAATATATATATATATATATATATATATATATATAAACACAGGCCCAGAGACTATCCAGTTTCACCTAGAACAAAAAGGTAGTTTGGGTTTGTTATCTTAAATACAAAAAAAGAGGCAAATTGTAAGTAAAAAACATTTAGCGAAGTGTGAACTGTACCTTTTGTAGTAGTCTTGGAACTGTCCTGGTATGAGAGCCACGGGGTAAGGCCCCGTCTTCGTCAGCTCTGGAGCCAGCACCTTGAACCTGCCCTGGGGCACCTGGATAATCTGAGGAAACACACAAAACACAATTCATGTAAAACAAAAAACAATTCAGAAATTTACAACGCTCTTTTCTGAATGGACATTTCCACAGGCATAGCAATCACTACATCGCAAAAAAATGTTTTTCGTTGTTCGGGCATGCTGTCCCTCTTTCCGATATAAGCAGATATCTTCATCAAAATATGGCTTTGTGTTTCTTAAACATCTTTATCTTTTAGACCTACAACCCATCAAACCACAGCCTTTCATTCCTCAACAATGAACACTTGACAGTAACTTTTCTGAATGAATAATATCAGTTCACAAAATGATCATGTTTTCTAGGTTGGTCTTACATGTGTCTGTAGGTCAAAGTAAGCTCTCCTCTCCTCCATTCGCTCCCTGTTGAAGTTACTATTGAACTCTGCAGCTTTCTTAGCGGCCTTCTTGATGTACTCAGGAACCTTGCTGGCCTCCACCTTCTGAGGGTTCTGCTGCTGCATTTGCTACAAAAGACAACAGACGAAGACCGTAAGAGATGTGTTCACACATGTATCATCAGCCTTCTTTTATTCTTTTAGCTTGTATACTTACAGAGTACTCTTTAGCTATTCTCTGCCGCTCTCTCTCCTGCAGTATGACTGAATACTCAGAGTGTTTGATGGGATACTCCTTGATCATCAGATCTATCACCTCGTCACTCCGCAGAGCAGTCAGACCTAAAATGAAACAAAAGATACACTGACACACACACACACACACTTGGACTGCATCAAGGTACCGGACTATTTGCACTCTAAATGCACTGTGTGTAGAGAACATTTCTCTCTGGTCTGAGAGTGTTAGGTGTGGTTTCCTACCCAGAGTACACTGTGTTTCAGTGATGACGTTCTGTTCACGCAGGTAAAGCTTCTCTTTGTGACACAAGTCTCTTCTCTCCATATCTACAGAGTGACAAGGAAACACCATTACTAGCCAAGGGAGAGCTTCCTTCTTCATCTGGTCAGAACATTAGCAGCAGTATGACAGCAGACAAACAACTATGCAATATTGTTTTATAGTCTTGAGTCAATCGTATTTTACGAGATAATGTACCACTTAAACTGTTTCGGATGTTTACTTCGGTCTTACCAGGGTACTTTCTCTTGAAGGACGTGACTCCCAGATACTCGCTGACCTGCTCCTGCAGCATGTAATACTCTCCTGTGTCGTCTGGAGGCCACTTGTACTCTGTCAGGTTCTCTGCTGGGAAATATGTCGGGCTGGAAGGCGGGTTGAGCGAGAACAGGGGTGGAGGATTAAAAACTTTGGTGGTGTCTTTTTATGAGCACTGAGAAGACGATAGGAAGCTGAGAGAGACCAAGAGGTTCTCAGATAGGACAGCAAATTAAACCAAAATGCTATGAGGAAATTGTATTTTTTAAATAATGTATGTAATAGGGGAACACATGAGACTGAGAAATGCTACAGTTACGTCTTTGGGTTTTAACACATACATTATACATGATGATTATATGATAACAATGAAACCTTGTGATTTTTATTACCAGAGGTCTTGACTGGAGGTGTCACAGCTTCGAGAGCTGTCTCCTGAACCCATTCTCCTTCTTTTGGGTGGCTGGCTGCCATCATTGGACTCTTCTTCTGTTACATCCTCCTACAGAGGAAAAATTAAAACACAATTATTGACTTATATATTTAACAATAATAGTATGTGATGTTGGCAAAATCCACAGAGCATGCCTGCATTTACAAACTGGATGTGTATGTGATAGGTTGAGACCAAAGAATTAAACAGTAAGAGCATCACATTTCTTTAAGCCCTGATATCTCTCACTAGAGTATTCATGTTGCTGCTCTTTAGGGGGCACTTTGTATTATGCTAATTCATAGTTTGTTTCTTAAACATCTGTATCCTTTGACTCTACAGCCCACACAAGCACAGGCCTTAATTCCTCAGTAATTAGCACCCAGCCAATTGACAGCAATAACCTGTACAGTTGGTGGCGTTAGTCACAGTTGCACGAAGTTGTTGCACATTCTAGGAAGCCGGTAAAGATTGAGAGCACAGAGACATTATTGAAACAGCTTCATCAATCCACATGCAAACACAATAGTCAGCCATATATTAAAAACTGTGTATGTTGAGCTCAGACTGTATATAACAGGTTGAACCTTAAGTAATGATGCGCATGATCAGACATTTTGCCATATTTTGACCTCAGCATCACTTCTCAGCCATCAATGAAAATGGCATCATTCCTAAAAATGTGTATTTTAGACTAGTTTTTTCTTTAAGTATTTTGTTCCAAAAGCATCAAGAAAGATTTGAATACTTCAAAAACAACAGTAGTTTACATTAATGTGTTTAATTTTGGAGATTTGAGTCTTGTCTGTAGTGTTCTCCTTTCACAGCAGAATGGATGAATGGAGGATATATCTGGCTACCCACATAGAGCAATTTATTAAGCACAAACAACACATTTACGGCAGTACCAAACAAAACAAATACATGAGCGTGTATGTAGAGGTGGTAACAGGGGAGGCAAAGGCACAGAAAAGGTTAACGGATCATATCAATACAATTTGACTGCGTGTGTCTCCTGTGGGCATGAATCACATAAATAAATGTTAGTCAACACGACACAGAAACAACAAACGAGCCCTATATCTCTCAGGACACACTTGAAAACAAAAGGGTGATGGGTGATGCGCACGTCGCCATCAGTTGACGGTCATGGACGCAAGTAGCCGTTGGATGGCTAACTAGCCGTTAGCTGAGCAATACACCGTGCAGAGCTCCGTGAACCGAGCTACTTATTATTCGTGTTGTTGTTTGCGGAATATAAATGTTACCTTTATGGATTGTGCTCCAGGAGTAGCGGGGTTGCTGTCGCAGGGCGGTCTGACGGGGAGCACAGCAGCCATATTTTTCTAAATAAAGCCTGCAGCTAGGCTAGCCCACTAGCCACTTCTTCTTCTTCTTCTTGAGAGGTTTTGTGGTCGTTGGCAAGTGTACATAACCGCCGCCTTCTGGGCTGGAGTGTAGGTTGTGATTGTAGTAGTTTTGGTGTCTCAATTTTACACACAATAATTACATACTATGTTGATTTTAATATTATTTGAAGGATATGCTTATTACAAACTTTCGACGAAATCTAATGGCATTGAAAGTAGTTTGTGTAAGAAGCCTCAAAGCGCTGTTAGCTACTCAAACACCACCACCACCACCACCACCACCCGGAGGCAGTCTTCAATCATTACCATGCTCGGCTTGGCTTTTATTTTGAAGAAGAAAAAAAAAAGAGACACAAATTACGTACGGGAAGTCGGAGGGAAAAATCAGCTGGAATCCGCGGAAATCATCAACAGGACTATTTGCCTTAACTTAGCGAGCTATCCATCTTGTCAACTATCTATTTTTCATCTACTTTCCTATTGCTGTCAAAACGCCACACTGGCAATGTCGGACTCCTACGGTAAGGAGGCTGTTTCGACCAGTAGCGGCCGTTAACGTATTCGCGTAGCCACAGCGGTGGGATGAGGCAGGTGTGCCGAGAGAGCTTTTTTTCTCACCGTAAACAGATAGCAGACAGGCTAACGGGAGGCTGCTGGCCTTTAAATAATGCGATGTCAGCGAAAGTAATACCATAGAGGTTGTATACAGTAGATTTTCACTGTCGCTGTGCGGATACAATATCTCGTTTGTGAAGCTGACACCAGAGGAAAAAGATGAGGATGATGGAGCTGGTGGGAAGATCAGACTGAGATGTGTACTCTGTACTTTAGTCATAGTACACGAGATGTAGGCGATACTGGTCCGTGGGGGCTACTACTACTGCACACAGTCCCACCGCCGTCCATATATGTATATTTGTACACCTTAAAGCTGTGTACTACTATGCTGTATTCTGATCCTATGTGTTTTAGGACGGTATGGACTTTTGAGGGCAATGGTGACATCAATATATGAGAGCACAAACACACAGAATTGAATATGGTTATTAAATAATTGTGACCAAGATATGTACTGAGCACAACATTTTACTGTTAAAAATAACTTACAAATCCTCTTCTGTGAACAACATTGTTTCTACACTATCACAAACATATTTTTGACATTTCAGTACTGCAATGTCTTAATACATATCAGATGGCTTATATATAAGTTGATATCAATATAGCTGTGATAAGCTAATATTGTCCAGATAATTATGGCACAGCTCTGGCTCTAGGTATGACAATCATGATAACTGACAAATATTGTGTTGGATGTATTACACGCTCATTTCTGTGTTTTCTCACCTCAGATTTCCTGTTTAAATTCCTGGTGATTGGGAACGCTGGAACGGGCAAATCCTGTCTGCTGCACCAGTTCATAGAGAAGAGATGTAAGTCGGAAAGATACAACACGCCGTTCATTATTTACTGTTGACAGACAGTTGCTCTGACCTCTAATGTAAGTGCAGTACTGCAGCGTTTAGTAATCAACACACATCAATTAGATGAGCCTTTTTCAATGTCGGGTAGAGAAAACTTCTAGATATCTAGGTATAGGTATATAGGTATCTTCTAGAGATGTGTTAAGTCCAGTTAATGATCAGTGACATGTGCATTTTCCTCATTGAAAAGACACACTGTAGGTCATCACTATGTATTGCATCTAATAATAAACCCATTTTATTTTGTCTTCCAGTTAAGGATGAATCCAACCACACAATTGGAGTAGAGTTTGGCTCCAAGATCATCAATGTGGTCAACAAAATGGTCAAACTGCAGATTTGGGACACTGCAGGACAAGAAAGGTTCAGGTAGGGAAAAATACATACAAAGCTAATGTAACCCCCTTACCCTCTTTCTTAACACATTTAGGACCCTGTGCGCATACGTCATTTCTATTCAACCACATGCATACTGTTTAAATCTATTGTACCACACTTGACTGCTCTGGTGAAAGACCGAGGTAACAGATACATGTGTAAGTAATTACATTCATTTACTGCATTCTATTGTAGTGATGGCTTTAGGAGAGCCATCGTTAATGTCATTAGTTCCACCTGTGTGTTTTCTGACATGACGAGCCAACATGTCTGCTTTGAAAAAGGGGGTGACATAAAGTTGTTTGTGCTTCCAAAGGAAACTGATTGGTCAAATTACAACACTTCAAATGCAAAAGAAGGGTGTCATAACTCACCAAGCCTACTTTTTCCATGGATATTTTTTGCTGCTTTTGACAGCAGTCCATTTTCCCTTTGCACAGCCAAAGAGAAGTCCTTCAATGACAAATCAGAGTTTGGGAACCACTGATGTAAATTACTAAAATATCTGACTTGTGTGTGTCTCTCTCTCTCTCTCTCTGTCTGTCTGTCTGTCTGTCTGTCTGTCTGTCTCTGTCTCTGTCTCTGTCTGTCTCTCTCAGGTCTGTGACCAGGAGTTACTACAGAGGTGCAGCAGGAGCTCTGCTGGTCTATGACATCACAAGGTAAATCACTCTAGCCAATCACTCTAGCACATGATTTTCGGCATCAGTTCCCCTCTCCTTTCTACAATGTAACCCTTCCTGCCTCTATACGCTGCAGTCGAGAGACCTACAACGCTCTGACCACATGGCTGAGTGATGCCAGGATGCTGGCCAGTCAGAACATCGTCATCATCCTATGTGGGAACAAGAAGGACCTGGACGCGGACAGAGAGGTCACGTTCCTGGAGGCTTCCCGCTTCGCTCAGGAGAACGGTAGGCTCAACAGTTTGTGATGCTTTGATAGTTCCTCTCAAAACCTCTAATAATAACTGGGGGACTAGTTTCTCTCAGGAGAAGGGAGATCCAGGCTTTGACCTATTATTGTTAGTGGAAGGATTTATTTTTTTGGCATGTAATCAGCATCTACATTTTTCGGAAATTATTGCAATTTACTTTGGTTGTATAAATAAATATGCTGCTCAGAGTAAATGTATTTATTAAGACTGCCGTGTGTGTTTGTGTGTGTCAGAGCTAATGTTCCTGGAGACCAGCGCTCTAACAGGAGAGAACGTTGAAGAGGCCTTTGTCCAGTGCGCTCGGAAAATCCTCAACAAGATAGAGTCAGGTAGGAACTGCCATCCTCACCTATAACCATGACCCCCGACTCTAAATCCCCTCTTATCCTCACAGGATCAGACAGGCTTAGGTATGACTCCAGAGCCTGCACTGTAGCTGTCCTCATCGAGAATCTTCAAAGTGAAAGCCAAAACAACTTAATTAATTATTAAAAAAACGAATATTTGCACAAAAAAAAGAAATGCCATCTTTTCAGAGTTGGTGGAGATCCCAACATGAAGGCCAAATCTCTCACGTCTCTGTCCTCACTCATCTTGTCTGTTGATTTTCAGGCGAGCTGGATCCGGAGAGGATGGGCTCAGGTATCCAGTATGGCGACGCTGCGTTACGACAACTTCGTTCTCCTCGCCGTGCTCAGCCACAGGGCACCCAGGACTGTGGCTGCTAGTGGACACGCCCAGTAACGCACACAGACAAGGTGAAAGGGCCGGTGTGTTTGGACTGTGTGTGCCTTACGTAACGATGATGATATTCATTCTGTTTTATGCCACAGAATAAGGTCTTTCATTAAGAGAGCCAGAGAAGCGACTTAACATACTGCTCATTGCTCTCAGCCATTCTTTGTCTGCTGTCACTCATCTTCAGATTTACCCCAGTCTGAAAACTCAGAGTGGAAGGATTCTTTTATTTTCTAAGAGCATTTTTAGTTTAGTCAAAAACATATTTCTTTTACTGCATCTTCAAACTTGGTCCAAACAATAAATGTGAGAGGAGGCATCTTTGAGAGGATTCTGGAAGATTTACATGCCGGTAATCATTCACTAGTCACTTAAAGGATGAGGCTGAAGATATTTTTTATTTTTGTTTTTGCCAACTTAGCCCATGAATAGACCAATACTTACAGTGCATTTGTCTTCCCCAGCTTGTCTGGCTCTAAGCCCCAGGTCCATGTGTTGCTATTGAATCTTCACAAATGTATTATTTCATCAAGTAAAAGGCTATATACTTTCCTAAAAAAACTGGGCACTGTATTTTTTAGGAAACAATACTCAAAAAATAGTGAATACGGTATTTTAGGGGGACTATTTTCAGCCACTACAGCAAACTACAGTGCCCATGTCCATCATTGTGAAGACTTTTGTCAGGCAGTGCAATGCTCACTTACGTGCTTTCATTGTTGTTGGACCACAATGTAAGTACAGAGAGTACTAAGCTACATCAGCAGACTTACTCTTTTAATGAAGTTGACTTCATTCACATGATATTGGGTCAGCAGGCCTTTTGCTTGCAAACAGGAAGTTGGTCGTACCTCTGCAATTCTTCCCCCCAATAATGAGTTAATAAGAGTTGCTCATTGGGTCATTAAGTCTTTGTTCATTCCCCCAACATGTGGTTAAGTTCTACGTCTCTCTTTGTGTGATCAGTGTGTTTCTGACGGGCTTGTGAAGACCAGGAGAAGAACAGCCACGGGGGACCCAGGGTTCACCTCGCTATGCTGGTGACTCGTCTCCGACCTTTCACCTTTCACACCAATCTTCAGAACTTTTGTTTTCAAAAACTTCCTGTTTTAAATACACCACAATACATTTTGCACTCCCTGCATTCCGTCTTACACACTTACTCTCCCAGAAAAGTATCTCTCTGAATCTCCTCCGTTGCCCTACAGCATCTTGTACACTGTACAGTGTTTCTGTATATAGACTGACGCATGTTTTCTCAAACAGAATATCAGAGTATTTCATTATGAAGAGATATTATATGTATATTAAAGTAGATATCATATCCAGCATCTGTTTAATGCTGTATTAATAACATGTTATGCCACAATACACTGGCAACATGTAAGCAGTATAGATGGGCAGTACTGTTTGTGACTGGGACAAGCTGGTGTGGATTACATTATGGACTTACATGTTTACGTGGGAAAATGCTGTTTTATCATTGTCAAGATTGTAGATTGCAAAAAAGAAATATAGAAATATTATGAGCAATGGAGTGTGAAAGTCACATGTGATCTTTTAATTTACAGTGGCATGCTCAGCATTTACCATTCCGTTAAATGAAACGCACTCCTTTTATCCAAAAGATTCCAATAATGACTGATCCCTCTCATTTATAAGTGATGCCTGTTTACATGAATGCCTCACTGACTGCTGCCAGCTGTGGGGCAACACTAACTGAATGCATTTCAAGTTTTAGCAACGGTATGAAACTATCTGATGTGTGTTTGATTTTTATTTGTCTCCAAAGATATTTGATGCTCAGTTCAGCCACACGAAGCTCTCGACACAAAACAATTCAAGTGGGGAATTTCTTTTGAAGAATTAGGTTTAGGTGTGTTTTGCGTAGGTGTATTCAAGCATCACAACAACACATTTGTGTTTTTAATATTTATAACATTTTAGACCCTTGACAATTATGCATTATTAAACGTTTAAATCAAGCACACTTCAAACTTTAGAAATATTTCAAATTAGAATTCATCTTATGGTGGCTTTGGCTGCTCCACGTCAGGTCGCCGTCTTGTGTTTATGTCATCAAGTCCTTTGTCTGTTTATGGATGTCTGTTTTTCTCTTGTCATTATGAATATCATGGATTTTTAATTTATTGTGTATAATAAAAGCATATGTTTTTAAAATAAAAACTACAACAAATATAGCACTGTCTTTGAAAAGCAGCTTGTGTTGGTTTAATCCACGTTTTTGTTGATGGTCCATATTGATGTTTTTCTTGAAAGAGATTACATTTCTTAAAGTTTTCTGAATAAAATGTGTGGAGATGAACAGATGCAAAAAAGTGATTTATTCAAAAGCTTTGCATTTAACTTATTTTCATCCAAACCAAATAAAATATGTACACAAGTCAGTTTAAAGCCTAAGATTTAAACATAAAAATGTTAAGCATCGTGCCATTTTACCTTATGTCATCAATTATATATGTGAGGAACAGCAGAAGCTTTTCCACTAAAACCAGACTCGACACTGTGGAGTTTGTCAAGAAGTGAAATGAAAGTACTCCTGGTGCCTTATTGGTCAAAAACTTTCTTCTTCACTTTGCCTGATTACATTTCTTGAGTAGGATGATCATATGTGATGACTGCTATAAATTGTCAAGAAAACCAAGAAATGCGTGTGACCATTAAGAGGGCTAATTCAATATTGAGAGGATCTTAATTTAAAAGTTTGGTCTTGTTCCACTCCTGCTTTCTGAGACTGTCAAAGTTCACTACATCTAAAAAACAAACGTGCTTGAATGCAATTATGCAAAGAATGATAATACTGCACAAGATTTTCCATATTTTGTCTGATCTATATTTAACCTGATAGCTGAATCCTTACAACAGCAAGCGAGTAATGTAATACTTAACAAAAACAAAATCAGAGAAAATGTTAAATGTCCCTCCTTTTTTTCTGCACAATATTCACATCAATAACATCAATACATACAGTTGTGCAAAGGAGAAAAAGTCTTTTCTCCAGTTTTTATGGAATGACTACTGACACAAGGACACAGAGGGATCTGATTCTCATAAAAAGACCAGATCTATTACACAAAGGATTAAAAGTCCATTTTAGTTTTCTTATGTAAGTACAAATAACATTTTCTGATTTTACACACATACAAATACAGGGATTCAAATGATGAACAAATTACACAAAAAGCCAAATAGGTGGCAAGGAATTCTGTATCTACATTAATATCTACACATTATTTCAGAAAGGTGACTAATTATCAAAGTGCTGTGGTGCTCCTGCTTTAGAGCGTAAACTGCTTTAAGAAGTAAACAGTAAATCGGCAATATGTGTTCATGTACTTCTGACGGTCATTTAGGCGTCAGCTTAATGTCTGCTGTTGTTTTCACTTGTGGTTCTAAAGCATATTCAGAAACGGTAATGATAAAGATATTTGGCCTCAACAATTGATTGTTATGCTTAATAGGAACCTGAACCTGACATTTTAAAAATATATTTTGTTTGTTATAGAAAGAGTCCCATGACACATGAGTCAGTGTATAACAGAAACTCTGCAGTATCCACAGTACCACAGACCCAGGTGATCTGAAAATCAAAAGCTGTAAAAGTCTTTAACAGACATATTTCTGAAAGTGTGTTTGGTTTTGTCTATATGTGTTTGTCTATAAATTAGATCTCAGAAGCGTTTTTAAGAACATGGCTGAATCTATCCAGACATGCTGCCATGTGCCTTCACTACTCCTGTGTTAGTCCACTGTGGTTTGATATCCCTGTATCAAAGACATGGACACGTCTTGTATAGCCTCTGTTTAAAACAAAGTATGGCTGTAAAATGCATTTTAGACTCTTCATTCTAATCAAAATATCTGTATTCAGTAGACGAATCCACTAAGTATACTTACACTTTCACATTATTAATCATCTCTTACAAGAGTCTCTTATACCCTGTAAAATGGTTTGTCTTATACATACATATTAAAATTGATTGACATAGTACAAATCTGGAGGAATAAGCCACACAGTGAATTTAAAAAGGTTGTCAGTTTACATCCTGAATGTGGGTGAAATACACATTTTGGAGCCTTTGTATGAATCAGTCCACCCCATGCTCTATTGTACAGCTATGGATATTTAAACTTTAAGGGTGGTAGGCAATAATGGCTTTAACTTTGTATTTTTGTCTGGAATCACCCTGATGTAAGTATTTTGAGTGTGTGTATGTAAGTGTCCTATCGTGAGCGAGCAGAGAAGCAGCGCATGTACTCGGTGAGCCAGGGGTTGAATTCTGGTTGAACCAACTTTCTGGCCTTGTCCAGATCAGCAGACTTGGTTCTCCGCCGCTCAGTCTTCTGAGTCTGCATCTGATGCTCCACCTCCCGCCGGATCTTAGCACGAAGAGCCGACACGTGGATCTACGGGGGAGAATAAACGTCATGATAAACTTGTGCTCAGTCACAACATAGCGTGTCACGGGTATATCCCCAGAAATAACTATTACCTCAGTAGTAGAAGCTGCAGCGCCAACATTGTGTGTCTTCCTGCTTGCCATGTCGGCATCCTTCTCTCCTGAACCGTACAGGGCAAAAGGATGTCTGCAGTCCTTACTGTCGTCCCTGGGCGGCCGTGTTGGTGCAGGCCTGACCCGCTGGGAGCGCCATGTTTGCTTTAAGGATTTGGAGGGTTTACTCTGCTGTGGTCTGGCTTCTTCAGTGTCTCTCTCTACAAATAGAAAAGACAAACAGGTTAAAGCAGCACAGAAATACACGATCAAACTGGTCAATTCAAATGTGTATGCAGTAAATTCTGCAAGAAACTAAGCAATGCAGAGATACAATATCTCTGTCAAGATTTATGAATGAATAGTGAGGCTGTCCTGGATCACTCTGCTTACCCAATTTGATATATTGTATGTTACTTGTTTAACAATGTGATGTTGTTATTATTATTATTAATAGCAAAATTGTGCTACATCTCTATATAATAAGAGAGCATTGGGTGAAACTTCCATGACCTCTCATATGTTTGTAGTAAATCCCATGAATGTAGTTTTGTTTATTTGTATCAGCTGTGACGACCGTGCTGCTCCCATGCAGTAGGTGTCCCCGTTGGTGTGTTTTTCTTGGTTGTCTGTTGCAGGTGCTGAATGGAGGGTCGTCTATATTTGACATGTAATTTTGAGGTTTGCAGAGTTTTTTTAAATAGTTGTGTCCACAAAAAACGTATAAATCATCGATAAAATATGAACCTTGTATTAGGACCTAGTCTAAATCGCTGTAAAGCTGTAATGTGTAGAATAAGCTCTGAGTAGCTTCAAATTAAGCTTTTAGTCATCACCCTACTACCCATCACATCTATGTTTTCTTCTTTACCTCCGTCTTGACTGTGAGTCTGCTCCTCTCTCTCCTCCTCCGGTACTTCTGTCTCTCTGGCACATTTAAGCTGAGAGCCTGAGAGGAGTGAATGTTATATGTTACAGAAGAGTAGCTTGTGAACATCCCAATATGTTGTACAGTCCTTAAATCACATGTAGCTACCATGGACTGCAGACCCATTCTCCTCCTTTGGAAGGGGAACGGCTCTGGCTCTGCTCAGCTGCTCCTGCTGTCTGTCCATCCTCGCCCCCTCACACTCCTCCAGCTCTACCTCCGTCCTGTCTCTGCTGATCTCGGGCCCTATCTGGTTCTTACTGGGAGGAGGGGGACTTCTTCCTCCGGAGTCTGAATCACTGTCGGAGCCACTCCAGAACCAGGGGTTGTGTGTGTGCTCCAGCAGCCTGCGGGTCAGCCTGTACTTCAGCATCTCCTCGTAACACTTACTGTAGGTCTCCCATTTGGGGTCTTTGAATTTCTTCATGTACTCCGAGCGGATCCTCTTGGTCACCATCTTGAACTGAAATCCATCAACAGACCGCAAAAGCTGTAAATATTCTCCAATTTCGTGAAAAGCTACCGTTGCTTAGATAAATGAGATAAATGAATATCACAGTACAGGAAGAGGCAAAAAGCTAACTGGGCTCATTTGAAGCCTCCACCTATATACTATTACAATGTTACAAGATTACAGAGAACATCAAATGAATATGCATAAGCTTCACACACATAACAGGTCTATGAGGTGTGTAATGTTATACTACATTTGCAGTAACAACTGTGTTATAACCTAAACAAAGCATTCGCACACACCAGCTACGATGTTTTCAACGTTCGCAGGTCTTTGAGGACCGGTATCACCGCCAGACATTTAAACTATAACGTGTAGACCGTTAGAACCAATGGCAGAGCAGCTGGAGGCTTCCCCCGGCTACAACACCCGCCTACTTCCTCTTCTCCCCGGGGTTGGTTGGCCTCGCTGGGCTCCTGGGGACGGACATACGAGTCTAGTTTTGGGGAGATTAATCATTTGGGTTTATGTTCTGTGAACTCAATCGGCGTCGCACTGTTAAAAGTGGCCGAAGTCTGAATTATTCGTTACAACGTTAACAGCAGACATTCTTGAACGTGATGACGTAGGAGTCATCGCGTCCTCTGATTGGCTCCAGCGATCTAAACGACTGTTGAATATGTTATTGTATGAAAACACTTGAGGCGTTATAGCCTGTTGTGCTTCAAATCACTAAAACTGTATTTTTGAATGACAGAAATACGACGCTGTTGTGTCCAAAGGCTTTGAAAAAATGCGCACATAAAATCGTCGTCATGGATTGTGTCATATCAACAACAACAACAACACAGTAACAGTGTGTCAATATATTGATTAAACAATGAGCCCGTTGCTTCTCATTATGCTCATCTTCACAACAGATGTGTCCGTGTTAATGAAAGATGTGAGTAAATCATGTGATAATATAGAGCACCAATAATCGCATATCAGTGCTTGCAGATAACAACCAAAACGTATTAATATATCACTGACAATCCATCCCCCCTCATCTATAACAGTGCATGGCTTGACAGCAGAAATTCAGAGCTGTAAGAGTCTAAATGTATGTACAGTAAATATACTTACACTGGGCTCGGATTTCA
Organism: Leptoclinus maculatus; assembly: GCA_032191485.1. Lineage (NCBI taxonomy): Eukaryota > Metazoa > Chordata > Actinopteri > Perciformes > Stichaeidae > Leptoclinus > Leptoclinus maculatus. Next base: position 30,265,152 of record JAVDOI010000001.1, on the reverse strand, counting down.
CGGAAGCAAAACAGAACAGATGGCGCTCACGGTGCTGCTGTAATCTAGGTTGCGTCTCTTAGCTCCGCCCGCGTGAGGACGTTTTTAAAAAGCCAAACACACCCGCAACAGGTGGCACGGACCGGGATGTCAGCAATGCGGTCGGGGCGTTTATGAATGACTTTTGCTGATAATTATTTCTATCAGATGGTGAAATATGATGAAAAGACGATTATTTTACTGTATTTAGACACAAGGCATATATTCAACAAATATTAGAGCTTAATTGAGTCACTTGTTGCTTGTTAAATTGGGCTAAACAGTGCTTTACTTTGCCACCAATGGCCCCAAAAAGTATATACCGCTATACCCCAATTAATATTCACCTAGGCACTTAAATGTGTCTTGTAGCCTATATGTCTAGCTGTAATCGAGGGGTTAAGACATATAAATACGGGTGTTGACTTGGTGATAGATCCATATAAATGATGTGGGCACATGGTGGTGCGCCCCCAAAATACTATATTGTGCTTTGAGGCCAGACCCAAAGCCCACACCCAGTTAACCTGATGAGCTTCTATGCATATAAGGTAGGGCTGCGGGTCTGGCCTTGCCTAAAGATGGTCTGGGAGCCGGAGCTGCTCGTAGGCTCGTGCAGGGCAGACAGCTCAACGGGATTCAGAGCCGGGTGTCGGGTGTCCCTGATCCGCTTGGTCTAAAGCGGAGCTGCTGTTGCTGCCCTGGCACATTCCTGGCAAGTCAGACTCCGACTGTCGGACCTTAGGCGTCACCTTTCACTACCTCTGTCGCACAGAAGCCCCCTGCCAGCAGTGACTGGTGGGACAGAGAAAGACACCCTCCCTCCTCCTCATCCGCCCAGAGCCGTGGTAACACCCCTATCGACCTCTATGAACTTCCCCTGGCACCTGATCAGCCAATTGGTTTATGCGGTATAGCTAGAGTGTGTCATAGACTAGGTATACTTGTACTCAAGCCAATTAAGCCTCTCCCGGACTTCATTGTTGTGATGCTTTTGGTTATTACTCCCCCATATTAATAAGATGTTCGTGGTTTTGCGGGCAGATTGATTTTTGAATACCTCTATGTTAAATCGTCCACATTCCAGTATTTCTATTTCCCCAAAGCTTTTGTTTTTCCCCCTCTCCCACTACCCTCCCTCTAATAGAAAAACAAGGCCAGGGTCAAAATTCCAAATAATGGACTTTAATAAATTATCAATATGTATATACACTTACATTCACATGTGTTGGGCAACATGTTGTTATTATTTTTTATTAAAGTTTTCTTTTGGGTGGATGCATGGTTCAGTGTGGATTTTCACAGCCTTTCTCTGTGCAACACAGACAACAAACAGCTAAACAATATGCACATTTTAAAAGAATAAAACATGCATATGAATGTCAACAGCGCAGACACACGGTCCATTGACAGCAGAGTGTTGCTGTGCCGCAGGGGGTGATCCTCCGTCTTGCTTGATCTCCAGATAGCTGGTGGTGTAGCTGGAGATGAAGGTGGAGTATTTAGAAGCACTTCCTGTGGACAATGCTGGGACCTGCCTCGTCGTATTCCTGCTTGGAAATCCACATCTGCTGGAAGGTGGACAGGGAAGCCAGGATGGAGCCACCGATCCAGACGGAGTACTTCCTCTCGGGAGGGGCAATGATCTGGAGGAGAGGGAGGGAGACAAAATGGATCAGTAAAGCGCCAGTGCTTCACATTTGTCATGCGTAATCATTCAATTAAAATATTTCAATTTGGGGATGAACTGTAATGTTTTTGGTATCATAATATGTACCTTGATCTTCATGGTGCTGGGGGCCAGAGCAGTGATTTCCTTCTGCATACGGTCAGCAATACCAGGGTACATGGTGGTACCACCGGAGAGCACATTGTTGGCGTACAGATCCTTACGGATGTCAATGTCGCACTTCATGATGCTGTTGTAGGCAGTCTCATGGATACCAGCAGACTCCATACCTGGTCAGGTGAGAGGGACAAGTGTTAAGAGGAGGGGGGTATCTAGTTTGCCGCAATATCTGCTCTGCGTACTGAGAGAATAAATAAAGGATTATCTGACGTACCAATGAAGGAAGGCTGGAAGAGAGTCTCAGGGCAACGGAACCTCTCGTTTCCGATGGTGATGACCTGACCGTCGGGAAGCTCGTAGCTCTTCTCCAGGGAGGAGGAGGAGGCAGCGGTGGCCATCTCATTCTCAAAGTCCAGAGCCACATAGCACAGCTTCTCCTTGATGTCACGCACGATCTCACGCTCAGCTGTTGGGAGACAAGTTGATGAGAGTTTGTCCGGAGTGACAAACAAACCACAGACACCGTGTGCGTAATTAAGTGGGCTGATCTACAAAAGTTACGAAAGCTGGAAAAAAAATAATCTTTTCTTAAACATACGTTCCGCTTTCACCAAGTCTGTTAATCGATTTTAATAATTAATTTAGCATGCCTAATTTTCAGTAGCATTGTCGGGCACTGTGCGCACACAGGCAGCCACACACGCTGCTTTTATGTGTTGTTGTTGTTGGTCAGGCTGCTGTTAAATTGTGTTGCTATAGCAAAACTGCTGGTCAAATAAAATATGATAATAATTTAGATTCCACTTTGTCTGTCTAAAAGCTGGTCTAGGGTTGCTTCATTCTTTCAGGTGCTTTGTTATTGGAGTAGGCCGAGTTCCTCACCGGTGGTCACGAAAGAGTAGCCACGCTCTGTCAGGATCTTCATCAGGTAGTCGGTCAGATCGCGACCAGCCAAGTCCAGACGCATGATGGCGTGGGGCAGGGCATAACCCTCATAGACTGGGACGTTGTGGGTCACACCATCACCAGCATCCAGCACAATACCTGCGAGAGACAATGCGAGAGTTTAGTAGAGTCCAGACGACAAAAAGGTCCACAAACATGTTAGGTTTGAGCGTAAAAGTGTGCCCGAAGTGGGTGCTTGAATGATAATTTACAATTACAGACTGAATGTAAATGTCATAAGGGCCATAAAAGAGCATTAACAGTCCCAGAAAGGCTGGCCGACAGTGCGTAAAAGTAGTGCGCAAAATGGGCACCATGGCGAAAGGGCGCCTTAATAGCTCAGTTGATATTATGTGTTGCAATTGTTGTATAGTTGTATTAGTTACATAAGTCAGTTACATTATATATTATATAATAAAGGCTACTGTCTCTTTGTATTATGTATATGAATCTGTGCGATGAGTAGCAGCTGTTTGTTGTTGTCAGTCTTACCGGTGGTACGGCCGGAAGCGTACAGGGACAGCACAGCCTGGATGGCCACATACATGGCGGGGACGTTGAAGGTCTCAAACATGATCTGGGTCATCTTCTCTCTGTTGGCCTTGGGGTTCAGGGGGGCTTCAGTGAGCAGGGTAGGGTGCTCCTCGGGTGCCACTCTCAGCTCGTTGTAGAAGGTGTGGTGCCAGATCTTCTCCATGTCGTCCCAATTGGTGATGATACCGTGCTCGATGGGGTACTTCAGAGTCAGGATACCTCTCTTGCTCTGAGCCTCGTCGCCGACGTAGGAGTCCTTCTGACCCATACCGACCATGACACCCTGAAGGGGGAGGAGAGGGCAAGATAATGGAAAGGTTACGTCAAATTATCCAAACAGAGGTATGACCTTCTCCTGGCCAGATTAAAGTATTTACTGTGTGATGCAAAAGGCACGTTGACCATTGCGTGAATGTGCCAAATAACAGCGTGGCCCACAGGGACAGACAGAGAGCAATTGTGTGACTGTCGGTACATTTGTGACTAATTTAGTCTCAAAGAGTCAAAGGCCACATTGCTGGTGCTAAAAGGAGCTACATTTACATGGCTCACGACACATAATGCCACGCTGTTATCGCCTATTATTATCTCAATTATTATCTAGTTGTTCATTTGATACCATTCTAATTCATTGTATATAGCCTACTGTGCATTTTTATTTTTATTCTATTTTATCTTATTTTGTATTCTATTTCTTCAATTCAATATCTGCTCTGTTATTTTATTGTACTGTATATATATTTTGCATTTCCATACTTCATATTTTATTCTACTCTGTAACTTGCTGCTGTTACAAACAAATTTCCCCCTGGGGATGAATAAAGTTTATATCTATCTATCTATCTATCTATCTATCTATCTAACTGTAGAAAACAACTAAATTCTAACACTAAAATATCTAAATATCAATTAAACTAATTATTCACTCCAGTAGGAGTCAAAAGAGTGTATAACTCTGTAAGTGTCCAAATATTTTTTTCTGTAAAATATAGTGTAAATCGAATTGTTTTTCTATATTGGATGAATGGTGTAATTATTACAGTAATTGTTTTTCATAACCTACAATCAGTAAGCATACTTCTAGTTAGTCTCTGCTATCATTATAAATGGGAATTTTCTCTGCTGTTTACCTGGTGACGGGGGCGGCCGACGATGGAGGGGAAGACGGCCCTGGGGGCATCATCTCCGGCGAAGCCAGCCTTTACAAGACCGGAGCCGTTGTCGCACACAAGGGCGGTAGTTTCTTCGTCGTCACACATGATTGATTCTGTAAGAGAGGAGGGGAAGAAAAAGAGTTCAGCTCACTAAATCAAATCCACGTGGTGAAACATGCTGTGTGACAGAAATTAATCTCAAACTTAAATTTTGGTTTACTCGTTTCTCGTTTCCTACAAGCTCACACTGTCTTACATGTATAAACTTTTTTTTTAATAACTAACATTTACTGGAGCATGAACATGGTTTGGCCCATGCCTTGCGCTAAACGTTTCCATAACACACTGACAGCAGGCCATTACGCACTGCCTATACGAAAGTATACAAATCACATTGAAAGTAAACAATTTGGAACTTCTCTATTTTTTGTTCTTCAGACATGTTTCTGAATTTGTCTCGACTAATAATCTGTCCTCTATATCTATATTATTCTAAATCTCCTTTAAGCTAAATAAAAGATCTGAGGTTTGCTAAAGTTCAGGTAAATCTACAAGCAATCTCTCTTTTCTCATTATCAACTTTCTCAGGTACACTATTCTGGATTTTTAATTGGTCTGAAGGTGCATTGCGTCTTGCTGCATCAGAATCTCAGGATTCAGTGTTGCACCTGTGAAGATGCTGAAGCCAACTACTTCATTCTACTTGATCTATCTATCTATCTTTCCAAAAAATCACAGCAAGGGTAGTTCAGATTAGAGCTTCTCCTGCCCAGCACTGTATTTCTATTATATCACTCAGCCTATACTATTTACAAAAAGTCCTTCTCTTCTTCAGCATCAGGCCTCTACTACAGTTAATCCTATCCTCCGGTGGAGTTGCCCATGTTGGCTCCAGTGGTATCTGGTCCAAGGTGTCCTGTCCCTGGCAGTCCTGCCTAACTTCTGCTCCAGTATGCTCCATTACTGTTCTGGTTAAGGGCTAGTCTTGTGTCCCAGCCTGGATGGGAGGCTTCAGGAGTTCTAGCAGTCTTACCTTAGGAGTGTGTCTGCGGCGCGGAGTGAAAGACCCAACCAATGTTATTGCTGAACCAGCTACAATCTTCCTTGCCTGCCGGTCCACCTTATATACCCAACCTCCACCATTCACAAACCTCAGCACTAGACCCGATTCCAGCCCCCTGCCATATTAGGATGCTGACAGGCCGAGGGTGAGGAGTGGGTGGGGTACAGCGCGGGGGCGGAGGGAGCTCCATCCATTAGGTTTGAATAGAGGGTCCGGACTGACGCTGCGCGTCCCCGACGAGGAGAGAGCGCGCGCCATATATGGAACTGTCGCTTTGACCTCCCATCGAGCCTCGCGGTCCCACCTCGACGGCCGTAAAAGGAGCGCGCGGTTCAGTGGGGTTTTTCTAGGGGAGACGCCAGTTGTTACCAACCAGGGTTGTAGATTTGCTGCTAGTAGGCCCCATCCAGCCTTAAAATGGGAAAATGCTGCCCTCATCTGAACAGATTTAGACCAGAGTGAGAGCCAGGGCCCGAACTACTGACTAACAGATCAACCAACGGTGCTGCAGCCCGAAAGTGGCAATTAAGAGTTCAATTCACGATATGGTGATCAATACAAGATGACACAAGTAATCTGATCAAAGCTGAGATCGAAGATTTGGTGTGAAACAATTAATATGTGCTGCTTCATCATTCCAGTCATGAACGTTCAGTAATAATAACAATTTAAGTAGACTATTTGTAATTGATTGCATTGAATGCTGCAGCCTGAATAACTCCAGCTTGCATAAAGTTGAGCCCAATATGGCATAGAAAACCGAAGGCCTTTTTGCATCTATAGATTGTAAGTATATTTGTATTTATTTAGCATGTTATGATTAAAAAAAACAAATATTATTGGTGGGTGTGCACAGAAGATCTTGCTCTTCTACATTAAGAGATTGCAAACTGGAATCCCTTTTCTTAATCATGCTACACTTTAAACAATTGGTTTAATTCATTCATTCTGCAGACCATGTGGTCTACTATTCTGCAGACCACGTGGTCTGATATTCACACAGGTCCACACAGTCTTATTGAATAAATAAGGAGATAACCCCTCAAACAGCCAACAGCTGAAACCGTATCTGCAGGGGCTACTCTGCTCTGTCACTGGAGCAGTTGGATTAATTATAACTCCAATGGAGGAGGGGGAGCTAGTGCTCATGTGCACGTGTGTGTGTGTGCGCATGTGGGAGTGAGAAATGGAGTGTGTGTACATGCATGCACATGTATGTTTGTGTGTGTTTTATGGCATGAGACATAACAAGGAGTGGAATAGGAGGTGCCAAGGAGCTTATAATAAACTCAAAGGAAGTGAGGAATGACAAAGGAACAGGGAGAAGTACAGAGAAAAAAACACAGACACATCTAAAGACATAGAGAGAAAATTAGGCTTGATTTGGTAAATAAACGGAGCAGAGGCACAGAGGAGAGAGACAACTCAAGGAATCTGCTTTAGCAAGGAATCCCCAGTTGTCCCCAGGTAATGACACCTGGGGACAACTGGGGATTCCTTGCTAAAGCAAATAATGTTGCAAAGTAAGATACAATCCATGCAAATTAGCACCGCTGGAACTTCATGTGTAACAAGAGATATAAGAAAAATGTAAATGTTCTACAAGGAGGGAAGCATTTAAAGAAATAATGAGTGAAGCAATGCTTCTCGTAATTGTTGGTTCAAACACATGCTTTATTATTTTGCTCTCAAATCATAACCTAAAGCTGGATTAATGTGGGAGCAGATATATGTTGACATGTAACCTTTCATGGCCTGGACCTGGAGAGAAAAGTTATCTTTTGTGCTTACTATACTTATTTAATCAGCAGAAATTGTTGGTTGTAATGTAAAGTTGCCTTAATTGGCCCTGCAAGTTTTCAGAGAATATTGCTTCTGTGCATGAAGGCGTGTGTGTGTGTGTGTGTGTGTGTGTGTGTGTGTGTGGTGGGAGGGGGGCGGCAGGGAGTGGAGGGGCGGCAGAGCAAGGTAGAGCTACTTTTATGTACTTGTTGTGAGCCATTTCAGACCCGAGGACATGTAAGCCTAAAATGTAAAGGGGCTGACAGTTGTCAGGCCGTAGAAGACGGAGGGGAGGTCAGAGGGGCTGAGGGGCTGAGGGGGAGGAGAATCCAGGGAGTCTCCTGGACAGTCTACTAGGGGGGAGGACAAAGAGGGAGGTAAAAGGGTGTGTGCAGCAGGTGGAAGAAAAAATGAGTTAAGTTTGTCAGAAGGTATGTAACCCGGCCAGCTGAGGGACAGACTTTGGACAAACAGTGTATTTCTCAGTGTTTTTTAGAAGTACAGTATTTATTTGAATTGTATGTCTGATAGTGGTCACATGTCAGTATTTTTGCAAGTAAAAGAAAAGGGAGAGAAGTGGAAAGGTAGAGCCACATGGATGCTTTTTTTTTTTTTTTGTTAGAGCATGCTCAGTCTTCCACGTTTCTACCAACTCAGTCAGATTAGTTAGTTGTATTTCAGTCACCACTCTGTCTCTCTCATGAGAGCACCGAGGGTCAGAGTGACAGAGAAAGGGTAAGAATAGCACACGCCTCGGCATTCATTCTCTGGAACCAATACATTTGCTGTACACAAGTGTCCTACCTTTTTAAGTGTGGCAGTGTGCTCAACGACAGCGGCTACCGCGGTGCATGCACAGTACACAACACACAGGAGGCTTGTTGGAGATTAGTTTTTTTTTTATCTCAGGTGATACAGTGAAGGAAGTTTGAGGATAATGATCCTACTGATACTGAGGATATTGTAAATGGACAGGTAAAAGTGCTTCAGGGATAGATTTTTTTTGTTGAAAATAATAGTCTGGTGTCCAAATGTACATTCAAACTGTTTTTGTCTTGAGACAGAGTTATAAAAACTGTGAACATATCCTTGCATAAATAGTACAATTTGTGTGATTTGATCCCATGAAGTTTCATTCTGCTTCCTATTTAGCCTAATTCTCTTCGTGATGTGCTGCACAAATCAGCTCCTTGCTGAGTATGCACTGCTTTCTAATGCTGCTTTCTATGCTCCTGATGAGGGTAAACAAGACTCCTCATCCTCTCCGGAAACTACCCAAAGACTGTCCAAAGGTATACTGAAGTGAATAACTTTAAAGAAGAAGGTGTTTGGTATCTGCCTCAGGAAAAACAAGAGGCAGCAGTGTTTCACTACAGAGAGGCAGAACTTGGAGAATGATGACGGCTGATCAGTGAGAATATCGGTCAAAAACACAAGATACTATATTGTGCCTGTGAAGAGCAACTTGTTTTAAAGTGGTGGGATGTCTGATATTGACAGTCAATTATATATAAAATAATGCTTAATGCGCTTTATGAGAGAGAAGACTCTCTCCACCATTAAACCTCTGCATGGTCTCCAACCAACCAGTGTTGAGCTCAACCCAAATGCAGCACTTTTTCTAAATGTATCCGTTATACTTTGATATTTATTTTCCTATCTTATGGCAATATAAGGCTTTATGTAATGTTTTTCAAGCGACAAGCAAAGGGATTATCATGTTATTTTGTTATGTAAGACTGAAAACAGTCAGAACCTCAGTTCCTGGAGTTCTTCAAATAGCCCGAGCCAGATACAGTGAAAAGCGAAGGGAGCTGCAGCACATGGAGCTGGAATTGGAAACCTTTGCAAAGCTGAGCAACACCTGGTGAGCTGCATGAGGCAGCTGAGCCGTCCTCTGCAGAACAGGAACAACTGCTGCCTCTGCTGGAGGGGTGTTTAGGTTAACATTACGGATCACAGAGAGAGATCACACTGTCTGAAGGAATCTGTTGAGAATAATCCTTAGATCAAAAGTCATTACGGTTAGATTATCTTTACTATGAATACTGTTACTGTCCAGAATGAACATGTCTAAAGGGAGAGTTTAATTCACAAGGTATTTAAGCTTTATTTTTCAGCAGTACTTTACAGCATGTATTTTCCTTTTTTATGCCTCTACTGTTTTGAAATCACGTTTCCATCATATCAAACATGTGGCTGAACCTGATCCAACTAAACTGGTTAACTGAAGTTTATTCAATTGATCTCGATAGACTCTTAATCTGCCCAACAAGAGCAACAACCACTTAGAAGCAAAAATAAATCAATCGTCTGCATTCTTTTACTGCTGAGTCTGGACTGGTTTATGTGCCAGCAGACGGGACAATGTGCAGAGTCTATTTGCATGAGAAGCTCACAACACTGTCAACACAACCTGCAGCAGCTGAATACACACCGCTCATTACCAGGACGTTTTATTTTGGTATGATGGATTGATTGAACATTGATCCCACTAACACTCCTGTAGCCTGTAGCGCAAAGTATGAAGCAACAGCGCCACCTACTGACAGCCTGACACACCGCATGGAAACACACTGTTAACTCGTGAGACAAAAACACACCGGCACAGTGAATATTGAATGCAAATGTCAAGTTGAATGAGGAAATGTGATCTGGTGCTAGCTAGGAAATAAAAGTCTACAGTGAGCAGAAGATGGGGCATAAGTGTGTCTCCTCTTTCCATAATATTTAGTGTCCGTCGGTGAATGGTGATCTTTTTAAAATATAAAAAAAATTAAATATTGTATGGATCTACGTAACCCCTTGAAACTTCACGAATTAAAAACAAAAATGCACATCATATAAGTCATTGGAATATGTTCCGTTGTAATACTAGTGTACACTTTATGAGCCGACACAGACCAAAACTCAACAGCTTAACAAACAAACATCCACATAAAAAAATTCTATTAATTTCTCTCTTTATTTACCTTTACATAGAAGTATAATAATTTAGCAAACACAAAAATAATATTATATTATTTATGACATGGATCCATCATTAACACACAAACGTTCAGTGTTTACTTTACAGAGTGAGTGGTGAGGAGATTAGTTTTTTTTTACAAAGCATGAATTCTTTCTATTTAATTTGAATGGCGGGGTTTGGTAATATCACCAACGTTCTTTCACAACAGGAACCACAACACGAGTCTGGACATGAGATGTTCAAGGCATCATATTAAAACAAAATTTAACTTTGAAATGAAGATGAAAATGAAAATCTGTTGTGAGTTAAGAATCACTTGCCTTTTTGGGAAAATAACAAGAAGCAAAAAAGAAAACAAAGAACATGAAAACTTTCCATCGTGAACTCAGATAACAGAGAGAGAACAGAGCTCACGTGTTGCTGCCGTACAGTCTATACACTGTGATGAATACATAGAACCTCTACATGTTTACAACCAGCAAGTGATTACTGTTGTACACAGACAACATGATAGGCTTTCATTTGGCCAACTACCAATGATCAATGTTGTATTCATTAATCTCGTTTCAATATCATAAAGAGTAATTCAGATTTCTGTAACAGGGTCTCTGTGCATCACTGCCTTCAAACTGTGAATGAAGAGTTACGTTCACAATAATTAAATTACTATCGTGTCAAAAACTATCTTGTCATTATTTTGTCAAACGGGCAAAGAAAAAACTAGTCTTCTTATTTAAATAATGTATTCATAATTTAATAATATACCATTTTTGCAATAATTAGATCTAATTAATGTGACAGAAAGCTCCAACATACTATCTGACCTCTGTTTTAGAAATAGACAATACAAATATAGGAAACACAGTTTTGGAAAGAGACCGACTCAAATGATATGTGATCACTTGTAAATACATAACCAGAGCCGTGTATCAATGTTGCTTCGAGCTTCTCATCTAGTCGTTCCTCACAAGCGGTTGTAAAAACAGTCCGATCTAGACTCCCAGAGATCTACAGAGTGAAGAGGGCTTCTCACATGCAAATATTTACTTCTGAGTCAGACCCTTTAAGCCAGCTATAATATTCAGCTGGCTCAACATCTACTCGGTTTTACAGCTGTTTACATAGAATGTATTGGTGGCCAAGTGCACATCCTGTAAACACCGAGCAGTGAACAGAGCCTGGGAGAGACGGTCATGTGACACACTGACGGACACAGTGGTCAGCAGTTTAGTCAGGAACTAGTAATGTTGCTTTTTTTGTTTTTACACCATTTATAGATTAGACCAAGAAAGTTGACTGCGATTACAAAAATTATTATTTTATATTTGATTATAAAAGACCACGTCTGACTTCGATGACTTGTCTTCTGCGCCCGTCCTCCCCGAGAGCAGCAGAACATCTCCCAGAAAAGAGGCTGTTTAGCAGACCTCAATCCAAGTAACTGTGCACATTCTATCTTGTTTGACATATAGAGGTCGATGGAAGTTTAGCAGTTTCTGGGCAAAGCAAGTAAAAAATAATTGAATCTAAACAAATCACACTGAAATATGTTGAACTGAGACCAAATAATGTTGTTTTTAGATGTGTAGCACCTCAGTTGTGACTCACAGGATCACTAATATTTTCCATGGCATATATTAATGAATGTCCTCATAGTGTTCCGTCCTGTTTTACAACGACACAAACAGCTGCTTCCTTTGGCTCGTTTAAACTACAAAAAGAGACAGTAAAAAGGCTCTGCATTTAAGCTTCAAGTTTTAAAAATCAATATTACGTGGACACAAATACACATTTAGCAGTTTTGTATACACGACACTGAAGTGTTTTTGTTAAGAAAATCATGACGTGATAACAGACGACAAAGAATGAAAGTCATCCGCACTAAAGCTATGGTAGTGACAGTGGTTTAAAAAAAGTGACCTGTAGGCTATGAGCTTCCTGTGTATCTTCATCATTTATCCGTTTCACTCTCATTCAGACCTTTGCAGTGTTGAATTAGATATTTAAAAAATAAAGCATCTCTATGAACTCTCCATCCATGTCTCAGTTCTTAGGTCTTCGCTGTGGATTCCACCGTCTGTCTCATGTCCAAATGGCTCTTCACGTTGTGCTAAATAGTCATTTCAGCAGTGAGGAAACACTTGCAGCATTTAAGGAAACCCCTTTAATGTTTCTCAGTGGTTTTACATTCTCCTCCTTCTCTAGTGTTCGTCTGTAGTCCTGTAGAAAGCTCTGCTTTCTTTCAGCTTGTATCCATCTTTACTTCTTCTCCCCCCCCCCCCCCTCTGCTCCCACACTTCAGGAGCAAAGTCACTTCTTCCCAGGCACTGACCTCCCATCCCGATATCTTCCTCATCCACTCGTCTTTACCCCCTGTCCTCTCAGCGAAGGACTCGTTTCTGCTCATCTTGTAGAAACGCCTGTTTCTCCATCAGTTTTCTGAACAGTCCTTGCCTGTTGCCGAGCAGCTCAGTGTGCTGGCCACACTCAGCAATACGCCGCTGGTCCAGCACAGCAACGGCGTTCGCATTCTGGATGGTGGACAGACGGTGAGCGATGATCACGACTGTCCTCCCTGTTGATTGGGTGAGAGGGGCAATAAGAAGTCAAGAGGAACAAAGAGTGGCATCGGTGCACCAGTATTAAAGCTTTATCCTGAAATAAAGACAGAGACTTGTACCTTCCATCAGACGCTCCAAGGCCTCCTGGACCAGGAACTCATTCTCAGCATCCAGCGCACTAATGACAGAAGGTTATTGAGGGTTTTCTTCAACAACAAAAGGCAGTATCATCATCAAAACTTTCAGACAGCAACACAGAAGAAGAGTTAATGAAAGCCAAAAGGATAAACACAGTAAAAGTATTGTAAGTAAAGCTGATTTCAACAACAACTCTTTAGTCTCAGTCTTTCTCACCTGGTAGCCTCGTCTAACAGCAGGATCTTAGGATCCTGTGGAGAGAGAACACAAGTAGTGTTATACAAACTAAATCAGGTGTCACAGAAATAAGGAAAGCTGACACTGAAGACTGATCCTGGTTAAAGTTATTTTTGTGGTTCAGAGAATATAATGATTTGACACTGATGACAACAGTCTGTAAATAAATGAAAGGAAAAGCCAGTCCTGGTTAACAGATTCCAAATGTTACGTGTGGATAAACTGTAAAATGACCATGTTGTTGCACTCACCTTGAGCAGAGCTCTGGCTATCGCTATCCTCTGCTTCTGACCACCTGAGGAACAAACACACAAGTTAAACGTGTACAGACTATACGTCCAAATAGACCCAAGTCTCTCCTGTATGCACGGAGCCATGAGAGTTAACAGAGTTGTTACTTGACAAAGTATAAAAACATGCTAAATACAAAATACTTGTTAGAACAACTTTGGAAACCGCAAGTTTGGTGTCGTCTCTCAAAAACGCAATCGAGACCTAAAGTAAATGTCTTGAATTTAATAATAATAATAACATATATTTACAACCATATGAGAGTGATTACCAGATGTGATTGTCTGTTCCTCACCTGACAGCAGCACTCCTTTCTCCCCCACCACAGTGTCAAAGCCCTGAGGAAAAGCCTGGATGAAATTAAAGGCGTTGGCCACTCTGGCTGCTCTGTAGATGTCCTCTGTGGTTACAGCGTCTGGGTCCACTGCGCCGTATGCAATATTATCTCTTATAGAGCAAGAAAACAGCACTGGCTCCTGGGAGAGAGGTGGGAAGACAATATTGATTGTCTGCTCAGGACTATGTGCGAGCTACGAGATCTGTCGTACAGGAACATAAACAAGGGAAAGATGAATTCATTTACCTGGCTGACCGTTCCTATGTGACCCCTGAGCCAATAGGGATTCAGATCTCTGATGTCATGACCATCTATAGTGATGATACCTGCAGAAAAGAGTTCATTCTTAGAGGTAAGACAGCCATCTGACAGAGGCTCGTACTCTTTAAATGTGTGCCTGATTAAGTGTTAGACAGAACAAGCTCGCTCTCACCAGCTTCGGGATCGTACAGCCTGAGCAGCAGAGAGACCAGCGTGGACTTTCCAGAGCCACTCGGTCCCACCACAGCCATGATGGTACCAGCTGGGACCAGCAGACTGAGGTTCTGGAAAATAAGAGCCTCGCTACGGGTCGGATAGGCAAAGGAGACATCAGAGAACTCCAACCGGCCCTTCAGCTGGTCTGGAGGAAGCACGAGGCCTTCTGTGGAGGGGGGGGGGGGGGGGGGGGCACAAAGATAGACGCATTATTTAGCTTAACTGCTTGATTGGTTTTAATAGAGTAAACAAGGGTAAATAAAATAAATAAACAAGCAAATAAAGCAAAAAACAGTACTAGATTATTTACTACATCTTAAATAGATGATTGTACAGAGTTTATTAACTAACTGGGCAAAAACAAAACCTTCGTTTTACCTCTGTTGATGTTTTGCAATAACAAAAAAATTGAAGTACAAAATTGGTACTCAATGAAGTAGTGGTCAACTATCTGTGTGTGTGTGTGTGTGTGTGTGTACTACTGACCATTTAGAGGAAACTCAGGCTTTCTGTCCAGCAGCTCCCACAGTCTGGCTCCTGCTCCAAACCCCTTCATCAGCTCGGAGTAGAATGAACTCAGACCTACACGTCAAGCAGAAAAACACAGAGACTTAAGCCATCTGGGACACACACACACACACACACACACACACACACACACACACACACACACACACACACACACACACACACACACACACACACACACACACACACACACACACACACACACACACACACACACACACACACACACACACACACACACACACACACACACACACACACACACACACACACACACACACACACACACACACACACACACACACACACACACACACACACACACACACACACACACACACACACACACACACACACACACACACTATGCACAGATGTAAAGAGTACAGATAAGGAGATTCAAATACTAGGAAAGAGCACACGCATGTATGTGTGTATATTACCTGCAATGCTGATGCCCACCCAGAAGGTGTACATGAGGAACGACGAGAGCTCTCCCACCGTCATGTGCTGGCAGGCCATCAAGAGGCCTCCTTTGTACAGCACTGCCAGGATCATGATGTTCCCACTGAGACCAGTCTGAAACACACAGAAACACACACCCTTGGTTATTCGATTACCGCAACATCTGGCGTCTCCCTGACACTGAACTGATTCCACTGATTACAGCCCATTTGAGAACCTGCTCTTGACATCTGAACGACGGTTTATCGAGCGTAGTGTGTATTATTTACTTGATAAGATTTTAAATAGAGAGAAACTGCCTGGTTGGAGATGCAGGCAGAATTACACAACAAGAGCTTATTTTTCACCTACAGACCGAGATGCCCTTCCTGATCAATACTTCCTCATAACAACAAACTGAAAACATATGCGATATGACACTTTCTCATACAGTATATGGTGTTGATTCAACTCTATGGTCATTTTAAAGGCTGTAGTTTGTAGTTCTGATGAATTGCACTACATTATATTTCAACTTAACATATGAAAAATACACACAGAAGTTCAAGTGTTAAAGATATGAAAAGAAAAGACTTGTTTAAGAGCTGTAATCCAAGTTGTTTCAACACTGTCTCAGCCTTTTAGAGCGCACAGATGGGGTAATGTATTCTCTGAACACTTTTTTTCGGTGAAACATCCGTCATATATATAGCTATGTCAGGTACTGTGGTGTTGTGACAAAACAGGGCAAAAAAGCAGAAGCCTCTGTGCAATGTTTGGTTTCCTAACTGTGAGTTTGGTTTGCTTCACTGACGGGACAAACACACACACACACACACACACACACACACACACACACACACACACACACACACACACACACACACACACACACACACACACACACACACACACACACACACTTACCACTCCAAAGAAGCCAGCTCGTAGTGCAGCCTCCTTCCTGGCCAGGCTGAGGACCAGGTCTGTCTTCTGTGTGTACGTGTTGACTTCTGACAGCTCTTTACCGAAAGCCCTGACCGTCCGCATGTTGCTGATACGCTCCTCTGCCAACTACACACATGCAAACCTATTGATTACAACTTTATCTATTGTAAATCAGATCATCAACATAACAAATTTACTCTGACACATTTTATTAAGCTATCACAGGCAGTGCAGCGTTTGTATCAGATAAACAAACATACTGTTTGCTTCACTAACCAATAATATAACGTGCCATCTTCAGTATTGAGCTTCACTAAAATCATATAAAAGCCAAAGACACCGAGTTTATTCACATATTCAATTTGCAATCATGTTTCATCACAGCTTCCTCGTGTTAATAACCACATCCTCAAACAATGTCTTCTTAATTCCCGCCGATGATCATCTGGCATCTTACCACCAAAAACATGATTATGAACCAAATAAATATAAAAAAGTACTACGCAACGTTCAAACCGTTTGACTTGTTTATCTGTGTGTTTCTGTGCGCTGTACCTGTGTGGCTTGAGCGAGAGCGTCCTGTGTGCTTTTGGAGATGGAGCGAAGGTATCGGCCATAGACTACAGCCAGACCGGCCACAGGAGGAACAATCAGCAACACAAAGCTCGCAAGACTGGGAGAGACGTAGAACTATAAGAGCAGAGAGAGAAGGGAAAAAACAGCAGTTAATGGAAATAAAATGGTAGCAAAGAAAGGAGGGAGGGAGGAGGGAGGGAGGAGGGAAGGAGCAGAGGGAGGAGGAGGGAGGGAGACAAAAGAACGTTGACACCACACGACAGTAATTACAGCAATGACTTCCATTCACTTGTACGTTCATTATACCCGTAAATCATTTCACTTCCTTGTAAAAGACAGATTGGTTGTCTTGAGCAAGCATTATGTTTTATGATTTTCTGAGAAGGAAGGAAGGAAGTTAAAAGGTCAACAAATCTCTGATCCATGAAAGAAGTCATTCAACAGAATCTACTCTTTTCATGAATATCGTAAACCTGTTCCCCAAACAGTAGAATGCAGCTCACATACCAGCTCACAACAGAATGGAAAGAGCAAACAAAGGATGACAAGAAAATCCAAACTACTTCCTTGAACTGAATCACACACACACACACACACACACACACACACACACACACACACACACACACACACACACACACACACACAGTGAGTGTTTGCAATAATTGTGACACACCTAAGAGTATTTAATTCATAATTGCATCATGAAGGAAACCTGTTGAATCCTCATTCAAAGCGCTCTGAGGGACGGACTCACCATCATACTGACACCAGCAGCTGCCTGGGCGACGGCTCTCAGTCCATCCGACAGGTTGTCGGTGATGGAGCGGCCCACCACGGCCGTGTCAGCAGAGAGGCGGTTGATGAGCTCGCCGGTCCTATTCCTGTCAAAAAATGCCACTTCCTGTGTGAGGATGGAGGAGAAGAGGGAGGCTCGGAGATTACGAACTATCTGTTGGCCTGAAGAGAGAAGAGAGAAAAGACTTAAGATAGAGAAAAGAGACTGTTGCAATGACACTTTCAGTTCATCATCACAAAATGAATCAATTCCATCTTTTGCAAGTCTTTCATTAAAAATAAAAATAGTGTTGTTGGTTACAGCTTGACAAATGTGGATAGTTGCACATATTTAATACAATTTCTGAACACATTACTTTAGGCTTTGTTAACTTGTGATGGACATTTGTCATTATATTTGTCATTTTGTATACGATAAAAAGAGTTAGATTAGAAGAGCCGGCAGGCAGTTAGCCTAGTTTATCTCAAAGACATGGAGACAGACTTTGTCCAAAGTTCAACAATAAACCCAACCCGCATCTCTACGGCTCACTTACTAATTAACATCCTGTGATTTTGATCTGTACACAAACATAGATGTTGTCTCAGAGGTGCTGGTAGGTGAAGAGCCAGGCGAGCGGTTTCCCCTGACTAAGCTAAACAAACCATCTCTTGGCTCTAGCTTCATATCAACACAGAAACAAGAGTGGTATTGATATCCTCATCTAACTCTCTGGAACATATTCCCCAGTCTTTCTGAATATTTAGTAATAAAATATAAGACTGTGTGTACAGTGTAGTGATCTTTTCTGTGTATATGATGCCTGTGTGACTTCATCTCACCTGAGGTCTGCATGAGGTAGACTCTGGCAGCGTTGGCCGCCCCCCCACACAGGAACACTCCCGTCAGCATGATACATAATGATGTCAGGGATGCTGTCATTGTCTCCGTGTCTGTTCCTGTGGCGTAAATGGTGTCAATCACTTTACCGAGCAGGAAGGGAGCCGACATGGTGACTCCACTGGAGACAGTCAGGAAGCCCAGAGCAGCTGATGTGGAAACAGGAAGAGACAGAAAAACTGAATACGTCAATTTAAACGAATGATTGTGGAAAGCAAAAACCCAGGGCTACAATTTATGAAAGTAAGTTTTAGCATCATATTTTGAAGGGGTTATCCTGCAAAACCTGATAAAAGACTGTGTGGAATGGTTATTCAAAGCTTAAAAAGTACTTTAAAAGAGCTCTGGAAATAAACATCATAAACAGCTGAGAGTAGTAGAGCAGCCATTGCCAGGTAATTCGTGCAATTTAACTTAATGCAGAAGATTCAAATCTGGGACAGCCTTTCTCCAAACAAGGTAAGATCAGCCTACAATGCAACTCACTTAAGACACGTATGGGAGGGAGGCTTGTAGTGACTGATAAGAAAAACTAAGAAAACATGGCTGCATGCATCCCAGTGTCAAAAGTACAAAGTCTACATGTCGCTTACATTTTGACTTTTATCTAATACTGCAGTGATTTATAACTTCGTTATAAAATATGAAACAACTGCTCATATAAATGAGACCAGCTGGAACAAGCAGAAATAATACAGTGTTTCCTGATGCTGCAGAAGGTTCTCTCTAATAATTAGGCGAGATGCAAGAAAACAGATCAATTGAAGGAAAAGTATCCGCAGACTAGATTAAAGTTCCAAAATCGTTATTGGACTGACTGTGTAACATTTAAACCCTACAGGGTCCTAAGACAAAAAACATTTATTATTTTTCCAATGGAAAAAACATAATTTAACGTTTTGAGACCTTTTGTGATCATCTTATCAGGGACACATCTAAAGGCAATAGACCTTAATGGAGATGTGCTGTGGATGGACAGACCTTATTTTGTCATGGATATGGTGGGACATGTAAAGGGGTATGTAAAGGGGCTCTCAGTATATATGTATACTGTATATATACAGTATATACATACATATATAGTTTACCTGCCAGTCTCCATCTCTCCGGGTGAGCGAGTTTCCAAATCCTTTTAACATCATCCAGGGGGACCGTGGTCGGTGTTTGGCCGCTCTCCGTGTCCGTCTGGGTCTTCACTGATCCGGCCGGTGTAGGTGTAGAGGCGGCTGACGAGGTGGCAAAGGCAACAGGTGTGTGTGTGAGTGTCCGCGCTCGGCCCGTCGGCGTGTGTGAACAGAGTACGGAGAGACCTCTGAGTGGACCGCAGGGGGAGACAGACACGAGGGGCCCGGAAGAGGAGAGAAGGAAGCCGGGTATCGGATGGCCCGATGATGACTTGACCCCGGTCCACGGTCTCCTCCTCCGGAGGGCGGCTGAGAGAGTCAGGCGGTGCTCCAGACACAACATCCTCGGCTGTGTTGGTTCGAGCTTGTACACGTGCACACCGTGTGAGCACCTCGACAAGCGAACTAAGAGCCGCATCATCCGAGTTAAATTGTTGATAATAGCTCAACAAAAAAGTCAAAGAAATACAAGTATCGTCCTCGGTGGTCAGTAAGATTCAGTCACGTTAAAGTGTGAACTGTACATTGTAGCCCTTCAACCGGTGGGTCAACACACCGTATCCATAGTGGAGCAGCTGTGCAGCTTCTTGCCGCTTCATTGTTGAGTTTAGACCGTTAATATCGGTTTTATCTGCGAGTGACAGCCGCTTTCACCCAGTTTATCTCTTATCAGTGACCAGCTAACAACACCCTGTCTGTCACTGTCATCTGTCGCTGGATGTTTGGTTGGCAGGAGGGTGAAGTGGAAACATAAGCTCCCCGAAGACCGACTGACACCAAATCTGTCCTGACGATTCTACCGTCTCACTCTCTGGAAAGAGTGAAAAGAGGTAAAAACAAGAAAGGTGACCCTGGTTTGGTTGTCATGTTACACACGATTCCTCCTCTCCACGGGAGGATTCAATGGCTGACGATGTAAGCAAACTTTCCCCAGGCATAACCAAACAATCCCAGATCGCCATTACGAAGCCAGAAGATGTAGTGAATGAGTTGGGAAAGGTTATAAAACAAAATGTATCATTCACTTTGTACCCAAAGAAAAAAAAGTGTAATAATGTTTGTATTTAGTGCATACAGATACAATAACAGGGTGACATCGGATATTAGCTAAATTATTATTTTTATAAGTTTTCTCGACAAACTGCATTTTCATTTATTTTGAAATCAACTGCAATCATAATGATCGGATAAACCATAGATAAAAACCTCCATTATATATATATATATATGTTCTACCAGGGGTCTGGTCCGCGGGGAGTGAAGGTTGAAGACGAAAAGCAAAAGGTCGATACATTAGATCGTCTCTCGATTGCTTCTGTCTGACCGGCAGGGTGAAAGTTGAAAGTTCGTCTACATCTGAAAACAGGAGGCACGTGCGGGTTAAAAAGTCGTAAGTCTAATCAACTAAGTTTACACACGTGTATGTAACTAACCTTAAACAAGGATCAGTGGAGATCAGGGATGGTTTGCTTGCGTGCGGACAATAACAAGCTCCAGTATTAGCTTACGTTACTTTAAGTATAGCAAGAACATGCTAACCTATGTAGCTCACGTTAGTTGACGTTAGCTAAGCACGTTTTTATTTTCACGCTTTTATTAAAGCCGGGTATTCAGGGGGTAACGTTATAGTATTGGGTGGGTGTTTGCACATGCATTTACATGTAAACACCTCCAGTGTCCATTGTTATATGAATATACATTCCCTTACCCTCTCTCTAGTCTTACCCATGTAGTTTATCGCTGTTAAATACAGATAATACTCACCAACACTTTATAATAATAACTGTATTCATAATAATGACTTAATTAGGGCAACAGATAAGATCCATACCATATTAAATTACTATTCAAATATTCACCTTTGCCCCGGTGTTGTGTCGCCTCCCTCTGTTCCTGACTCCTCTTCTCCATCCCCTCTCTTCAGGCTCGTGCAGCAGTATCACCGGCTGCAGCGATGGCTGCCATGTATTCAGGTATCCACCTGAAACTGAAGAGTCCTCAGACTCCGTGGGATGACAAGTTAAAGCTGGCACGCTTTGCCTGGGTCTCCAATCAGTGCTTGCTGCCTAACAAGGAACAGGTAAGAAGAAGTGCCCACTGTGGATTTTCTTCATTTTATGACCTAAATCCAGAATGTAGACCAATATTATTGTCTGCACTTAAATTGCAGACAATAGTCTTTTCATTAACATCGTCTGTAGATATTATGTGTCCAACACTTTTTCTTCCCAATTAAAGCCTTTTTTATTCATTTGAGCACAGTTATTAGTAATTCTTACGTACATCACAGACTTGGAGTTGCATCAATCTTAGTGCACGTGACTTGATTTTTTAAGACTAAACTTACTCTTAAGGATTTGTACATCGCTATCTTTTCCACTAGTTAATTGTTGTTCATTCATTTGAGATCTGTGTCATTTCTGGAATAGGAAAATATATTTAAAATTAATTTCAGAGCAGTTTATAAATGTCTACCACTTGTCATGTCTGTCTTGACCCTCTTCCACTGTAGGTGCTGTTGGACTGGTGCACCCAAGCCCTGACAGGCCGGTACAGTCAGAAGGTGGAGTTTTCTCAGAATGTTCTGGAAGGACTGTGGTTCTATCTGGACGATCTGCTTCACAGCCGAAAGCTCCACTCTCTTCTCAAGCAGGGCAAAACCGTCAGCCTGAGGCTCAACATGGCACAGGTGTGCAGGCAATATTTTAATAAAAACACCACCATAAAAGTAGAGTACACAGTACACAGTTTTTTCTTTTTGTGATTATCTCACATTGGACTAGTACTTTGGCTGTAGTACATTCATACTCTACAAAGAGGGTGCGTTGACGTTGATATTTGAAGGTTTTTCTGACACCTCTTCTCTCTGTATGCCTCTAGCTGCTGCTGGACCGTCTCCAGGAGTGTGCACGTGTTGGCCCTAAGTCTATGGTGTGTGTGTCCACCATACTCAGTGTGTGTCAGGGCCTTCTCTCTTCTCCGGCGCTCTCATCCGTCTTCACCACCAAGTATGAACTCATTGTCGACCTCCTGGCTAAGATCTGCTCTCTGGCCTGCCGTGAGCTACAACAGCCATTGCTCACAGAACCCCCGATGACTGAGTCCGTTACATCTCAAGATGAGGTGATGACCGAGTGTCTTCTACCTCAGCCTGCTAGCGATTTGGACAGTTCCCAAATTGAGCCGATCATTGAAAATTCTCCAGATCAGCCAGAGTTGGAGGCTAATAAATCCCCTCCAAAGCCAAAGGAAAACATCCGTTCAGCTCATTTGTTTGAGGTGTTGCTCCAGGTGCTGTCGTGTTATTTGTCAGTTCAGCGACAACAAGCCAATCCTAACAGAGTCTTTACTATGGTAACCAACCAGCTGATCCAACCTTTAATACTACTCAGACACCTGCTGACCTCTGGGGAATTTGCACCCTCTCACACACATCTGCACCTCCGTCAGCAGCTGTCCAGAGACATCCGCGTCAAGATAGACTCCATCCTTCAGTTAGCTCTGTTTCCCTCTGAGCACCTGACCTCGTACAAGGAGGAGCTCCTTCCATCCAAAGAGGATTCTGGGAAACGTGGTTCTGGAGGGGTGAAAGGCCCCTTGAAGCCAGTCAGTGCCATACTTTCCAAACTGAGTGCTCAGGGCTACTGTGAGCCGCCTCTGCACTACGCTGTGAAGTCAAACACATTGCCTCTGCTGTTTAAGTTCTTTCTGGAAAGCTACGCAAAAGGGAGAGGAAATGAGGAGGCCCACAGGATGCTGTGCTTTTATTTCCTCACCAGGTTGGTCCCGGCCTTGGAAGTATGTGTTGATGGACGGTCACTCTCACCTGCCGACGCAGAGCAGCCGGTCTCTGTGTCCGCTGGGCAGAAGTCTCCCCCACTCTGTTCCCCAGAGAGCTGGAGCCTGGCTCTGCTGGCTGTGGAGTCCCTGCTAAGCCAGGCGCTGTCAGCGGACATTTACAATGTAGCAGCAGACATGATCAGACACAAAGAGGTCCAACTCAAATTTTACAGAGCTTTGGAACAAATGCTCTTCAACCAGGCCCAGCCAAGGTAAAAAAAGAAAGAAATATATATACTCCTTGATGTATTTTTCATTGTCTGTTTAAGGTTTTTTTTACATTCTGAATAATATAAGTGCTTTTTTGTGTAATCTATTTGTTGGTCATACAGTGAATATGTTTCCTGTCTTGTCCTTCAGCATCCCAGCATGGTACCGCTGTTTAAAGACGCTGTTGAGTCTCAACCATCTGATTCTGGAACCAGACCTGGACCAGCTGTTATCTTCAGCCTGGGTTCATTCTGATTGCATGGACGCACGAGTGCAACGGGCCAGACAGGTCTTGATTTAAATCCTAAATTGTGTTCTGTATTTAGAAAAAAAATCAACTGAATTAAATACCTAATAACTCATTTAAAATGTGAAGGAGGTTAGTTTTGACTGAGACAAAATGTTTGTTTCCCAACAGCTCATGGTGTGCAGTCTCCTCCAGACTTACACTAAGCTCCGTCAGCTGCCTCGCCTCTTCTCTGAGCTCCTGTCTGTGATCTGTCAGCCAGCGCTGGCCGACCTACGACCTCTTCTGCTGTCTGAGAGCGTCTCCGCCTCGCTCAGGACTTGTCTTCTGGACACTCCCACTTCCCAGGGCCTAGAGATCTGCTCATTAGTGCTGGAGAGCATCAGGGGATATATACTACCTGGCCTGGAGAGGGAGGACAGAGAGGCAGAGAAGATGGAGATCGACGGGGGAGGAAATGATAAAGAGGAGAATAAAGAAATAAAGGTGGACCTAGAGAGAGAGGATGCATCTATGAAGCTATTCTCCCTCAGCCACCTGCTTCATGTTGTCTTGTTTAGTCTGAAGACTCTAGACAGTGCCTCTTCTCTTCCTATAGTCAGGCAGAGTCAGGGATTGATGGAGGTGATGCAACAGGTAGCCAAGGAGTTACTGCATCTGTTGTCAACAGAAAACAAGGCTATGAAAGCAAATACAAGTTCAGTTAAAGGGACACCAAGGAAAGGCAAAAATACTGTGGACCTCAAAGAGTCGGAGGAGGTCGCACTGTGGGAACAGAAGACTCAGGAGGCCGCTCTCCTCCTCAGGTACACCTGGGTGGAAGTGGACACACTCTTTAGTATCCACTGCAGCAAATACACATCTCTCCAGACAGCACCAGCGAGTGAGACTGAAGGCGGTGCTCCAGCCCTAACGCATATAAACAGTCTCCTATCTGGGGAGATTGTTCCAGCACGTCTACAGCCGTCTCGCAGATCCATGAGCTGTTTGCTGCTCAAACTCCTCACTTTGCAACAGATGAAGAAAGTCTTGTTGGACACCTCCTTACTCTCTGAAACCAGCACTGCAGCACCGCTGAACACCGCGGCCCAGTTTATTTTGGCTAAATCCGAGTTGGAGGCGAGTGTGGATGGAGAGCAGGTATGGGACGGGCAGATAGCGAGTGTGAACGCCGCCTCCTACCATGTAGCACACTGGTATCTTGTCACGTCCAATTTGCCTTTGATTGCTCCCCACCTGAGCGGAGAAGATGTGGGCTGCGTGGCAGACATGCTTGTCAATTCACTGCTCAGCAGACAGACGGGCGGAGGGAAGGACCCGCAGCCCGGCTGTTTCTCTGTCTCTCTCGTATCTTCACAACTTCTCCAAAGCCCCGTTCTTGCCGAGTTGCCTTCACTGTTCTCTGCCACAATGTGTTCCCTCACGCAAAGGATCATCAGCGTTCTCAAGGCAGCTCATGTACCCAAGGTTTGTCCTACGCTGCTGACGTTTCCGGAGAAAGGAGTGTCCGCACACAGAGAGGCTATAGTTGAGGATATATTGGCATCCTCAAAGACTGGAGAGGCGTTCGTATTGCTGACTGACACACAGAGAAAAGACCTGGTGGACATACTCCAAGTCTTAACAAACCTTAACCCAGATGCGATGAACTCTGAGGATCTCTCCTCAATATTCCTCCTCCTCTTCTTCATGCTCACCTCCACCTCTAGCCAGTTAGACCAGGTGGACCCTCCTGGATCTGGAGATGATGCCCTCTTCCTGCTGAAGCTGCTCAGTGTTATGACTTGTCTCCTGGAGGGTAGAAACTTCCAAAGTGTTTTGAAGCTCATCCACGGTGGTACTCTGCTGGAGGCTTCCGTGTCCTCTCTCCTCTGGCATAGCAACAATGGACGATTTCGAGCCACAGGCAACTCTCAATGGTTGGATTTTATCAAAGCAGTGCAGAGCTTCATCAGCTCCTTGGTCCAATTGATTATAGTCAGAAATAGGAGTGTTCGACTCAACCTCGACCAGTTTGCCTCCTATCTTACCAGTAAGGAAATGGCAAACGTGCAAATTGTGGCGTCCAGTTCAGACCAACCAGATCCAGCAGCGTCCATTTTGTCTGTTCATCTCCTGCTGGCATCGCTGACCTCTTTCTCACAGGTAATGGCCTCTAACCTGTGGAGAAGTAAACCAATGGCCCAAACTTTGACTCAGATGCTCACAAGAACGACTGCTTCACTGGGACCGGCTGTTGAGTCGGTCCTAAAGCCCCAAACCGCCAGTCAGTCAGTCATCCAACCGGCCAGCATCCTCGGACAAGCCTTTGTGGTGGAAGTGGTCACTGTCATGTTGCACTGTGAACTTTCCACACATTCAGTGGACGATGAGAACGAGCAGAACGACACCCGGCTCACCCTGGGTCACATGACCCTCTATCAGGGCTTCTGCCGCCAGATCTTCAAAGAAATAAGTTGTGCCCACAGGCCGTTGGACTTCCTGGTTTCCTCTCTCCATTTCCTGTCTGCTTTCTACAAAGCAGTGGAGAGGACGGGAGGAGAGAGGGAGGAGGAGCAAGGAAAGGAGAAGAAGGCAGGAAACGATTTGAATGAGCTGTACATGCAGATACTGCAGAATGTGCACAGACTGCTGGCAGGTACGTGGACAAACATCATTCACCTGTGCTATCAGTCAGGGTTTTTCTTCCATTAATTACCTCTGTATGTTGCACATATTGACATAAGTTTACAACAGATTTTATCTGGTTTATTCCATGTCAGCTGTTTCGGATAATAAGTGTTTATGTTCAAATAGTCTATTTATAGAGTTATTTTCAGAAGGAGATGTAATATTTCACAAAAAACTAAAGCAAATCAAACAAAAGTCTCATTGTTGATCTTATTGGACAGAGATTTGAATCATCCTGAATGTGACACATTTTCACTTTTGCTTTCAGCTTCTTGGCTTTCTGAGAATGATGTTTGTGAGCTGGAGCCAGCTGTGCAGGAGCTGCTACGCCATCTGGTGGAGAAAAGTACCACAGGACGATTCAACCTGCTGCTGCTACTGATCAAAGAGGGACTGGTCACCGGCAAGCTGAGGGCAGGAAACTACAGGGTGAGGCTCAATTCTGATGACTTGTTGTCTGATGTTTTAATTGAATTTCATTCAGCGATGTTATTACAATGTTTCACATGAGCAGCTCTCTTACTTGATGGGTGGGAAGTTCTGCCGTGTCTTTTTTTTCACAATTAATCATATTTGCTGTGACATTGAATATCTCCCTCTTCTTCTACTGTTCTCCAGGAGGTGCTATCTGCAGCAATCATCACTAAGCTGCTGTCCTGTTGTCAGTTACCTGAGCCCTGCACTAAAGCTCTCTGGGGCATTGCACCACAGATTATATCTGCTATGGTGGTGAGAAACACGCACACACACACACACAGTCGTATGCCGCATACACATGAAATGATTTGCTTCAGTGGGCATATACACACATACAAGACAAGCACACATACATGCACTTGAACAAAGGTTTGGGAAATTTGTTGTTGGCATCAGGGATTGTTTGACCGTTTACAAACCTCATAACATACATGCTGAATGTTCAACATTGTTTGAAAATGTCCAAACTTAAGGAAGGAAACTATATTTCATGATCGCAGTTTCTCTGCCAACCCGACAGGTGGAGCTGCCCTCCAACCTAAAATACTTCAAACAGTGTTGTGTTAGTACATGTGTGTGATGTTCAATCCCTTTTCCCAAAGACGGACCATACCACGTAGTAACACATCACGTTTTAAATCACTGGAACGAGGATGTACTGCGGTAATGTTTGTAAAACACACTTTTTTGAGGCTGAGGTTTTAGAGAAAATAGATTGAATTGACTGAATAGTGCACTTGCCGGATAGAAGTTTACATTTTTATAATCTTGTGATTATTTCTTCCACGTGAAGACAAAAGGTAAATCATAAAGCACACATTCTCCGTATGACTTGCACAGCACTGTTGAGACGAGCAGGGGACAGTAACACGCTGAGTGTTTTACAGTATGTCCTCACAACAGCAATAATTTTAGTGACAGTGTGCTGGAAGTACATGTGACAGCCATCGCAAGTGACTCAGCAGTGACTCAGTTTACTGCTTTCCGTTGGAGTGCCTGTTCATTGTCATTTCCACTGAGGCTCTTTTTGGGTCAATGTGTTTTCCATCAGGCCTGCTGCTGGGTGGAGCAGACAGACAACACACACACACACACACACAGAGTAATATGCTAACCATGCTGTTCTGTCTCTGTTGTCCACACTCACTATGTCCATATGTTTGTCATCTGTCTGATGTGTTATTTCTATATTTCTTCCACACTCTTCTCTTCAGACGGTGGGAGAGAAGACCCATTGAAACGTCTTAAATAATTTACATTTAATGCTAGTTAAATATTGATATTACAACAGTAGAATATATATATATATACGTGCAATACCCAAACCAGTAAAGTCCCCTCTACCTGCTGTAGTGTTTGATTGAATGAATTAATACTATTGTGCACAGAAAGATTATAGGCTGATGGTTCCAGTAGTATGCAAGATTAGCCATGGACAGACACGCACACACACACACACAACAAAAACACATGATCCCCTCCAGGCTTACACCTGGCAGAGATACAAATTGGTGTTGTCAGTTTATTTATTGTCATATTGAATTTGATATTAATTACTTTTAGAAAGCTTTACATCCCTGGCATGTTGTGTCTGCATTTGCAGCTACTTTCTCTCTTAGTTGTGTCTGAACATGTCTCCCTCTTCTAACTCTGTGTGTGTGTGTGTGTGTGTGTGTGTGTGTGTGTGTGTGTGTGTGTGTGTGTGTGTGTGTGTGTGTGTGTGTGTGTGTGTGTGTGTGTGTGTGTGTGTGTGTGTGTGTGTGTGTGTGTGTGTGTGTGTGTGTGTGTGTGTGTGTGTGTGTGTGTGTGTGTGTGTGTGTGTGTGTGTGTGTGTGTGTGCATATATCTCTCTCTCTCTGTTACAGTTCCTTGTAAAATCGTCCGCTAAGGACGTCTCGCTGACCCTTCCCTTTACTGTTCCTACGGTGACGTCAATGACATCACTGCTGCGCCAGGGGGAGGGGTTCATCACCAACCCTCATCACGTCATATTGGTCCTTGGAGCGCTCCAGTTGGTGCCCCTCCACCACTTGACCCCATCCGTCTACCAATCGGCGTTCCTGGCGGTTCATGAGGCGCTGTTCGCCATCATCCAGTGTCATCCTTGGGTATGAAGGGGTAGATGGGTGAGGGGGTGAATGGATGGAGGGATATATCTACACTTGGCTCAAACTACTGCCGTGTAATCCAGCAGTCCTGTAACACACCTTCATGAAGCTTTTAATGTTCACTTTTTGTTGAAACTGCTTTAGACAGGTGTTGGTTCAACTGTATGGTCAGTTTGTGATGCTGTGTCGTACTGAGAGATGTTTCTATTATGTCTCACCCGTTTCCATTTATATCGTTGAGGGTTGGCTGAAAAACACCTTTCTGTGTGATGTAGTCCATCAGTCAAAGATAATGCATTAACAGATGGTGCTCTTTGTAGTAAAGATATGAATAAAACATTATTTATTGAGTTTAAAGGATCATTGTTGACAGTGGAAATGTATCCTGTAGGTTTTTAAAGGAAATTATACGTATTATAAGAATCTCTGAACCCATAGTGCCCCCCCCCCCCCCCCCCCCCCCCACACACACACACACTTATGAAACCAAACGTAACTCTTCTGTAATGAAGTTCATTACAGCTCAAAGCTGCTGAATTGAATACCTGCTTTGAAGAAAATGTGGTTTTAAACGGTGCTGCTGAGCCCACAGGATGCCTCAGAGAAATGTCGCTTTCAAATAAAGGATACTGCAAATCATTAGTCATGCTGCAGCTGTACGAAAACCTTATAAAGTCCAAATTCTCAGCTTTTACTGGAAGTGCTCGCATAGCACCCAAAGTGTCAAAAACAAAAACCCCTTTTCTTTATAGAGAGACATTTTACTATAAATGTAAAACATTTAGATCCACATTCCAGCCCACACACAAACCTTTGCTCGGTTGACGAGTTGCATTTATGTTATGATGGTGTTAATGTGATAGTTCTTTTGTTGCTTGCTTTTTTTTAAATGTTGACGGTTCTTTTGGTTCACAAACAATGACATAGTGCGACTGAAGCGGAGCAGCTGCATTCAATCAAACGGGGCAAGAATCAGCTAACTGATATCAGATGTTTGTGAGGACAAAAGACTGCGGTAAAGGAGAGCAGACAGGGAGGGGGGGGGGGGGGAGATTTATAGACGAAGAGAGGGGAATAAAATTAAATGATAGAGAGTTGAGGGAAGAAGCAGTAGGCGGAGAGCAAAAGACAAGATGTGATTTGAATGCGATGCACAAGGAAAGTTTCCAGAGAAAGTAGAAAAGAGGGGAGTAAGCTGGAGAAAGGAGGAGTGATAGGAGGGAGGGGAAGGAGGGAGGAGAGGTAGGGGAGCTGGCATGCAATGGTGGTTGGCATGAATTTGGTTTAAGTCAATGGAAACCATTACCGAGCTCCAATTAGAGCTGTGACATCATCTCCCCTCGTTTATATTCTCTCTCTCTCTATCCCTCCGCTGTAGTCCTTGAATAGAGAACAAAGAGAGAGAGAGGTGTGGACAGAAATGCAAACGTAGCTCTTGTGGGAATCCAACTTTTACCTCAGTCATTTATTGGACTGTAGGTTTATGGCTGCTCGGTTATGACTCGAGCAGTGAAAATGATGCAGTTTGCTGACCTTGCAAAGTGTTTTTGAAGGCTGTACCATTTACATTGGAATAGTGGAAATGTTCTGCTCGTCTTCTGCACAATTTTCTACACGTTTCCCTGTAATCTAACCGATTTATTTGTTGTTTTTAAATAATCCAATCTCCTCTACAACATAAAGTGAAGTCATGAGGGTGTAAAATACTGCAGAGCGACGATATTTTATAACGATGGGAGATGGAGAAGTTGGTCTGGCAGAGTGGGATTCATGTGAATGTGAAGTCATCCTGTAAAGTCAGTCGGATGCACTCAACATACAGTTGAGGTTTTCCCAAACATAAACTTGCTCCGGCGGCCATCTTTTCTGCCACTCTTCATGGCTGTGAGCAGATTTGAGCAGATTTGCCGACTTCAAACGGAGAAGAAGACTAACAACTCTTTAGCACTAGAGTGGTTTATTCTACACAATTCTACTACAAATGTATAAATGTGCTGTATGTATACCTCTCTGGTGTCCAGGTGATGTTGAACGCAGCTCCGTCATTCTTAAATATCTTCTATCGCCTGGTGGCGTCCATCATGCAGGAGGGTCGGCAGAGAGGAGACAGTGACACAGGTAACCCGTACAGACTCATTATACACTCGTTATATTACCATGAATGAATGTGGAGAACACCATGTTGGTTTGGAGAGAAACACTCTCAAAACGTACTAACATACACTGTTCAATCTGGGTCTGGCTTGTGGTTTGATGCCCTTCTGTAACAAATTGCACTGTTTGAATTCATACAAATTAATTGGAAAGTCAGTTTGTTGCTTTATTAAGTCTTTCTACCTTTTTTCCTGTCACTGTAACTGGTATGTAACTGTAGGCTTCCAGACAAATAGACAAATGTTGAAATGGTCACAGTCTTTTCAGTCTAACTCCACTGTAAACTGCAGACATCTGTTGCATAAATCTCTACTTAGTCAACACAAAAATGATAATAACAAGCCAATCAGTCTTCTCTTTTAGCAACGAGTCCAAGAAACAAAGTCCAGGCTATAATCCCTCATGTATACCTGGGGGTGATGTCTAAATTGACAAACTCGATTTTTCTTCTTTTTTTTTTAACATCAATCTCTGTTTTTTTTAACGTCCAGACGAGGACGTTTATCTCCAGTGCTCCAGGTTGGTAGAGAGGATGTACTCTCACATTGCTGCTACAGCTGAGAGCTTCACCACACTGTCGGCCTTCATGGTGGCTCAGTATGTCACAGAGCTGCAGAAGGTACACACACACACACACACACACACACACACACACAGTCACTGTATCATACAGAGTCAACACGGTTCCTCATCCAAACCCTTCTGTCATCCCCACTGATTTTCCACAGCTGTGGGTGACACACACACACACACACACACACACACACGCATACGCATGCATGAATGAGGCAGAAGGATCTCAGCTGATCCTTTGATCCAGCACAGTTTGTCTGGATGTGCGCGTTGAGCTGGCGAGATTCAGCCGAGCGGAGTGACGAGAGATGCTGACGCTCAGAAGCAGAGATGGGTGGTTTATTTCCATTGGCCAGATTGTGAATGTTCACAAATCTGAATGAACGGGTCCAGGATTACTGTAACTCCGTGTGCTTTAGGCTGGATGTTCCCACAGAGCAGTGACTCACGTCTGGTCGGTGAACGTGGCTCCTGTCTGCTACCAGACTGTATTTAACATGACGCCAACCTGACTCGGCAGTTTCCACATTGAGAGGAAGACATGAAAGTGCTCATCCAGACAGACAGACAGACAGACAGACAGACAGGAAGATGGACAGAGAGACAGACAGAAACTGTGAGGAAGAGGTGTTTGGGATCCTTTTGAGCTCTGTATGAGTCATCTAATTATCCTAAAATTGGATTTCTATTGTGCTTCAAAGATGTGGACCTCTTTGTAAGTCAGAGGTAATTTAGCCGTCTCTGTGTCGGAGCTGTTTCTCATGGCTCTTAGCCTGAACTGAACCGTCTGTGCAGCAGCCAGGTGCTATTGGACTGCAGTCAGAAAAACAGTTTTTATGCTGGTGGAGTTTGTGAAGTTAGGGATTTGTTTAAAGTTGGACTTGCTATTCTATTTAAAAACCTTATTGAAAGAGGACTCCACTGATTTAGCATTGCACTCTTATAACATCGTCGGACTCATTGGGCACAATTTAAAGAGATAGCGTTCAGAATTGCTGCGCCATAATCAGAGATATTTTTATTTTTATTCCACGCATTCTTCTTCTTGTACACACAATGTAGCTCCGAGCTGCTGGCCTCAATCAGAGAAGAGGAGTGGGCTACAGAGGACATAAAACTCACTTAAAGTTAGTCAAACAAGTGTTAAAGTGTTTGGATTAAAGTTTGGATGTGAGAGGAGACAGTGACTCATCAGCTTCCAGGTGCCTCTTAGTCCTACTAGGACCTCAGACCCGAAATATAACCGGCTATCTGGTTCTCTTCAGGCATCACAGAATCCAGATCCAGGTACGATAACGACACCAGACATCTAGACAGTTGGCGTGTTTCTAACCGTAACTCTGGCAGACTGCTGCTCCACATGACATTTGATAGGTTAGCTTTGTTTGCAGAAAACCCATCACAGGTTGTTTTCTTCACAATTTGAAGCCTGTAATCGGGTGAGCGTGGTCTTTAACAGGTTCCACTCACCAGCACAGAGTGTAAGTCATCTTTCATAATGATGTATGTCAAAGATCTGAGGACCGTGGTCCAGACCACTGTACAAGCCTTCAGTTGTGTAACACCTGTGGGGGTATAAAGTAACAGGGAGGAATAACCAGACACTGTTGAATGTTCTCCTGGCTTGTTATGCAGGGTTCACCGAGCACAAAGGTGTTGTTTTACGTGTGTGTGGTTGTGTGTGTGTCTGTTGTTGGAGGAGAAAGACTGCAAAACAGGCCCTGTGTTGGTTGTTGTTGCTTCTGTCACACGGGTAGAATTGAAGTGTGTGTGAACATTTTCTGAACCTCAACATGTTTTAATGTTAGTTCAGAGCAACAGTCGCAAAAACAAGAAGAGTGAATGTTACTATAAAGTTAGTACCACATCTAGAGTACAGAAGGATGAAAATGAGCACCTCGACAATAAGGTTATATGTTATTGATCCTCTGGAGGGTGTTTTTCTTTTGGATGCCCATTGGGGTTTAAATCCAAGTTCATGGACCATTTCTTTATAACCAGCCGTCCTCTCCATTTGCCTCGTTAAATATTTGATGTTCCTGCTCCAAACAGGAGTAATTAATTGATCATCAGTCTCGTCCCTTCGGAGTCCTGCTCTTAACATTTGAATGAATGTTTTGCCAGGATAGATGATGTTGTCTGTCCTTTGATGCCACTCAAATTGAGACTCACGCTTATGAAGCTGGATGCGAGACTTAAATTAATATTCAACTATTGTGGCACATAATTTGTGGCTTGATAGGTTTGCCTCAGGCTGTCCCTCTGGCTGTATGTAGACGTACAGTAATCATGCTGCCAGTGATCAACTAAGAAAGAGAAAAGACGTGAGATCTTAAAGTGCATGAGGAAAACGTGGACGAGATGAGTCGCTGTGTGAGTGAAACAGGACGGATCATTGCTGCCCGGTGTAACCAAACCTATTGATGGCGAAACAAAGGTTTTATTCAGGAAGTAGATATGAACATTGTTTGACCTCATCCTGTAAACTCTTGTCTTTTCTCCATTTGTCTCCTCCGCTCTCTTCTTCCCTTCGGCCTCTTCAGGTTACTCTGCGACCAGACATTAAGCTGCATCTGACTGAGGGCATCTACCGGATACTGGACCTGTGCGTGGAGCAGGATATCAAGTTTCTGACGGCCGGACTGCAGATGGGAGTCAGAGAGGTGTTCAATGAGCTGTACAGCAGCTACACCCACTACCACAAAGCACAGAGGCAGGGAGAGGACAAGTACACCGTTTGAACAAGCACGCTCAGCATTTATTTTAGATTTAAATTTGATTCTATTAGAATAAACGTTCTTGCTATGGAAAGACTTTGTTTATATTCAATTCTTGGTATGGGATGAATATTTTGAAATCGGACATGGCAGCTCGTGGATACCATATGATGTACACAGAGTTTAAACACAGTTGTCCTTGATGTTAAAATTGTGAAATTGTACAGTTGCTTTGAATTCTGCACATAAACACAATACAATAATCAATAAACAGCGGCATCCCAAAGTATAATGTTGTTTATACCCTCACTTATTTGACGTTTTGAATACATAAAGGTGAAAATAGTTTAAAAATGAGGCAGACAAAATTGCTCCAAAGTGGCCCTTGGTTTGTTTTAACCAGACCCACAGGCGGCATCACTGCCTGATAATCAGTCACTGGTTAATTAATATTTGTTGTCTGCAAACACACAGTAATCTTCAGGTGGATCTCTTTGGTTACACCTTGTACCTTCAACATGACTGACTGGAGGAACAGCAGCTAACTAGAGGACCTAAGAATGACCTCACTGCATCCATGATAAATGTGTGAAATGTTTTATAATTCAACGATGGTTTCATTTAATTGCTTAAGAAAGTGTGGATATATGTGAATTATGCTTTATGTATAATGCTGTCTGTCTTTTTTATCCAAACATAAACATTTAACAGATCATTTGAAATTCAATGCCGTCTCAAGCGTGTTTATTTGCTGAGAGGAACTGTGAGGGCAGATTAAAGAGGACGAAGCAGGATTTGAACTTGGGAAGTTGTAGTTGCGTGGGATCCATCTTTTAGACTCATGGGTCCACTGTGACACTTCACAGGATTATGCTTTTTATTTCTAGTAAAGAGCCAGACAAAATACAGGTGGATGGACTGTTTCTTTAGACACAAAACAAGACCAAAATGAATAATTAAGATATCACAGTCCTAGCTCTGTTGCTGTAAAACATTTAGAGGAAATTGGTTTCAAGGAATGGTGTATCGGATAAATATAGTGTAGTAAAAAATATATAAAATGGACTCTTAGCCACTGTGCCTGCATGCACAATACATACTTTGTAATTAGGGGTTTGATCAGAACGGCTGAAATCTCCTTTTACACGAGACAATGTTTCACCTCAAGGTTTAAGAAAATGACTGGAAATGGAAAAATTATAATTTTACAGAACAGTATCAAAGCAAAGTTCGAAAGAAAATGAAAGACTGTTTATAAAATCTTGTTCCCTTAAAGAGCATCTTAACCTCAGTAAAATATTCTACAATGAGGAATTTAATCAACAGTTCAGTCAGGAAATAGCTTTAACACAAATAGCTTTAGCTCTCTGAGATGTTGTACCTTTTGTTCTGACTCGTGTGTAAAAACTCTTGAGGCTGAAGACTCACTCAACAGGTCTTCAGTCGACCTCTCACTCTCCTTTTGCAGAAAAAGGAGACTTGTTTTTAAGGGTAAGTCGCCAGGTTATGCAAAACAGCAGTGTAAAAACAATATGTGACATCTGACAGCTGTCTCAGATCATGTGATCGAGGGCAGATGTTGAAACGTTCCTTCCTCATAGTTTGGCTGACGTTTCAAGGATCATTTTAATTTAAACATACAACATTTCAGTTTGAATCTAAACGATAAAGCTGACTTCAGTTATTCAGGACGACTGAGGCAAAGGGCAAAAGATAAAACACTGCTGCTAAATTTGCACGTCTGTTTCGCTGCTTCTCACTCCTCCACCTCTCACATTGGTTTGACTTACATCCATCCATGCTGCAACACTACTGTAGGTAACATAAACACACTGAGTCTCTGTTCAGACCACCGTAGCGGGAGCAGCAATGAATAAATGTGTGTGTGTGTGTGTGTAATACTACTGGGACACTCTTTGGAGGCACAGCACAAAGTGTGTATTGAGAGCACTTTTTTTTTTTCTAACTGTAGGCCATTTTGCTCCTTCGATCAAAAATGACATTTTGTCACCATTCAAATGAGAAATGTCAGAGGCAGATTGAACCACGCTGAACACGAACAAGACCTTTTATTTTAGCCAAAGGACAGACGGAGCTGATCTGAGTGCCACAGACCGTAAAAGTATCAAGTGGTTCGACAACGACAGGATGACTTGCTCCTAAATGTCTCACAATATTTATGCTATTTCACAAATGCTTCTTTTTCTTTGTAGCTGAAAGTTACATTTTATGAAGGCCCCTCTCTGCTGCTTTAAAGGACCGTAAAATCAGTTTTTGTTTTTTTGTATCAGCTTCTTATGATGGTGGAAGAAGTATTCAAATATTTTACTCAAGCACAAGAAGTAATACCACACTACAGAAATGCTCAATTACAAGTAAATGCACTCAAAGTATCAAAAAGGTGACGTTTCCACACACAGAGCTGCCGAGCAGTTGATCTCTTAATAAATACTGCCTCGCAATGTTTTTCAAACTTTGGCTTTGATTGTTGCATATTTACTCATGAATATTTGATATTGTAGAAAACATCTTTAAAGAAAATCCAAAACCATATCTTGTTAATTTACTTCTTTGTAACTGCATTATTATTATCAACATTATAAAGTGTTCTCTTCTTCACGATTAGGACAGACCTTCTCATAAACTATTAACATCATAATTAATCAAGACTTTGTGGTTCCTCTGGTATTTGAAATAAGACCAAGAAGAACAAACAAGGCGCAATTCAAAATATATACTGAAATGTGCACTGTGACCAACTTCTAGACATTTAATGATTGTTATTTTTTTAACTGCAGTGGTTTTATTAGAGGTCCTTGCTGCCACATGTAGCCTTATATAAACACTGTTTTAGCGACATTTCCGCTATACAAGCTGATGTAACTGAGTCAAAAACTATAAATTTAAGTTTCAGCTAAAGTTTTGTCTAATTACATTTCAAACGGGACCTAACGTGTGATGCAGACTGGATTGAGTACAGATGTGCTGCAGCTGCTGAGACCCAGATGAACAGGGCTGAGAAGCTAATGGTGTATTGTTGTGATTGTTTTAGTTTGGTTTGACATTCTACTTTGGGCTTCCAACTCAAGGTTAATGTCATTATTGATTAGGGAGAAGTAAAGGAAGGAAGCATTGAGGTAAGGAAGGAAGACAGGAAGGAAAGAAAAAATAAGAGGAGATGAAACTGATACTCTTCAATCCTTTTCGGTTGTCTCTAACTTTGGTAGCCTGGTTCAGAACCAGAGAAGACAAAGGAAAGGAGGAAACAAGGGAACGAAGGAAGGATAGAACAGAGGAAGGATGCAGGAAGGAACAATATGAAGAAGCAAGGATTGAACAAAGGAAGGATGGAATGAAGGAAGAAACAAAGGGATGTAGGAAAGGTAGAACAGAGGAAGAAAGGTACAAAGTGTGAAATGAAAGAAGGGAGGAGGAGACAAAAGAAAGAAGGAAAGAAGGAGGGAACTAGGGTAGGAAGGAAGGATAGAACAGAGGCAGGAAGGAAGGAATGGATGAAGGAAAGGACCGGGACAGAACCAGTGAAGATTAAAAAAAGAAGATAAAATATTTAGTTTTTTCTGACTTAACTCGGGTTAAAGTGTCTCTGGCGCCCCTAGCGTCTCCTCTGAGCACGTGCAGCTCCACACCAGACAGTGACACTGTATAATGATGATCACATATCTCTCGTTCTCTCTCTCTCTCTCTCTCTCTCTCTGTCTCTCTCTCGCTCAGCTCCCACAGCCACATAACTGAGATTTTACAACAATCACTTCCTACATGGTCTGCCCCCTCCCACCCCTCCCACCCCCTCCGCTCGGCTTTAGCACGGAACCGCACGGCACGGCTCGCCTCGGCTCGCCTCGCTGTCAGCCCCGGCCCTCCTCCAGGGCTTCCTGAGCCGGCGTGTGATTGGATTAGAGTCGGATAGCCTTTGCCCTCTCACCCCGCTGATGTTGGCTGGGTGCTTCCTGCTCCCTCCGCTCCCCCCGACCGATTGACGAAGCTTGCCGAAGCCGCACGGCGAAGCGCCCTGCACGGACACAGCCGACCGGGACGAGCCGCTCCAACCCGACCAGACAAGAGTACGAGCCACGAAACACACGGGCAGGCGGACGGGGAAAGAAAAACCGAGGCAGCCATGCGGAGGAAATCGAGGATATTGTTATGCTTTGCGGTGCTGTGGGTGCTGGGGATAGCCTACTACTTCTACTCGGGGACAGCGTTGAGCCGAAAGGTAGTATTTACGTTCCTCGATCGCTGTTTTTCTCTCTCTCTCCCGGCTACACGGTCCGTCTCGGTGTCCGTGTGGATCTTTTTCTCCTCGGACAAAGCGAAGATGGAGCGGTTGTGCTTCGGCGGTGCTGTTGTGTCTCCCTTTTTTTCGGGGTGCTCTGTCTCTGCAGCTGCACCGATGCTGTGAGGAATGTGATAAAGGGCCTGCTAGTATCAGTGGGCAGGCATTGATTTGGTGGAGATGAGTGTAGACAAGGGCAGCGGGGTAGCGGGGCTGGCCGGGTCGGCGTGCACGGACCTCCCGCTGTGCCGGTGATTGCCTGCCCGTGGAAAAGTGGGAGAGGAGCACGTCCATGCCGGGGCAGCCTGTCAGCCGCTTTAACGTGGCGGCGCCGGTTGATGTGACAGCGGAATAAAGGTGAAAGCATGCATAGTGATTGTTATTAATACGAGGCTGCTGGCCTGGCTCACAGGGCCGGGGGGCGGGAGGGGTTAGCCTGTAGAGCACGTCAGCACAAACTGTGCTGCTCCCAGAAATGAGCAGAGATCAGGAAGTGTGCAGATTAACGCAGAGTTAAATCACTGATATACGCCATGCTGTCAGGATGTGATTTAAAACAAAAAGGCTTTAAGTCTGTGCGAAGAACCGAGATTCAGTTTAACCATGTCCAGATTTTCTAGTTTGCTGATGGCCTCAGCTGTGTGATACAATTTGTATTGATTAGTTGATTGACCGAAAATGTGC
Source organism: Leptoclinus maculatus (assembly GCA_032191485.1). Taxonomy (NCBI): domain Eukaryota; kingdom Metazoa; phylum Chordata; class Actinopteri; order Perciformes; family Stichaeidae; genus Leptoclinus; species Leptoclinus maculatus. Next base: position 30,225,583 of record JAVDOI010000001.1, on the reverse strand, counting down.
TGATCATTTCAGTCATTTCAACAGTCGATGGGTCCAACTTCTCAGAATTTGCTTCTTTTCCCTTTCTTGAATTATATTAAACTGAATATTTTTGGGCTTTGGAATGTTTGTCGGACAAAACCAGACACGAAGACGCCAACTTTTACTATGTTCTGACGTTAGACCAAACGATCAATCAAGAAATGACCTGGCAGAGTAATCGATGATGCAAATACTTGTTAGTTGCAGAGGTGTAGTTTATAAACTAGTCATTGCTTTATGCTGAAACACAACATGTATCCGTTTACTCTTTCATATGTGGCTACTTATGTTTCCTGTGTGCTTCATGTAGTTGGTTTACAACAACTTCTTACATTAGTAGGCCTTTATGGTAATACTACAGCATTCTTTAAACTGTAGCAGCAGCAGTAGAAGTAGAAGGTAAGATGGACTTTGTGCATGTAAAGGCATGGACTCCATTCATGAAATACCAGGCCTGTACATGCAGTAGTATGTTATGTGTGAAATGTAAGACATGTTCCCATTGTACATGCATTTACTGTGTGTGTGTGGGTGTGCGTGGTAGAGAGACTGCGCACAGTCACTTTTTTGTTGGAGCAACATCCAGCTTGTATTTACCGTGTGTGTGTCTACCTTTGCTAATGTAGGCCAGTGTCTCCTGCTGCTTGTGTGTGTGTGTGTATGAAGTGCTCTGCGTGGGTGGTTGTGTCCCTCTATCACCCCTCTAGATTTGGTTGGTTGTGTGTGTGTGTGTGAACGCCCTGTGTGTAGTCCACCTGTCTCCTGTCTTGTCCTATCTGTCTCTCTGTGTTTGCTTTGCTCCAGTCAACCAGAGCAGCCCTTTTACTCTTCCATTAGGCTGATAGCTGTGTGTATCCGTGTGTGTGCATGCGTGAATGTTTGTGGTTGTTCAGGGGGTCAAAGGGACACTCCAGGATAAGCAACTTTCACTGGAGTTGGATTGCGGGCAGCATTAACACGGTGTCTTTACACAAAGAGAGGTTTAATCTGTTAAAACAAAGGTGGAGCTGCACAGGTCAAGTGCTGTGTTCCATCACATCTTCATCTCCTTTTGAACGAGCAGAGGCATTTAATAGTTTCTCACTGCTGCCATGACACAAATGTTGTAGCTGTAGGTTTGTGAATTTTTCAAAAGCACTCAAGATTCCCACAAAGATAGACAGAGGGATTAAATCTACTGAACCGAGGACCTATGATAAGAAAATAAAAACTTTGAATTTGTAGTTGGTTGCTTCGCAGCCCTTTAAGAGCCACATCTAACGATTATTTTGATTATCAATTAATCTGCAGATGATTTTTTCTATTACTTGTTTAGTCTATAAAATGACAAAATATGTGTCTGAATGACTGCACAAAGCCCAAAGATATTCACAAAATGTCATGAAACAGCAAATCTACATATTTGAGAAGCAGAACCTGAAGTGTTTCTTAATAATTAACTTAATTGACTAGTACTGATCATCACAGTGCTCTTGTTATCAACTCATTATAATGACATAAAGAGTTCCTTCATGGTTTATGCCTTCATGGCATAAACGACAAGAAGCATGTCCGTGAGCAGAACTTGGATTTTTCCAACTTAAAAATTTCCATGCAACCAATATGCATCTAACTTTACACCTCACAAAGCTGCATGTTTTTAGTCGTCGCTGCTTGCAACCGCTGTGGTGAATCCAGCAGCCGTGTGCCTGCCAGCCTGAGCAAGACTCCCACTGTCATGGCAGCTGATTCAAATGCTCTGCTAGAAGAATTAGTTCAACTAGTTCCTTCAGCTCGGTCATACACACCCAATGATAATGTGGCTCTTCAGATCAAAGCGCCCACCAAACTGCATTTCTACTATTATCAGTTCAGAAGTATCCTTTTTTGGAAGAATGTCCCTCTGGTTAGAGCCTATGTGCCAATTTAAAGACGCTGTTTGAACACAGTTTCAGTGCCTGTGAGCTATCACAGCGTCCTGTGCAAAATTTAACGTTGCCATTTCTGACATATTCCTTACAAGTTTATTTTTTTTTATTTTTTTGTAAGTTTGGCAAGTTAACTCTCCAGAGGTCTTGAGCAAACATTTTGCACACAGTGTTCCTCATATCTTTGATTATGAATTTAGATCTGCGTCACTGGGGAAGTTTGTCTTTCTTTTGTTAGTGTACACAGCGGTACAGAGTGTTGGTGAGTAGTTGTTAGGTTTACTGGCCTGACTCACACACTGTAAACTGAGAGGATAGGAGCGGAGACTTGAGCTGACCTTTATTTCAGGTTTTACCCACCCATCAACAACATGCAACTGAGGCACATTGGTCACAATTCACATTTGTAACTTATGGAAAGAGATAGAAATATATGGAAAATGTAAACATATTTATTTGCAGCAAAGGTCATTTTTTTCTTATAAAACCTGTCTTTTGCCATCTTTTTACAGTCATATATATATATATATATATATATATATATATATAGCACACAGTATGTATTCCTGCAGTGTATACTTTATGGATTTAAAGTTCTCCCCTTTCTTCCTCCTTCCATACACAATAAACAGTATACAGAATGACAGGAAATGTTGGGAGGCACCCAGCAGCCAGACTCGGTACAAACATGCGCCAGTGTCTGTATTGTTGTACACAGGAGGATAATGTTGCAATCATGAGCCTGCTGGCTCACCAGGATGCCCCATTAAAGTCTTCCTAGTTGGACAGACCTCAAAGGGCTTTTCCTGCCAGCTCTTGAGAGACCACCGTCCCACTGTTGAGTCCACTTTCCTGCTAATCAGCGAGCGTGAGAGGAAAGCTAAATGGCAGATAGTGAAGGGTGGCACCGAGCCACAGGAAAAACCAACAGACTTAGTAAGAAAGTTATCAGCTGTTTGATTAAATCTGCCTACAAACGGTAATTGGATTTGTCAAAGTACTAAACAGTGGGTTTTTTTTCCTAAGAAAAGTTTATAACACCCGGTTCAACCTTTTATCGCATGTCTCTCATAAGAATGTATCGGCATTATCTCAGAATATTCTTAAATACAATATAAACTGTATTCACTTTGACAAAGAATAGGAGGAGCAGGGAAGAATGACTCTGCAAGAACAAATCACATACACATGTGGTGAACACAGTCATGCACACACTGTCCACTGGTGATATGGAGCCCAGCTCTCACCCAAAGGGGGAGCACCGCAGTGGAAGTATTTCTCAGAGTGTTGTGATCAGCCAGAGGTTTGGATTAGTTTCTGGTTTGGTGGCAGACGTCTCAGAAGGGAGTTCGGTGCAGCAAACCTGCGGAGAGGCACACGCATAAATCAGCTCAACGGTGGATCCGGAGAGCTTTTAAACGCCGGCTGGTCCAGAGGCTGTGGGTGAAAGTTGCAGCCTTTTGTTATCTGCAGCTCTAGGCCTTCAGCTTCTGCCTGTGCGTGCGTGTCTCAATGAGCGGCTTTATCAATCTGTCTCTCTTCGCCGGCCGTGTGGCTGCACCGACTGTGAGCGTTTTGCTATTTTTACAGCAGGAAGTATGGAAAAAGGCATCAGTTGCACGTCTCACACTCTCTGTCGGGGTGAAGGTGATGATGGTGTGTTTATTCAGTGGGTAGCATTATATGGAGCGAGGTGGATGCTGGCCCCTCAACACAGGAGCCCGCTCTGTCTGCTGGAGGAAGACACAACATCATCATCGTCGGCTCTCTCACAGACGCAGCAGTGCATCTGTAATCGTTACAGTCGACCCTTTATTGTTTACGCACACTAATGTGCACGCACACAGCTTTTCGCATAACACTGATTACATGTGTTCGAGTTCCTGCTGTTGTGTAACTGCAGTACAATCATCGAGCCGAACGAGCTGTGGCTTTAAAACCACTCGAGACTTCAGCAGTTCAATATGTTTATAATGCCAAAATACAGTGTAATTTCAGTCAGCCGATCCATTATTATAAACTAACTAAATGCAGTTCTATAGAGCCAACACTAAATCGATAAAAGGCTTGAATTAAGCTGTGGATCCCTGGGTAATGAATCCTTCATACACGGTTTCTTATTTGAAATATTGACTCTCTGTGTGTGTGTCTGTGTTTTTATTATAAGTAATGATCACCTCTGACAGATGCTCAACAGATTCAAACTGTAAATAGAGAAACCAAAGAAGAGGATGTGTCACCATTGTTTATGAAGGATTTATTTTCTGAGCGTTTAGTCAAACAAACAGTTGTTGTCAACTCAACAAACTGCATCACAGTCTCATTGGAGTTACACACCGTCATAGCTGGGAGTCCCGGGAGAGAGACGGTGTTGTTCTGTTGGAACGGCTCCACCTGTGTGTGTGGGGGGGTGGGGGGGGGGGGGAGTGCCTTGCTCAAGGGACAGATGACACTGCACGAGGGAGGATAGAAGCACCCTCCAGATTTTCCTAGTTGATTTGGGGAATTAACCGTTGGCTAAACCCCTCCCCTGAAGAAAGATTTTCCAGTCATAGCCTAGCAAATGTAACGAGGCACAGTCCTGTCAAGCTTTGGAGAATTAAATATCAGTCAGATACATTTTCCTTATCATACTTCAGGGCTAAATGGCTCTAAGCTGCAGTACAAAGAGCCTCTCCTTTATTTCCATACCTTCTATGTGGATCATCAGCTGGTGAGAACTCAAGTAGCTTTGGCTTCAGTCTTCACGTAGCCATCAAGTGCATATTTAAGAGCCTTTTACAGGGTTCTCGTTTAATGCAGGTCAGCTGGAAACACTAAAAAGTCTTTTATTTTCCACCAGCTAGAAGGAGTTAGTCCAAATCCATCAGCCCTGAAACCCAGAGACTGACTGCCGTGAACAGACGGGACAGATATCAGGAGATATAGATTGAGACATCCCCACGAAAGAAGACGAATAGTTTAGTTAATGGCACCATAAAGGTAGCCGTTTAAAAGAGCAGTTTATATCCGTTGATATCACACTTGTCAGCTTCACTACATCCTGATCTGTGGCATGAGAACTCTTTATCTACTTCATTCATTCTGGATGTCTTTCTTTTGTATCCACCCGTCTCTGTCTTGGGTAGTTTCCTTGTGGTTAAACACAACAGCATGTTGCATCCGTGAGTGCACTCTAGACTGGATTGTTTTCTTCTTCCGATGATTTTCTTCCCTGGCAGACGACGAGCATTCACGGAAAAAAAAGTTGAAAGGGATGAGGATATTCATTGTTCACGGGACCAGCGCCGAGGCTTTTTCAAAGATCTGTTTTTTTTTTTTATTCAGGCATCAAGAGAAAACAGATCTACCTTCTTCTATTCAATTTGTCACTGAGAGGCAAACTGTTGTATCTGCTTCGCTATATTGACGTCTTCAGAAATTCACAGTGAAGCAAGCGGTCAGGTCAGCAGTAATCTGTGTTCCCGTTATCAAGCTCAACTATTCAAATGGGCCTGATAGGGAGCGCAGGTGGTCATGACATTTCACCCTCTTTGTGGCAAGGACATTCAAATCACCAAATAAAGTGCAGCAACCACCCAGACAATTATTCAATTCAGTTTCACTCACTGCTACTGGGCTGTGTACTGCTTTAATGGAAATGCTGCCATCTGTTCTTTGTGTGACTGGAATAATGAAAAGGATGTGCGTGATCTTTGAGAATAAATTATCAGAAAAATGTATCGCTTCAAATGCAAACTTGTTGCTATTTCTCTTCTAATGTAGCTGCACTTAACCGACCGAAATGACTTCATCAGGATTCACAATTTTAACATTATTTTGATATTCAACCAGCTGAGGAACAAAGCGCTGCACTTACATCATGTCAGCAGACTAAGAAGTTGTACAACCTATGATAGTTGTGTGTTTTATGATCTGAAGTTGTATCAAAAGACAAACCGTCTGTATCGGCATATGTGTTGATTCTTTTAGAGAATATTTTAGTTCAACCGTTTTTTTTTGAAGGATACAAGAACTGAATGTCCCATCTGCTGCCCCGCTCTCAGCTGTTTGTTGCTGCCGACTTACAAAACAAATATAACGCAGAGCGGATTAAGGTGCGTGCAAACAGGCCTCCTGGCCGCCCACTTCATCCTCATCCCGAATCGCTCACAGTAGACGTGTCTGTCACATTTGGGTCACAGAATCCTGATGCTGACAATGTGCGTCGGCCTCAACCTCGAATGAGCTGCAGATCTTTGTTTACCGCTTTTCTTTTCTGAACAGATTGTTTTGGCATTTGTTTGGCGGTATCATATTCATCTCTAATAAATTATACTCTAGTATGTAATGGCACCGCTTACATGGAAAATGATGTAGAATTGTAAAATCCATGTTCAATTGAAGTAATAATATTCTCTACTTTATTTTAAATGTTTTGAGGGCGATTTTATGACATTCAGAAGACAACACTGAAATATTGATCATTGTCAATCAATTAATCAATCAGTAAGCATTTTAGAGAGTATTGATGGTCCATTAGAAGTGTTGGCAAAGGCCCTTCTGGGTTGAAACTCAGCAGCCTCAAGTAACTGATTTTTTTTAAATAGAAAAAATGTCCAAATAATGTTTGACCATCTGCCAAAGTGGTGGGTTGGTAGATTTCTTTTTTTAACACTGGTCTGGTGGGAGGTGTTAATTTCTCACCCTGCATCACATCATGGCCATTCAATAACAAACTGACATTTTTTTTCAGCTTAACTAAAAAATAATTCACCAAAACCCCCTCATAGTACTGTTAAAACAGCTGTTAATGAAGTACTTTGTCTTTAAGGTGTTTCTGAAATTGATTCCTCTGCTTTAAATAGTCTCATATAATTATGCTTTTATTGTCTTATTACTTTTTAATTTTGGTTTGGCAATGCGCAGCACTCACTGCACTCTGACTGTTCATTGATATCTGGATTAAGAGCTACACCAACTTCACGATCAGAATCTCAGACATGCTCTCTGGAGGTTGCCTAAAGGAACTCTGGGAAATGCAGGAAAGAAAGTAATTGCAGGAAATAGGTGCAACAAAAAGGTAAAATAGAACCGTCAATATTTTTCCTTTTTTCCTCTAATATGTAGAATAAAGGTTGTCAAATATTGTACTTGTTAGACTGACTACAGCTGCAGCTCATGACCTCTCCAGCCTCGTTACCACACTATCAGACTATAAAAATGGTAAAGGTCCAAATTCTACAGTCAAGTTTGTGATTGTTCAATGCTAGTAAAGAAACAGCTTGTTAAAGTGTCTTTTTACAGTATGTTGAAACGGGTTTTGGGAAGCAGAGGTGCTGACTCGGCTCTAACGGCTTCTTTCAGTTAAAATGAGGAAGAATAGGAACTGACGAAGTAGTCGAAAACTAAAGTGACCAATTTATGCTCGAGCTCCTTATTTACAGCCTGTAAGAGCCTCGTGTGCTAGTGTATGAAGAGTCATGGCACAATGATGGAGGTGGGTGAAATGAATAATTAGAAAGCCTTTGTGTGTGTGTGTGTGTGTGTGTGTGTATGCGTGTGTGTGTCGTTGACCACGTGTTCTCCCAATTTTGCTGGCTTTTCCTGTGGGCTCTCCTCTCAGGGACACGTCAGCAGATTCAGTGCTTTTGTGTTTGTGTCTCAGACTGTCCCGTGTTTATATGCCAACTCATTGCGCAATTTGGTCAAACAGAAATGTTTTTTTTTTTTCAATCATCCCTTCAAGTCAAGTTGCTGTGTCTGACCTGGACGGCTCAAAAAACGCAGTAAAAATGCAGCATGAACAGAAGTCATCTGTCCAAGTGGTTGAAATACTGAAGGAAAAAGCCTGAAAATCACATCATTTCAAATAAAACAAGACTCTCGAGACAGCACAGCTAGTCTGGAGCTAAAAACAGACTTCTACTGTATGGCATATTCCTCTGGTGACAGGAACCTTGGATGGTGGTTCTGTAAAAATAGACGCATGCATTTATACGTTTTAACATAAACCCTACATTTGAACATAAACTCAGTCTGCGTTTCCTATCAGCAGAGGTTTTTGTGTAACGCCAGACTAATTCTGCTGCCTCAGGACTTTACAGTCTGTGCCGGCTGTAATTGTATGAGTTCACTTACAATGATTTATGGTCGGAAATTCTTTTTTACTCCAAATAAGCTTCCGTACTAGTCAGGAATACCAGCGCTGCCAGCAAACAGTTTGTAGCCGAGTGGCAAATATTGAAACAGATTGTAGGCTCACTCCCTGTAAATAATAAATATATGAGCTGCTGACCGTTGGCTAAACCAAAGCAAACAAGATCAATGCTGTGTCTTTATTTCCATGTCTTCTACATGGGTCTTTACCTGGTGGTTGTACTGACGTTTTTTGCCTTAGTCTTTTAGCACAACGACTCAGGACATATTTCCGTGTGCTATGATGTTAAACCCTTCAGTCTCTGTCCCATCGGCCATATGGTAATCCACTCACCTCCCTCCTTCTCTTTTCCTTTTTCATTTCCTTTCTCTCCTGGTTCTGGTTCTGGTTCTGGTTATTTGCTTCTTTGTGTTTCTGTCTTACATAAATATGCTTTTCTCTGTTCTCGTGCATGCTCGCTTTTTCATACCGTTTCTTTTACTTAGTTTGTTTGTTTTCTTTAAGTAGGCCAGAAATTCAGTTGGTCACCCTGGGAGCCAATTATAAAAAAAACAAAATTGCTGTCATGTACAGACCCACGAGAAGCAGGCCTGTGAGTGTGACCCACTTTGGGCCCAAACCCACGGCTTTAGAAACCACCTGCATGAAGGAAGTAACAGAATATCCGGAGCTGTCGGGCCAGCGGGCCTCATGCCCTTTTCTGTGTGCGTTTGTGCCTTAAAAGGTGGGTTTGATTTATCTGTGCTTTCAGCTCGGTGGGGGTGGAGCAGATGTGATCGTGTCAGGGCCCCATCAAGACGGGCTCAGAATAGCTAAAACCATCGAACACCTCAGCTTGGATTGGTTTGAAAGTGGTGGTTTCACGCCCTCTCTGCTGCATGTTATCACACTGTGGTGTTGGAGCGGAGGCCAGATCTTCTGCTAACATACAGCCTACAGAGGCAGGTATACGGCTAGCCGAGGCCGAGGAGTCGGAGCACTACACTTGTGTTCGACTTTTAGACTCTGTATTTGTATTACCCTCTCTGTTTGTGAATACTTAGGGACTTATTCATTATCCCTCTGCTGCTGCCCATTAACAACATGTCAGCCGCAGAGCATGTGATGCTCTCACAGGTCAGAGTTCGCCGTCCCACCCTGCCTGACAATGATTGACCCAACGGTGTGTAGCTACAACAGAACAAGGACCTGCATCCATAAACGGCAAGCAGAGGAGGCTGTCTGTCTGTGTGTGTGTGTGTGTGTGTGTGTGTGTGTGTGTGTGTGTGTGGCTCCTGTCAGCTGACTCATTAAAATGTATGAACACAGCTAAATGAAATAACACTTTCAAAACTGTAATGGCAGGATTGAGATAGATTGTGGTTGCAGAGCATTTGCATTCCGGCCGGACTGCTGCGTCTGCTGTTTCTGTTGTTGGCCGATTACTGAGCTCTCTCTCTCTATTACTCACTGTTCACACAGTTTCTATAAACGGCAGCACACTAGAAATCAAATCACACTTAGTTATTGCTCTGCAGTAGGAAAATTGTGCTGAAAGTAAATGTCTGTGCACTGCAACATGATCTGTTTACTGAATACCTCAATTTGTGGCTGAACTTCAAGACGGGAGCCGATTTTTTTTTTTCCCCCTGTGTGGTCACAGCACCGTATCCTCTCACAGCTCCAGTCGGTCTCGATCGATTCATCTTTCAAAATGAGCAAATGTCCACGGGGGGGAAATAAACCACAAACATTTGGCCCACAGGACATTGAAAAATATTTATGTGACCAGTTGCAGGCGATGATATATTTGTGGCGGAGAGCAGAGATTTATGTTTATGTATTATGTTTTTCTGATATTGTATTGATTCCCAAAAACAGTGTATCTGTTTTGAATTAATAGTTTACATGCAAAGATTCATGGTAGACAGTGGCTCAGATTGCACAAAAAGTAGTACCATGATGTTGGATGTGTCGGGGACTAAATGTGATGAATGCAAACGCAGACTCACTCTTATGATTGCATAAAAAAAACTTCTTTTCAGTCAGATTTTATGAATATTTTGGTGTGTTCTTTATACTATGATAGCTTTTCTATAATTAGATGTATCACAATTTATTGCCTTGCATACAGCAATGCAATATGAATATATTGCATTGTAACTCCTGTATCATGATGTGTATCATAACGCTAGATTCTTTCCCATACACAGCCCTCGCATAAAGTAGCCGGTCAGCCTGTGAGAACATTTGCGATTTGTTTTAATACATTGTGGTATGAGTTACTTCAGCTGTATAGTTGGACAGTTTTCAGCTCAAATTTCTCAATGATATGATCAAGAAAAACACGTCACAAGATGTGAAGAACAAAAAAGAAAAATACAGTTTGTACAAACTCTGCTGGACTGAGCTATGTAGATAAATTGAAGTCCAGTAAAAAAACATGAAGAATTTATTTTTACTGCTGACTAAACACGCAGCTTGTAACAATTGTCACTAACAGCATATTAAGGTTGGGTCTAAATTATACTTTAGTCATCGCAAGAAGTACATTTCGTCATTTGTCAAAAATGTTGGGCTGAATGCAAAACCCTTGCGGACATCGTGGCCTTTTACTGGCACAGAACGCAGAAGCTTTTACATTACATCATCAGATTGAGTTTCACTCTTTGATAACTTGACGGATGAACAGGAGATGCAGGTTTATACTTTTGGGTGTCATTGGACCGACCTTTTCTCAGCAGAGTTGTCATGCCCTTCATTGTGCTGCAATGTTCACACCTCTGGATGTGACTCAGCATCAGCAGCTGCTTCAATTAAGTTTGACTTAATGTTTGCATGTCACAGATGTGATGAAATGATCATGACTCTTCCAGCAGCTTTTTGAAATGGACGATGGCCAAATGTTTGAGTAACTGAAACCAACTGTGACCAACACACCCTAAAACAGCACACGCCTCTAAACTGTCAGAGCGGCTCATAAAAATGGCTTGATTAAGGTCTGTAGTGTGTCACTGTCTGGTTACTGAAACTATGGTCGTAACTCAAAATGAGACGACTTCTTTCCCCCGGGGAGAGCTGCATGATGAGAGTAGCAATTTGTTTCAAAGGGCCTGTATCCCATTACAGGAAAATTCTCCCTTTTGTGTGCCGTCACAGTTACAGAACAAGAGTCGGAGTGTGTGATTATCCTTGTAAAAAATGTAGCTCCCCTTTGTGTAACTTTAGCCTGATTAACATGTTTGTGAATTTTAAAGGTATTCAAGCTGAGATGGTGTCATGAGCCTGTGTGGGAAGAGAAAATGTTATAGTTGTTACTATTTAAAAAAAAAAAAAAAAAAATCAGTTTCTTGTTCAGTTTTTCTTTCAAACTCTCAAACCAGAGTTGATGATTGTTGGAACCGTTAATGTGCGTCACATAGCATCGTGCCGGAACAATATGTCGGGGTACCTCCGACTCTGCTGCTTTGATGGGACCACCGTCTCTTGTCAGTCCAGACAAATTTGTCAAAGTGCAATACTAAATCCCCGGACTTCCCCTTTGATGAGTGACTGTGATTTAGCTCAGAGAGGGATTTAAAAAAAATAAATAAAAAAGACTTTGGTCGAATATGCATACAGCAGGTTGATGTTTACATCATGTCGCTGTCACTGTACATTAATGTTGGATTTGATTGGATTTGATCTGCTGATGTCATCCGGCACTCTGCGTTGTGTAATAGCTGTGTAATGACAGAAAGGCTGCTTTGGTACTGTGAGAGGATGTTATTGTTGCCGGCCAAAGACAGGCCGATTCTGGTTAGTGCCCAAACAGGAGTGTGTCGTCGACATGCATTAATACACAACAGTAGTGTGAATCAAACGGCTTGTGTGCTTCATGTAATACCTGATGTGTATAACAAGGAGTATGTGTACAGAGTTTGAAAAAAGATATAGAGCAAAGGTTATACGTGTATGTCTTTACGTCGAATATACACAAAGATTTATGCAGCACACACACGACACACTGTAGACATCTTGGCTTTGGTTCAACCTAAACACACACGGAGCGACACACACACACACACACACACACACATTACGCACCTCTATACTGCTCACATACATATGTGATACCCATTCACGAAAACACACACCTTCTTCTGCTGACTTACAGAAAACTTTTCTCCTTGTATGGGAAAGAAAATATTTATAGACCTAAAGCGCCTTCCTGTTCCGACACACACACACACACACACACACACACACACACACACACACACACACACACACACACACACACACACACACACACACACACACTCTCTTATGGTATGAGGTAACATGTGCTGTGTTGCGATTTCAGTGGCTATCAGGACTGTAACAATAATGACCTCAGCATCGTTTGGGGTGGTCTTACTGTAAATTCATCCACATCTTACTAAAACAATTTTCCTTTTTTTAGAGCAAAAATTCACAAGCTGCAATTTTCACAAGTCACAATCATTTCCGTGTAGCAATCCTCAACATGCAGGTCGTCTAAAAGGGGCATTCTTGGTGGTAGTAATCACAGACCGCCGCTGTGGCCGAGGAGGGGACAGTCATTTACTGTTAGCGGTGAGGAGGGGGAGGGGCATCAAAGGAAGCAGGGAGGAAGAGGGGGTGTAGGGAAAGAAAAGGGAGGAAGCAAGTGGTTGATGAAAGAGTTTGTACAACTGAATTGGGGATTCTAACATCCCCACCCTCTGCACCCCTCCACCCTGGCCTACTTCTCCTCTCACACGCATGATTCAGCACTTCACTCCATCGTCCCTCCCAGCTTCACCTCTCACCATCGCCATCTTTCTCTCTCCGTTTCCCTCTTGCCTTCCCTCTTTCGATGTCTCCAACAGCGTCTTCCTTTTCCTCTGAAAATGATATCTGAACTTTCCCATTATCCCGAGCCATTTGTTCAAATGAATTCTCCAACTCCCGCTGACTAGCAGTGGGGAATCCGCAAGCTTTCACAATGCTGAATATAATCATCACCGCCTAGAGAAAATCTGACATTTTGAAAAGATTGTTTTTAGACCGATAATGTCAGTTTTTGACTATATCGCATGTTGTGACTCCCTTGAGTTCTACTCAGTCGGCACATAAAGGATCATCTCTAAATCCACGCAGAGGAATGAAGACCACATAGTTTTACATGATAACAGAGACGACTTGTTGAGTCTAGTGGCGTGTCCCATCGCCCTGCCTTTTCTTGTTCAGCCGCCCTCTTGTTTCTCACAGATCTCTCCACTGCTCCTGTCATCAACTGTGAATCAAGTGTACTCTCCAGCTTTCTTTGCTGCACTTTTTATCGCCCGCTTTTGATGCTCTTTCATGACCTTCTGCAGTCCAGAAACACAGAAGATCCAGTCTCTGACCCTTCTCTCTCATCATGAAAAGACTTGTGTGTGTGTGTCCTCGAAGGCACTACTACTGTGCTACAACAAAAGATGTAACGGACACCATGACACCGTGAACCTGAGCTCAGTTTATAGCGTCTGTTGGACCGTCACTGACAGGCAGACACAGTTGAACGGATGGTTGGTAGTTCTGGCAACAGGGCGACTTTAAAGGAATACAACAAACAACAGATAAAAGAAATTATAGTGGATAATGAAAATCTGTAGTTGCTGCTCTTAATTTATACGATACAGCTGCATCAAACAATTGTTGATTAGTGATGAATGGATCCTTCAAAGACAAAGAAATCATTTTATAGTCGCATCATTGTATTTATCCTACAATCACGTTTGTCCACAATCTCCTTCTCAATAGTTCGTCCACACAAACATTTGTCGCCATTCAGTGCTACTTTCCTGCTACCTGCTTTCAGGAAGTAACTCCTCCTGTATTAGCATTCAGTCATATGTGAATTCTATTGTGATTGTTTCAATATTTTGATCGGTGTCTCAGATTAGTTTCAGAGCGTCACTCGAGCAGAGCCAAGTGTCTTTATTTTTCAGTCCCAAACCCCATAACATGAAATGTACTATTGCATAATAAGGCAATGAAAATCAGCAAATTCTTACAGGACGCTGCAATGATGAAGTGTTTGGCATATTTGCCTGAAAAATGACGTAAACAATTAATCAGTTATCAAAATTGTTGCAACTAACCAACTAGAGCTTCCCTGTGTGGAATCGTAACCAGTAGTCAACACACTTCCTGTGTCGTTAAGCTGCAGCTGTGCAGAATCACTGCAGCAGACGGCTCAAATGCTTAAACCTTGACTTTCCTCCTGAGAAATGTGGACGTTACCTGAGCACCAACAGTGCATTTGTCTCACCGGTTTAGACTTGGAGCGGTGGAAGATGCAGTTTTCTCTGTCTCTCTAGCAAAAGGTCTTTGCACATCTTCTCCACCTGTTGCTTAAACAGAATATTTTAATGTTTCCTGAATGTTGATGTTGTGGTTTAAGTTTTGCCCGTTCATCAGTTTGCTGCAACTGAAGAGAAAGTCTCTTATTAGACATCTTCATTTGGGCTGATTCAGATGTCACCCACTTCACCCAGCAACTAAAGATAATTAGTTAGATTTGTGCTTTGTGTGTGTGGTCTGACTTTAGGTTGGAGTCTGTGTGTGTGTGTGTGTGTGTGTGTGTGTGGGGGAATGTGAGTGCCAATGTGTGTGTGTAGGATGCAGATGGGGTTTTGGGAAGGGGGCCAGCACACACAATTGCCTCATTGAGCCGACTCACATCCCCCAAGTCTCTCTCACTCTCTCTCTCTCTCTTACACACACACACACACACACACACACACACACACACACACACACACACACACATACACGTTTTTGCTACATGGTGGGGACGTCAGTGTAGAGGTTACGCGTGGGGACCTTATTTTCTAAATGGAATAACTGCATACTTTTAATCACATAAATTTAGTTTGGGTCCTGGGAAACAAAATATCAACTCAAGTATCAAAATTTCTCAAATTTAACGAACTGAATTTTTGTCTGGTTTTTCTATCCCAGCGGGGACGCTCCTATCATGTCATAATACAAACCACCACCAGGGGACACTGTTAAAAATGTGTCTTACACTTACAAGCCTATATATGGTATTCAATGGAGGGTACGTTTTTAGAAACACTAAGGAGCTTTATTTAAAAAAAAGAGTTGTTTCTGTATTATATTTTGTTAATTAATTTCATATTGCATTTGTGTATTCACCATTAAATGTTGTAATTGTATAATGACTCATCTGTGTAAATTGAACTCCACTCAATATAAATGTTCAAACTTCACAGCTTTATTTCAAAGTTCTGTGCATTTTTCAGATATAGTGACTGACTGCACTGAATATTACAGTTGAAAGCATTACAGTTGTGATACTGTGATATTCAGTGCTTTGTATTTCAGTTGGAAAAACCCCTACAAATAATGGAGCTGAATATCACAACTGTAATGCTCTCAGCATAATATTTCAAAGTAGTATTTCACTTGCAAAACAAATACTGAACTTGACTACTACAATACTTAAATTGTAATTCTGTAAACATTATTTCAACACTTACTGTTTCAAAACCTTTCAGTGCCTCACAACTTCTATTACAACTGCACTGCAATATACACTTTTTACATTTTCAGTGTAGTGAAATGGTTTTAAATAAAAATACAACGAAAATATACGTTTGTGTATCACAAAATAGATTCGTACAACTCTAATGCTGTAATGCAAATAAAAACGTTCAAATATTTAACAAAAAAAGAGGAATGTCAAAGAGAACAGGCACGATTAAGAATTCCTCTGAAAAACCTGTTAAACCTTCCATTTGACAGTATTGAACAACGTCCAGCAACAGAAGTGCATAAATGTCCAGCAAAGATTGTACCTGTAGTCTTCCATCTGGACACAATAGTGCACAAATGTAAAAGCTTACCTTTCTTTCAAAGACTTTCGCTTTAATGCATCGATTCGGTTTTTTATGTAAAATTTCACTGCCTCCCACCTCCTTCCTTTGAGGGCTAGTGGTGACGTCTGAATGCATTCCAGACACTGGGCTTTCCCAGGAACCTTCCCAGATCTGATGTGGTCCATGAGTGTTTTTTCCACAGCCTGGATTTCGTCATTGGTCCACTTCTGTTTTTTTGTTTGTGATGACCCTGAATAAAATGAGACAGTAATTTAATGTTATTCAAAAACCAGCAAGTACTGAGGCTATAATGTTGTATAGGTCTCGACTGTAGCAGTACACAAAATACTAGTAGAACAACCTGTAGTTGCAGTAACATAAGTATTTGGAGCAACAGTGTCAGTAATAATAAAATAGAACTAGCAGCAGAAATATAGACGGTAGTTGCAGAAGTATGAACAAAGACAAGGTTTACCAACACTGACACTAGTTTCAGTATTACATGACACAAGTGGAGTACTTCATTTAAAACAACTGGACATTGTCCATTTAGTCCAGAGGACATTATGTGATTTAGGACTAGATGAGATCTACTGACCTGAACAAATGAGTCCTTTACAGAGATGATTCTGAATTCAATATACTGGATGATGTGAAATTATTTTTCCTTACGTAATGATGCCAGTTACTTTAATATGGTGTTTCATTAGTCTCAAAACCTGGGCACAGGTTACATAAGTTACCACTAAGTTACATACTACTTAATGATACATCATAGTTTATTAGTTTATTTATATTTTGGATAGAGAATCTATAAAAAGTATTCTCATGTCAGTAGACTCACTAAGTAACTTGATCCTAGGTGAGAAACTGAAAAACTTTGAACAGATTACCTTTTTTTGTGTGTGATTCACCAGAGACCTCCCCAACCAGCATCTTTTCCTCCGAGCTACCTATTAGAACACAAGCAAAACTGAGAATAACAGACTTTCAATTTATTTCATACATCCAATCAAATAGTGTCTACTTTCTGTTGGTGCCCACAGAATAAACACTCGTGGTATTTTAAGGAAACTGTATTAGGGAAAGTGATTGGAAATAAAAATGATACAGGCAAGGTAAAAGGCATGCAAATGATTAAGGCTAGCAATGTCACTGGACAGTGTGTGCTTTTTTTACAAGATACATTTTTTATTTTCCACAATCTTCACGTTTACTCAAAATATTACCTTTGGCTGGATGTGGATTATCGTTTTGTCCAACTTCAATCGTGGATTTATTTTTCACCACAGATCTGTCTGTAAACATAAGAGCTCTCTTTTAGTAAATGAGTATTCAATACAATGAAAGCATTGATTAATGTGCTTCAGTGTAATCACCAAGAAGAACTAGCAGAGGATGCACCTTCTACATGTTAACATAAGGTCTACACACGTAAATCAATGTGTTACATTAACATACATCTTTTGGACTCTATCTTGCACATTGGAGATATTCTTTTAATTTCATATTTTGCCAGTTCCAGCACACAACTTTACAGCTCTACCATTTGAATAACAGTCATATTTTACATATTGTTTTTGTAATATTTATTAATATTTTATAGTCTATTTCTATTTATGCTTCTTGTCTTGCAGTACTTCCTTTCATCTTTGTTTATATTTTCATGGTATGCACCAATATAACAGGAAAAAACAATATTAATATCTTGCATTTACCTTACTATTATTGTTATTACTGTGCTTGCCGAAGGAACATGATTATTATTATCATCACCTTGCATTTATCTTACTGCTATTTATCTGCTAACCCAATGCTATAGCAACCGCCTAGAGGGAAAGAATAGATTCTTATCTCCCACTATTCACAGCTCTCTTCTTCCAACAAAAGAATAGATACATATTGCATTTAAATATGAAAATTCATAATTGAAGTGAAAAACACTGTCTGCTGTAATGAGAGAGAACTCAGCCACAGAGAGTGACACCATGCACCTATCAGCTGTGAGCTCCAGATCAGACTGGAGACGTAACCACTTAACAGATGGGTGAGTTGTTCTCGATGTCTTCCAATGTTTGTACTTTTTAAACAGAAAAAGAAAAGAAAAGTAATTTCTAATATTGTGATATTTAATGGAAATGTTGAAAAATCACACAAAATACCAGTGTTATTTTGTGTTCAATTCATTTTGGAAATTAGCATATTTTTGAGGAATACAAGCCTTCCAATTGCATTTATGTAACAGGCAGCTTTTTATTTTTTGTGTAACTTGATCTTATTCTCTAAGTCACTGAGAATTGAGAAATACTTCAAACTTTTTAGTGAAATTTATTTGTGCTAGTTTAGCATAAACAAATGTTACCTTTTGCGTTTGTGTGATCACATTATTGTGATTACACATCAGTTGATATAACTTTTTCAAATATAAAAAAACTCCATCATCTTATAAATACTTTTCTCTGCTTTCATGTAATAATTTGCCATACTGTCTTTATTAGCGCACAGTGAACTGGAGTAGATCCTGAAATTAGAACCCCTATGTACTGAAATGAGAATCAAATCGTGACCCCAAGAATTGAAAACAAAATCGAATTGTGAGATACTGAAAGATTCTCACCCCTATTTAGAGCCCAGTTGCACAAATTAAAATTACTAGATTATTCATTTTAAACTTTTGGCCAGTAGTGTATGTGTACTTTTTTAAGGCATGCAGTGCATCTGCTATGGTAACAAGGTCACTTTAAGTCTGAAATTTGAGTCTGCCGCCATCGTCTTTCTTCTTCAAGGTCATGACCGTCACGTCGCAACTATCAGGTGAGGATTTGTCGGTGTCAGGTGCAGCCAGGGAAGTAAAATGTGTCTTACGTGTTTTCTTGCGTGGTTGGTCATCTCCTTCCTGAGAGTTGGTTGAAGTTGTTCTCTCTACCTTTCTCTTCCTTCCCCTGTGCTGTTTGACATCTTCTTCTGAACTGTCACTTTCTGTTTCTTCAGCAGATTGAGGAACATACTCATCCTCATCACTGTACTCAGAACTTGATTGAGGTTCTCTTGTGTCTCTAAGCATTTTTTTGTTGAGCTTAAAAAAAGAAAGAGAAAAAGAAAGGCTTAGACTTGGATATTCTTCATTGTAAAATCACAAGCATTTAATGTCATTTAACGTAAATGTCAAGACAAAACAATAGACTAAAACTAGGCAAAATGTTTAGAAAAAAAATGTAGTGCTTGCCACTCAACATTCACAGTGTGCATACTTATATATAAATATAGATATATATTGAATACCAAACTGATCTATTACTTTTACTGAGCAGTGCCAACTTAGACCATTGGGGTTAATTATCAAAATACATAGGACCAGTCTTTCCTGGCCACTTCTCCACTCCGGCGTGTCTAGCGCGAATGAAGCAGATAAATACAAATGATCCCGTGATCAAACTCCCTCGATTAACGCTTGGTGTGAACGCAGCATTAGTCTAATGTCACGGTGGACCAGCCAACAGAGTCTACTGGTCACGTCTTGTTAATCCGTTATTTCATTCATACAGGTCTTGCTGCTTTCAGTAGTGTCTTTCCTTTGTTCAGGTCATTTTCTAAAATATCTGTGGGTGGCTCTGACAGAACACGCTATCAGTGTTTCCTAAAGCTGTGGAGCAGCACGCATATTAACGTAGATTGTTGTTGTGTTGTTTAGGGTAGTTTTAAACACCTATGACAGGGGTATTCAATTAAAGTTCAGCAAGGTCCATTCAGAGAGAATTTCTTCATTAAAGCTCCAGAACATCATAATAATGTCTAACTTGCGCTCTGATTTAGTCCCATATACTGTATATTGAAGTAGCCAACAGTTGTATTAACGTCTGTTAACAACTGATTATCAAATCAAATATAGAAAGATCAATTGAATAATATATAAACAATATTTATCGTCAGATTTCAAATTGAACTGGATGAATTATATTTAATAATATAATACATACTCTAACAATAAATGTTTTCTCATTTCAATTACAATAAGGACTGCATTTATGATTAAATTACATAACAGAAAGCTTTTGAAAAATGTGCATCTTAAAATAAAGAACTGAAGTGTGCTGCAGCTTTAAATTAGTTGAATTCAGGTGTGAAGTGATGTCACCAAAGAAAACCAAGATATCCATATTATTGTCATCTTCTAATAAGATAAATTAGTGTGCAGGGACTTTATCTGTGGTTATTAAACCACTTGTTTCAGCTCTATTTCTCTCTGTTAACATCATTGTTGGACAGTGAATTAATGCGTTAGGATTCTGACCATATTCAGCTCTGTTTATTTTTCTGTGCCTTTATTTGAGATGTGAGACGTTTGCTCAAAGAGTTGTGCTTTGTCTCGTAGTGGCGCTTCACATTACCGCTTTTAATAATCGTCACGGCCTCTGAACATATTACCCTGGTTGCAGTAAACTGACAGATGTCATGGCCCTTTTCATGTTAGAATGTGAAGTTTTGCAAATAAACTTACAACTACACTGTCGGTTCTCATGAGCTCTGGAACACTTGTGTCCTCATCGACATCAGCTGGAGTGGGGTCAAGAATAATGGTATTGTCACCGTCACTGTCACTGGACCACTGGTGTTCTTCCTGAAAAACAAATCATTTTTTGTAATGTTTGGACAGGCTCCCAACCTACCAGTCTACCTACCCCCCCTGGTAAAAAAACTAACCTTTGCATTCAAGCTACGACTTAAAATCAAGGTCCTCTCCCTCTCAACGTTTAACCTCTTTGTGTTTGTCGCTTCGTAGCGCTTCTCACACACATCATGATGTTTTTTGAGTTTCTGAAGGCGACGCATAACACGACTTTGAGCCTGCAAAACACAGACAACGAAGTTTAAGTTTTGGCCTTATTGTAAATGATAAAAGTTGTGTTGACAAGTTGCTTGTCAACACAACTGTGTCAACACAACTTGTCAACACAACTGTCACACACAACAAAGTTGTGTGTGACAGTTGCTCTGTCAGGTGAGCCACTGGGGTGCCACATTATCCACTGAACAACTTTAGTCAACTTAAGATAGGGGTGTCATATTTTTTAAAGTGAATTAACTTTAATGTGGTCATTTGCAAAAAAAAATAAAATAAGGTGTTGCATGCGATGCCTCAATTAGATTTGATTTAACTGATCAGAATAGTGTTGTTTCTCAATTAGACTTTACTCGGGCAGGCTGCTCAGGTTTATTAATAGCCATTATGCAACAAATACAATCACATTCTGTGGGATTTGATTCTATTTTTCTGAAATGTGTCTTGCATGCTGAGGTGTACACTGTTTTAAATAAATAACAAAACAATACACAACCAAACAACAAATACTACAATTTATATTACATCAGACATTAACAATAAGATTTGAATTGCTCCCTTTAATATTCAGTACTTTGTCCACACTGAGGCCTACTTAGAACCCAAACTGGTGACAGTTTAACAGACTCTGTTTAGTCAAACGTGTGGGACTAAATCTTCTGTGTGATGGTAAAAGCTGATATTCTTCAAATACATTTGAGAGGGGTTGGACCTGATATTACCAGCCAGACACAACATTCTCTTACTTTACGCAGCTGGAAAACTTGAATCAGTCATTTGACCCACAATCTTTAAACAGATATATACCAGGTATATTGGCAGCCACCCATGTATATTTTATCACTTTTGCATTTTTATTCTTTGTCCATCCAAGAGAAAGACAACATCAGTATTCAATGAAGTAGTGGACAACTTCCCCTCGCTCTACCCCTCCTGTAGACTGACCTGTTCGTTCTGCTATCACGACAAGAGTGCAGTGAATATTTAGAATATAATCTAATTCTGTCGGAAACACTATGGTAACAATGGAAGTCTAATATGTGTGATTCACTAGCTGGAGTCTGTCTGTAATAAATGAATTACTCTAGTATTGTTTTGATATCTGTTCTACATACACAGTCGAGCAGGTTAACTGTCAAACCCAAAGAAGATGACATATCCTACCTCGTTGGTCTGTTCAGGGTCAAAGACATCCGTCACATCGGCGCCTGCAAACATATAACAGAGGATGGAAATGTTAATATGGTTTATGATGAACTAATTCAATCTTCAATGGGAAAAAAATATTTTTCATTTGAGTTTGGATTCTTTTTAAATAGTTATATGACCTAAACCCTGTGAGTATGATCAGTTTGGGATGGAAACCAATAGACTCCCTGAAGTATTCAGTATTACAAAAGACTTTCTACAAACCTCAATATACAATCATCTCATGGTCTCTACCCTCTCTCACCTGTGCATTTAGAGCTGCCATCAGTGGATGAAAAACATGCTCTCTCCTCCTGAAAGCACAAGGGACACATTCAGTCATGTTACAGTACTCTGTATTTCAAGCTGCAGTGGAAGAATTTGGTGTAGCTAAAATTGTGACATGAATCATTTAGATATCGCCTGAGCTGCTATTATTACATTTTGACTGAAATTAAAAGTAATTTTCTGGTCTTATAGGCTGCATTATAGTAACGAGATCTACTTTTGTTCTGAAAGTATGAGGCTGAATATTCGACTTCAATACCAATGGCGATTTAAATTACAATATCTGCTTACATGTGAAGACATACTACATTTAAAAAGTTGACCTTGACTCAATATGTCAAATATTTCACTTTGTTGAGCATAATATTCACGTTCTGTGGGAATAGATAATAATGATAAAACATGAATTCGAAAAAATATCTAAATACCACTATATTGTGACTGTAAAAAAAGCCCCATGATGTGTAAATTATCCATTTGTAGTTGGCTGTAATTAGTTGTCCAGGATTCCGGTTTCACTTGACATTGGAATATGTGCATGTGCTGCTAGCTAGCTTAGTGTTAGCTAACATTAGCTGTCCATCTCGGTTTCACTTGACATTGGAACATGTGCTGCTAGCTGCACATGCTAGCTTAGTGTTAGCTAACATTAGCTGTCCATCTCGGTTAAGTTCTAGCACATTGCAACAGCTCTTTTTATATGGCAGTACATGTACCAACAGTATCAAAGTAAACTTAACAGCACTATGTTACATTAGGAGCTAGGACAATAATTAAAAACTTACCATTTCCATTCAGGTTCCACAGCTAGCCCGTCAGGTTACATGTGTGTGGAGCCGCTCGACAGTCTGAGGCAGTCAGTCACCTCTCCACGGGAGCATGTGCTGACTGGGGGCGGGGACAGGCCATGGTCCCCATGAGGACGGTAAACGTCAGGTTTTGTGTAGTGTCAGAAATGAAACTTAAGGTACTTTACACAGAACCTGACATTGACCGTCCCCACCGTAACCTCGCCCATCCCCCACTCCTTCGGTCACCATCAGCATGAGGGAGCTCTGAGGCTCGGCCTGGTCTGCGGCCTTTGTTAATAACTAATAATAAATAATGTCAAAACATTTTTTTTTTTTTAAAAAGGACATTGAAATGACACAAGCATTTCTAATGAAGTTAAGAAATAGAAGCATTTTTGAACTATTAAAAAATTATACAAACATTGATATTCTTAAAATAGAAACAACTACAACTATTTACAAGCCCTTGTATTGAACAGAAGTATTTATATGTGTATTTAACTAACATATTATGAATTTACGATGGGAAATAGTATTCAAAAGTATAGTACTCACACAAGAATACAAAAAATAGATTTCTTAAGGGCTCTAATCATTATATTTCATAGTGAAGAATAAAGGTACAGAGTGGGGAGGGGCTGAAATCCTATTTGCTTTAGAGTTCTAGATAGTTTTTATCAAGGTTTTACATGATGTATATTCAAATTGCAATGATGACAAATGCAGGAAACTTTTTTTGATAGTATAATGTATTATACAGATGCTCTTGCATATAAATGCATGTAATGTCCTGGGGATAGAAAAGGCATGGAAAAGTGTGGAAAAAAAAAAATCTATAAGACAATGCTTGGAATGAATAGATACATAAATAAATCAATCATAGTGCTGTTTTTTCCATTCTGGGATGCCAGAAACATTGTTTCAGCTAACCGTGAGCCTCTCAAGAGTCTTTCTCTGGAGGTATTTGTGTCCATACATACATAATGAGCCTAGCCTAGCATTACTGTCGTCAATATGCTGCTAGCTTCAGAGTTAAAGCCCATCATGCCTCAGGCAGCTGCTCTGGACTGGTCCTAATGGCTATACATTCTGGTTTTGCCCAATTACCTTTAGGACGCCCAGGCCCTACTCATTCTGATGCCTTAGCATTTAGCATTTCTGCTTCTTCTTTTGACTGTTCTACCTGCTCTGCTAACGAGACTACCAGTGCTAACACTTCTATCCAGTGACAATCAGTCCTCCACTATGACCTCTTTTTCTTCCTGGTGTGACGCTGTTAACTGGAAAGCTAATGCTAGCACATGCTTGTGTTAACAATGCTAGGGACATTAGCCGTGTTTCTAGCAACGGATCATTGCCATTTCTTACTTTCCACAGTACATCTGGATGCTGGATCAATGGTTTTCTTAGCCTTTGCTTCAGCATCTCCTTATCACACTCTTTGTGCAGTTCACCTCCGTAAGCTACATGAAGCAGAGATGCATCTGGCCCCATTTCCCCATAATGAGTGTCCTCCATCGGCTCTGTTTGCCACAGAGACAGACTGGGCCCTGCTGAATGATTCTCTATTACTCTTTGCCGTCTCACAGCACCATGCTCTACCCACAATGGACACCTATCTCAACTTCTTCTCGTCCTCGCTATGGTGGCTCAGGTATTAAAGCCATTTTAGTTTACTGGCCCACTATTTCTGACCCGTCCTCCCCCTCTGCCCTTCTGCTAACCCCCCATGAGCCTGGGCACCCTATGTTGAAAGTGGCCCTCTGGTTGTTCACAGAGCCCAGCTGGTAACTAAGGGTTACTAGGCCTTTCCAGTCTGGGCCCCCACACTCTGGAAAAACATGCCGGTTGAGAAAACGTTAGCTAAATATGTCAGTGTTTTTAAATCACCTCTTAAAACATTATTACGTTAACGTTATTAACATACAACGGGTGTGGTAAGGACCCAGGAGCAGTATGACAGACACCAGGGATAGTTTGAATCAATGCAGCAGAGAGGACGAGGGGTGTATGAGACCGGAAGCCAGGGAGTTGTTAATATAATTGTCCATCGCCTCTCTTTCAGGAGCAGACAGGGAATAAAGGCGCCCCTTAGGTGGAAACGTACCAGGATGGAGGTCTGGCGACCACCAGGGTCTCGTGTCGCTGAAATAGTATTTGTGGCACACACAACATAGAAACAGTAGTTAACTGGATGCAATTCCAATTCTTTGAGTAATCTGGTAGCTCAGGATTTGTTGCGTGCGCTCCGCCAGAAGATGAGCTGCACTGGCACCATCCTTATATACATGTAGGAACAAAGATGGGGAATTGACGTTAGTATTGCACGTGATCACCGTTTAAGCTCTAAATGCGTCTCTTTAACAGGGGCAACAGACAGTTTTACTACAGCTAACTTCGGACCTAAAAACTAGCAAGCTAACTTTTTGACAGCGTGTCAGGCAGCTCGGTTGATAAGGATTCATGTCTGAACTAAATATTAGCCATGGTCACGTTGCGGGTCAAGCTGCAGGGTATCAAACTTGTGATGGTAAGTTAGCTAGCTAAGCTAACTGCAACTTATGTTGCTTGACAACAGGTTGCAGTGTGTCGGGTTAACTTACTAAAGTTGCACAAATGTGAGTTCCGTGACATAATGACCCTTTCTTCCTATAGTGTGTATATATATATAGTGTTGTGCGCAAGAGAGTTTTATCCTCAGATTCCATGCATTAGATCAGAAGGTCACCAAGGGAATATTCAAAGTAAGAGTAAAAAAATTAGGCCTGTAGCCACCATATAGCTAGTTGTTACAAAACAACTAACAATGAGCTTTGCTAGCTACAAGGGGTGCGACCATAGAAATACATTATACGGTTTTCCGTGGTTTATTGAAGAGTTAGTTGTTATAATGACAACACGCGTCTGTGTGGCTAAGTGTTGTTGCAGCTTGCTTGGAAGAGAGCAGACTTAGCTCCAGAGACAGATGGCTAGCTACTGAGCTAGGTAGCTTATTTTTCTCCTGAGCAGGCAGGGAGTTTGGCCGAGGGACCGTTAGACCCAGCGCTGCTGCTGGCCACCAGCCCGCTGTTGTGACCATCTTCTGTAACTAGTGAAGCATTTAAGCATAGTGGAATTAGCAAGCTAGCTAACTAGCCAGTTGTCGAGTTTGCTAGCTAGCTTGCTAATTTAACAATGCTTAAATGCTTCACTAGTTACAGAAAATTAGCCACACAAAGTTGCTACTCATCTGGCTGTTGCTCAAAGTGGGCCCTTCTACATTTCACTCTGGTGTACCATGGTTTATTTTTCGCACCAGCAGTTCTCACAAGCTGCTGTGAGCTCATAATGCTTTTCTGACCTCTTCATATCAGTTTCTCTGGATGACTCATTATGGCAATTCATAACAGTGCAGCGCCAGTATTTTTGCACCATGCTTAAGAAGCAGTATGATTTTATAGGGCACACATTTCCAGAAGAAACAAACGGTCAGACAAAGCCTGTGACACATGTAAATAATGGAATAACTATTCATACAGAAAGTTTGTCTCTTAGCTTTTGCAGCGTTATCTATGGTCGTAATAGTGGTCCAAAATGATGTCAAATTGCATACTTTAAGTCAAAAAAAGTCTTAAAATATCCTTGGGGAGGACAACCAAACCCAAAATATCCTAGTATCTTTTATTCAATGTAGAAATTCACGACTCTTTATCCTGCTGCGTAATATGTCCTGTTTGATATGCTGCTCCTAAAACCTAAATAAATGGCTCACACCCTGTCTGGCAGGCTGGTGTTGATTCCAGGCTGAAGGCATCGTACAGTAAAATATGTTTTAGAGTGATACTATAGGCTACAAATAACACAGGCTAGGGAATTTGGGGTTTATGTCCCAACTTTAACATGGGCCGTACTGGGGACACGGCCCTTTTTGGGCACGGTGGAAATGTTTTGGCCATACGGACTAACTCCCATTGCGCCATCCGGGAACCCAAATGCCATTGAGGGGGCCAAGTGTTAACAACTACGAAATGCTATAGAGGGCGCTATTCATCATGGAAACCATGGGTAACATGGGAATGGGTGGGGCTAAGTCCCGAATGGATTATATGCCTTTTGGGTACAACTTTCATCGGAAACATGGAAATGGGTTGGGCTGATCATGGGAAACATGGGAATGGGTGGGGCTAAGTCCCGAATGGATTATATGCCTTTTGGGTACAACTTTCATCGGACACATGAAAAAATGGATGGGGGTAACCATGGGAAACATGGGAATGGGTGGGGCTAAGTCCCGAATGGATTATATGCCTTTTGGGTACAACTTTCGTCGGAAACATGGAAATGGGTGGGGCTGATCATGGGAAACATGGGAATGGGTGGGGCTAAGTCCCGAATGGCCTTTTTTGCTTTTTGAGTGGAAAACATGGAAACGGATCAGCTATCACCGTACGACGCCACGTGGACACCTTGGTTATGTTACCGGATGCACAGGGACGGTCCAAAACTTTACCAAAGTTCTACAGACTTCTTGCTTGGCATGCTGAATCAAGGCATCACAGGGAATGCATGGTGCAAAATTCAAGCAGTTTCAACCTTTTTCTCAGATTTTATGGCCGTTTCAAATTTACCGGCCCTTTAAGAGAATTTAGCACCAATTTACTGTTTTCGGGCACCTTAACTTGGACCTACGAACTCCAAATTTTAGGCATTTCATCTCCACGACCCTCTCTTCGTTCACAAAAAGAATGTATTCCTCTATTTTGCTTTAAAGTATTTTTAATTAATTAAAAGACTGGAGACGTATACATGTGTGTGTTTCTGTTGGGTCCTATAAAAACACTAATAAACGACTTGTTGTTATGAAATTGACATATGTTGGACACAAGAGGATACTCTACTAGGCTGCATTGGATTGAAGTCATTAGCATGCTGCTAACAGGAGATAATTTTCCAGAGGGCTGAGAGATGGGATTCTTGGTGAGCATGTTCAGAACCTAAGATAAGATGTTGGGTGCAATTTCCAGACTGTTTGAGCTTTTTGATGAGTTATTTGCATGTTGTAGAAATAAAAGGACAGGGTTAGGACTTTTGGCATGAATGAGAGCCCAATCAAATGTAGGCAACATGGCATTTTTTGATTTATAAGGGAAGGGCACTGCCATTTCGCATACAGAAAAGGAGGACAAATGGCCCTTTTCGAGTTATAAGGAATGTTCAAAAACGGCCATTTGTCCTAAATTTGAATGGGCTCTCATTTATGCCAAAAGTCCCAACCCAAATGGCCGTTTTTGGAAGATAAGGGAAGATAGGGCCTTCGAAAAAGCCTGTTTTCAGTGTTTAGAGTCAAGAGGGTTATTGCTGGGTCCTATAAAAACACTAATAAACGACTTTGTTTTATAAAATTGACATATGTTGGACACAAGAGGACACTCTACTAGGATGCATTGGTTTGAAGTCATTAGCATGCTGCTAACAGGAGATAGCTTTCCCAAGGGTCTACAGACTTCTTACTTTCCAGACTGAATCACGGTATCAAGGGGAAGGTGTCCTGCGAAATCCAGGCAGTTTCAACCTTTTTCTCAGATGCTATGACCGTTTTACATAGGTCAAATTGACTGCTCTTTATGGTAATTTAGGCCCGATTTACATGACAGATGTTGATGAAAATGATATATGATGGACAGCAGTAGCATGGCTACAACATATTAAAAAAGCAGAGCTCTCAGATGTTTAGAACAAAAATTTCTCCAATCTGACTTAACAGCACGACAGGGTGTACATCTTGCTAAGATGTTCACCCTCCTGTTCTCCTGAGTTTCATACAGGCAAATTTATTTTCTAGACATTTTAGAGGGATTTTGTTCACGTGACCTCATTGTAGGCCTAGTCCACAATGTGTGTCCGTAATCTGTGGTTTCTGGGACCCATATTTGAGAGATTATGGCCATTTTTGCATAGGTCAAATTTACCGGCCCTTTAAGAGGATTTAGAGCCAATTAAGACCTTTTTTGCTGTTTTTGGGCACCTTAACTTGGACCTACGGACTCCAAATTTTAGGCATTTCATCTCCACGACCCTCTCTTCATTCACAAAAAGAAAGAATTCCTCTATTTTGCTTTAAAGTATTTTTAATTAATTAAAAGACTGTAAATTACGTCCACATGTGTCTGTTTCTGTTGGGTGCCATAAAACCATTTCTACAAGACAGATGTTGATGTAAATGATATATGGTGGACACCAGAGGATGCTCTACTAGCATGAATTGGATTGATCTTATTAGCATGTTGCTAACAGGTGATAGCTTTTCCTAGGGTCTACAGACTTTTTACTTTCCAGCCTGAATCAAGGTATCAGGGAGAATGTGTGTTGCAAAATGCAGGCAGTTTCAACCTTTGTCTCAGATTTTATGACCGTTTGTACATAGGTCAAATGTACCGGCCCTTTAACATACTTTAGGCCCAATTTACACATTTGTTGCTGTTTTCGGGAACTTTAACTTGGACCTACGAACTCTACACATCAGGGGGAAGGTGTGGTGCAAAATTCAGGCAGTTTCAACCTTTTTCTCAGACTCTATGGCCATTTTTACATAATGCACCAATTACGACCTTTTGACCTTTGACCTAAACGCCTGGTTTTGGGCACCTTAACTTGGACCTACGAACTCTAAATTTCAGCCATTTCATCTCCACGACCCCCTCTTCATTGTCAAAAAGAATGCATCCCTTTATTTGGCTTTAAAGTATTTTTAATTAATTAAAAGACTGGAGACATTCACGAAACACAGTGAATTTCCCATTGATATTCACACCATGTAATCTATGGGCAAAGGTTGAATTACTGTGAGAATTTCAGCCTCATTGAACCTTGTTTTCTATGGGTTAATAGGTCAAACATAGTCGAAATGCCATACATTAGTATGGGAAAAGTTTAAGGAATGTCCCATTGATTTTCCTGAAAATGTATCGTTGGGCAAAGGTTGAATTACTGTGAGAATCTCAGCCTCATTGAATCTTGTTTTCTATGGGTTAATAGGTCAAACATAGTCGAAATGCCATACATTACTATGGAAAAAGTTTAAGGAATTTCTCATTGATTTTCCTGAAAATGTATCGTTGGGCAAAGGTTGAATTACTGTGAGAATCTCAGCCTCATTGAACCTTGTGTTCTATGGGTTAATAGGTCAAACAAAGTCAAAATGCCATACAATACTATGAGAAAACTGTAGGGAATTTCCCATTGATTTTCATAACAGTTAATCGTTGGGCAAAGGTTGAATTACTGTGAGAATCTCAGCCTCATTGAACCTTGTTTTCTATGGGTTAATAGGTCAAACATAGTCGAAATGCCATACATTAGTATGGGAAAACTGTACGGAATTTCCCATTGATTTTCATAACAGTTAATCGTTGGGCAAAGGTTGAATTACTGTGAGAATCTCAGCCTCATTGAACCTTGTTTTCTATGGGTTAATAGGTCAAACATAGTCGAAATGCCATACATTACTATGGAAAAGGTTTAAGGAATTTCCCATTGAATTTCCTGACAAAGAATCGTTGGGCAAAGGTTGAATTACTGTGAAAATCTCAGCCTCATTGAACCTTGTTTTCTATGAGATAATAGGTCAAACAAAGTAAGATTGGAGTTGGTCCAATCCTTTTCATTTTCATACCAGTGGACCAAGGCGTTGAGATTGTAGTGTAGTCCAAATTTCAGCTTCCTAGTCCATTGTTTTCTATGGGATTCCAGGCCAAATAAAGTTAAAATAAAGGGTTAGGACTTTTGGCATAAATGAGAGCCCAATCAAATGTAGGGGAAATGTCCTTTTTTGAGTTATAAGGGAAGGGCACTGCCATTTCGCATACAGAAAAGGAGGACAAATGGCCCTTTTTGAGTTATAAGGAATGTTCAAAAACGGCCATTTGTCCTAAATTTGAATGGCCTCTCATTTATGCCAAAAGTCCCAAGCCTGTTCTCATTGCTCCCATACAGTATCTACAGTATGCTCTAGACTAGGAGGCTGAAACTTACTAGAGGGCATACCTGGGACCAGCCCACCAGATGTGCAAAGTTTCAAGCAAATCGGGCAAAAAAACCATTCAAAATACTTTGAAGTTTTTTTTGTGTTTTTTTGTGTTTTTAGAGTTCAGGCCGATTTCGAGGCTCTGGCGCGGTCCAGAGCAGTTGCCTGACTCCCCCCATCGTCCTGATAGTCATTTAGATGACATCGATCCAGAATCCCCCCGAGGTGGCCCTTCAGTGGCCCAAAAGTTCCCGGAGTGATGGACCAAATGGCCCAAAAGTTCCCGTAGTGATGGACCAAATGGCCCAAAAGTTCCCGGCCGTCCGGGAACACGAAGGCCATTCGGGGGCCATGGTTTTGAAGTGGCCCTTTTTGGCCCAAATGGCCCGACCGGAATGGCAGTTTTGTTCCCGCACGTCCAAGTCAATGTCCCCGTAGTGGACAAAAAAGATAAAAGGCCATTCGGGCACACTGTTCCCAAACTTTGGAAAATCATAACTCGGCGAGCGTAAGTCCAAACCGAACACAAAATTCCCGCGTTAAACTAGAGCAAGTATATATTGCGAATATAGGACCTGCTTATTTTTAGCGGCGCTCCTTCTGTCCATAATGTTTCTTTGAAAAAGGACCTGTTTTGTCCTTAGCTCCAATGCAAATTTATTGCAAGTGTCCCGGCAAGCCCTAGGGGCGGAAAGCATTTTAAGTATTAACACTATGGGTAAATATACAAGCACACCACGTTAACCCTATACTGTTTCAGTTGGAGTATTATTGGGGTATTATAGACCTACTATAGAAGATGCATAGCATTTGAATAGTATAATAATATAACAATCAAATCACGACTGACACAGAATGCTATAACATGCTTAAAGATATAATAAATAAATAATTCAATTCAATTAATTTTGTAGAGTCAAAAATAAAACATAAATAGGAATTAGGAGCAAGACATTGCTGACACCGCCCCATACACACGCCAACAAGTGAATGAATAATGGGGGTAATGGGACTTATTTTTCTTCAACTTCAAGAACTGCATCTGGCTGTATCAATGTGCTTTCCCACGCTGTACAGGAGTGTGTGGATGAAGCATTAAGTTGTGACTCTATGCTTTGTGATGTTACTACTCCCCTTATCTTTTCAGTCATTACTGCAAAACCTCTCCTCAGTGAGTCTGCAACTTGCCATATGTAGTTTACACAGAGATTAGCCTAATATAACGATCGCAATAGAAAGTGTACACATGAAAATGGCCACCCCTCTAACCATCCTGCTATATTGATTTAAAGGAAAATGTCTTTTCTACTCCTATTTCATGTCTATGGATACAACTCTATACCTGCATTTGTCTGTTATCATCAATATCGTTGTCATTGAACAGTGAGCACTGTTTAATGTGAAAAGGTAGCTTAAAAAAAAGCAGTGCTACAAAACAAGACCTTATTGATCTCCGCATTAATTCATGTTACACCTCTGACATGGCAAAATAAATCAAATATAGACTATTATAATTGTTGTTATTATTATTGTCAATAATGAGATAATGAATAATGATAAAATATCATTAAAATAGTATAAAAGAAAACACAAGCAAGAGTTTACATAAGGGCTAGTCTAACATTTTAACAGAGTGCATTATGGATTGAAAACATGACAACCTTAAAATACATGATAAATATAGACAATATACATTATGGTTATCATTGTTTGAATGCAAATTTAAAAAATAATAATTATAGCAATATAAATAATATCAATATTAATATTATGTATTTATTTATTTTTTATCAAATGTAGCATTTCATTCATGCCTATCTTTGGTCAAAAAGACAACATTTAAAGTGTATTCCCAAACTTTAATACTACTTTTGATCAATAGGGGGCGGTAGAGAGTGGACAAACAGCGATGCACACTTCAAGAACAGCCGACCTCATGGGGACTGCAGTGCTCTGTGTATACACTAGGGGAGCATTCATACACACACACACAGATTTTTGTCTTGAAAATGCTTTTCCAGGGGACTTCAGAGAAAAATACATGGGGCGTGTCTAGACACTGTTTTGAAGCTCGTAGGAGGGGTCTGCCGGTGGGGACCTCATTTTTTGTCCCCACGGTGACACAAGTCCCCATGGGTCTGTGTGCATTCAGGTCAAAGTCCTCACCGGGATACAATAACAAGAACACACACACACACACACACACACACACACACACACACACACAGACACACAGACAGACGCACCCTGGTGAGACTTGTCACAGTTTGCTCAGTGCAGTCTGAGTGAAGTCGACGGGGCTTCGGGGTTGAAGTCTTGTGGATTGTACATACAGCCCCTCCTCCTCTCTTCTTTTTGTTCTGTCCTCCCTCTCTCTCTTTTGTAGAGGTTTCATTATTTTTAAGTAAGCCTAATGAGCTCCTCCACGTGTTTGAAGCAGAGCAGGCATTTCCTACAGCCGTGTATACAGCGATGTCTGTGATGTTTTGATAACTGGTTGTCCGTCGTGGCTTATTAAACGTCGTAGAGATAGGCAGACGGAGCAAAACACTGTTTTTATATTGTCACTGTACTTTATGAAAGCTCGAGCAGATCTGTTCTCTCATCCTGTCCTTCATACGGTTAGCATGAATTCTTTATTTTTTTAATGTTTTAAAGTAGTAGAAATGTCAATGTACTGACGTTTAGGCTGTTTGTAAAGTTACAACCGATGATTTGACGGCTTAATGCTGGATGATTGATGTCACTACTATGCACTGTTTTCCCTTTTAAATGTACATAAATATGTGTGGAGACAAAGATTTATTTATTTTTCTATTTATATAGAAATATAAAACTGTGAATTATGAAATTGTAAGTAATCTCAGAAACCATTTACACCTCTAAAGTAATGACGCCAGAGAAAACTGTATTTTAATAATTAACTTCGCAACTAACACAGAATATAAGTCATTAAATGTGATTTCTTACAGGTCTTTCCACATGGTCTATAACGGATGGTCTATTGCATCCTTAAGCTCTGCTGCCTTATCTCTGTGGTCCTTTTCAAATTTCCTGTCTCTGTCTCTCTTACTGTTGTACAAGGATGTTCCTGCATGTCTGCCAACCAGCTGTGGTGAGAGTTTAATCAGCCAAAATGTTCCCGATAATATTTCCCTTCAGCCGGTATTTAGTAAACGCAGTTCAATAAATTCAAGCGGAGTCTCAGTTCCTGAAAAGCTGGCACGCGGAAGATGAGGTGTTTTCACTTTATTTAAAGGCTTTAACCCAAAGCATCATGCTCTCACTTGAAGTCCTTTGAGATATTGGACCATATGGTTAAATTAAGTTGTACATTTTTCATGAGCGAGGTCTCCAGCTCTTTGTGGGTGCCGTCGGTGGTGAATAGAGAGGAGCTCGGGTAATTCAGAACTGAGGAAAATGACACTGAAACTGACTGAAATTCAAAATGTTAAGTTTGTGACAGAGGGAGGAAGAGGAGAGTAAAAAGTGTGATATGAGATTCTGATCAGTGGGAGATGTTGTCATGTGGAGGGGAGAAGCAGCGAGGGGGGAGAGTAGACGGGAGGAGATGCCACCACATGACAAAGGAGGAGAGAGGAGATTAAAATGAAATGAAGTTAGGAGACGTTGGATGGAGGGCTGCTCGCAGGTGAAAAGTTCAGTCATATGTAATTTGACAGTTTTATTCCAGAGTTTGCTGCTGCAGAGGAACAAAAACAGGTTAAAATTCAACACTGTGTTGCTTAGAAGCTCTGCTGGGAGGCAAAAGAAAACGATCGCAAATGCCAAAAACCCTCCATCTGTGTCCTCCCTCCTCTTATAAACCTGGCTCTCCTCCTGCGAGGAATGACATCCCAGTTTATGGTGGTTGTTTTTTAAAGACTTGTTTTCAGCAACAAGCTTCTTTCAATCCTTTCATGTTGAACTACCGCCAGAAGACACAGTAGTGTGTGTGTGTGTGTGTGTGTGTGTGTGTGTGTGTGTGTGTGTGTGTGTGTGTGTGTGTGTGTGTGTGTGTGTGTGTGTGTGTGTGTGTGTGTGTGTGTGTGTGTGTGTGTGTGTGTGTGTGTGTGTGTGTGTGTGTGTGTGTGTGTGTGTGTGTGTGTGTGTGTGTGTGTGTGTGTGTGTGTGTGTGTGTGTGTGTGTGTGTGTGTGTGTGTGTGTGGCCTGAAGACAGTCTTTTGATTAAAGAGGAGAAAAAAAAAATGGACTTATTCTAGATTCTTTCTTCTTCTTCTGAATAAACAACTTACCGTGCGCGCCGCAGAGGACAGTGTCACTACAGGGAGCCTGAGTCGCGGGTATTAACACGGTTACAATGCAAAACCCTGCGCTCTAAATGAGTCTCTTGCAGATGATGATTTCACATTTTTGTACAAAATACATACCACGTCCCCAACTTTGTTTCCCTGCTCATACATTGAGTGTTGGTGCGATTGTACCGGAGACCGAACTGACGTGTTGCAATCTAATTTTGGTTTTCCAACTTGTTGGTTGTCTTCTAGCAAACACAGCGCTCTTTGTTTGTAGTGATTGGCCATGAAACGCTTACTCATTCACATCTACGCAGGCCTGCGTAAACTACAAGAAACTCAAAGTTCAGGAACTGCAAAACATCCCTCGGGCAAGTTTTGCTTTTTTTTATTGCTTTTCATGAACTGTGAATATTAGGCACATTAGGATAAACTGACTCCGAATGCAGCTTGGTATACGGTATGTCCGTATTCTTAAGTTTTAGCCATGTGGTCTCTACTTTGTGTTTAGTGCTCATTAGCACAATGCTAGCTAACATGCTAAACTAGGATGGTGAACAATAACTGTGCAATAACTCAAATCTAAATTCAGAGGTTTTGTATGATGGATTCCCGCTGCAGAGACATATTCTGTATGTTACAAGATTGAAATGTGTCCACGTGACTTTGTGGAGAAACAAATGATGCGTTTGTCTGTGTTCCTCCTTCTTTTATCTTCTTCTGGTTATTTGTTGGTTGACTTCACCTTTTGTTGTTGTCTTTGAAGTTTAACAACAGAACGAGTTCATTTCCAGGTCAAGTCTGAAGAGGTTAAAAGCAGCCTTCGGTTGATGATAAAATCTACTTTAAATTTACATTAGAGCATAGACTGTGGTTATTACTGGGTATAAATCAATTATTAATATGAATGAGTATTTTATTCTCAGCCATAACTGCAGTTGAGTGATCTGATCTGGATTCAGTGTCTTGCTTAAGGACACTTCAGCAGGACAGATGCTGGCTGTCAGTAACAGCACTCGATGCTGTAGGCCGCCATGTGGCTAAAAGCCTGTGAGTGGCAGATGTGAAACAGAAAAAACAGACTTACGGTAATTGAAAACCAGCAGCATCGCTTTCTGGGTTTTGGTGACATCAATGAGTGGGAGACACATATAAGATATAAATTTAAATTTCTGAAATGTGCACTAGAGTGAGAGGCGAAGAGCAAAATGTGTGGGTTTATTTCGTTAATGTGTTTTTAGCAATGCTAATAGCATCGCTCTGGTGATGTCGGTCGGTTCATCACTTTGGTCCAGACTGCGACATCTCAACCAGCTATGAGATGTATTGCTTCGGTATTTTGGAATCTTAACAACTTTGGGGATCCCCTGACTTTTCCTCTAGCACCATCATGAGGCTGTGATTTTTGGTTTTAAGTGAAATGTCTCTCAACAAATATCGGATGGATTTTCTTGAAATTTGATAGACCTTCATTCTTGACTTCTCATCGAGCAGCATCATCAGGTCAACAGGGGGTATTTACTGACGTATCTTATATTGTAGAACAAAACGTTAGAATCTCTTCCGCTTGTGTGAACCACAGACCTCATTTCAGGCATCTAACCAGAAACCCGTAGACTTCCAGACGAGGGAACCTGCAGTGCTAAATGTTGACTTATTTCCAGGTTTTAGGACTCATTCCTGCAGCACTTACCCTGCAAAAGTGATCACATTCCCTTCAGCCTCGGCAGTGTTTGTTGCTAATTATCATGCCCTAACGCTAAACTGAGATGGTGAACAAGATAACCTAATATAACTGCTTAGCATCGACATAGCAATGTCACTGTGAGCATGTTAGCATGCTGACATTAGCATTTAGCTAATACTACAGCCTCACAAACCGCTGGCCTGACTATAGACTCCTAATGTTCTTTATTAATAAATTAGTTTCATTTACTAACTAATTTAATTTTGTTCAGCACAGTTAAAGAACAGAAGGCGCTTCCTGTTGTCAAGTCTCCGGGCGTACAAACCAACACAAGATGTAGCCTAAGAGTGTAGTACAAAACAGAGAGACAGATTTAATTTAAGCGGGGTTTTAAATAATGACGACCTTCAGCAGCATATTGTTTCATCACTGTGTGCTGCCGTCCATCACTGTGTTTCATTGCTCCTGATGATGATGCCCTGCAGCCGGCTGTACTGTTGTTTCTTGGTGGGATGCTGTGATGAATTAAGCCCACAGAGCAAATCAGATCATTGGCACTGCTCATTTTTTTAAGAAAAATGGTTTCATCTGAATTTACGCTGTAAAATCAAACAGAGTTTGACGTTGTTTTTGTTAACTTGTGTTTAATCACAAATGGAGAGTAAAGATGTTTGAATAGTATTTATACATGTGTTTGGGGGCCATGTCGTGTGTGCGTGCGTGTGTTGGATTCCTTGAGCGCCGTTCTGAGTTAATCTATCAGTGGATGTGATCAGATTACTGTGGATTATACCCTGACTATTAGAGGCTTGAACAAGACTGGATCAAACGCACAGACAGATACCCGTGCGTGTGACCAGAATGACACTAATGCATGTGAGCTCAAAAACCCCACATACACAAATATGAGCTGACACTGGTTGGCCCACACACACACACACACACACACACACACACACACACGCACACACACACACACACACACACACACACACACACACGCACACATACACACACGCGCATGCTTGGTCTGATCTGTTGGGGGTTTAAAGTCCATCCCATTAACAGAGAAGCAGGTGTGACAGCCTGTGTACATCCTTCATTTGGCTGGTGTAATTCATGTATATTTTATGTTAAATATACATGAATTATGTGGATTGATAGCCTGTCTTTTCCGTTAATGTAATTTCTTGAATGATTTGAGTCTGTAATTTAATCTTTAAGACATTGGAGGAGAGGTTAAGAGGAGCAGCACTCGGTTCTCTTCAGAGTTCATATATGAAGTCACAACACGTAGAGCCAGAGAGGCGTTCAGTACAGTCGGGAGGAAAATGCAAAATAGAAATAGCTATTTTTGACGTGTGCAAGAGGAAGACTCTTTTGACATGATCCCACTGAAATTTGAATGTTGAAATGGATTCTGACAAGCCTCGGTGTGTGCTCACCGTTCATAGTTGGTTGACTGCAGGTGCTTTGACATGCAGCATGTCGCTCATGACCTCTCAGGCGACATTTTCTCACTGGCCCCTTTAGTTTAATTTCGCCCTGTGCTGCAGCACAATTGTCTTGATTGCACCGTGTTCAGTAAGATCCGTAAGATGCTGCCGTACATAAACCAACAACAAAGCTAAAGATAAACACACACACCGCAGGGACAGGAACACCCAAGAGAGTTGTCAGGTGGCTCAAACCAGGAAAACAAACCAACCGCCACCGGAGAAAATCTTTAAAAAAGGCAGATTAAACAAGACTAAAAGATAACCAAATGAAAAGGAGCTACACCTAACCTCACACAGATATTTAAAGCCACCCTCTACATGCCTTTATAACATTATCTTTTCGCAGATTTCTGAGATTAACTTCAGCTCTTCTCTCACTGACCACAGAGCTGGACAGAAACTGGCTTTACACCACAGTGACAGACGACTCGACTGTCCTCTGAATGAGCATGAGTGGGTCTTTGTGTGCGTTCTTTTGAAATTCAATGTGTGTATGAAGTGTGTCTATTTGCCTGTATGTGTCATGACCATCTGTTAGATGACATACTCAGCAAACGGTTACCAAAAAGATGTGAAAGACAGAGAGAAGGAAGGAAAGAGGTACAGAAAGATGGACGGAGAGATGAGTAGAAAGAGAAAGATACAGACGGGGAAGGACTCAGGAGGGGAAAATGAAAATAAAAATGAAATGTTCAGAGCTAGGCTAATTGTTTCCCCCATTCCAAGCCGTCATGCTAAGCTAAGCGGCTGGATGTAGCTTCATGTTTACCGCACAGACATGAGAGTTGTATCAATCTAATCCATCACGCTGTAAACAAACAAGTAGGCGTATTTCCTCAAAATGTCTAACTATTCCTTTAAACACTGACCAGCTGATGGGTCCGTCATTACAAACTAATGCTGTGCAGACAAACTTTGTTCATCACCGACGTGGAGTCCTCTTTGAATTCTGACAATATGTAAACACTATAACTTCAATTAAGAGTTAGAAGACGGTGATCAGGGCTGGGGGATATGGAGAATATCATGTTTCATCATTTTGACCAAATATCTTGATATTGATATTGTGGGATTGACAACTGGTGCTCCTACAAAATAGTTTCACAATGAGATTTTTGATAAATTATCATCGTATATGTGGATACAATGACAAAGTGGGTAAAGACAAATGATAGAACAGCTAGAACCGTCTGGTAAGTTCAATGTTTATTTATTCGTGCTGTAGTTTGGTACTTCAGAAATGGCACTTCCGTAGTTAGTTTAACCCAAACAACGGTCTCCTAAACCTAACTAAGTTGTTTCCTGTGAAGACGGAAGTTTATTTTGAAAAGACTGTATGCATGTCACGAGCGGAAATTGACAGATGGCGTTGACTTTCATCGGAAAATGCACAAAAATGAGGAGTAACTTTTTGTTAGATATCATACGAACTGCTGTATGAGGATACGTTGGATATTGATATATTGCTCAGCCCTAAAGGCGCTACAGAATATATGACGCTGTCAGACACCTGAAGGGGAAAAAATGGGGAAACTGGATGTTAAGGGGTTAACGCTTAAAACACTGTGCTGTCTTAGTTTTCCAGTATCTCTGTTTGTAGCTCAGGGTGTGTGTTTTTTGTCTCTTTTTGTGTGTGCACAGTTTTAATCAATCATGTTTGTGTTTGGAGGAGAGGCAGATACCGGCTGGGACCATTATCACTAAGAGGTTTTCAAAGCCATTCATGTGATGCGAGTTATAAAGATATCTCTCCTACATCGGCTCTCTACTTACCCTTTTATATTACGTTTCAATCAGTGATAAGTCATATTTATAGCAGCAACCATTTGTTGATCAATCATGCGTACTGATCCATAAGGCACTGCATTGCTGTTGTCTTCTGCTAATGCTTTCTTTCTTGATACGATCTGTGATGGACTGCAATACCCATAAATCACAGGGGGCGTTATATGGGAAGCCAGATGTAATTTCTCTCGCATTACCTTTTTTTTCTTTCCCTTTTGTTCCATCATGTTGAGCTCCAGTTTCTTGTTCCTGTCGTCACCTTGTTCTTCTTACCTGTCTGGTCATTAAAAGACAAAAAGCTATATGATGAATTTCTGTAGTTAAAAGGAGTAAAAGTGGAACCTAGAGCTGCAGTCATAAAATAAATATTTGGCATTTACAAGCACAGCGGGGAAAATTACTCGTCGATCTGTTCCCAGCTCTTCATGAGCGTGTTGAGGCTGCAAGCAAACGAAAGGCGTGGGACTCGAAACCGATTTTTATTTCCCAAATGAAATTTAGCTCATTAACATTTTTAACATATTCATATGATGTTTTAAATCTGGGCAGTCAAGAGAAAAAGAAACGGAAGAGAACGTGGTGTGCAAGGCATCACTGTACCGCTGAGAGTGCTGAGAGACTATCAAAATAAAGTCGTCGATATTCAACAGGCGGTTGGCTGCTTGTTCAGCCAGCTGTCTGTCATTTAAAATGTTCTCATACATTTATTGTAAATTGAGAGCAGCTGCTCAAACTATCGTACATATCAAAACGTGGTGGACTGTCAGCCGGTTGGAGTTACACAGAGCCGGTACAATGGAAGTAAACTTAGGTTGTTGCCTGAATTATTAAAAAAAATTGACAGAATGCGATCTTATTATGGCTTAACTATAAGTTCAGACCTAAATGCTGAATTCAAATGATGCAGTGCTCCCATGTAGCTGATATGCTTCTTTAATAGAGAACACAGGTGTTACTAATAACATTAATTACATGCATGTGTGCCAGCTGCAGGATTGCTATTATGGCCTATAGACGTTTTTTAATTGCCTCAGCGGGAAAAGCACAGGTGTAAATGAACTACTTAATGATGGCTGAAGTGTAGACTCTGTTAAGAAACAGAGGAAGCTTGATTAGGATCAGAGGAGACGGAGGACATGACGGATGTGATCAACCTGATCTGACAGACAGAAACACGCACTTTAGCTGACTTAATTTGGTGTCTGTTATTGCTCAAGGGTCTTACAATCATGTTACAGTGGTGTTATACTTAAACCTGCAACATTTGACAATCGCACCACTGTAAACGATGCAAATGTGAGTGTATAGTGTATAGTGTTTAGCGACACTCTGAAGCAGTGAAAACACATTAAGATTGTGGAGGAGATTTTATCTCCAGCTCAAAATGCAGAGCCTTGAAACATCACAAGAGTTGACCGACAAAACAGCCCAGCGAAGCAAAAGTCCAAAGCCAATTTGGAGCTTTATTTCACTTGAAAATGTGTCCTGTTTTTCCCTTAGAGGCTGTCAAACTGTGTTTCTGCAGCAGAGTATACTGCCAGCTTTAGTTTTCATCCTACACTGAGCATTACCATTTGACCGTTCACTCAGTTGTCATGAACACATATAGAAATTGATTTTATGTAGGGTTTTTTATAGTGGTTGTAGGTGGACAATCTAATCTTATTCCAGTCACTGAACATTGGGTATATTTTTAAAGCAGCTTGACGCACTGTCCACAGTAGATGAAAGGAAAGGCTGGCACAGAGTGAAATGATGTGAGAGTCACAGAAAACCAGAAGTGAATGCAAAGGCTTAACGAGCATACACAAATAAATAGGAAATGTGCTCCCTTAATCGCTTCTCTCAGATGTAGAAATGTAGAAGTGTTGAATAGTGTTTGCGGTAGTCTCTAATGTGACACTGTCATTGGCAGACAGCATAACAACCGATCAATAAAGCATTTTGGAGAGGGTGAAGGTGAAAGGGAACTAGGGTTAGACAATAGCTTTCAAGTCAAGGGCAGCAGACTGGACAGCGAATGAATGGCAGTAATTACTCTGCCTCGCAGTGTATCGATCCGGTGGGTTTTACTGGGAACATAAATGGACACGGGGAGGGATGGCTCGGTCATCTGTCTATTTGTGTAAATGGTGAAGGCATGAACTGTGCTCTCTCAAAGGACCGGTGGAGTGAATGAATGAAGACCTGATAAAAGGAGCAAATGAAAGGGGTGAGTGAGTGAAAGAAGGGATGACTTAGTCTGCTTCCAGACCTCCAAGTCACTGCACACATCTTGTCAAGGATTCAGTCGGTGAACGAAGTGAAACAAAGTATTTGTACTCTGATTATCTGGCTGTGGATGAGTGAATCTATGATTGAATGCGATTAAGACATGTGTATGAATTGATTTCATTATTCAGTGCTCTGCCAGGCGCTTTGATTTGTTCTTGCGGCGATAGAATCACGTTCGCTGGACAAATGATAATCCCGATTATTTCGATCAATGTTGAGATCATGATTATTCATCATGATTATTCAGGATGATTTTAGGGGCAAAACATTTGTATTGTACTTTGACATATAAATAGAGTAAACGCTTTCACTGTCATGTTGTGCTATGTTCCTGCTAATGAACGAATGTTAGCATCAAAATAAGATTTAAAATAAGGTTTTTCTCCACCTGAATTCAGTGCATTTATGTTTCACCCGTCTACAACAGAGAGCAGACTTGTAGCATAGCATACAGTCTATTGCTCTTCTACTCCGGACTGCAGACACAACATTCAGGAAAGTAGTTGCTGGTCATTAGTTTAGAAAGTGCTTGATTTGATATGCCGTTTTCTATAAGCGGAGCAACAATTTAAATGTCAGTATCGCAGTCGATCACGTTAAATTAACTGTGGGAAGTTAAAATCGTGATGCGGGTCATATTCGATTGACTGTGCAGCCCTAAACCTGTGTGGACTCAGCTGAGGCAGACTCTGGTCTAATGTGGTTTTTATTATTATGAAAAGAAACGACTCATCTTAAAGAGAAAGTTTCCATCATGTTAGTTTTCTTCAAACTAAGAAACCGAATGGTCAAAAGAGTTAAACTTGTATGTTGATTTTACGGTGTGATCATCTAAATAATACTGAACATTTTACAGCCAAAATGCTCTAATTGATATCTTTAAAAAAAGAACAGCTTCCGGTGTCTCGGATGAGATGTGTCTCAGCTGCTCTCCTGTTTGTTTGCTTTCAGATTAAACTGTGTGCATCAATGCTTATCTGTGTGTGTTTGCTCTGCTTGTTTCAGGATGATGGGGGCTCCAGTGACTTATCCATTAGGAGCAAAACTCACTTGTCTGACGACAAGACTCACGGCCTGGAGACTCTGCCGCCAGGTAGGAAACTTCACTGCTCATCATGCACTACAACCAAAGATGCTCTATAACAAAGATGACGCATTACAAGCTCAGCCAGTAGTTTGACATGGTATACACTTCCTGTCTCCTCAGTGGGGACGCCTCCCACACCTCGTTTGTTGTGAACATCGTGTGGATGGATGAAAGCAGATTGGGTTATATTTGCATCATGTATTTATATTTTCTTTTGCCAACCATAGATATTTACACCGCTAGCAGCATTACCAAAATGAGTTATCTCGGGAGTTTGCCAACTTGTGTTGCGAGACCTGGCAGAGTATGTTGCTGAGACAGAGAGAGGTCTTAATCAAAGTCCATTTTTTCCTGATTCTAATTTGTGTGTTTGAAAAATGCCATTTCAGTGTCTGAATGTTTGGAAGATATTTGGCTTGTGAAAAATTGGGTCCAATATTTACATTGGTGACAATGGAACGAAAGAATCGGTCATAATCTTTGTTCCCGTTGGAGTCAATGGACTCAGGACCTGCTGCTACTCTCCTAAAGTGGTGAAACCCACATGACACGGACACAGGAAACCAAACTGTCTCATCTACAACCACACTCTGCCTTAACTACACGACTACATGATGACGTTAATGCCGCAAATGGATGAGATACGAGCTCTCAGGATATTTATTTGAGTATTTTAAGCGAAGGAGCTAATCAAATTTAGTTCATATTCAAAGTCA
This sequence comes from Leptoclinus maculatus, assembly GCA_032191485.1. NCBI lineage: Eukaryota > Metazoa > Chordata > Actinopteri > Perciformes > Stichaeidae > Leptoclinus > Leptoclinus maculatus. The sequence goes on along the minus strand of JAVDOI010000001.1, from coordinate 30,181,253 downwards.
GGATATTTGACCAGACCTCCGGGTCAGTTCAGTACCTCATTGTTTCTGCTTGAGATTGTACTAGAGGAAAAGGACGAATACATCCCAGCTGTGAATCATGTGCATGGCCGACCCTGAACACCACAGTGATGTATCCAGAAAGAATTCCACATCATGTTCCTACAACCATAATCATTTCCTCTTTGAGATGTGGTGAAACAGTGGCATGGTTTTATAACCAGTAGAGCATGGACACCCTCTTTAACCATGCTTAAACATCCACAGACAAAGAGAAGATAATTCAACACAGCAAGTGGTGTGATGCAAATTTAAAATGTTGGAGCTATCCAAAATAATTCCTGTATTCATTTTAATCTCGCCACAAACCCAGCTATGCGTCTCCACCCCGGCTTTGAGGAGCATTGTCTCAGAGTCCGGTCAGTGTTAGAGCAGAGCAGGAGAGTCCCAGCAGACGGAGCATCTGAGCCGCGATTTCTCATTCAGCTCTCATCGTCAGCCCGACTCAAAGCAGCCGCCCCTCCCTCTCAAGCCTGTGACCTGCGAAAGGTGAACACGCACTCTCTTATCTGATCCAGCGCTGGAAATGGAATCCAATTTGAATGTTGAAGTGGGGGCATTTCATCTTCAGGGTGACTTTACAGGATCACAGCAACCGCAGCGTATCACAACATCAGCCACAGCGCACACACACACACACACACACACACAAGAAGAGGAGAAAGAAGAAGAAGGAGAATGGGAGAGTGAAGGATAAAAAAAGATGGATGATAAAGTCATGAAAGAAAGTGGCGGCAGGGAGCGTGAAGGAGTGAAAGCTCAGGCTGTTGAGAAGTGCGTCAAGGCTCTTTGTAATTCAAACAGTCACCAGAATATCTGTCTCCAGTTTCTGGTTCTGTGGCGCATTGAAAAACCTTTAAAACATGGCAATGCACCAAGTAAACCTTATTAAATTGAATATTTGAGTAACTGTTTTTCTCTGAGTTTTTCAAGGCTCTTTAAAGTGTGTTAGATCATTTTTATTCAAGACAAGTTGACTGAACTTGCTTTGAGAATCAGTCACTGAATGATAAACTCAATCATGGATGCTATTGACATCATACACATAAACCTCTTGGCCTTAAAAAATATAGCTTAACAGAACAAGATCAAAAATAAACTCACGGTCCGCTTACTGGCTTTTTCCAAAGCAATCGACCACATCTCATGGTCTTCATCTGTAAATTAAGTTTGGAGGATGGTCTTCTACCCCCTTATACGACCAAAGTTCCACTCTTTTTGTTTTGTGATGGCAACTCTATTGAAAGCTTTGGACAAAGGCAGCAGATGGACCTTGTGTTTGGGACTACAACCAAAGTTTATATATTCACTAATTCATCTGCTGATCTAAATTTTATCTCAGAAAATAGTGAAAAATGGCCATCACAACTATGAAGCCATTCATACATCTGACAAGTACTTCTGACGGAGTACATTGGCCTCTTAAAGCCCAACATGACGTCTTCAAATTGCTTGTTGTGAACGACCAGCAGTCCAAACCCCAAAGATATTTACTTGACATTAATCTATTCATTTACTAATCATTTCAGCTCTTCTTGTGTTTGGATTGTTTTGTCAAATTCAAATAAATGAATCCACTTTAAAGAGTAACCTCCTAAAAAACATCTAGTTGTGTCGACTCCCGATGGTTTGACTTGTCACTTTGCTGCAGTGATGTAGAAGTGTACTCCAGGACACCGTGACATCACTGTTGGGTGTAGCTACAGGTGCGAATAGGCACACTTCTCACCACGTGCATCAACGATGCTGTACGTGTTTGCAGCGCGTTAAATTGCTCTCAAAGTTTTTCTTGGATAATTTTCAGTGAGTGAATCAACCCTGTGCACATTGAGCGTTGGTGTTCTCCGAGATGTTTGGGCGGATGGTTCATGGTTCAGTACAGATCGAGGGTGAGCCTGCCAGTTACCGTCGGTTGGAAACACGACGGCGTCGAGGGATTTCCAGAAAGTGTTGCAGCAAAACAAAAACAAGCAGTCAGCAGCTGTGGTTGGAAACACAAGTGAAAACTGTTCAGACCACACCTTTCACCAGCACAAACAAGCACAACAAGTACCAGCTAAAGTCACCTGCTAAAGAGAGTATTGGAAGAATGACAGCTGAATGATTAATCCCAGTGAGAGGCCGGACAGTTAATCTGCGTTGAGTGGTTCAGCAGACAAAGAAAAGGAGGATTGAAAGAGACGGTGTGAGATAAAGACGTTCAAAGTCTCAGCTAAACACTCGCAAAGTTGAAACACTAATTTCACTACAATAATTGCTTGCTGCCACTAAACATAGATATCGGCAAGGACATCACACACTCCGTCACGTACAGCAGTGTCTCAGAGACGCCGCTGTACAGTCGCCGGCGGATCATAGTGAGCTTCAGCTAATTAGCATGCCAGACACATTCACATGCTGTCAGGACAGACGCATGCACACGCACTCTCTGCTCCTCGTCGGGCTCCGTTTCTCTCGGTCTGTCTGTCTGTCTCTGCCTGTCATACACACACTCGTCCATACTGAGAGATAGTGTAATCTCACACTGCCATATGCTTAACACAAGTCATTAGCATAGCAGCTGCACCCGGCTAATTAGTCGCATTATTATTCGTGTGTGTCTGTGTCTCGGTAGTCGGTGATAAAGTGTGAAATTAAACATGGCAACTTTCTCTGTTTAGTGCGCAATGATCTCCATAATCTGGACAGACAGACAGACAGACAGACACACTGTGCTCGGAGTGTGTGTGTGTGTGTGTGTGTGCGTTTGATAGTGGCTCATGCTTTTTAAATGTATATATTTTAGGCTGCAGTAAGTGGCTGAATTGAGTAGGATTTTTTTTTTCTAACTCGGTGCAGTGCATAGCAAATGTTCTTTTGTGTTTCCTAAAGTAGTCTGGCCTTGTCCTCTGAATTCTCCTCTGCACAGTTTCTCATATAAACAGCATTAATCTCATGTCAGCTTTCCTCATTGCCATGTTGTCACCTTGTCAAGCAGCAGCTTGAAGCAGCCAGTTTTCCTTCCTGTCAGTCGTGAAGGATTCTTGCATCAGCCAGGCTGCTGCCTACATTTCATATTCCCACTGATGTATAATCCCATTCATTCCTGAGACACACAGCCTTTGTGAAGGTTCCAACTTCATGTTTGGTGGCAGCTTTTATTTTGGGATATGCTGTGTTTATTTATTATGTATTCTACCAGACTGTCACACTAAGAATGTTTTTTTTTTTTTTTTTAATTAAAACTCTGATGTACGATTTGTTTTCTGGTCATTTAGTGTTTATCTGAGAGTTGAAACATAAAGAAGAAATGTGAAATTAGTTGTTTTTTTTTCCAACCAGTGTGTTGATTATCTACGTATTTGACAATACAGTCTAAAAAGAAGTATAACTCAATCCTGGAACATGTCAACTTTAGGGTCAGCAACATGGTACAATAATGTGTTTTTGTTCACCAAACAGTCTGTTTGTTTTTTCCAAATTACCACATGGTGATCATGGAGTCTGGATTTTATTTTAAGTTTAGGAATATCTGGAATTTCTGAGCCTTTCCATCTCAGTTAAACCACAAATGAATGACACTGAAATAGTGTGTCCATCTAACTTCTATGGACGTTTATTGGCCGTGTGCTTAATGTGTGTGTGTGTGTGTGTGTGTGTGTGTGTGTGTGTGTGTGTGTGTGTGTGTGTCTCCAGGTAAGGTGCGCTGGCAGGATTTTGACCAGGATCTATATGTTGGAGCCACGGTGGTCCGACCTGGTCAGGATCCGTATGCCAGGAACAAGTTCAACCAGGTGGAGAGCGACAAACTCCGTATGGACAGAGCTGTGCCTGATACGAGACATGACCAGTATGTATCTCTATCATTACACTTACTGTCTGCGTCATTCTGTTGCTCAACCTTTTATTGTAGCATGTGAAATTACAGGGATTGTCTGTGGACATACCGGTTACTGCCATCGGTCTATTGGACTAGTTGGTTCCAGACTGGATAAAATCTCTTGGAAACTCCCTCTATTGTAGTCTATCAGATAATAACCAGGACGTGGCAGCAGAGCAAACCCACACTGTTCACCGTCTGCTCCATAAATAACAAACAATGTCTCCTAATGGCTGTAGATTGGTTTGTTAAATGGACAAAAGACAGATCATGGCACAATATCTATTGGATCCTTTATTAGAATAACATTTTACTGAGTATGTTTGATTTCTATGTCTGTGATATTTTCTTGTTGCCTTCTTAATTATGTTGTAGGATATTGGTCATGCTCGAAAAATAAACTGCATATTTTCATCCATGATGCTATTTAAGTTAAAATTGTTTACCCTTAAAGCTCTCTGGAATCTGCAGAAACCTTTCTTTTTTTTTTCTTTTTTACTGAGTAAAAAAGTACATTAAGGGGAAATGGTTTTAATGTTGTGGACGCAGCAGTGTGTTGCTTGCGTGTGTGGTGGTATCGTCTTACCCCAAACGTGTATTTCGAGAAGTGGAATTCTTTTGAGACATTTCGTCACCAGACGTCACTTTGGTTGTTCATTCCATAAATCCGTTGTGTTTCCTGGGTGCTCTTTATTGAACTTAACCAGAACCAGAGGACAATTCATAGAAATAGTTTTTTTGTTGGCGCCTGCAGCAGTGAATCATTCTCTTAATTCTGGTCCTGTACTTTATCATATTTGTTTTTATAATTTCAAACATAAACACACAGCTTTCTCAGTTCATCAGATCCGTCTGTCTACAGCTCATCTTCAATTCTGCTCATTTACAACTTTATGCTCGAGGACCTCTCGTGGTTATGGGGATTCACAATGGTTTTATTGCTGACTCCTCACTCCTTTTAGGCCGCGTTGCACCAGCAAGGATTTAATCTGAGATTAGTTTTAATAGAGTTTAAAAAAACTAGGTTTGAAATGAGTAAATCTAGATTTAGAATTTAGCAGAGCTCTGTCGCACAAATACAAACTAACCTCTGTTCAGTAAATCCAAGTTTAAACCAAAATGAAAGAGTTTTATTAATATGGAGACGCCTCCTTACCCAAATTAAAATAAATAATAAACCTCTAATTTCTCAGTTTTTGAAGAAAGACTTGTGGCTGAATTAGTGGAGCAATATGGCCAAATAATATTAAATAAACACGCACAACAGCACCGTAAGGAAAACACTTTTTTCACAATAAAGTAAAAAGAGACTTCCTGTTCAGCTCCAGAACAGTTTCCTTTCTGAACCGGTATCTTGGGAGAAATTCAGCAGCATCATAAAACTCAACTGATAAGAGTCTGTCCCTTTAACTTTTTGTAAGGAACTTGATTTAAACGTGTTTAAAAGTTAATCCTTGTTGGTGCAACCGAGCCTTAACATGGCAATCTTTAAGATTTCAGTCCTGGTTGATTCAGGATTTCTGTTTGAAGGAAAACAAATAAATTGTGCTTGAGGCTGCATTTAAAATTCATTACTAACATATTATTTTTCAGAACTGTGTGCATTCTGTGTATACAAAGTAGAAAAACAGCACTTTTCAGTCAGAAAATATAAAAATGTTCACCAGTCCTGATAAGCGTGCTAAATTTGGTGAGTTTTCGAGTATAATAAAGCCCCCAAAAATACGATTCCATGCGTGAAAGAATAATAACTTTAGCGATTTCAATAGGGCCTTGACGTCGTCGGTGCTCGGGCCGTAATAAAATAATAATGAGCGTAAAATAGTTTCAGTTTTAGTTTTTTTGCCAAAATATTTTCACAGCATGAATTTCCATCAACTCTTGTGACATTGAACCACAGACAAAGGACATGATCGTTATGCAGCAATTGCTTCACATCGGACATTAAAGACTAAACATTATGTCCATTTCTACACAGTTCTCTAGCTGTGTATTTTGTTTGTATACGTAGCTACATGCTTCTTAATCCGGAAAGATTTGGTGGATATATACGATACTAAAATTGACTAAAATAAAGACAAAGTAATGCAACTCTTAATGAACATTTTTGTGAATGAAAACTAGAAATGGAGCAGAGCAGGTAGCCTTATATGAGGCCTGGTGATTTGTAAGTTTAGCTGTAAATCAACTTTACACACAAAGAAGTGAAAGTGCTGCCAACACTGTGCTCCTCCAACAATATGTCATCGTATTCAGTCTTTGGTTCCTGCAGTATCACACTGTGTGACCCAAAGACTATTTTTGTAAAGGCTGTGGTTTGGCCTCACTGATATATTGACCTAACTGAGACAGCTAGAGCCATTAGCCTGCTAAAAGAGCAGGGGTGTGTCTCTTATTGATCTGGTGGCGATGAGTCATTTGCACAGCATTCAGCAGCAATGATTTGTGAAGGTTTTCCAGAAGAAAAAAAACTGCCTTTTTGTTTTGCTTTCAGGCCAAGGCTGCTTCATTTGTGCTTTCAACACAAGATCAAAAGAACGTATAGGTTTAATTTTCCAACTATAAAACACACACCAGCACCAGGAATGTTCAGGAGGATTGTGTCAATTCAAGATTGATGCAGCTTCAAATTGTCTGTTTTCAGGGTTTTAAAGCCAGTGCTGCTGTGACAAAAGGACCCCACACTCCATGCACACAGACAATTTAATGACAGGGTGTACTATACACTCAATATGTAGTGTACTCTTTAAACAGCACATACTATACATCTGGTATGTGTTAAAGCCTCTAAGGCCAAACGTTCTGTTGGCAGTAAGTCTTTTTTAAATTATAGGTGATGGTTAATTTCTTGAAACAGGATTGTTTCACAGACGCACACACATACACACACACACACACACACACACACACACACACACACACACACACACACACACACACACACACACACACACATACACATCTGCTCATGTGATGTATGTATAGCGTGTACAGGGCATTACCACAGGATTTATGCATCCTCCCCTTGGCTCCTTGGCTCATGTAGCATCCTATCACCCATGTTCTTCGCTTTTAGGTCGGGGCAGGATTTGTCTCTGTTCGACACACACGAACACACATGCACACGCACGTACACGATCCCATGGGATTTTTGCCCTGCGGTCCACAAAACCCACTGTCAGTCCTAGCTTCAGCAGAGCATCACTCTGTGTGTGTGTGTGTGTGTGTGTGTGTGTGTGTGTGTGTGTGTGTGTGTGTGTGTGTGTTGAATCCCATTTATTGTGTTCATGTATTGAGAATCTGTTTAGGGAGCAGTTCCAGCTCGCAGCTTTGCTCACACATTCAGCTGTGCGCTCTTGTGCGTAGGAGTGTTTGTGCATTTCTACACATTTATGCTTTTCTGTATTTTTATGTCTTTTTTATCCCTAATTGTGATGGTTTTCTTGTGTGTGTGTAGCTGCAGACATAAACAGTGGAAGTCAGACCTGCCGGCCTCCAGCGTCGTCATCACCTTCCACAATGAAGCTCGCTCTGCTCTGCTGCGGACTGTGGTCAGGTAGGTGAATGGTGTGTGTGCTGTCCACTTAAGAAAACATTTTTAATATGTTTTTTTCTGCTTATAAATTGCCTCTCCCTCTCGGTTTAGTGTCCTGAAGGAAAGTCCTGCTCACTTGGTCAAAGAGATCATTCTAGTTGACGACTACAGTGATAATTGTGAGTAATTCACGCGAACAAATTGTACAACTAAACAAACCTAATAAGTTCATTGAGTAATTACATACTTTGCGTGTGTTTCAGCGGAGGATGGAGCGCTGCTGGGGAAGATTGAAAAAGTGCGCGTGTTGAGAAACGACCGCAGAGAAGGTAGCTAGAAGAAGAAAGTTTTCTATTAAAGAAACATCTCAGCGATGTTTCACGAATGCAGTTATTCCCCCATGTTAATGGTTAATGGTCTTTGATGTTTCCCTCAGGACTGATGCGTTCAAGGGTTCGTGGTGCAGATGCCTCCACGGCACCCGTCCTCACCTTCTTGGACTCTCACTGTGAATGTAACGACCACTGGCTGGAGCCGCTACTGGAGAGAGTGGCTGAGGTACACACACACACACACACACACACACACACACACACACACACACACACACACACACACACACACACACACACACACACACACACACACACACACACACACACACACACACACACACACACACACACACACACACACACACACACACACACACACACACACACACACACACACACACACACACACACACACACACACACACACACACACACACACACACACACACACACACACACACACACACACACACACACACACACACACACACACACATATATATAAACACACGCACACACACACACATATATAAACCCACACCTTTATACATCAGTAAAGTATATTATCGAACATACAAAGAAAGTAAAAGATGAACAAGTCCAATCAGATAAACAATGAAAGGATTTTAATGTTGAGATGTTAAAGGGTAACTTAGACTTAGACTGTGTTTGTTTTTTTACATCCCCAAAAACAAGGGAAAATAGACTTCTCGTTAAAAAATACTGAAGTTGCCCTTTTTAAGAGAGACCGTTAAAGACTGGTGTGGCTCAAAGGTCAAAGAGTGTGATACTATAAGTCTATAAAGAGTCAACACAGACCCTGTAGAGCAGCTCGCCATTTTGTGACGTCACTCTGATTTGACCTCCTTCTTTGTCAACACACTTTAACTTTAACACTTTAACTTTACTTTTATTTAGTTTGACCTCTCAGGCTTTTTTTAAAGGTGACAGTGAAGATATAATACATGGCAACAGTCCTCACCTTTTTATATTTTGATGTAAAGCATCAATATATTACTGTTAACTCATTGAATTTTCCGTATGCTAGTAGTTTCATAGTACCATTGTAACTTTAAAAGGATGTGACGTCTTGTAATTTGACCTAAGAACAAAACAAAATGGAAATGTTTCAAGATGCAAGTTTCTTGAAGAGTCTTTTGAAGTGTTTTAAAGATGTACTGCATCACAGGGTTCAAAATTGCTTCACATAGATGATGATGTAATTCATATTGGAAGGGGAATTAGCTCTCTCCTTCACTCTTTCACATAGAGGTCAGAGGTCAGGGTCAACTACAAAGCAGCTCCCCTGGAGCTGGTAGTCAGTCAGTGTCTGGTTTAAAAACAAGGAGTGCATGACTTCAATAACACAGGAATGTTTGGACCCCTTCAGTATAAAAGCACATTTTCACAGCTCCAAAAATTCACATTTCCTTTTTCTGATCAGGCGTGGTTAAAATGTCTTTCCTCTATTAAAATGAAAATGTGATGTTCAGTTTAATTTAATAAGTGTATAGGCCTGTGATTCAGTAGGTCATAACTTGCTGGTGTTGAACTTTATTTTATTTATTTCAGCAAAGAGAGAGTAATCATCAGTCAGAGCTCTAAATGATACATGAAGATGTCAGTCAGGTTTTATTCCCAGAGTCAGTACAGATATATAGAAAAACCACCAGACCTCTCACTCGTTTCCTTCAGTAATTTCCTCTGACAGAATAAACATAAACTCCATAAAAGATTAACAGTGAGTTGATCAGTGAAGTCATCCAGTAATGACTTGAGAGGGAATCTCTTGATTAAATGTAATCTCAGTCTGTTTAAAATTGAGGTTCTTCTTTAAATATTTATCTGATATGACTGAAAATAGTGCGATTGTGCATTTGATCCTCCCAAACGCGGTGTTTTGTCGTTCCCTAGTTAATAAACGCCTCGAGCCAAATCTAAAACATTTTGCTGTCAAAGTAATTGACTTTGCTTTTCTTTGCTTTAGTTGTACCTCTAAATAATGAATCACTCGATACAAAACAGAAAGAATGAAAAATGTAGTCTGTGTGGGTGGAACCTCATGTGTCGTATCAAAAGGTTTCAGCTCAAAATAAATAAACTAACTCGGTACCTTTTGAAGCCTGTTTCTGTTGTTGTCATTCTGGTCACTTGAGCAATCCTTTCTCTGAACTGCTGTAAGATGTGACGCTGTGGGAGTGAGTTATTGTAGAAAAGATGGCTTCGGCTTCATAAACACAGAGATAAACTAAATACAGAGTGTAAACTAAATGTGTGAGTCATTGGTGTTGAGGGGAATATTTACTTCCGCTCTACACAAAACATGGAAAACTTGGACTTCAGTACATATTTATTAATGAGCCACATTTCCCGTTATTCCCATTCTGAGATTGTTCAGGACAAATTGAGTATTTTGTCTCCGTCCTTCCTTCTCAGGACAAGAGCAGAGTAGTGTCTCCTATCATTGATGTCATCAACATGGACAACTTCCAGTACGTAGGAGCCTCGGCCGATCTGAAAGGAGGTACAGTACACATGCTGTTCCGTGTAGTTGCGCATTAGAAGCATTTAATACCTGTTGTTCTACTTCATTAACAGTTTTCACTTGAGGCTGTTGTGGCTTTTTCTCACACACAAACACTTCTGCTAAGTGTACACCCAGCATGTTTAGTGTTACTGCGTACTGCACATAAACTGTGTCTTCCACACTGCATGCTGAGTGAACTGGATTTTTATTGATACAATTACTTTTTTGTCCCGTCCTTTGTATTCTAGTATTACAACTTTATACAGTGTCAGGTTTAGAAGTTGTAGTCTCTGTGCTGACACATGAACGCAAGTGACATCAGGCAACTAATGGTAATGACGTTGTCCTTTGGTCCTCTCTGTGTGTGTGTGTGTGTGTGTGTGTGTGTGTGTGTGTGTGTGTTAATGTCTGTAGGTTTTGACTGGAATTTGGTGTTTAAATGGGACTACATGACTCTGGATCAGAGACGAGCCAGACAAGGCAACCCCATCGCCCCCATTAAGTAAGTCATTCACACTCACACATCCACTCTAGCGATCATACACAACAGACACACTTTTGTTTGGCAGTTTCCACTATTTCTACTAATCTCGCTCTTTTCCTCGCTCCATCCACCTGCCCTCTCTCTCTCTCTCTCTCTCTCTCGCTCTCTCTCTCTCTCTCTCCCTGCAGGACTCCAATGATAGCAGGGGGTCTATTTGTCATGGATAAGGATTACTTTGAGCTGCTGGGAAAGTACGACATGATGATGGACGTATGGGGAGGAGAAAACCTTGGTGAGAGCTGCTGAAGTCTAAATGCAAATTCAGATGAGTCACACTGGAGCATGAAGTCAGTAGAATAACAGCAGACAGACGATGGTGGTTAGAAGATGAAAATAAGACACAGTAATAGATGCAGATGAATAATAAATATAAAGGTGAGTGAAAGAAACAAAACAACAGAGTGTGATTAAAAGTGGCAGGTAACAAAAATAAACTATTGTCAGTCTTTACCATTACACTGTAATGTGTTGCACCCCCGACTGTCTCATTCCCGACTATCTGCTTCTAGATGTGACAGATGTGACAGATGTGACAGGAGTTTTACCAGAGGCATTAAAGAAATAGTTTGACATTTTGGGAAAAGCAGTTTTTAACTTGCTTGCGAGAGTTTGATGAGAAGATTGATACCAGAGTTCTCATGTCTGTACTTTAATAGGAAGCTGCAGCCAGTTAGCTTAGCACAAAGACTGGTCTTGTAAGTGTAAAAATAACAATTTGGGGACTTGTGTTCTTGACTATTTATTGAGTGCAGGCTGGTAGTCGGAGTGTTGGACAGAGTCAGGCTTCCCTCTGTTTCCAGTCTTAATGCTAAGCTAAGCTAAGTGACTTGTAGTTTTGTATTCAACATACAAATACGCCTGGCATCGACCTTTTTATCTAACTCTCAACAAGAAGTCTAATCAGTGTATTTCCCAAAATGTCAAACTATTCCTTTAAGTCTTAAACGGGCACACATTTGTAACTTCTTTCTTTTGTCTTGAAAAACAACAGATTTCTGCTCACTTATGAAATGTGCGCTGTCTCTTGTGATGTGTCTCACGCTGTGATCAACTGTGAGATTATTTTGGGTTTGTGTGCCAAGAAAATCCTTTAGTAATTTGGTCGTCGTATTTGGGTAAAAGAGTCTTCTAGATTACAGTTGATCTTTAGAAAATGTCAGTTTTAATGTGATAACTATAGTGCACACAATAGAGATAATTTGCAAACAACACAATGAGAAAATAACAGCTGTGTCTCCCTGTTGCTTTTGTCTGAATTCAGCGGGGAAATAGTCAAGAATCAACAGAATGATTCACGCTTCTCTCGAGACGGCACAATGATTCAGAGCTGGATTGACAATTCAGATACGGATTTACTTGTGTGCTCATTTAAACAGCACTTATTCAAATGCAGACAATGTTGGAGAGGGAAGCAGACAATATCAGCACACTGACAAAAACATTAATGAGGCGCAGACGTCCTGAGTTAACAACCCCACAAGACATCCTACATACTGCTTATGAAAATCCACTGTGATATTTTTATAGAAACAGTTTGTTGGAAGAAATGTGTTGTGACGTCTGTCTGTGTGTGTGTGTGTGTGTGTGTGTTTCAGAAATCTCATTTCGCGTGTGGCAGTGCGGTGGCAGTCTGGAGATCATCCCCTGTAGCAGAGTTGGCCACGTCTTCAGAAAGCAGCATCCATACACCTTCCCTGGGGGCAGCGGGACTGTGTTTGCAAGGTAACACACACACACACACACACACACACACACACACACACACACACACACACACACACACACACACACCAAGCAGGTTAGACACTCATTAACTATACAGGCAACACTCATCTCATTAATTCATTCAATTACTGAAGAACAGTATGTCCCATTCACACATGTTGCATTGCTGCTATTTGTTTAGTATACTGGATATCTTGTGCATCCTTCTAAAGGTGCTCAATACATAATTCAGAGCATTTCTATTGCCTCCACACGGCTCTCAACATGGAGACGGCTTGCAGCTAACGGTGCTAACGACACTAACCGTGCATACATCGGCAACAGTACTGGCAGAGCCAGCAGTGTTTACCTGAGTGGGAACCGGAGCGTGCTGTCGGTCCGGACAGCGTTATCAGTTGTAAGCGACTTGTAGCTTCCGAGAGCAGTGCAGAGCGGCAGATTCGTTCTCTGCTCAGGTAGACATTATTCCACTATATCTTCACATAGCTAATAGTTGTTTGATGCTATTTTAATGCTCTGAAGGTTGTTTAGAGAACCTTTAATGAACCATGAAGTCATAATTACACCTGTTGTGTCATTTATTATTAATGGCTTTCTACTAATAGCAGGGTTGGGGGTTCGATCCCCAGTTCCTCCTGTCCATATCAAAGCGAATAAGCAAATTTCCTTTTAAGTATTAACTAAGTAACTATTCCTTTGAACTAATATTTTCAACATGCCTAGTTGGCAAACTCTAACTGCTGAGGAAGACCATGTGATATGATTGAGAAGCTCTAGAACAGCTGCTAAATGGACCTTTTCTCAACATTTAAGCTGCATCATAATATTACAATAACCAAAATACCAGATGGCATCTAATCTAATATTATATCTGATATCAGTGTGTGGATGTATCGAGCAGCTCTACCAATAATTATTTCTTGTTTGGAAAATATTGTAATCATGATTCATGATGAGTTATTTTTTCATATGGGTTGATTACCCCCCCCCCCCCCCCATACAAAGTGCTTTATACTGAAATTATTTCTGCCGTAGTCACTTATATCATGTACTGTTGTAAACAAATTATTGAGTTTTACGACAACTTTGATAATTAAACCAGTGTTGGATAATTGAAACCAAGCGCCAACAATTAAAAAACAATAAAAAAGAGACGGATTGAGAAAGAATGATCTGTTTTTGCATGTGCTGGCCTTTAGAGCTCTGATAAATGTGATAACATAATCGGTGAACATTTGTAATGGGAAGCATGAACCATGGAAAGATATGGATCTCTGCTTTGAAACCGTCTCCAACCACAAGTAACCACCCCTGGAAAAGAGCCCGACAAACTATCTTTGGAATTAGCTCGTCTCTATTTAAAGCTGGTGTCTGAAATGGTCACTCTGAGATGCTGAGTGACATTTCTGATGCCAGCTGCAGATGAAAATGACCAACAGGGAAGTTTAACATAGAAATAAACCCTTCGACGCACAAGTAAAGAGCACTGAATTCTTAATAATACTTTTTTGCACTGAGATAATTCTTATGAATTGTGAATGGACCCTGAGCTGGATGAAACCGAAAAGAGACGACTCCAGTGGATATGAACTTCAACATTCGATCAAACGGTCTCAGAGCTTATTATATCGTGCTGGCTGTGGATGTGTCTCTGCCATCTCAGCTTAGACGCCTCCTGTGGTCCACATTTCTGAAGTCTTAAAAGTAGTTGCATCACCCTTTCCGACATTTCCAAATATAATTTATTAATTGATGGGTGCAGTGGTGTTCTCTTGTATCAGCCTCAACAATGGAGACTTGCCATGCAGAACAGCTTCATCTGTGCTTTGAGGCTGCTTCATTGTCTATCCATTCAGTGTTGAATAAAGCCCCAGAAACCCTCCTTGTGTTTGCTGTTGGTGACCGTGTGGAGCTACGAGACAGCGCCTCTTTTGCCTGCTTGGATGGCTTTATAATCAATTTCCAAATATTGTGTATATTGGACATGTGGAGACGGGACCATCTTACAATCAATGTGAAGAAAATCTCCTCCAAACCTCATAAATCAGTCGTATAAGTTCCCTCTGGGTACGCTGCCTACAGCATGTTGCTGGGGAGCAGATGGATCAGGATTAAATACAAAGATTTCTGCATAAGCTGAAGCTAGTTGCATATTGAAAATGGTAGATACTGTCGGGGTGACGGCCCCGCCATCTGCATTTTGAGTTCACCGATGTTCAGAGGCGAGTGTTGATGGTTTTGGGGTCTTTTAGTCCAGTAAATGGATGTTGGAAATGTCTGGATGTTCATTCAGGCAAAACTACTCCTTAATGTTTGAAACTGAGACATTCACTGCACCCAGACGTTCACTGTGTTGATGAATCCTGTCTGAGCAGCAAAACACAGTTTCACTGCTGGCTTGTTTGTAAGAATTACCATTTTCTATTGATTACACTATAGTCAGTTATTTGTCTTGTGTCACAGACAAAAGCAATGCAGGCAGCTTTTCCTTAAAGGCGTGTCACCACAGAGCCACGTTGAAGCTTCACAGGTACAGGCTCTTTACTTGGCTGGATTTGACGAGTCTTTGCAGTCACAACTTCTTCAAATGTTGTCAGCTGTCTCATGATAATAAAGATAGGAGCTGAAATTAACAATAATTTTCATCATCGATTTAATCTGACAATTACGTTCTTGATTAATCTTTTCGTCTAAAAATACTGTCAGAACCTGAGGTGACATCTTTGATTCTGCTTATTATCACTAGAAACAACACAAGCATCAAATCCTCACAACTGTGAAGCTGGTTTTGTTTGTTTTGTTGCTTTAATAAACGACTGAAGCAATTAATTCAAATGGCTGCTGATTAATTGTACTGCCAATCAATTGATGAATCACCTCTAATGAAGTTAGCGTGATAACTTTGCTGTTCACCATGCCAAGTGAATATCCTCCCAAATGTGGAACATGGACCTTTTTACCCAGTAATGCCAACGCAGTAATCCTACTTCATGAGACAGAGCCCAGGTAAATAAAACAGTGCAGCTACAAGTGTTGACTTGCTTCAATGAATGTGTATTCTAACAGTCAAAATCAGTCAAACATGAACACACAGACATGATAGACATATTTTTATATTCAGTATGCTCCTTTTAACTCCAAAACTTGCCTGAGAATCGTGTTTTTAAAATTGTCTTCAGTATCAAAGTAATCCAGCGCCGTCTCAACTTTATCTGAGCCCACTGTGTCCGACTTTGAAAACCCCTGTTTTAGAAAGAATATCAAATTGTGATTAATTCTGACTCCAGCTGACAGTACTGAGTTACATCATCAAAACAAAGGCACAAAAATGACATGTCTGGTTACAGCTCAGGGGCTGTCCTCGACCAAAGAAATATTTAGTCAACTAACACTCAATTTTGTCGACTAATTGATTACTTGATTTAATCGACAGACTTGTAAAACTGAATTTTTTTCAAAGATTCACACAAAAGCACCACTTTAAATCTTATGTTTACCAGGGATGTGCTCATTAGTTTCTCGCAATTAAGTCATTCAGCGTGGAAAATGCATAAAAAATGTCTAATTGACTAAAGAAATCAGCAGCCCTCCACAGCTCCCATGCAACTTTGACTCCGCCCGCCACGTACCGTTATCTTAAATCTGTCTCTCTGTCCCTGTTCTTCCATCTCTCTGTCTCATTCTCTTCTTCTATCTCTCTCCTGCTCTTTGTTTTAATTTCCTTTTCCAACCTGAATTTGCCTCACCTACTCTCGGTTTCATGTCTCTTTTTGTCTGTCCTCCGTCACCCTCCCCTCATATTCCTTTTCTCACCTGTCTCTCAGGAACACGAGGAGAGCAGCAGAGGTGTGGATGGACGAGTTTAAAAACTTCTACTATGCGGCCGTCCCCTCGGCGAGAAATGTCCCCTACGGAAAGTAAGTACCATGAAGTATGAGCCCGACAGGAGTCAGACAGCATAATGTAGCTAGATCATAAAACGACAAAAGCAGCCACGTGAATGGGCATACTAATTAGATTGCCAATTAGCAGCATGTCAGCTGTGAAAGAAGTCAGCTACTCCTGTCGTTGAAGTGACATGAGGCAGTTAATGTGGCTTAAAAGAGGGCAAAAGTCAAAAGACTGTCGTTATTATTTGACGTGCTGAAGGGATTAGTGTTAGATTATGACAGCATACGTCAAAGCAAAAGAAAATGATGGACGTGCAACGCATTGGTAAAGAGGATCCATATTAAACGGGCTAGTTATACTTTTATCTGTATACTAGCTGACTGCTGCTGTGTGCCTTTTCACCCTTTTTCCACTTTTCTCAGAATAGGCCACACAAAAATAAGTCCTCTGACATCCATGCAGTGCAGCTGGACAAAGATAAAAATGCTCATTATGTGACCTTGTGGGAACACTCCTGTCATCTTCCTCCAGTGCCAGCCTCAGCGGTTATTTTCCCCTCGGCCGCCACTATCTGCCCTAACAGAGTGGCTATAACTTAATCAATGTTGGGGAAACGCTTTGAGAACCACAAGTGATCAACCCTCTAACGCTCTCTCTCTCTCTCTTTCTCTCTCACTCTCACTCTCTCTCCGTCTCAGTATCCAGAGTCGTTTGGAGATGAAGAAGAGATTAGAATGCAAGCCATTCAAATGGTACCTGGAGAATGTCTACCCTGAACTGCGGTAAGAAAATGATAGCATATTATGTTATATTACAGGGTACATGGTATGACACAATCTATGATATTATGAAACAAGACCTAAATGGCACTTAAGAATACCTCCCACCTGAGTTTCAGTAATACGAGGGCTTGGTTTGTAAGCGACCACAGCTCTGCCAGGAGCACCAGTGTGCCTGTGATCTCCTGTGTGCTGTGATCTGATGTTTCATTCTTTAATAAGACTCACAAATGACTGTGGTGACACTAATGACTAACCCGTACTAGCAATTATGCCTCTGGCACATTATTACATTTTGGCTGGTTTGCAATTTGTCACTTGTTTGAATGAAATTAATAATGTATAAATGTAACAGATCCTAATTTCAGATGTAATTGGGTTATATTCTCCTATTTGTAAGAAGAAAATGGTGCAAAAACATTGTTCTCTCTCTTTAGCTCACCCTACTTCTGTCCTCTTTAGTTTTACCTTTCACTATCCACTATCCAATAATAAAGCCTTAATATCTTTATGGATTTGATACGATCATGATAGAGTAAACATTTTAGCAACACAGTGTTTGTGTGTGCTCAGAGTCCCAGACCACCAGGACATAGCGTTTGGAGCGTTGCAGCAGGGAGGAAACTGTCTGGACACTCTGGGTCATTTTGCCGACGGTGTGGTGGGTGTCTACGAATGCCACAACGCCGGGGGAAACCAGGTAGCGTTACCACAACGACACACACAGGTCAGCTTGTCAATTTCTTTGCTCTAAAGACACCTTGGTAGTAAGTGGTGGCACTAGTGGTGAGGGCACATGGAGTATGTCATAGGATTCTACTATTAAAGGTCTATTGGTGCACAAAAGTTGAGTTTCATTAGCAAGACTGTAGTCTCAAACAAAGGTCAAGTGAGACTCAAAACCAAGAGTTATCCTTATTCTGCAGTAAAAGTAAAAAGTGAATATCATTACAGTTAATACATGTAGTCTGTCAGTCAAGCAGCATACTTGCACACTTGCAACTTTCATACAGAACATCTGTATGGAAATATCTTAACTTTGGTTGTGTGTGTGTGTGTGTGTGTGTGTGTGTGTGTGTGTGTGTGTGTGTGTGTGTGTGTGTGTGTGTGTGTGTGTGTGTGTGTGTGTGTGTGTGTGTGTGTGTGTGTGTGTGTGTGTGTGTGTGTGTGTGTGTGTGTGTGTGTGTGTGTGTGTGTGTGTGTGTGTGTGTGTGTGTGTGTGTGTGTGTGTGTGTGTGTGTGTGTGTGTGTGTGTGTGTGTGTGTGTGTGTGTGTGTGTGTGTGTGTGTGTGTGTGTGTGTGTGTGTGTGTGTGTGTGTGTGTGCCTGCATAGGCTTGTACCAGTGTGTTTGTGTCTGCAGCAATAGTTCCTTCCTAAAATAGAATGACAGGTGTAGTGATCTCTCTGGGAAAACTGGAGTCACATAAAGTTAAAGTTACCCCCAATCATTTTTGCATTATTGCAAAACTTGCCACATGAGTGATTTTTTTTTTTTTCTTCATTTTTAAAACCTAATTTTACTGCCTCAAATCTAGCTTGAAATTAACCAACGCTTTTTTTAATTAGACATGTAAATGACAATGCGGCTCTTTAGGCAATATGCTTTGAGGGGGCATGTATTGATGCTCGCTAATAATTCTTCCTGTGGGTGTCAGTTATGCTGTAGAGTACGATATCACACAGACATGAAGTCACCCAACCCCACCTCTATTATCTATTGTTATCAGTGCAGTACAAACATTAATAGAGCAACAGTGTCTTACATTTCATCTAAGACGTACTGGATCAGCCAATCTGATGAAGACGTCCTTTGTTTGATTAATGCTGCTGTTACTCATAGTCTTAGCTGGTTGTCACAAGTAAGAAAGTTGACTTAAAAATGTTTCAAAAAAGTTTGCGAACTTTGTTTTTTTCAGCTTGAACAGTTATTCAGCTATCAAGCATTCTTTCTGGATTGATGTTCTTACTCTTGATGTGCTGAGCTTCAACATGTGCTGTAAAATAAAACGTCAGATATTATTGATTATATTGGCCACTAGTCCATACAAAACGACTAGGATCATTGTTAGCGCAGGACACCCCTAACCCCATTATGTGGACATGCAGAAGTGCGTTTATACTAATGTTTTTATCCATTTCTTTGAAGGAGTGGGCCCTGACGAAAGATAAGTCAGTCAAACACATGGACTTGTGTCTGACTGTGGTGGACCGAACGGCCGGCTCCCTCATCAAACTACAAGGCTGTCGAGAGAACGACAGCAGACAGGTAAAAACACCCATTTACCAGAGCTCTACTCTCCCTTGCAAAGTAGAACCAATACCAATGCACATTTGTAACATTTCTATACGGTTTATGTCATGACATTGTTGTGTCTCTCCAGAAATGGGAGCAGATTGAGTCCAACTCGAAGCTTCGTCACGTGGGCAGTAACGTCTGTCTGGACAGCCGCAGCGCCAGGCTGGGCGGACTCACTGTGGAGGTCTGCAGCCCGAGCCTCAACCAACAGTGGAAGTTCACCCTCAATTTACAATCATAGGGGGCACTACCAACCCTGGAAGAGCTGGATAATGGATAGAGACACCAACAGACTCTGAAACACGGAGAAAGACAAACTTGATGGATAAATAGATCCCTCTCGCTCCTCCTCCTCAGAGGTGCTGCCAGTCACGTCTATACACCTCTCCCCCAGCCTCACTCCTCCCAAGATAACAAAGAGCCACACCTACTGGGGGAGGGGCTTGTAGACCATAATGGAGTAAACGGAATTTGGTGGATGGATGGTGACAGTGATGATCATGATGAGGATAAAAGCGATGAAGAGGCTTTCCATCCAAACTACATACCTCAGTGTTTTTTCATTGGTGGTTCCAGAGGCTGATTTTGTTCTTTTACTTTCTTTAAAGCTGGTGAGGTAGAACTCTTTTTACTTTGTAATTGTTTTATTTTATTATTAATATTTTTTATTTCTTGCTGTTAACTCTTCGCGGAGGTTTCGCAGGAGATTTTTTCGTTCTCGAAAGAATAGGACGTTGGTGGTGTTGCTCCTCTCCGGTGCTCTCTCTCTCTCTCTCTCTTTGTGTCACCACACCGAGCTAAAGCTTGGGCCTCGAGCTAGAGTCTGTAACGGCAGATGGAGGCTTCAGGTTGCGGTTTCGGTGAGGTTTGGGGTGTAGAGGGACGTGAAGGGAGGAAATGGACTCGAATCCTTGAGCTGTTCCTCTGGTTTACCCTCATTTGTTCACAGGATCAACAGAGAAAAGAGAGGCAAAGTGGAGAGAAGAATGCTGGGATTTCTACTTTAATTTCTACACAGTTTTTCTACAGATTGTGTCTTGGGGAGGGGGTCCAGGGAGGAACTTCTCTGCTTTGGATGGGGCCTGACACCGGTTTGGTTTGGCCGGCCAGGAAGTGTCTTGAAGCCACCCCTCAGGATTTACTGTTTGTCGTCCGGCTGTAGCACTGGCTGCCACAGCATCTCCACTTCTACACCAGTATGTCTCTAAACAAACAATACACAGAAAAAAAAATCTCTTAACAAAAATCACTTTTTTGTTGTTTACTTTTGTCAAAAAAAAAAAAAATGGAACCAAATTTCGAATGGATGTTTTTGTGTTTGAGGAATACCAGATGAGTGATTAAAAGATTTTTTTTTTCTTTCCATACTCTCGCTGCTCTCTAACTGCTCCCTGTGGAGCAGCTCAGTTTCCACATCTTCTTTTCCTGCACCGATAACTTTCTTTGCCTGTGTCTAATCTTGCCATTGTAGGAAGGTTGCTGTCTAATAATCACACCCAAACAGGAGTTAATGTTGCAGCTTTTCCCCTTGAGGTAACAGGCTGCAAAAGGATAATTGTAACATTCATAATATACTTTCAACATACACCTGCCTGCTCTTGCATGGCAATAGAAGGAAACACCAGCGCTCATATGTGGCTACCATTTCGACGCGGTCCCACTTGTTGACGAGAGTAAAACCTTGCTTATTCCGGTCTGTGAACAGATATCATGCAAAAAAGAAAAACGGTTTCCTGGCCGTAGTCGAACTATAAAATGTGCATGCACAAAGCTCCTTCTAGCTGCATTCATCACCAACCAGCTTCCACAGTTACACTCGGTTAGAAGTGGTTCCCATCAACATGTTTTTCTTTTCTTCATCGTGCCTGTTAGATGAGCCATCTGTTCAGAAGTTTGAAAACTGCAATAAACCAGGTTTTACTGTTTCTGCTTGAGGTGATCAGGTTTTTTTCTGATTGCACAAGCAGGACTGCTCAGTATTGGCTGATACAAAGTAGTAATGAGAACACTTGTTGTTTATTTTGGCGAGCTACTTTATAGCAACAAGATTTCAGTGTCACCAAGCAGCATTGTGCCACTTCATGGTTCTTTGTTACCTGAAAGTGTTACTGATACCATTTCCAGTACACGTACAGGTTTGCTATAGTTCATTACCTGATGCCTGTTGTGCATCTTTGCAACTCTAGTCTGTCCTGGGCTTCAACATGGGTTTGTCTTAACTGCTATGATCCTCTGTACCTTTATTCACTGATGAGTAATGATGGTATAGTTTGGGGGAAATTGTTTGTCATTAAAGTTTGGAGGGACTCATCACTTGGCAACAACAAACACCAAATATCTTTGGTGTTTGACTGTACAACAGAAATGGCTTATAAAAGTCACATCCTTTATTCCTGAGTTTATTCACAGAAGAAGATGCAGCCTCAAGTGTTCTTTAATGTCAAATCTCTTCGCTGTTTCTCAATATTTCTCTCCATCTCTCACATTCACGTCTTTACCTGTAAATGTTGATTTCTTTGTTTTACTGTATTACCAAAACGGACAAAGACAGCTGATCATGCTTGATGTGCTGTCTGATACTTTTCCCTCCTCTGTTCCATCACTTTGTTTGTTTTCTGCCATTTTGTTCCTTGTACCTGATGTTTGCCTTTTTCTTAAACATTCACACGACTGTAAGCCGAGTGAGCGGAGTTGAGAAGGTCAGCTAAGACTGCAGCCGGTTGAAAAGCCTATCCTGTGACTTGACAGGTCGCTGCATTGTGCTGCGAGGCACAGGACCCGAGGGTGAGCCTAGATGTGAGGAACGTTTCTGTGGCCAGACTCAAAGGCCCAAATCTGGTTTCAGGTTCCAGTTAGAGTTCTGCAGAAAGAATGTGAAACATTCTCAGTTGTGTCTTAATTTCTCAACAATGTTTAAAATCAATAATTGTAGAAGCTGATTGGAATTTATGGTGTAAATTTTCCTCAATTTAGCATCCAAACAGTGGTCTCATCAGAGGCTTCGGTGGACCGCAGCATATGTCCCACGCATGTTGTAGATCTAACAGCTGTTTGAGCCTGATGGGTGTAAACTTGATGATAATTTATAGGGCAGGTCTGAGGTTTGGGATTTCTTCAGATACGTTGGATGTAGGTACTATCATTGTTTGTATCAGTTATTCCTTTACATCTCCTTGATATGTTTGATAAGAGTTTGTCAGGTCTTGACCTGGTAATAGGGTACATACACAAATGTTCTCTCCTACCTTGATGTCTTTTTGACATCAAACTGTTTGGCAATCCTCAAGTATTAACATTTGGCATCAAATTTTGATGCTTAAATGTTCTTGATGAGAACCTCACACTAGAAGGTATCAAAGTATCTGGCCCTTGTCCCTGTTATGTTTTTGTGTGGTGTACAGCGCCCTCTATTGTAATACTTCTTGTTAACAAGTAAAGAACCACAACAGGAAAGAAAAAGGGACTCAAGGTAGGAACTTTCTGATGCACAATGCACCACTGAGAGTTTCAGACAATTTTTCTTTTTGTCTTAGTTCTATTGTCATTAAACTGTAAACAGGCAGTACGAACTGAGCAGGCAGGAGAACCAAACCGCACACACCCGAGCGACCAGGGCAATACTGTCTGCTACAACGGTTCAGATATGTTGTTAAAAGCCTTTCATTTTTAAACCAGTCTTATTCTTGTGAAGTTGAAGAGATTGCTATCTTACTTTTTATTATTTCTATATTATGCGCAGAGGAAACGACTGTAATAATTAAGTAGTCCAGCGCCTCAGTTTGATTGGATGATTAAATGTTTACATCTTTAGCACAATGTGCCAAAGTTTTCCTTCCTGGTTAAAAGTCTTTGGAAATGCAGATTGAGACGCAGAGAACTCTTTGCAAATTTGCGGATAGTATATGTGGTGTATTTCATTCTTCTTCCCAGTCTCGGTTAGACCTGCAGGACATCCCGGGGCGAGGACATCTCTTAGCGGTTGGTGTGGTGTCCGTCTTATATAGGGGCATCTTTATCTGCACTAAAAGGGGGGCGTATAACTGAACACCAGTCAGTGAACAACAGCGTGTTCCCCCCCCTGAGCCAGTAGGACTTTGATCATACTCATTGTGTTTTGAAGGAAAACAATCAATGGCTTAATTTGATGGACTTTAACAAGAAAGGAGGTGTAAAGGTCAAGCTTTGTGTTCTCTCAGCTTTTCCCTCAAACAAGCAGAGTTAAGTCATGATTTTTCCTAACAAAAGATATGTCTTCCCCCTTCAGCCCACCTTAAATCCCCTTTTAGGATTAACCGAAGAGCCCTCTCTGATATGTGAAAAGCCCTGCTGAGACTTCCAGCTCAGGACTGCTTAAGCTCCTCCATCTTTTGCTACGAGTGACTGTAACGTTGTGCGTGTGAGTCGGGGCATAAGAGGGACTTTACACGCACATGAGACAAAATACTGTATAATCAACCAGTAAAGACAGATAAAAAGGTGAAATAGTATTCAATGATTTAAAGGGGTGATGGTGCATTTTCTAAGAGGAGAGTGGCTTCATTGAACGACCGTGGTGGAGGATATGGCACGAGGGGTCACACATGTAAAAGTGTATATTTTTGTATATACCTACATCAGTGTGTGTGTACACAGTATGTACATATATACACAGTGTACTCAGCTGCAGTTCCTAGTTTTGTTGTCAGACTGTACAGCGCTTCTAACTGTCCCCTGTTTTATAGATACTGCAGAAATTCAACTTTGAATGAGGAGAAATTATTAACTTAAATAAATGCATTTATATATATAAAAACTGAGCCGTGTCGAGTATTTTGGTCCGCTTCAGTGGTCGATGGTGTGAGCTCACGATGGATACTGTACAAAAACACAAACGTACCCAGAGTATATATATCGACGTGTCTGTTGGTCTGTTTCACTTCTCACAGTAATGCAGCTGTGGAGCTGGACCACTACCTGCAATAACCTCCAATGCAAATTGCGTTTTACATGTATTCTGAACCTTTAATATTTAAAGAAGGATCTTTTTTCCATCCATCTGTCAAATATTGTTGATCTGGTTTGGATCTTATGAGTGAATAGCAGCCTGACCTCCAAACATTATCTTGTGTGAAGTATGCAGCATTTTGGGCGTTAAAACCTTGATGGACCTTTTTAATTAATGAATTACATGGCATCATATTGTTGTCCTAATACCCACATAATACACTGTACAATATCCTGTTATGAGTAATCTAAATTTCTGCTAATGGGTAATATTTCCTGGGCAAAAGCCATATCGTTAATGTAGTGACACATTGTGCATGTTTGGTCCCAAATAGTATTTTGTACCAACTGGAGAAGACAGCCGAGGTTCTTTACCGAATCATGATGTTCCTCTGAGATAACATGAAAAACAAAGGTATGTGGAGATCACTTTATGTGATTGTTGAACATCTCTTTTCAAAACCATGCCGCTGTAACAGTTTGCACTCTTCTGGGAAGGTTTTCCAAAAGACTTGGTCACCTGGCTGCAGAGATTTGCCCCGTACGTGCATTAAGGTTGGACACTGATGTTGGACGATGAGGCCTGGCTCACAGTCAGTGTTCCAGTTCATCCCATTGGTGTTGGATGGGGTTGAGATCAGGGCTCTCTGCAGACCAGTCAAGATCTTTAAACTCAGAAAACCAGACCTTTCTTTGTTCACAGGGTCACTGTAGTATTGGAACTGAAGAGGACCTTCTGAACTATTGTTACGGGACTACTGTTGTCCCTTGGCCAGATGCTAAATTAGCCATTAACACAACAATAAAAACAAATGGAAAATTAGAACAAGCAAAAGCAGGTAAGTTAAGTCAGCAGGCAGTTAAAACATGACATCATAGAATCACACATTACAGAGAAGACATAGGCGAGGTCAAATTAGAAGGGACACAATCTCACAAATGTTGACAAAAAGCCAAGCAAATGAGAGCAGACGAGGCAAGTATATAATGAATTGCTTTCCATAACAGTGCAGACAGCTAGCACACAGTGGTGGATGGTAACTAGGTACATTTAAGTGTTCCTTTATGGTTTGAGAAAATGCTCATTCTTAAGCTAAATAAACACTTTAAAAACCCTCTTGGATCAGCTGGAAAATGCACCATCACGAAGCTGAAAACTGTTTTTCAGAGCTCAGGAAAACTTGTTAGAGATGCATGGTTCTCACACGACAGTGACGCTACAAACATATGATGATCTTTGGAATATGATGCATCGCTGTAGTAGTAGTTAATATTAATACAGAAACACCATATACGGTATAAAAGTGGAGAGGGACCATTTTACTGCACATTGACTACTTTTCATACCTTAAGTACATTTGCTGATACTACTTTTTTGGGGGGGTTTGATTGCAGAACTATTACTTGTAGTGGAGTATTTTCACAGTGTGGTACTAGTACTTTTACTTAATTTAAAGATAATGCAGGTGTATAAACCAATATCCCCTGAACAAACACAAGCCCACACTTACTCTCACACGCACACACATGCACTCATATGCACACACTCTAACACATCGACACAATCACATTCTCTTTTCTTGTTTGTAATGTATTGACATATTTCATATCTTGTGAAAACATCTTGTCAATAATATTTTACGTAGTCATATCTTATGCATATTAATTTGATGTTCTCTGTAATATATATATTAATATTAATAATAATTTTAATATGATATAGGTGTGGAGGCTTCAATGAAGCCCAGTTGGCTTTCTGCCTCTTCCTGCACCGTGATATTATTTATTTCAGAATCGTTTATTGCCAAGTACGTTACACATACAAGGAATTTGTGCAATAATCGAGAGATAATTTAAAAATAGAACAAACAAACGGATAACAGCACATAACAGTATCTCTGTTATGTTTGTTTATTTTTATTGTATTCTTTAAATTGTGCAAATAAACATCTAAACATCTAAATACTTTGTACACAGACATCGGGAGCCCTACATTCCCTCGTGCTTGTACTTTACACATACTTGTACACTACTTGTTCGTCCGTATCGTCGCCTCTCCAGCAGGGGGCGATGAGAGCTACACCGAACAGAGGGGGCCGGAGAAGAAGAAGACGGGACTCGGGCACAGAAGGTTTTATAGCACCCAGTAGACGTGCTCAGGTGGTGCACGGTAGTATCTGAGTGAGGAACCGTAAACACAACAGTGAAAACCATGAAGAACGAGGGAATAGAGGGCACGGAGAGGTTCCTGAGCCCGGGCAGCGGCAGAGGCCTGCGGGCGGTGAGGCACTTCTCTGTGGGTGAGGTGGTGTTCGCCTGTCCTTCCTACTCCTACGTGTTAACGGTGAATGAGAGGGCAGCGCACTGCGAGCACTGCTTCAGCAGGTAACATCTCACCTCTCTGAAACAGCTGACACACACGCAAAACAAAACACCAAATGTGACGGTTAACCTATCTCCAGGCTGGTGTGTTTTATTTTGTAAGCCGAGCTTCAAACGGAACAAAGGGAGCGACGTGTCCAGTTGAACGCTGGCTAACCTCCTCACGAGCTAGGTTAGCTCGTGAACCTCTGGACACAGACCTTTTAATATGGGTCAGTGCGGGTGAGACGGCTCACCTGACTGACACTGCAGCATGGCTTTGTTGCACTGCAGATTCAGACACCTGCTTCCCTGTAGTCTCACTGATGAGTCTATTAATATATGCTAGCACACGGTCTTAAATAAGCTACTCATAATCACAGGCAGAAGAAGAAGTATTCAGATCTGTACTACCACAATGTAGAAATACTCTGTTGCAAGTATTGCATTTAAAATTACACTCAAGTAAAAGGATACAAATATAAGCATCACAATAAAAGTGTTCTTCATGCAGAATGACCCATTTCAGGATCATATGTAATTAATTATGAGTGATGCATTCATGTGTTCATCACCTAAGAAAAGGTGTCCACTGCTGTGTATCTTAACTTTTGTATTAACATATTTGTTTGAGTTATATTTTGTATTAAGAATCAGAATCTGCAATGCAGCCAGTGATTTAAGTTCTCAATTTAATGTAATGGAGTATAAGTAAAACATTTCCCTCTGAATTGTAGTGAAGTAGAAGTATAATGTAGCATTACTATGGAAGTACTCAATCACAAATACCTTCAATTTGTGCTTAAATACTTGAGTAAATGTACTGAGTTACATTACACCCCTGATCACAGGTATTGTGCTCATTAAAAGGAGTACTTTCATACACACATGCCTGCTACCCACACTGCTGTTCAGGTTTTTAGAGCAGTAAAAGGTTAGGGGGCTATATATAGTAGAATATTATAGTTCTCCATGAGTCCCAAGAGAGGAGGAGCCTAGAGAGGAGAAGGCCAGGGGTGCATGTGTGTGTGTTGGGTGGAGGACGTGTGTACATTTGCTCATGTACAGTCAGAAACACGCTGTCTCTTTGTGTGTTAGTGTTCTTTAATCAGACTATTCTTTGACTGGAAATGTTTATAGAAATAGCTAGGAATGTAATGTGAAAGTCTTCTTCTAATGCATATGGAGTGGTTATGAATGAAATTAAAGTTTTGGCAACTAATGAACTTCTGTTTGTGTTTGAGCTTATGTTTTGTGCATGTGTGCGTCCAACCCTCTGTCACAGGACTGAAACAAACCTGAATGTCTGTCTCATTCACCATCAGTTTAACTAATATATATATACCTAGCATCTAAACACAGCGGGACAAGAGTTATGTCAGTAAAACGGTTAAATGTATAGTCCCACGTCAATCAACTGAAAGGCATCAGGTGAAGAAGTCTCTACACAGGAAGACGTACAGCCTGTTATTTCATGTAGATGAATACTATTGAATCCTACTGACCGAATGTTACACCGGTCCACTTATCTCGGCGGTAATGGAGGAACGTGTTGTGTGTCTTCGTGTCATTACAGGAGAGAAGACCTTTTCAAGTGTGGCAAATGTAAGCAGGCCTACTACTGCAATGTTGACTGTCAGGTAAGAGTCTATCCTGCACTTTCATGGAGGGCTTGTGTAGTTATTGCGTGTGATTATGTGCCATTTGATCTTACTCCTGGTATTTGCAAATTGAAGGACAAAGAGAGAGCAAGCCTATGAGTATTTTTAGAAATTTAGCAGATGACTTATTTTTTGGTGTCACATGTGAGTCTTTTGTGTGCATCCATACGTGTAGCGACGTGTGTGTTAGAGAGATAGAGACACAGAGAGAGAGTCTGGGGTACAAGGAGCAATAATTTATGGATGATTTGCTTTGTGACGATAAAATAATTTAGCATCCATTGTGTTCATTGAATTCTCTCTTTTCTTCTCACATTCTTGCTTTTTGTCTCATGTATTGTCCTGTTGAATGGGATGACTTGCTGTAATATCGGAGTGTGTGTGTGTGTTTCTACAGAGAGGCGATTGGCCCATGCATAAGCTGGAGTGTGTAGCTATGTGTGCCTACGGGGAGAACTGGTGTCCATCAGAGACTGTCAGACTGGTGGCTCGAATCCTCATGAAACAGGTAAATGTTCCAACATGCCGTGTGAGAATGTGACAGAGAAGTGAACACAGCGTTTAATACATTTAAAACAAACTTTAAAGAAGATAAAGAGTCAAATAATTGAAGTGGCTGGCCTGATGATAAGTTCATTTTATGGGCTGGACCACATTTTATGCAAAGAACCAGCTGCAATGTGAACATGTTGCTCCTGAAGCCTGAGCTGCTGTCATCCCTTTGTGCTCAGCAGCTGCGGTACCCTCATAGCGTCTTAATGACTCCTTAATTGGCCTGAAAGTCTTTAACAAAACCATTTGGTATAATAAGGTAAACATTGA
The DNA here is from genome assembly GCA_032191485.1 of Leptoclinus maculatus. Taxonomy (NCBI): domain Eukaryota; kingdom Metazoa; phylum Chordata; class Actinopteri; order Perciformes; family Stichaeidae; genus Leptoclinus; species Leptoclinus maculatus. The sequence goes on along the minus strand of JAVDOI010000001.1, from coordinate 30,151,877 downwards.
GAAAGGAAACTTTGGTTATTTAGTATTTTATTTTCATGATATGGCGTTTTTTGACTGAAATAACTCTCGTGTTGCAGAGAGTCACAACAGAGCGCACCCCTTCAGAGAGGCTGCTGCTGCTCAAAGAGTTTGAAGCCCGTAAGTAGATGTGTGTGCGTGTATGTTTAGTTACATGTGTGTGCATTTTTAGTTACACTGTGTGTGTGTGTGTGTGATTTTTCTGTGTCTGCCGTTATAGCAGTGTGTCTATTAATATCCTCTCTGTAGCCTCCAGTCCTGATTCTGTCTCTTTTTATTCACAAAGTCTGCAGAGCTCTGGGATTTAAATCCCCAGATTCTGGATGCTGTAATTTCATGTTCTCTACCCTCCTTTAAAAACTGCTGCCATTGTGCCCTTGGGCAAGGCACGCAACCCTCTTCTCTGGGAGACTGTGGTTGTACTGAGAAGCTCTAAGTGTTAACATATCTACTCCAAATACTTTGTCAGCAAGGAGGCTAAACACTGTCCAATTTTAGATTCATATACTGAGTTGATTAAAGAGTGTATTTGTCAAAACACACTAAAACCAGTCTGCTCCATGCAGGTGGCCACAAACTCTGTTCTCTGATCCATTTAGTATTATCATTTAGTCTGAGCTGTTGTTGCAGCCTCAGATGTGTCATCAGAGGATTGTCACAGAATTAACCTTCACACCTGTCTCTCATGCACACAAAGCAAATCAGTGACCAACTGCTGCCTGCTGCCACGAGAGAGAGAGAGAGAGAGAGAGAGAGAGTGTGTGTGTGTGTGTGTGTGTGTGTGTGTGTGTGTGTGTGTGTGTGTGTGTGTGTGTGTGTGTGTGTGTGTGTGTGTGTGTGTGTGTGTGTGTGTGTGTGTGTGTGTGTGTGTGTGTGTGTGTGTGTGTGTGTGTGTGTGTGTGTGTGTGTGTGTGTGTGTGTGTGTGTCAATGACACATGGCTCATAGCAGTGGTGTATTCTACACCTGCTGCTCACACTGAATGGTTCTTCTATGAAACAACAACAAAAAAACATACTGATTTAATTCTGGATGAATAACTTCATGTTTTATCTCTTGTCTTTATTGGATACCTGTGCCAGTGTTTTTCATTTTCCTTTTAGTAATCCCTCTTTTCTCTAAATTAGAAGCACAACCTCAAACACAAACTAAAAGTCTGATTTCCAGCTAGTGGCTCAATAAAGCTCCAATGTTTATCACAACTCTCTCTCTCTCTCTCTCTCTCTCTCTCTCTCCCTTTTTTTGTCTTTATTCTTTCTTTCCATCCTGTCTATTTATTGTCTCTTCTTCTTTTAATGTCCGTCTCTGATTGCCTTTTCCAGATTTAGATAAGATGGACGCTGAGAAGGACGAGTTGAACCAGGCGGACATAGCAGCGCTGCACCACTTCTACTCCAGACACATCAGTGACCTCCCCGATGAACAGGCTCTCACTGAGCTCTTTGCACAGGTAAAGCTGGATACAACACGTCCTCCCCACCTACAAATCCACTGTTAGAAGGATCCAGGATCTGAGGTTGGGTGTGTTCTCTTACTGTCGTGTGATTGGTAAGGGCACGTAGACAGGTGTTGACTTTTTTTTTGGCAACATACACAAGATTTAGACACACAGTGTGCAAATACCTTTTTGCTTAACGCATGCTTGTGTTCATACATCCTTTAATCTTCAGGATCTGTGTCACACAAACACACTGGGCCTGTCTGTTTAGCTCTACAGCGGTTAGCTCTTTAATTTGAACCGTCTGTCAGTGCTGCTTCGCCAAGCTACACCAACAGCTACATTTAATCTCCACTACCGGATTTCCTCCTCCTCCTCCACAGTGGAGGGGGGGGGGGGGTTCCAGCACATGTTAGTGGAGGGTGATACCAGTTGTAATATCATATTACTCACCATGCTGTTCTCTGTCGCTGTCTCCACCTGTTTGTTTGTGTCTTCCCTTCTTTCTGACTTGCTCTGTCTCTCCTTCTTTCTCATGTTTTCTTTCCTTCGTGTCTCCAGGTTAACTGTAATGGTTTCACCATAGAGGACGAAGAGCTCTCCCATCTGGGATCAGCTGTTTTTCCTGAGTAAGTAGTTTGTGTCAACACGTCATCATCGTTCAACAGTTTATCCCATTCATCAGGGTTTTTTACTCTACTGATTAAGTTTGTCAACATATTAAAATCAACTGATTATTTCTTGCTGTTCCTCCTCCTTTCCTCTGTCTGTCTCCTTACATGCATACTCTTCAGTCCTCAGTCTCCTCCTCAGTGCACTTCCTTTCCCTCTCTCTCACTGTTTAGCCTTTTTTTAATCGGCGTACAGTCCCAACATCATAAAGCTGCTAATGCTTTTATCACAATTCTCTCATTTCCAAATATTTTTTGGTCACCTTTTGTGACTCTCCTCCTTCCTTTTCTTCCTTCTAGCGTAGCACTGATGAATCACAGCTGCAGTCCTAATGTCATAGTGACCTATAAAGGCACAGTGGCTGAGGTCAGAGCTGTCCAGGAGATAAACCCCGGAGACGAGGTACGTAATCACTGGACTCATCTAGTAACGAAGATGCTTCTTAGTGAGACCGCATACAATCATGAAGAAATACAGAAGCTTATGACGGTTGTTTTGATTGATGCGCGAGTGTCTTCCTCTCTCTCTGTAGGTCTTCAACAGCTACATAGACCTGCTCTATCCAACAGACGACAGGAAAGAGAGGTTGTTAGATTCCTACTTCTTCACATGCCAGTGTACTGAGTGCACCACCAAGTCTAAGGTACGGTTGGCTTGTCTCTCTTCAATTTTAAATCCCTTCATCATATAGCATGTGGGTGTCCTTTTTTGCATTGTTGATGTGAGGAATATATAAGAAGATGTCTCATCTGCATCATACTGCAGGTTCATGCTTCCTCAACACAACCGATGGAAGCTTTCGAGTGTCTTGTGTAGGAGATGTTACCGTACAACTGTTCCATATGTCCTTCCTTTCCATCTCTTTCTAGGACAAAGCTAAAATGGAGATCAGGAAGCTGAGTTCTCCACCAGAGCCCGAGGAAATCCGAACTATGGTCTATTACGCCAAGAATGTCATCGAGGAGTTCAGGAGAGCCAAACACTACAAGAATATCCTCTTCCTCTGTTTCTACTTGTATTTTTTTTCACTGTCTCTTGTTTCTATTTTCTCTCAGTTTGTCTTTCTTCATCAAGGACAACCTTTCACTCCCCAGCCTCGTCTTGCTTCTCTGCAAAGTTTGTGTGATTATTCCTTGACTCTCTGGCACCCCCCAGTGAGCTGCTGGAGATATGTGAGCTCAGCCAGGAGAAGATGGGCGCTATATTTGCAGACACCAACGTATACATGCTGCACATGATGTACCAGGCCATGGGTGTGTGTCTCTACATGCAAGACTGGGACGGAGCTATGAGCTACGGAGAGAAGATCATTCAGCCATACAGGTGAATTGATCTGTGCAGCAATTCAAATAATGACATTAATTACAATCGAGCATTGTAACGAAAGTCAATCAGTTGTAGCAGCACTGTTGTCAGACAATCCCAGGATTTTAATTCCTATTTTAGTTTTTTAATAATTTGCTTTAACTGTTCTTTGCTGCTCAGAATTATTATTTTTCTGTTTTATTGGCTTCATAATTTACTAAATACATTATATCTTATTTTGCCATTCTCTGTCCCACCTTCACACTACAACATGTTGTATTGTGTTCCTTCAGTGCACTCTCACTATATCTTATTTATATTGTTGCACTTTCCAGCTTGACATATTTTATACTTTTGTAGCGCCACAACAAAAGGCCATTGTATCATGAATTATAGATTGTATCTTGTTTCCTCTCACATTCACTGTTGTATGAATTGCATTGTCTCTATAGTGTTCACTACCCAGCCTACTCTCTGAATGTGGCGTCTATGTATCTGAAACTGGGACGTCTGTATCTGGGGCTGGAGAAGAAGAGACAGGGAATCAAAGCTCTAAAAAAAGTAAGTTTACAGACATCTGGCCAGTTAGGATGTTAATAGGTGGCTAAGTGATGGCAGAAACATACTGTAGGCTCTAAAGAAATAGTAGCAGGAGAGAAGTGAGCTGTAAAAGGCAGCTGCAGTCACAAGTTTAGAGTCAGTTGCTTGTTCCACAGAACAACTTGATAGCCATTCATTGCCCTGAGCTGTATAAATGTGTAAATGGAAATAACCACATCATACATTTGCAATTTGATAACTCACTTATTTGTACAATACATTTTGTTTCTGTCTTCAGGCAGTTGCCATCATGGAGGTGGCTCATGGGAAGGATCACATTTATGTAGCAGAAGTCAAACGAGAGATTGATGAGCAGAAGTAAACGAGGAGCAAAAAGATTAAAGAGGCTTCTCGGAGGAGCACCGGAGTGAAGAGACTCTTAAAAACAACAACAATACACGTCACCACTGCATGCCATGCATCTTACTGCCCTCCGTTTTTCATCACCCACTCTTTTGTTTTAATGCCTCTTTTGTAGGCAGAGTTTCTTTTTCCATGTCTACATATTGAGGCTGAGGAAGACCACGTTTTGTACCTGTACCAGACCTGGAGTTATGAGCAGACAAATTAGGATTACAATTTTCTTTGGAATGGGGGAAAAAAAGGACCGGAATGCTGAAGCTCATGAAAATGTGATTTTAAAAAATGATCACATTAGTGGAAAAAAACTTTAAGACTTCTTTAAAGTTGTCTTTTGAAAGAAACAAAGCTTCAATTTGACGGCTACTTAAAATCCATTTTCTGATGTAAAATGCTCAGTTTTTCTTTCCTTGTGAATTAATTCACTGTCCTCCAACAGGCCCTGTTTGCATCATCGCATATGTCTTAGTAAGCAGTTTTAGCTCCACCGCAGAGCAGTTGATTAATGATTTGGACCTCTGTACAAACTGGTGACATGAAGGGCATTACTACTTTCTCCCCAGCCAATGCCTTTTTAATTCTATCAAACAGAGTTTCTGGTTTCATTCATTTTTGTTTAAACTGTGATAAAAATGTGACTGACCATGCATCAGGTACTCTGTAGCAACGGAGAAGAGAATGCAAAGAACTATTCCTTAATGAATACTCGGTTGTTTGATCGGCTTGTCTTACAGTATGTTTGCTTGTTTTGAAGAACCAGAAAACGTGATGCATGTTTATGTTGTGCATAAGAGTTGTTGACCAAAGAGGCCACGGGTTTAACTGACAGGGAACCAGCTAGAATTCTCTATTCAGTGTATCCTGAAACAGGGGTGCTGATCTGAGGCCAGGGTGACTACTGAAGACATTGGTACTATGACTTGACTGCTGATCCTGGATCAGAGCCCCTATGCTCTCAGGAAAAAGGCTCAACACTGTAGCTTTTGTTGCCTTTTCTCTAGAGATGCATTATTCTTCCTTTTGTGATTTCTCAGCAGCATTGAGAATCCAGATAGTCGTTACCCTGGGAAATGAAATCACTTAAGCAGAATATTAACATGCAGTATAACCTGGTAGGATTGTCTTTTACATGCAGGTGAAAACACTTTCAATTTTATAATCGACAAGAATTAATGCACCATATCACCATCTTCCTCTAATCTCTGCTTCAGTGCCACCATCATTTATGCACAGTTTTACTTTCTGTTTAAACCATAATATATAGCAAATTGTATCAACATCGCAACTTTTTAAGGAAGAGTTATCTTCAGCAGGAACGGGTACTCCAAATACAAGAAATCTATGTCGTTGAGATCCAGGTTGGTCAGAGATTCTGGAAGAGTTGGCTCTGTGTATTGATTAAAAGACCACAATCCAAAACCACGAGGAGGAGCAGTCACAGGTCGTGAAACTGAAGTTTTCTTCTTGCTGTTGGTTTGAATCACAACACAGAAATCTAAGACTAAGCATGCAGTGTGTGTAAAAGGTTGAGGCAATGTCAAGATCATCACTTGGGCCTTATTTAAGGGTTCTTATTGCACTCACGTTTTGTACATTATTTGTGATAAAATGATGTCAACATCGCAACCCTGGAAGACATTTTTGTTAATTTTTTACAGTTTATGTTGGTGGAACCACCAGAGAAACTACAGTCACATATCTAATTTTAAGTATTTTTAATGCCCGTCGCTTCTCCCTCTTGTTTACTATGGATGCAGTTTTATGCACCACATTAATGTGGGCTACTGATGGTTAAAAATAGCCCGTTATGAGTTGCCTGTGGTCATATTTGTAGCAACTCGTGCATAGGCGACTGTCGCCTGCAAAAATGCACCTAGAAGGTGTCTGCCTGACAGTTTTGCAAGGGTAATCCAAAAGCACCGTCTCAGCAAGTTTTGCATTTGTTTTTACAAAGGAAAGACAATGAGAAGAGGGTTTGTAGGCTGGTTTTGCACAAGCCATAACATATCTAAACCCTCTGTTTGCCATTTTATTTCTGGCCAGCCTCTGAGAACATGCATATGATTTTTTTCTTCCTGTGACTTAATGAAAGAGTAACATAAGGGTTAAAACATCTATTCTCACACTGCACATATACAACCAGACGAAAGGCGAAGCATATTTTTTGTAGTTTTTTTCTGTAATGAGCTGTTACTTAATCAGGCATGAATGTTATTCTATTGGAATGCACAACTATAATCTGAGCCTCTGGTTATTTCTGTACCATGTCAGTGGAACTAAATAAAAGGCAGCATTGCACTTGCTTTCATAAATATACTTATTTTATTTAACCATGAAGTCTCCTTTCTGGCCCCTATGCTATAAATGGTCCTGATCCACCACTATGTGAGTTATCTGACCATTTTATTCCTTCAAGTATGCTTATTGCAGAGGTGAACACCAGGACTTCAGTGAATTTAGTCAGACCTCACCACCTCCTACCCCTATACCAATTAATTAAATCATAGAGCAATCAAGACAGATTTACTATATCATCATCTTACACGGCAGACCGTCTTGTGATGCAATTAAAAAATAGCAATTTCCTTAGCCAGCTGTGGAAATCTTATATATATATCTTCTGGTGAGGATCTTAAATGTTTAAGTTCCAATGTGAAATACAGTCTCACACGTGGCCCACGAGCTTGTCTTCCCAGCCTAACATTTGTCTAACTGTGACCTAATCGGTCCTTTATGGAAGCCCATTCCCGCCAGCAAAAAAAAAAATAAGATCACTAAAAAAAAAAATAAAAAAAATAAGTTCACAAAAAAATAAATAAAATGTAATTCACCAAAAAAAAAAAATTGAAGACTTCTTTAAAACGTGGCTTTACAACACATGAAATACAGATGATGTTTCACATGGATTGTACTGAGCAAACGCACCCTTGAAGCTCTGGAGTATAAAGAATGAAACCAATGTGGCTGAGGTGGCGACCAATAAACTATGGAAGCCCATTCACGCCAGCAAAAAGAAATAAAATAAGATCACCAAAAAAATAATAATAATTAATTCACAAAAAATAAAAATGAATTCACAAAAAAAAATTATAATAATTAATTCACAAAAAATAAAAATATATATATATATATATTTTTTTTTTACTTTTTCTCTGTCAGCAAAAAAGAAAAAAAAAAAGATGTTTCCAGTTGCTGTTTATTGGTCGCCACCTCAGCCACATTGGTTTCATTCTTTATACTCCAGAGCTGCTTCTTGCTTAACATTCTATTCAAGGGTGCGTTTGCTCAGTACAATCCATGTGAAACATCATCTGTATTTCATGTGTTGTAAAGCCACGTTTTAAAGAAGTCTTCAATGTACTCACAATCCATTCATATGTCATAGCTGCTTCTATGACTGTTGTGTTAAAGTATCTCATAATTTCGACTTTCTATAGCAACTGGAAAAATCTGGTCAGTGTTATGGTTACAGATGGATGCACCAAAAGTTTTTTTTCTTTTGCTGGTGGAAAAAAGTAAAATAAAAAAAATAAAAAAATTATTAGAATTATTATTATTTATTTTGTGGGTGGATTCTTTTTTTTTTGTGAATTACATTTTTAATTTTTTTTTAAGTTACTATTTTTTTTTTTGTGATCTTTTTTTTTTTTTTTGCTGTTGGGAATGGGCTTCCACAGTCCTTGTACTTTAGGACAGCTACGAGTACGACAGGAAGACTAGTAGGATGTCTGTCTGTGGAGGATGAGTACTTACAAAGTCACACCACACGAGGGCCTCGAGACTACCACAAGTCAACCAATCGGGTGCGTCGTATGCTGACGTCATATGAAGTAGCCAATGGGCATGGAGCTGAGGGGATTGCGGTTTGCTCCGGTGGAGTTTGAATTTTCAACGAGAGAAAAAAAACCAAAACAGTTTGTATGTGATAGAAGCATCATCGCGCCCAAAGTAAGTCCAGCTATCTTGAATCTTAACGCTTGTAGCGATTGATTTGAGTCTTAACGCTTAACTCGTGTCATTTCACAACACATGTAGTTAACTTTAGCCGTTAACTGGTCGATTTTTGCTGGAAATAAAAAATTAACGTTTTGCTAAAACCACGTTCAACGCAGCTAACGCTAAAGTTAAGTCCAACAGAGACCGTTACCGCTAACGTAACGTTAACGTTTAAGCTTCTCTACAAATGAACGCTTAATTCATTAACGGTAGGTAATGTGAGACGTATGTTTATATGGTGGTAACATTAACGTTAGTTAACGTTAGTTAGCCACGGGTAACTGTAACGTAGCTAACGCTAACTAACGTTAATATTTGCTAACTTCACAATGCCCCCACGTTGGCCAACTAACGTTAAGTTAGCGAGTTTACGTTACCGTCTATTTACAAATGAGGTGAAATGGATGCAAAGTCTTATAGACGTGTTGTTGCAAAGTCTTATAGACGTGTTGTTGTTAACGTTAATTTATTCGCTAACTTTAACGCTTATGTGTACAATAACGTTAGTTACGTAACTTAGTTCATTGAATTTGGTATTAGAACCAACGCAAAAGTACAATGTGATTTACTTCTGAACTTTCCCTGTCCAGTGTTCATTGTTGTGCTCTTGTTAGGATAAAACATGTGTTGTCGTCATATGGTGATACACACAGAACTTAGCAGTGACGTTAACGTGACTTACAGGTCATCATACTGTCATAAATAAAGTTGTTCAGTCAGTTTGCATATTGGTATTGTTTCCCCCCCTCTCAAATATATGGATATGTGTTTAGTCCGTTTATAGACCATGAGCTGGGCGGTGGAGGAGTGGAAGGATGGACTTCCAGGGAAAGCCCTGCAGAAGATCCAGGAGATGGAAGTCCAGCTGGACAAAGTGAAGAAGGACAGGAACCAGAAACAGTTCCAGCTGGACTCCTTAGAGGCCGCCCTACAGAAACAGAAAAAAAAGGTCAGTTTTTAAGGGTAATGGATGATGTGTTAAATTAAACTGTATTGAATCCCTTCGGGAAATTACTTTTGCATTTTCTTAACAGAAGTTGAAATTCTACCAGAAAGAATACAGATCTATTCTATTTAAATTTAATTATTATTAATATAGAAATCTGTTTATTAATGATCCATGTTTCTCTTTCTCCAGGCGGACAGTGAACGCACTGAGACCTCTGCTCTGAAAAGGGAGAACCAGTCGTTAGTAGAGTCCTGTGAATCTGTGGAGAAAGCCCGTCAAAGGGTTGTCCATGATCTAGGAGTCAAGGAGCAGCAGGTCAGTCACTGATCTGAGAAAGAAAGCAGTATTGTCTGCAGTGTTCATATTTTACAGATGTATTTGAAGCTAACATACAATACATTTTTAAGATCAAATGTTTCAAAAGAAAATAAATAAACCATGACTAAATTATTTTCTTAAACCTAGGTGAGCTATCTGGATGGTCAGCTTAACTCCTGTAAAAAAACCATAGAGCGACTGGAGCAGGAGCTGAAAAAGTGAGTTCAGTGTCTGTTGAAAGGCATTGTTGCTTTGTCAAGTACTAAGTAAGTCGTGATTAATATGAATGGATGTTATAAACAATTTGACCTGATGGAAAACACTGCTTTCTTTGTTGTCTTTCCATCTGCTTAGGTACAAGAATGAACTGGATCGTTCGCAGTCTGCTGGCTCTTCCTCCTTGTCATCCTCTTCCTCTGAGCTTCAGCCCTACACGACTCCACAGAAAGGTTTCACTACCCCGGCTCCTGTCCCAGCCTACAGACAGCAGGGTACTTCAGTTTGTTTGACTTCTTCTTGTTTGGTTTCCAGAAATATGCTTACCTGCCAGGCCGGTATTAATGCACATTTTAGTTATATTGCTGCTTCTCATCTACTTATCTTTTTTTTTTTTTGCATATAGGCAAAAAGACACATGTATCTGAGTGACTCTGGATGAGTTGTTCAGTTTGCCCTAACATGATGATTGTATTTGTGTTCCATAGATAACAGACTCGATGAGCTTCAGGAGAAATACAACCAGGAGGTAGAAGAAAGAAAAAGGCTGGAGACTGAACTCAAAGTCCAGCAGGTCAAGGCAAGTACCTAACTTATGTTTATCATGTGGGTTTGTTTCTTTGTAATTGTTGACTCTAACTTAATTCTTCTCTTTTAGCTGTTGAATCAGTCCTCAAACACTGTAAGCCACAAGGACATTGCTGCCCGCCAAGCTGGATCTTCCATATTCCCATGGCAGGATCAGGCCCACAGTCGGCATTCTCAGGATGCAATGGAAACGCCTCTGAAGAGGCGGGGAACATCGCTCTGGGAATCCCACGAGGAGACGCCCATTAAAACCAGCCAGCGGATGAGCTCTTCCAGAGCAGCCCAGAGTCCCTGTGGATCCTCCCAACAGATGGATCAGCTGAAGACCATCAACCAAGGTGGACTGTTTATAATTTGTTGTGGAACTCATGCCGTATAAAGTGTTTGGTATCTTTCCCGTGTAGTATTAGGGAGCCTTTTATTATTTTGCACATCTACTACCGCTGAAAAATGTATTTGGCTCCTTTTTTTAGTTAAATATCCTGATTTATGTTCGGCCACAGCACTTAAACGTTTACTCTTCCTTCATCAGAGCTGCGTTGCCGAGTGTTAGAGCTGGAAAAGAATCTGTCCGCTCAGGAGAAGGAAATTCGTAGCCAAGCCTCCAAACTGCAAGACCTCCAAACTCAACTGAACCAGGCCCGCAAAGAGCTGACTGAACGGGACAGAGACCTGGCCAAGACCAGCCACGAGCTGAGTCAGGCCACAAACGAACACCAGCTGGTTGTGGCCAAGGTAGGCGTCCATAATTGCTACATAAAGACTTTATTGACATGGGATATATTGTTTTCGTTCTATTTCTGCTTGATTACATAGTTAAAGGAGGCACGCTGGGTAAAAACAAGAGTTTTTGTCATTTGTAAATGACAACTTTTCTGCTTATTGTTCTTAGTGTTCATCCGTTGAGCAGAAGCTGAAACAGGTCTCGGAGGAGATGAGCTGTCAGAGGCACAACGCTGAGAGCTGCAAACGAGCCCTGGAGCAGAAACTCAAGGACCAAGAGAGAGATAGTCAGAAGGTGCAATAACTTGGATACATAACGTTATTACACCGTAATAGTTCTAGGTTTTAGGTTTAAAAATGCTTTTTTTAAATATTCTAATCTAAAAAGGTTTGTCTCTGACTCTTTTTATGTAGGAGCTAGCCCAGCTGCAGACTTCTCACCAGGCGTTGGAACAGCAGCTGAACCAGACTAGAACCAAGCTGACACAAGAGACTCAACAGTCCAAAAAAGACCACAACGTACTGCAGGCTGACGTGGAGAAGGTAACGCTGTCTTTCTTTCTCATTGTGTTGTGTAGCTAACCTTAATGATATTGTTACTGTCAGCATAGTATACACAGACCCAGATTGCATTTGATGATGGCTGTGAGAAGAGTGCAATACGGTTCAAGATGTGGTGGAATCATCTACTTCTATTTGTATGCAAGGCATGCCACCTGCCGGCAATGCTGAAAACGCTGACTGTTGTCTTGCTGATAGATGATGGAATGTTGATATTCAGTAGTAGCTCCAGCTTTTGCGTCATCTGTCTGTTTAAGGGTTTTAGGCCACTTGACATTTGTGTCACACTTCTCACTTTCTGCCTTTTGTATGTACTTCTCCCTTCTCATCTTGACTTTTTCCTCTCCTCTTGCTTCTGTCCAGATGTGCTTCCAGAAGAGTCAGATGGACAAGGAGGTACAGGAGCAAAAACAGAAACTGCTGAGGTCAGAGCAGAGCCTCCAGGCCAGCCAGAACAAAGAGCAGGACCTCCGCACGAAAATGGAGGTGCGTTGCTTTGCTTTCACTATGCTGGATACTGCATTTTTGGCCTTGATGCTGAGGTTCCCGTTCCAACTGATTTTAAAGAAATATCTATCAGCATCTTTTACTGCCACTCATGTTCTCTGCTCTTTTTTTTTTATTCCCTCCAGGAGCTGCAGAAAGAGAAGAACGGTGCGTCTGTCCAGCTGGACCAGAGCAGCAGGCGTCTGATTCAGCTGGAGGAAGAGAAGAAGAGCGCAGACCAGAGCTTCAAACGCACCCAGGGATTACTGGATGACCTGAAAGGTACATTAGCTGTAGGACTGGCAACGACAGCAGATATTTTGGAGAATTATCTCTGTTGAAAGTTTTTGTCTATTTGCTCTTCAGCCAAATCAGAAGGACAGGCGGATGAGCTGAAGAGACTTCAGACTAAGCTGGAGCAGCAGACTCAGGCTTCGTCCCGGGAGCAGGAGAACTTGAAGAAGACACTTTCTGATACAGAGGCCAACAATGACAGGTAAGCATAGTTTTACGTTCAGTCACAGGAAAAGGCAAAAAGCTTAATATACTATGACATTTAACATGCTCTTCAATGTATTTCTCACACTGTAGATATCAGAGTGAACTGCAGAAACAGAAGCAAGAGACAGAAAAGTTGACCAACAGGTTGACGGTGAAAGAGAACGAAAGCCAAGAGCTGAAATCCAACCTCACTGCGAGTCAGAATGAGAGTACGGAACTGAGACAAGAACATCAAGCTCTGCTGGAGTGGAAGAAAGAAAAGGAGACCGTGATTAATGAAACTGAGGCTGTGCAAAAAGACCTCGCTGACAAAATTGGCAACTTGGAGAACAGCCTCATCTCGCTGAATGAGGCTAACGACATCGTTAAGGTACGCTGCTGTGGTTCCCGATATATTCACTTCAATTCATTAATTTCTGTCATATTTAGCACACAGACACGCATATTGAGATAATTTGTTTAGTTGTGTACCCCAAAATCTATTTTTAGATTTGAGGTTTGCTTTGAATTTACAAATGATTTATTTATGATAACAAAGTTAGAAAGCGCAAGTAGCACAGAAAGTCTATTTTAATGTGAAAGTCATTGTAGGATGTGTTGTATTGTCATTAAGTCTGTGGGCTGATCCATTTCTACTTGCTATTGTAGAAGCAGCTCATGAGCGTAGAGGGAGACAAGGCCAGCATGTCTGCTCACATTGATTCCTTGAGGGGAGAACTCCTCAACAAGAGCACAGAGTTGGAAGAAAGGGAGCATCAGTACAACGAGCTGCAGTCCAAGTTCTCCGAGGCCGGACAGAAGCACACCAAAGACCTGGAGAATGTTGCCGTGCAAGTGGCTCAGCTTGAAGCACAGGTGATTTATTGTATTGTTTTTTTTGTACATTTTTCAATGTTGATTTCTTTTAAATAAATAAAAAAACATGGCATCCCTTCTTGCTAATTTTTAATGGAATTTAATGATAAACAATTTCTCTGCACCATTGACTTACAATGTGCTTTTTGATTTTGGTCTTGGTAACAATAATAACACTTTGAAATATGACTGGACCTAAAACAACACAATGAAGAGCCTGTGATTGAACTTGGCCTTCTTTAATCTGAATAGGTCAACGGTCTGGGGTTGCAGTTGCAAAAGCAAATCGCTCGAGTAGAGCAGGCCGAGAGGACCAACATAGAGCTGCAGGACGAGCACCAGGCAGCCTGCGACCTGGCTCGCTCCAAAGACCAGCTCATCGAGTTGGGCCGAGCGGACATCAGCCAGCTAAGGGAGAGCCTCACTCAAGTCACTGCACAGCAAGAAGAGCAAACTACCAGGTGGGAGCTTTATTTAATGTTTAGCTAATATTTTTGAATGACATTTCCAATATAACAGCCGTGGGATAAATCCAACCTTTACAAACTACATAAAGTTTAGTATTTGTTGAGACTGCGTCACTTTGCAACATGAGATTGCAGGGTTTCAGAGGATAATTGATAACAGCCACAATAAAATACTATGATTTTATGATAGAAGTACGATGTGAACACTGTGTCCCTATTGTTTCCTTGGGGAAACAACAATAACTGTAGCTTGCGTTTAACGTGCACTTCTCTGTCTTTGTTGTCTGAACTCCACCAGGTTGTCAGAGGAGAAGGCAGCGCTGCTGAAGCAGTGTGAGGAGAGTGTTTCAGCAAAGGTTGAAGAGAACGAGCAGCTCAAGCTTCAGCTGGAGGAAACTAAACAAGAGCTGCTGCTCACCAAAGACCAGGTCTGTTATACTGTACTGCAGCAGTAACCGTTAGACACAGATTACCAGTTATTTCTTCTTTTTATATATGTAGCAGTCTGTTGTTTCTCTTTGAGTTGATTCAACTTTAAGGGCATTCTTGGCTGACTTTAGTGATGTAACAGATAATAATATGTTGTAAGCAACAACATAATCTTATAACCAATGAGTACATTATGGTCAAAGTATCTTTGCTGTCACAAATGTCATATTTATAAATTTTTTGATGAGTGTTTTGAATTTCAGTGGCAGATTAAATCTACTCTGCTGATTTTGTAATCGTGTGCCCCATGCTTTTACTTTATGTTGTATTATTCCTTACTTTAGTCTGAACCAGTAAAAGCTATAGTTGTTCTGTTTGTATTCAGGTCAGCTCAGCTAATCAGTTCCTGAAGGTCCAGGAGCAACTGGGAGCTGAGCTGCAGAAACAAATAAAGACGCTGTCGGACAATGAAGAGGAACACAAAAAGCTGCACGATAAGAAATCAGAAGAGCTTAAACAGTTAGAGGATAAACTGAAGGAGCTACAGAGCCACACAGAAGAGCAGGAGAAGCAGTTCAGAGAGGCTGAAGCTCAGATTTTGTCTCTGGAGAAACAAAAGGCTGAGCTGGCAAATGCACTTCAAGATACAAAGAAAGAGGCTGAGGTAAGATATTGCACTAAAAATGTATTATGTTTGGTTAGTTTGACTTATTTTCTAATACTGTGTATATCCTCCTCTGTGCTTGTTACCAATAATAAACTTAAATCTATTTCTTATGAAGAACCTCCAGCAAGCTCATACTGAGAAGACCGACGACCTTCTGGAGCAGATATCTTCCTTGGAAGAGGAGGTAACAGCGAGCAAAGATGCAGCAGAGAAGCTTCCAGTCTTGAAGAATGAACTGGCCGTGGTCAACCAGTCCCATACAAAGCTTCAAGAAGCTCTTGAGAAGAGTCACTCCTCCGCTATTGAAGTCAAGTGCAGTTTGGAGAACACCCTTACTGAGAAAGTCAATCTGATCTTCACATTGGAGAAAGACGTCAAAGAGCTCACCGAGAAGACGGACAAAGACAAAGAGAGTCATGCTTTAGATGTTGAACATTTACTCAACAAAGGGAAGATGCTCAAAGAGAAGCTTCACGCCGCTAAAAAAGCTGTGAGTGCTGCCAAAACGGAATCAAGTTGTCGACGGGAGGATATCAAGAGCATGAAGACGACTCTGACGGCTGCGTCACACGGCTTAGAAGAGAGAGACGACACGATAAAGAGTCTGAAGGAGAAGCTGAATAAATCCGAGGCAGAGCAGGCCAAGGCATCAGATCTCCTGAAGGAGAAGATGGTCGCCATGAACAAAATCAAGGTTGGTTGCTGATTGATTCTTGGTTATGTCTTTGGCCTTGCATGTCGACAGTCTTATTAAATATAGTGTAACGGGTACAGCATTATGTTAGTCCTGCCTGGAGTACGGTACCACATGGGTAGGTCAGAAGTGGTAGTCTTAAAACCAAGTTCGATGAGTCATTTCTTTAGATCATTTGTTGTATTTGTGTCATCCTTCACATTAAGGTCCAGGTGGAGATGCTGCAAATGGACCTGGAGGACAACGAGACGGTCATGAACTCCTTTGGCAGTCAGGTGGAGGAGCTGAAGGGAACCATAGAGTCACTGGAGGCTCAGCTAGCTCACAACCAAACTCGGATGTCTGACATGGAGGCCAGGCTGGAGGACAGCAAAGCCCAGGTAGAGCAACATCATTTGTGCCACAGAAGCTAGATTTAGTGTTGAGGTTCATTTTGATCATTCTTTGGAGCTAAATAACACATTCCATGTGCCTCACAACTGTCTGATTTGATATACTCATCTAAACTTCAGGCAGGAAATTGTCATCATCTTTACTATGGATTCAATCTAAACTCTAAACCTTTTCAGGTCTCTGTCTTGGAAACCCGGTTAGAGGGGGTCCAATCTCAGAACTCCGTGCTGGAGACACTGTATGTCACAGCTAAGGAGGATCTGATGGAACAGAACTGTGAAATCACTCGTCTGGAAGAGGATGCTGTCAACCAAATGCAGCTGGAGGAGAATGTTGCTACTTTAGAGTCTAAACTCAGCCAGACCACAGAGGAAAACATCAAGTTAGAGACAACTCTCAGGCAGGCAATTGAGGACAGAGAGCATAATCTTAAGACGTTACAACATGAGAAAAACAACCTTGAGACTACTTTGAAACAGTTAAGAACTGAAAAAGAGCAAGTAGAAACTGAGGTGACTCAAGTCAATGCAGAGAAGAAACAGCTGGACGCCAGTTTAGACGAGCTGTCTGAGGAGAACAAACGACTGCAGAGCAACATTCAGCAGTTAACTAAAGAAAAGCAGAAGATCGATCAGATGACTGTAGAGAAACAGGAAGCTGAAGCGACCCTTAGACAAGTTCTCGAGAAGAAAGCCCAACTAGATGTTACCCTCGGTCTGATGAACGAGGAAAAAATCCAACTGGAGGCTAAACTAACCGAGCTAATCTCAGAGAAAAATAACTCTGCCACTAACTTGAATCGAGTAGTTGAGGAAAAGCTTCAGCTGGAGGGTAACTATCATGAGCTGACTGAAGAGAACATCAAACTACAATCTAGTGTGAGTCAACTAACTGAAGAGAAGCTGCAGTTACACGAAAGAATAGAAAGGCACGAAGAAGAGGTAGCTTCACTTAAAGAGCGGACTGAGGAGGAGAACAGAGAGAGGTACCGTACATATTTCGTTTTTTATGAGTCACTATAGCCACATTCTTCAGTTTCTTTGTTTTTGTTTTTAATTCTAATAGCATCACATTTCATGTTGACACTTGACAGGATCCAACAGTTTGAGGCGGAGCAGGCCGAACTGCATCAGAAGCTGGCGCGCTTACAGAAGGAGCTGACTGTGTTCAAGCAGCAGTACGACTCACTGCTGGAGCAGGTGGGCCAACAGCACGGCCTCATACAGCAGCTCTCGCGATCACAGGGAACCCAGAAGGAGCCCGGAGAAAACATCCGCCACATGGAGACTGAGGAGACGGATATCGGTGGTGAGTGTAAACCAAAACTAGATTACAGTTCTTCATGAAACACTGCAGGCTGAGCGATACGGCCTGAAAATATAATCTCAGATTATTTTTTTTGCATCACTGAAATTGATTTATCGACCAGCTCTAATTTGATTACATCTTTTTTTAAATGAAGTAAATGCAACGATTTCCCCCAGCAGAAGCAGCAGGACAGACTGACGTAGAGCCAACACTTGATGCTGAGTCCCTTCCAGTAAAGGAACAGCTGAGCCCAATGGTAGCTGAACCGGGTGAACTTTCCCATCAGTCTGACCAGGCTGTCAGGTATAATGAGTTTTTATAATAAGCACAAATGCACAATTATGTGCTTTTGTATGTGTTTTATTATGTGATGAATACGTTTACATCTCCCTCAGCCCTGGCAGTGAGACAGAGCTGGTGTTCAAAGAGGACGTCCCTGAACAAGAGATGGTCCAACAGCTGGACGAGCAAAGGGCCGATACGAAGGTTACCGAGGAGCAGCATCAACAGCAACCCTTTGATCAGGTAGACAATTATAACTGTGCATTTGTCCTTTAGTCATGACGCTTTCATGGGTTTAAATTTAGGATACTTCATTTATCATTTGTGTAACCAGAAAACTTGCCAGTGGCTACTAATATTTCTCTACTTGAAAGGCATGTTTTGTTCCTGGTAAACTTGAGTTTTGATGAAGACAGAGTTTGAATTGCGTCCTCTTTCTTGCAGCTTCCTGAAGACAGCAGTAGTCCTCGAGATGTTCTTGGAAGTAATCCTGAAATATGCGATATTTCTCTTCCATCTTCCTCTGTTGGTGAGACCAGACAGTTCCAATCCTCTGGTGAGTTATTCAATGGTGCTCATAACTGCAGTTTCGATAATTGAGAGTTTTCTTGGGTTATTTAGTTTGCTTTACACTGAGTTGCTTCCATAGACTCATGATTTTAACATTTCTTCTGCAAAAATACTCAAATATTTTCTTTTCCTAGTTATAATAACAGTTGTGATTCAAGGGGATCCAAAAGTTTTTATTAAACTAATAAGACTATAGAATTTACACTTGATGCTGATTTAGGAAGTATTGTTTTAAATCAGATACATTTTGTTTAACTAACTTGTCTATATTCAATCTGTCTGTCAGCAGAGTCATCCCAGGTACAAGATGACCTCGACCACGGCGCAGAAACGATCACAAAGCAAGAACTCCAGACCCTCCGCTCAGAGTATGAGCTGCTTAGTTCCGACCTCGCACTGAGAATGGAGTTGACTTCTGAAGTGAAGGTCCAAGTTCAAAACTTAGAGGAGAAAGTTCAAGCAGCAGAGGAGGAGGCACGGGGTGCAGCGCATAAGCTGAAGATCGCTTTGGAGGAGAAGAAAGTCGTTGCTGACCAGGTATGGGGGGGGGGGGGGAGAAATTGCAGAATGCCAAATACCACTTAAATAATAAATTACATTGTTACACTGACGCTTAAGTTCAACTGACACTAATACGGCCTACTCGATTTTAGATGGCTCAACTGTCAGAGGAGAGGGAGACATTAAGTCTGCAGCTCCAAACAGCTAAATTCCAGCTGGAGGATGTTATGGAGATGCTGGAAGGACTGGAAATGGCCAAAGGTAAATATTGCTCCATTTTACTGCATATGAGGGATTAAGTTCACCAGATTATTTTAGTCAAACAAGGTGCTAAATGTTAAGTATGTGGCTGTGAATGCCTACAAATATACTACAAGCAGAGTTTGAGTTTATATTTGAACAGCAGCTTGAATGTCATGGCACCGCAGGATTTATGGAGGAATGTGTACGTTGGTGTCTTAACAGATCTTTTCCTTGATTCTGTAGGTGGATGGGACGAGAAATTCCTTCAGCAGGAGAGTGAGCTGAAGAGAGTTCGCTCTGAGAAAGCCAACCTGGAGCAGCACATCCTGGGCATGGAGTCTGAGCTGGAGACCTTACAGCGCGAGAAGAGCAAACTGGAAGATGAGAAGGAGAGCCAGAGGAGGACTTGTTCCAACATGGAGCAGCAGATAGAAACGATTACAACAGAGGTGAGGACTCATCAGGAGCCTGTGAGCTAAAACATCAAAACACTGGATGTGTAAGAGCTGAATTACTGTGCATGTATCGGGGATTCATCAGTTAAAGCAATATGTAGGCTCAAGCATTTGTTTTTCCTTCTCCAAAAGCTAGACAACAGCAAGACATTAGTGAACATGGTGTGTTTATTAACCTTACTGATCATTCAGTGTGCCAGAACTGTTCTCAATCTTTCTATTTGTCCAGACAACCCAGCTGAGGTCTGAACTTGTGTCGTGCACCGAGGAGCGAGATGACCTGAACCAGTCTTTGGGCCAGTCGAGAGAGAAAGTTCACAGTCTGGAGAAGACGAACTGTGACACCAGAAGCCTGATTTCCATCCTGGAGGATGACATCAGAGCAGGGAGGAAGGAGTATGAAGCCCTGCAGAGCAGCAAGGAGAAGCTGAAGGCAGAGAGGCAACAGGTATGTACATGTAACGTTCAAGGGTCTGTGTTACGGGTCAAAAGAGTCTTTTAATTAGAGTTGGCTTCATTAATAGAAATTAGAGCAGAAATGCCTCTTTGATTCTATTGGCTAAATTCATCAATCTAAGTTGCAAACAGTTCAGACTCTGACCTTTTCTGCACTTTCTTATTTGTATCCTAATCATAACTGCAGCTAAAGATATGTTAATAGCCAAAGTGAACAATAGTTTAATTTAACATTATTCTGATGGGGTCTGAAAGAAGATCATGTCATGTGGTTAAATATGTTGACATTGAGAGGATTAGAGAGTTAATTCCCTTTTCTTCTCTAAAGCTGCTGGAACATATTAAAGTGCTGGAACAGGCAATATCCCAACAGAGTGGAGACAGACAGGAGCTTATCAGCCAGCTGGACAAGATCACAGTAGACCACACCTCGGCCTATCAAAACACGGAGTCCATGGTCGGCAAGATACAGGTGAGGGGGTTCTATCTGATTGAGGTTGGGTTTCCTCAGAGAACCCGTTTTCACAAAAACAAAGTGAAGAGTTTTGTGTTTTTAAAAAACATTTAAAGTTACCACACTTTCAGTAACGAGTGCTTGGACCAATACACCCTCAGATGATTCAGATGCTCTTTAGTTTCTGATCCTCCTCGTTTCTCCTCAAGGCTTTAGAGGGAGAAGTTTGCCGTCTCTCACAGTCTCTGGAGTCATCTCTACTTGAAAAGGGAGAGATTGCCTCTCGTCTGAACTCGACACAAGACGAGGTCCAGCAGATGAGGACTGGTATTGAAAAGCTGCAGGTCCGCATAGAGTCGGACGAGAGGAAGAAAAAGAAGATGGGAGAGCTCCTCAAAGGTGGCTTTTTAACATCCTCAGAAATGACATACCCTCTTGAGTTTTGTGAGTTGCCGTCGGTCTAATCGTGACTCTTTACTTTTCTAGCTGCCCAGAGGAAGTCTGACTCGCTGCAAGATCGCATTGATGCTCTGGAGCGAGAGAAGGAAGACGAAGAGCAAAGTCTAGAAGAAGCTGTGTTACAGGTATTCTGTTGTAAACGCGTACATGTCTGAGAAGAATAACCATTTCATCCGTCTTACATTGTAATGACTCATAAATGTTTTATGCTCTTAACACAGGCCGAGACAGCCAAAGCGGAGCTGGAGGAGGAAAGGACAAAGGTACCTTCATATTTATCTGAGTTTGGCTATCTGATGCCCTTTGCTATGTATATGTGATCATCTTTCTTTATGAGATAATAGTAAAATATTACAGTTGTAAACCGCGCAATATATTCATCCAATTACTACCCCCCTTTTCTCTCATGCTGCTCTTTTCCTTTCTGTACTTCTCATCCACCATGTCTTCTTTCACAAACTCTGCTGCTGTTTGTCTTTAACTGTCACCACCTTCTGACCCTCAGGTGGAGGAGGAGAAGAGAGAGCTCAGCGAGAAACTATCAGAGCTCTCTGCCAAGCTGGAAAACCTTAGATCTGAGAAAGAACACATGGAGAGAGAGCTGGAGACAAAAAACAGAGAGATTGAAGAACTGAAGGCCGCTAAGGAGGAGCTGGAGAGGGGGCTGGAGAGGGCCGAGCTGGATAGAAGAGAGGAAGAGCAGAAACAGAAATGTAGGGTAGAAGAGCTGGAGAACGGAATGAGAGAGGAAGCAGAAAGGCTTACGACTCAAATGGATGACCTCCAGGCACAGCTGTTGGCCTCTCGGCAGAGCGAGATCTCCCTCACACAAAAGGGTGCAGAAACGGAAGGGGAGAAAGAGAAGATGCAGTCTCTGCTGGTAAAGATGGAGAACGAGAAAATGTCTCTGCAGGCTTCTCTGGAGGAGCGCGAGATGGAAGGAGAGAGGCTCCGCTCTCAGGGAGAGGAGTGGGAGCAAGAGAGAAGTAACCTGAGGACCAGTATTGTGGCTCTGGAAGAAGAAATGAAGGAGCTTGAAACGCTCATAAAAGCTAAAGAGGAAGAGAGGGAAACGTTGGAGAAGGAGGCAGATCAGAGACACGCCTCGGTAACATCCATCTCGTCTATCATGGTGGAAAAAGAACAGCTAGAAGAAGAAAATGGACGGCTGGCAGAGGAGACAGAGAAGCTGCACTCAACCCTGTTTTCAGTAGAACAAGAGAGAGATCATCTGCATTGCACTCTTGCATCTGTTGAGGAAGAGAAAGAAAGACTGGCGCAAGAGACGGGGGTGTTAGCCGATGAGAAGGAGAAGCTTCAGTCCAGTCTCTCCTCGATAGAAGAGGAGAAATGTAACATGCAACAAACTCTCTCTTCATTAAAGGAAGAGAAGAAAAGAATAGAGGAGCAGAAACAGATGTTAGAGGCTGAAAAACAAGAATTGCAGTCTTCCCTTTCTTTGATTGAAGTGGAGAAAAATAACCTATCGTCAGCTCTTTCTTCAATGGAGCAAGAGAAGCAACGAGCAGAAGAAGAGAACGAGAAACTCACAGGAGCCCAACAGACTCTTCAGTCTACAGTTGATGCTAAAGAGAAGGAGTTGGAAGCATCCAAATTGTCTGCTGCACAGCTCAGTGAACAGGTACACAAAAAAAATTGTGAATTTTGAAAATACCCTTCATACGAGACCAATGTACTGTAAGTGATAATATCTTGTTTTATTTACTTTCCTCATGACTAAATCTTTTCTTTCGGTCCACTTAAGGTGTCAAAGGTAACGTCTCAGGCCGCTCGTTTGTCTAAAGAGAGAGACTCTGCCCTGAGCAAGATGGGTCTTTGGATGAAGACTTGCAAACAGCTGGAGCAGGAGAAGCAAGAGATGCTGAACAGCTCAGGTGTGGAAACACATTGAAGTGTTTTGGTATTATTTGACTTGAAGTTGAGGTAATCGGGACCGACCACAATTCTCAATCTGGATACAGACACCCGTTAGCGTTTTTAAATGAGTCCAAGATCGGTCTAATTCCAGACAAAGGCCAGTATAATGAAAAGCATAGACGATCATATGAAACAAGAGGGCTGTGGTAGCAGTTTCAGACACGCAGTAGTCCCTTTACCAAAATGGTTTGAAAAGCATAATAAAACCTCCCTGTTGTAAACGGTTAGATTGGTTCATTTGACTTCGATGCTAAGACCTGCATTTTGCCCTGGAAACGTGGAGGTTAAATCCCTAAAAGATGCAGCTGAGTAATTCTATTAATGTAATTATTTTTGCTACAGGTAATGGAAAGAGCAGTGAGGAGGTGCAGACTCAGCGAAACCAGCTGAAGATGGAGGCTGAGAAAAGAAAGAAGGAAATGGAAGACCTGAACGCTGCCCTGCAGCAGAAGAGGGTGGAGGCAGAAGAACTTGAGGCTGCCCTCGATGGAAGGAAGAAGGAGTTGGAAGAGAGGAACTCCGAGCTGGGGATGATGAAGAGTGAGTTGGATGAACTGAATAAACTCCTGGAGGAGAAAAGCATGGAGGCAGATGAGAGCATCGAGAAATACTGCGGCCTGATGGTTAAAGTGCACAAACTGGAAGAGACTAATGATGCACTGACAACCCGGCTGGAGCAGCTCACTGCTAGCCACCGCGTTAACGAAGCTAAAATCCCCTCTAGCCGGCGATCAGGAAGGAAGTCTTCCTCCAAACACCAGGAAGAAGTGGCTGTCAACACGGAGAACATCGCTCCTTCAACACCTCAGAGGTCTCCTCGGGGTTCGTCTTCAGTGAAACGAGGTCACCGTGACATCAGTAACAAAGACAGTGCCCAGGAGGCCCTGCACAACCTGACAAAGAAGATCAAAGCCAATGCAGTGACTACACCGAAACCAGGAGCTGAACAGAAAGACGAGGAGTTCAAACCAGAGGGACTTCCTGAGCTGGTGCAGAGAGGTACGTTTTGGCTGGTGATCTAAGATAGCCTCAGCTGTAAGTTCACCATCAAGAAAGAAAGGCACTAGTAGCTAGTTTTATGTGTTTTCATGTGCCGTGTACTGTAGTGTGAGTCCTAGTTTGATCACTCTGGTCTCTCATGCTAGTGGGATGGAGTGTGATGAGCTTCATGGATGGAGAGAATTTAGTGTTTTTAGGAAATAAGCACCAGTAACCTGCTCTCAAGTCATTGTTTGTACTCTGACAGGTTTTGCTGACATTCCTCTGGGGGAGGCCAGTCCATGCATCATGAGGAGAACCACAGTGAAGCGCTGCAGTCCCCGACTGGCTGCCAGACAAACGGCTCCCACATCTGCATCTGACGGCAAGGTGAGCAGCAGCAACCGCCTTTCACTCCCACTCACACACACACACACGTGCTTTTCCAGCCTGTGGCATCTATCCCCAACAGCCATTAACACACAATGAACACACTCGCTGCAAGGTCTTTAAAACAGTGAATCGTGTCGCTGTTCACCTTGAAAATGCTTGAAAAGTGCTTGAATTTGACTATGGAAGAGGTTTAGGATTCCTGTATGGAACTTCACATAAAGAACCATGCATCTGTCAGTGGAGTATTAATATTACTCCATCCATGAGCAAAGTGTAAGGATGCACTGTACATGTCCAACCAATGCAAATGGAAAAAATGCCTTTTAATTTACAGACTGGCACAAACTATTATAGGTAATGTCCTCATAAAGGCAGTGATGCGCGTCAGACGTCAGAAATGGACATCGTATCTTTGAGGTTACCTGTTGATATCTGATGGAACTTTTAGAGTTGGCTTTCGAGAGTTGAAGAGTTCACGATTCCCACCAACGTTCTAGGACCCAGAAAGTAGAAAGACATAGACTCTAGGTTTAGCTTGCCGGGCCCCTAATAGGATATCCGGTCTCCTGAACTTTCAGTCAGTCCAGGTCATCTGAAGTAAACCAGCAGTGAATTAGAGGATGGTTTTTTTTGTTTCCCATTTACTTGTTTGACTGACCCCATGCTGTATGACGGTGTGTCTTAACATCAAACTATACTCTGTCTGCTGTATGAGGGTATGTCCTTTGCATTTCTCGAGCACCATTTATCCGATCTACATGTATCGCTGGGGATCCAAGAACATGCATTGTTGTTACAGGCATGTCTCCACGGGCAATCCTCTCTAGTGTGTTTAATTCACAAATAATATTTCTACTTTGTTGTGTTTTTCTCTTTTACTCTCTTAATGTTGTCATCGGTCTCATCTTGCTCTTCTTCCACAGACGTCGGGGTCCGTACTCCAGAGTCCTTCTGCGGAGAGCTCCAACAGGAAGTGTGTCTCCCCGAGACACGAGGAGAAACTTAGTTCTCTGAGTTTACTCAAGACGCCGGAGCAGAACGAGAGAGAACAAGAAGGCAACTGTCAAGTCCAGTAGATTGATGCACACACACACATAATACAGTCTGGCATTGCTTTTTTTAAATATACACCTGCACAAAATAGTAATCCTTTTTTTAAAGACACATTTATTTTGATACGTTAATACTTCTTTTTTTTGGGGGGGGGAGTGTAGGTGTTTGTCTCACTCACTCACTCACTCATGTTTCCTGTTGGATCACTTTCTTCCAGGACTGCAAAAGACAGAACTACAATTTTATTTTCTGTTGGTATCTTAAAGTGAGAGATACAATAAATCACAAATGATGAGGCAGGTTAAAGATGAGTGGGTTACTCTCCAAGTGCTTTTTTTTATCCCATGTTTTTTAACGATTTTTAATGAAACTCTTTGAAATGTCAGATAGGTATTTTGGCGTTTTATTGCGTTACAATGCATAAATACAAAGATTGTTTTGTGATGCTTCAGAATGTAAACAAGCCACGTTTGTTTGTTCCTCTTTCGTCATGACTTTACTTTGTAACGGTTTCTTTGACTTTACCACTCCTTTACTGGTTGTACTTTGTTCTTGTCTGTGAGAGATGTCTTGATCTTTCTACATGGTAGATGATATACAACAACTATGCATCTATCTATCAGCTCTGTAACATATTAATGACTAATGGCAGCTAAGATTTTGTAGATTTTTATATTTTCTGGATATTACTATAGTTGAAGTCTAAGTTACTAATTTTTGCAGAAAATATTGAATGTAGATTTGCATTTTGTGTCTGTAGTTAAATGTTATTGATCATTGTACATAGTTAATTGCCCTTTTTTATACTAAACCATAACTGCTTCATAGCTTGTGTGGTCTCTTTGTTGCAAACACATGGGAGTCTGTATGTCTCAAGATATAGGAAATTACAGGAAGTATGGTAGACTAAGCACACCCCAGTATGTATGTAGCTGCAGTACTAGTACTCGGTAAACTCTGCTACCACAAGGTGGAGAACCTGAGCCAAATGGAGAAAAGATGTCTGACGTGTGTACTGCAGAGTGATGACTATGAGTGTGATCAGTGCAGGATACACCTCAGGCCGGCAGTGAAGGAAAATGAATGGACAAATGAGACTATTGTATGTTGTTCCTCACGACAGACACTAGAAACGAGTAAAAGAAGAAAGAAATCGTAGACTGAATTAAAAGTGAAAAGCGTAAATTCTGCATAAGCAACTGTTAAATTCATTAAAGAATTGTTAAGTTTAGGTTATTTTTCAGAATGCCAAATTGACTTTACTGACTTCATGTCCTGCGGCACATTGGGCCACAATGATCTCCTTCCAGTCCACCTTAACATCTGGTTAACAATGGTGTTGCTGAGGAGGATGCACCAGCGGCTCTCAGCCTTTTTTAACAATGCAGTTCCTCATGCAGACATCGAATTGATAGAATTTGATCAGAAAGGACACAAGGAGGTGTATTGTGTAATTATTGAGAAGCAAATTAATAGCCTCATGATGGGGTGAAGTAATCGTACAGTGATTCTGTTTGTCTGCGGTATTAAAGTGATCGTGCTGGTCTCGGGAACAACTACAGCACTTATTAAGTCCCACTGTACTCTGTTAGAGACACAGTTTAAATGTTACATTTGAAACAGAAAAACTGAAATCAGTACTAAATATACAGTAATCTTGTCATAACTCCCATTCCTAGTAGACCCATGTGTTTACTTACTGCACAGGGCGACCATCCATTGGTGAATGTAACATCTACATTTCTACTTCATGACATTTTTAAAGATCATGTTTTAACAGCACAGAAAGCGACGTACGCTCTTATTTTAGACGTTCACCTTTTGATTGAAAGCAGCTTATAGCACATCAGTATGCCACACTTATTACCTTAAGTGCCCTTCATGCTGACTGTGACGATACAAACTCATTGGAGCTGTGGCTAATGTGAAACGCCGGAAATGATTGATTTCTCTGGGTGAACCCTTACGTTGTGTCTGAGGAACACTGAGCTTTGGATCAATACAATTGATCTCTGGTGAATAGATGTTAGCATTTGAGATATTGAGTGCGGACCTTTTGACCTCTTGTGAGGGCATGTAAGGATACACTAAGATGGGACATGAGAGACATTTATCAGTGTCTTCTTGGAGCATCGCTGAGGTTTATACACACACCTGGTTTGTTAATTCACTCTCATGCATTCCCGTCTCTTTACTGCCTGGCAGTGGGTGAGGGGGCGGCAGGCATGCTGGGTTATGGGAACAGAGAGGAGACGACACAGTCACACACCTCAGAGCGGACACTGTCCTGCTCTGATGTCTCTGGCTGGAGCTGTTAGCGGAAGCTGCAGTGCCAGAACCAACTCTGGACGAGGACACGGGAAATGAGGAGATGGGTCGGCTGAGCTGTGTTATCACTGGCACTCAGACTGGAGAGTGTGTGTTTGTTTATGCATGTGTGTGTGTGTGTCTGTCTTTAAAACTGACAGACTGACTGACCGTCGATCCCTCTGCTGTATGCATGATTTGTCCCATTCTTCACCAGGCAACACTGTGTAAGCAGCAGTTCTCAGGGCCAGAGGGAGTCACCGACAGGAAGTGTAGACCAGTTTGTATGAACAGGACAGAGGGGAAGAGACAAAACGAAGAGTTCAACTAATGGTAGTGCATTTCAATTAATTAAAAAAAAACTAAGTCATGTAATCTGCAATGTTAAAATATAACCCACAGCTGTTTTTTTAAGTGGGAGTGAGGCATAAATATGGACGTAGCAACGCACCCCATGGGTATCATTTTCAAGTAACCTTTTATGAAGGGCTTATAAGCCGTTATCATTAGCTTTATCAATAGTTAATACATTATTAACTTAACTTTGTAGATAAATGAATATCAGTCAGCAATGAGATGTTATTATCAAAGACTTAACTGATCTATAAAGCATTAGTACAATATGTATTAACCCTCTGAACCCCAAGTAGTTTTGGGGCGTTTTTGGCTCCTGACACATTTCACTCTTTGTGGCCTTGATTTTCACGCAATATAGAAGTACTGGACTTTTATGGAAACAGCACAATCATGGCTAGAAGTAGAGATAAAACTATTTCCTTTGTGCAGTAAAACATAGTTAACATGCCATAAATTATATATATAAAAAAAAAGCAAGTTAAATTTCTTTGATAATCTAAAATAATTTTAATTTTAATTTAATGCAACCGATTGGTAACGCAGACTTTCTCTTAAAAATGCGTGGTTTTCCAAGCTGTAACTGAGGTACCTCATGTCAAGTCACTTGGTCATTTTCTCAGACTTGACAAAGCTCTTCCACTCACAAAAAACGTCATATGACAAGCTGAGTAGTGCTCTTTGTGTCTAGTAAATAGACAATTGGTGGAGTTTCCCTTTTAAGCACACCAATTCATCACATGCAAACCCAAGAAAAGCTAAAAAGAAATGCTTACATCTGCACCAGCACATTTGCATCTGCGTCAGGTTAAATGAAGCACACGTCCTGTTGAGGTTGTGGGAAAAGAAGACTGTTAACATGTCTGAATCGTTTGTGGGAATAGAGTCTCTGGAAACCAGTGGAGAGACGAAGAGAAGATTATGAATGATCTCAGATTGAAAAAGAATTAATAAATTACTAGATTGAAGAAGAATTCTGAGGAATGCATATCTTTATAGGGAAATAAAGGAAACCCCTTAACACTGAAGCTACAGCACATATAACTCTCACAGGATTTCCTCTCTGAACTCACCGCCTCCTCTTGGTTTAAGATATAATGTTCACTGTTCACACAGACAACGAGCTATTTTTAATATAGCAAACACTGCCCTCCGTACACACAGAACTAAAAATGTAAACCGTTAGAACAAAACCAACATAAAAGCCTCTAGACGCTTCAGTTCATCTGACTTCTGTGGTTAAAATGTTTTCAAACATTTACCTCCACCAGGAAAATGACTCTGCTTGTGAGCTTTCTGTCAATTTGAAGTTGTAGAAACGTTTACTGGAAAAAACTGTAGATTTGCAATATCAGACAATTAGAAAACCTTATTTTTTTAGAGAGAAAGTGTGTAGTATACTGAAAACTGAACATGCAATCTTTTTTATGATGCACACAAAAGCCCTCACATAAGACCAGAGGACGGGCAATGTTAGTGGCATAAATATAGTATCATATACTGTATATATATATATATAATATCATAATATTATACTAGTGCAATATAGCTTTTTAGTACTTTTCAATATCATTGCCAATACTACTCTCAATATCATGCACAATATTACGTTTCTATTAGGCACTGGTCTTAATATTACTTCTCACACACTTGTTTTTATTCATATGTCGTTGTAATTTACGTTTTCTATTTTAGTTAACTTATTTTACTAAATGTATTACTCTATTATTTATATATATACATATACATATGTACTTTATTGTTTTTTCTCTTATTCTTCTGTTGTAATCTTTGATCAATCTCTGGCAAACATTTCCTTTGGAATTAATAAAGTTCTAAGTTATCTTATTTTAAATAGAGAAAATACAAAGGCTTGAGCATTTATTTAGACTACATGTATATCGAGGCATGTGCCTTTCTTGAATTTGGAATTTATTTCTGTCTAACTGCAACAAGCCACTGCTTTTTACTTTACCTTTTACTACTACCCTCCAGACATGTTTTAATGCAGTCTTGAAAATATTCTAATTTTCTTTCTTGCAGAGAGTTAGATGAGAATACCAACTCTTAAGTCTGTCAATACATATGAAGCTTCAACCAGCAGCTAGTTAGCTTAGCATAAAGACTGGGAGCAGATGGAAACAGCTTGCCTGGCTTTGTCCGAAGTTAAACAAAATAACCAGCAACCCTAAAGCTCACTAACATGTTATATCTCCTTTGTTTATTCCGTACAAATTAGTGTAAAAACAACTTTTAATTAAGGATTTACAGTTTTAGGGGAGTAGCTTGGCTGGCTAGATGGGCTCTTACTATGGAGAAACTATCATGGTGAAATGAGCCATTGTACTGTATCTGTCTGACTGTGTGCTGTTGATTCTGGTGTGTACTTCCTGCTTTGATAACTTTATCTCATGCATCATAAGACCTGCCTGCTACCATTGGCCAGTCACACTCATCAGACCACTCTATCATCCAGGAAGTTTAAACTATAATAATTATTCAGTGGTTCACTGGCTGTGAACTGTGAGAGGAGAGAAGATACTGATTATTATATTAATATCTAATAAAGCACAGTTATGTCAGCAGTGGTGGGAATGAGTTGGTCATTGCATGTCTGGGAGAAACTTTAAGGCCCCCTGAAAAATACAATGTTATCGAATATTTCTCTATAATTTTACATATTCATGACTAAATAAGGAACATATAAAGTTGAAATTATTATTTGTTAAGAATTGAACACTCAAAAACTCAGTTTATCTACTTCACTCAAATCTACAGCACTAGATTACTTTGATGCTGGAAAAACCTTGATGATTTTCAGGCAAATCTGGAAGTTAGTTAGTTATAAGGAGCAATTTTTAGAAAGATTTTAAAACTGATTTATCGATGTTTGTTTGCGATGGACATCAGCAATAATGTCATTCCATGAGTAAAGGCACAATAAATTAAACAATATTATGTCTGTGTGTTCAGATTTGACTGAGTTATAACTCAAAGAAGTACTGCCATTTTTTTATGGAAATTGCAGCAATCTGGATCTAATAGGTTTTAAAGTATCCTAATTGCCTCTATGTGGTCTGTCGGCCTCTTCTTTTAAACATCCAGTGGTTAAACTACTCACTTTGCTGCAATGATGCAGAAGGGAACTGCAGGGTGTGTCGGTATACCTGGTGTTACTGAAGTTATTATCTCCGCCAGGAAGATCATGCGATCAGTCGTGGGTGAGTGTGCGTGCGTCCGTGAGTGAGTGTGCGTCTCTGTGTCTGTCCATGGCTAATCTTTTTTTTTTTGTGCACACATTTCTGTACATCTAATCAATTCAGCCTCTGCTGAGCGAGCGGACAACTCAGTGAGTTTGATTTAGTTTTTGGCAGGATTGTATGACAGGTATTATACAACGACTTTGAAACAATCGCCTGCATTAATCAGAGCTTATTCTTTAGTTTGAATGAAGTGTGTTTTACGACGCCTTAGTCGGTGTCTAGACTGAGGGTTAGCCAATTGTGGGTTGTTTTCATTCAATCACACAATACAGCAGTGGTCGTTGCAGACACACCTGGCAGAGATCTGCACTTTACTGAGTGCACCTTTAGTTCTTAAAGAGTTGCAAATGTTAGCATTAAATCTATAGCATTTATGCATCAAGTAAACATTCTTTTAATCACAGTTGTACATGCTGCGGTAGACTATTTTGAAAAGAATAGAAAGTCTAAAGGTGGAGTCTACTGGATTAATATAGGAGCAAAAACTATATGCTATGTAAAGATGTCGTGGAGTAATATCTACCTGAATAGAGAAATAAGTCTTCTTCTTGCTTTGTTGACACAACTGACGCAGCCACAAGTGCTTTTAGTGCATGATCGTGCATGTGAGCATGCCCCACTGGTTAGCTCACGGCTGCTCTCAAACAGAGCTCAAAGAGCACTCAAACAGAAGTTATATCTGATAACGCCGTCCCCACCGATGGCATCATCGTGGAAGCGTATAGCACCCACGCTCCAGTTTGCGCTGTTAGCACCGCCAGCTGCGAGCTGGCGACTCAGTCGTGAGTTGCTGACTCAGCCGTTGCCATGTTGAGAGGCAATCCAAATGCTCCCAATCTCATATTCAGCACCTTTAGAATTACTGATGAAGTATGATGTAATTCAACAAATAATGAGAACAAAAATGTTTTTGCAATGGAGATGAAAAAGTTTTGGATCGATCTTCTTTTGTTGTTTGGACATTTTTGTGAGGAGGGAAGAAGTTACTGATTGACTGATCTTAAGATGCATATTCTTCTTCAGGATATACAGAACCAACAGCAAAGGTTGAGCGCTTGGAATAAGACAGCAACCAGAAAAATAATTAAAATCTGGTGTATTTTCAAGTCATTCATCTTACAAAAATCATTTTACATTGTGTTTAGATTAGCTCTACAGACATTATCCTTAAAATGTGTTCTCCCAGACTCACATCAGTATAGAAACACTACAAGTACAAACATACAGTTTAGAAAAATACAGTTTTCATCATCATAAAAAGCATTAACATATCTAGCACATTAGCAGAAAATGAAATGTCTTAGAGTTAAGCACGGCTAAAGTGGATAATTGTGTAACATTGCCATATGTCTGCAAGAAGAAGGCACAGACAGACCAACCAGCTACTACACAGTGTAACGCCACTATACTGTTTCTATTTAGTTAGTATTGAACCATAGAGACTGTTATAGTCTGCTTTAGTTAAAGTCAAAACATCTATAAGACTTTCCTGCTGCTCCCTCTCCCCTTCTCTCAGTTCAATTAGGATGTCCAATGGGCTCCTTAAAGACTCATAGGACGTCCAATAGAAGTAAAAAAACAACAACATTTCTCACAGATACAAGTCAAGTAGGATTGGCAAGATCAAAAAATGTAAATTGTACAGGATTCTTTTTTCAGTTTTCTGATTCATTAGGATTTTACCTGCTGGTCTCAGTGTACTACTGGTGCCATATAAAACTACAAGCTGCACAACAGACTTATTGTCAATACATTCAATAGATCAATTCAAAACCCTCTCAGAAAGGTTGGCAACTGAATGAAGCTGTCAAATATAAAATAGTTTCATACTCCTCGTTTATGTGGGTATTAATCTAAGGGTTAAATTATCTTGCTTGGATTGTTACAGTAAAAAGTTTGTGTGTTAAACCGTGTAGTTGTCGTTAATGCCACATGACAACTAAATCGAAGCCTTCTGATTGGATGGACTGGATAGCATGTTGTTACGTTCAAAGGCTGTTAAATCAAAGTGCATTTTCAACGGCAGGCGTACACACATGAAAGAAAACCCTCATTGTGTCTGCGTTTGTGAGTGAGTGAAAGCTGGGCATTACAACTGAATTGATTCTTCTACTGTCACAATTAAACTTTCCTGACCTGTCAATGTGCAAATCCACATCTGTGAATCAACCTTCAACAATCTAAACACAATGTTTAGATTGTTCCACTATTACTCTTGTTGACACAAATTGATTAAAGTAGAGATACAATGTTCTCAAGGACACCAGAGGTATGACAGCTATAACAATGACAAATAGAGATCATTCCTATGTAATTCAAGAGTTTCTTTGCAAGAAATGTTGTATACCATAACCACACATTTGGTAGCACCACTCAGAGAAGGAATCCACTGTGTTATATTATAGCAGCTTAAGGTTGGTCAGCAGAGAGTAAACTGAAACTTGTGCTGGAATAGCAATAACAAAATGTATCACAGGCTCTACAGTTTCTAAGAATAGAGAGGTGAAGTTGTTTAATTTATGGCACAATTTAAACAGGATAAAAAAAAAAATAGTCTCTCACCGTTGACTAGAGTATAGACATTTTTTTCTGAAATAAGATCCCATGTGGGACCCCTGAAGGGGAGGGACTTTGCCTTTCTATGAACCTTCACGGCAGACCTGGAACAAGCTCACCTAAAAATAATGCAGTCATTAATGTTATCAATTACAGCTGTGCTTTTCCTGGTGGGACATACCAAAATGGCTGCTGTGAAAAGGGTCTAGTTGTGAACATTTTCTGCATCCAGTTATTAAAACAGATTAAGCAGTCAAGCCTACAACACTCTTCCTCCACTGAGCCATATGGATGATATTATTATAGGAAACACAAATGATTAGATAAATATGGCTACATGTGGACCCAGGCCAGTAGAACTTTATGAGTGTGAGCAACTGAACTAGTTTTGTTGGACTGGAGGAACACCAACAGTAAATGACCACTTGTTAAATATTTTGCCCACCTCACAGTGTGTTGTGCTTAGCCTTGTCTTAGCAAAGTAAAGAGGTTAAGGCACAGCGATGGTTTGACAAATCTCCTCATATAGACATTCAGTGCTCTACTTTCTTTTAAAGCTACATCCACAGTCAGAGAAACAACACTTTGACCACTTTAAATCACATCCACCTTCTTCCTCTTCACTAAAACAAAGAAGAGTTGGTATCAAATAACATCCAATGATGCCTTCTATCGAAACCAAAATGTTGAGATGTCAACATTATGGAGAGATCTTAAGAGTTAAGACTATTGCAGTCCACACAACAGGATTGTAGGACTAATATGGCTGCCACTAGACAACACAGCGGCCAAACACTTTAAATTATTGGCTCTGATCAGAAGCTACACACCTTCCAGGTCAGATAGAGACATACCTCTTTAGTTACTCAATGCATGTTTAAATGGTGGGAAGGAAGTTGTACTTTGAAATTACTGATTTAAAAAAAATGTAAACACAAATGTGAAAAGTAATGGTTTATACTTGTTGTTGCAGTAGCTATTTAAACTAAATGTGTAAATTAGAACATTTACCTACATGTCGTACGATGTTCAGAGGAAAAATACTCCAATACTATTTAGTATCACAGTAGTTTGTGGTAATTATTATATACCACTCTATAAAATGTGCACAGTGAAACCAGCAATGAAGCTTTAGGTTCAAAATATATTCTCTTGATTCAGTCAATTCAATTGGTGGAAGTTGCATACAGAAAGAGTTTGCTCTTTAGTTTCATATTTCAGATTGGTTCAGGACGGACATTTTTCAGGACTACAAACATATCACTCTTGTGAGATATCAACTTTTCCCAGGTGGGAAATCAGATAGATGCGAGCTCAATCTAGAGATTCTCTGTACTCAGAGTTTGTAGCTTGATTAACGTCACAGTCCTCCATCGTTGTAGTTTAATACAGCTATCTGTAGTTCAAACAATAACATATCCCACCATCTCAACATTTTTACATTCTCCAGTCATTTAGCACAACAAATCAGCCTCTCCCCATCACACGCAATCTTTGTAGTTCATCTTGTTCTGTAACTTTTACAATTCGGATATCATCACATCCCACCATATAAAAAACATCTCTGACATGTCTTGTGTTGTTTCAATTAACAGCTTATTGTGATTGTCAGTATAATTCTGCATTCAGATGGCAGACAGCAACGTCATAAGTTGTAAAGCTGTGTGGTAAAATGTATGCTAAATTGTTACAATTTCAAATATTGGAGTGCTGCAAACACATACAGGCACCATGGACATATAAGGTCACCAAATACTGTAATTTTATGTTACAGTATGTTGAAAATGTTAGTTTATTTGTCCTTCAGGGAAGGGATAGCTGTTGATCCCAAGTCGTCGTCAATGGGCAACTTTGCCTTAGTCCAAGATTTAAGTGAGATTTAGTTGAGAGACACTCAGTATATGCAATTTTCAACAGAATCAACACATGTTCTGTATACGTTCTGCTTCTTGCTCTTCGTTTCACTGGCGGGATGAGGGTGGTGAAAAGTGACCCGCTGTTAAAGATCCATTGAACTGTTCTTGAGCAAAGCTGCAATCCCTGCAGAGGGGTTAAGATGTCCCTGCTGGGGTCACAATGTACCACATTCTCATTACTGCTTGCTTAGGGAATGAAAACACTTAATTCTCAGCACGGATGCCACCAATGATGACAAATGGGAAGACCTCAGAAAGATCTTGAAAGGTGTTGACCGTCCTCTTCCTACTTGAGGTGTTCAATGGCTGAAATCTCTCCTCTCTCGGGGTCAAAACCGTTCATGAACAAACTGCCGTTTCTAGCCAGCGGTGTCATCAGGCCGTGCAGCCCAGCCTCCCTCCCGTTCCTGTCCAGTTCGTCATTGAAATTGACCAACACGGCCCTCCTGGGCAGAGTGAGCTCAGGGCCAGGGCTGAATCCCAAGTCAGTGGACAGTTTGCGTTTAATTGAGGTGGCACGCTGGAACTTATCGTAGACCTCAACGCTAACACGTCGCCGTGTTTCTTTGAACTCTGCCGAGACGTTAGCCGTCCATTCTGCAGCATGAGCTCGGATCTCTCCTACCTGTAAGGAGAGAAAAAGAGAGTGAAGTAAGTAGACAGTACAGAGGATACACAGGTTTGATTCTTGAAACTGTTTATTTTAATTTTTTTATCACATTGTCAGTTAAATGGCTAAAATATAAAATGTAAATAACATAAAATAAAATAAAGAGAAATAAAGAAGAGGAAAATAGAGTAGGAGAAGAACATTTAAATAGACCGTTTAAAGGACCTGTTTGGCGGTTTTGTATGATTAACAACAGTGGTTAATTTAAATGTCATTCAAACTGTGACTGCTCTGAAAATTAGCTTGCTGTTTTTTTCATGGATAACATCCAAGACTTCACATTATGTCTTTTATGAAGTCCATGTTTGACTGTCTTCATTTAATTTTTTTACCTCTAAGTATGATTTTTTATTTTTTTTTTAATGATTTTTTTATGAACACAATAACATATAAATCCACAATATAGTCCTTTAATTAGAATACCAAAAACACAACACGCTCAACACTGGAGACAGTTAGTATTTATAGCACACTTGTGTCTTTTGTGTTCAGCCTTTAAAAGAAAAAATACAGAGCAAGAGAGAGAACGGGCAGCGACAATGTTACTGACCAGGAAGTTAACTCAATTACATTAAAACAATGTAACTGCGACCAGATAGGAGTACCAATCAGCCATGGAAAATATGACACACACACACACACACACACACACACACACACACACACACACACACACACACACACACACGTAGAGGGTAATGTTACAGCAGACATTCATGATTGATGACGCTGACAAATTTTTTCGTCTGACTTCCATATTTCAATCTAAAAAATTAAGTCTAATTTTGAGATCAATTTATGAAAAAATGTAATTTAGGGAGAAAGTCATAGCATTACTGTCTTTATGTCTCAATGTAAATGAATGAAACGTCTGTCTGTCTTCAGAAAACAAAAGACTGTTTCACTGTGTCATTATTAAATGGTTTTGCCTCTGAATTTTTCAGGGACACGTAACATTAGTGAGAGCAAAACTGTATGTTCTGTACTGTACTTTTCTGAAAATGTTAAAACCCCAATATAATGACAATCAATGGCATGATGACAGGCAAATTACTACTTATCAATACTGCCGGGTTTTTCAGTGTTGCTTCTGTTTTCATTCATTTATTTTATACTGCATGTGAATCTACTTCTTTTAAAATCAAAAAAAGGGCAGACTGAGAAAATACTGACAAATGAAAATGGAGAGAAAGTCTAAAGGTAGACTGACACACAGAAAGGAAGAGATGACGCAAAACACATTTGTTTAACCCGGATATTAAAAAAGCCTGAATGAGACATTAATGTTCTTCAGTTTTTTCCTAATATCTCATTAAAAGAGGGCCGGAGACATTCTGGTCTAAGGGCATCAAAGGACTCACACTTGAAATACTGCCTCTAGTTCTGATTATATCATCGTAATTATAACAACACACACACTTTTACAGGCCAGTAAGATTATCATGTATCACAGCAGGACTTCAGCATGAGAACCCAATGGGAGCATTAGTCACTCACTCACAAACACAGACACACACACACACACACACCCACCACACACACACACACACACACACACACACACACACACACACACACACACACACACACACACACACACACACACACACACACACACACACACACTGCATCATACATCACAACTTAACAATTGCAGTTGCAAACCAGTATCATTCAACTAATTATGTTTGACTAATGGGAACACCATGTCATGTCAGCATGTTCTTGTATAAGATCTCTTATACAAGTCTTGGTCCATGAAACTTTTCTATGAGAAAATGTTTGTTAGTTAAGAACTGGCTGACCAAATCTATATTCACACCAGCCTTCAGTATCACTGCTACTCAAACACCAGTGAAATCTAATTACAACAAATGCCTTGTCTGTATAATTCTAAATCTTGGGTCCCTTTGAAAACTCCCAGATGTTCCTTTTTTGGAAACAACCAAATGTATTTGCATAACCTGTGTTATATTTACAGCACACACAGTTCGATTAAATAAGTTTTCTGATAAGGACATCATCACACATTTTCAAAATGACCTCTTTCTCTCCCTCTCTCTGGAGATGCTCAAGGTAATGGCATAAGACTGCGTTTATGTGTTTGGATGGCAGACGGTGGATTGGATTATAAAACAGTCTTATCATTGAAATGAAGTTAAGCAGAGGGCAAAAGTTGAGGCACTGTAACCGAGTAGCTCGAATAATAACCTGTGTGTCACTGCACTGAAAGAGACAAAGAGGGTGGGAAATGAGAAAAGGTCAATGAATGGAGTAAATGAAACCAGCAGTGCCATACCTCTTCTTTCGTCCTCTTGGAGATGACTCTGAGCCAGTCTCCTATCATGCTGAGGATGGCAGCAAAGTAGGCTAGACCCACCAGGATCCAGAACCATACAACTGGTTTATAGTAATCTAAGTACTCTATTTCTGAACCACCTAGACACGGAGACAGAGGCAGACAGAGACAATGACTGTCACATATCCAGTAGAATCCACCTGGTGAGACATGCAGGCATTATGCAGAGAGACAGACGGGTTTAAAGTGTCTGTCTGTGTTAGTATTGAATCACTAGCTTTGTGCTTGTACCTGCCACAAAGTCTCCAAACCCTATGGTAGTCAGGGTGATGACGACAAAGTAGAGGGACTCCAGCGCAGACCAACCCTCGATGTGTTTAAAGATGGCCGCTGGGAGCGCCACAAACAGCAGGCAGCCAAACAACACAAACAGCAGGGTGGAGATAACCCGGATCTTTGTCTGACTGATGTCCCAATGCTGCAGGAAAGAGAGCGGCAGACAAAATCAGGAATATGAAATCACAGGTACCTTTACAACCCATAGAGATCTGATCTGTCTGTCATCACTGCAAACATACATGAAGCTTTGGTGCTCAGTGTTCATCGTTTGTTGAAGGTCTTTGGACGTGAGTGGTACAAAAGTTGAGGAAAGCTGCATTATAAACCCTAAATTATTTGCACCTTTACTGGAACTGTTGGAAGGGCTGTGAGCAGTCCTTGAAATAGAGTAACCAGATCCAATGTAGTCATCTTTATGCTATACTGAAATTTAGATAAAAGCTATACAAAGTGAGACATTTCTTTTCTGATTTTGATGCTTAATACGACGGAGTCTTCCATCATGCTAACAGCACAGCAGTGCTTGGTGCTAAATGCTAACATCAGAATGCTAATATGCACACAGTGACAATGCTATACAAAAAAGTAGATACTTTGAAAATCCAAACATATAAAGTTTACCTTGATCACCTTCCTAATTTAGCACTAAACACAAAGTATAGCTGAGAATGATGGGATGTCATGAGTTTGCAGGTATTTGGTCACAAACCAAAGTATTGGATGATAGGAAACTTGACCTGATGATGTTGATGGCACTAAAAATAAAAAGGCAGAAGATCACCAAGGTGATTACAATTAAATGTATCCTATATTGGAGTGTGTTTTAAATTGCATGACAATCCATCCAATATTTGTTAGCACATTTTACTCAAAACCAAATGTCACACTCAGGGAAGAAAAGTCAGAGGATCCCCAGCGTCAGCATCAATTTGTTTTGGTACAACAGCCAGATGCTGTTAGCAGTAATAGCTTAATTCCATAAATTGGTCCCCTGGGTGCAGTAGAAAAGGAAGGACATTCACAGTATTCACTGAGAATAATGCTGCAGTCTCGCGAAAACCGGGCACACAGCAATAAGGCAAACACACATAGAAACACACACTTACACAATGAACTTTTGTCCTCTGTCTTCAGACTTAATCATAATATTCATTACTGAGTCCCTTGGGTGCCTTGAGAGCAGCAGAATGAGCAGATCGTTCTAAATTACACTCATCTGCTTATTTCATTCAAAACTAGAAAGCAAATTATTCACTTAAGACTCGGAGGCAAATCATTCAGCGCAACAACCTCAACTTTAAAAACCTAAACACAAACTGTTGTTTGTCTTATTGGGATGTCTCGTTACAAAATGTGAATGTTGAAGC
Source organism: Leptoclinus maculatus (assembly GCA_032191485.1). Classification (NCBI taxonomy): domain Eukaryota; kingdom Metazoa; phylum Chordata; class Actinopteri; order Perciformes; family Stichaeidae; genus Leptoclinus; species Leptoclinus maculatus. The sequence continues at coordinate 30,111,481 of JAVDOI010000001.1, read as the reverse complement.
CTCACTTTTAGTCCTGAACATTTTTGAGGGATGAGTGACTTTATTTACTCTTTTAGCTTCTTAAAAAAACAGATCTACTGTTGCTTTACATCCAGTTTTTAATCAAAACTCGTAATTATTAGCAATTATGCACAGAAATCCTTTCAGTATGCCAATCAGATGAAAAATGATTCATCCAAATGTAAATTCAGGTCAGAGGGTTTGTTCGCACTGCATCTAAAGTGGACCATTCACACATACACACACACACACACACACACACACACACACACACACACACACACACACACACACACACACACACACACACACACACACACACACACACACACACACACACACACACACACACACACACAAACACACACAAACACATTCATACTGTAAGCTCTTGGCTGCATTTACAATGTGAATTGTTAGCTTTTGTGGCCAATATTTAAATTTTGTATCTTCTAGCCTGTAGATAATCTGAATTTAATGGACTTCCCTATAAACAATTCAACAATTGATTCTCCAGAAAATGAACTATATCACAATATATATCAATGTAATGTCATCAAATAATGATAGAATTCAAACCATCTCGCCATAAAGATTAATACATAACATGGTATTTAAATCAGATGTTGTAAATATGATCCAAAAGCTGGTGTGGGTGAGGGAATCGTTAAAAGAGCATTGATGTAAATTATTCAGGGTAGCCTATTCAGACTTGTGACCTGCAGACCATGAACTTGAATGTATTCTACTGTGAAATACAGAATATTAACTCACCACAAACATTTTCTCCACTCTGGCGATGCCCTTGCCGAATATGGTGCCGAGCTGATCTCCTACTCCAGCCAAAAGGAAGCCGAACAGAGGTATCCCTAGCAACGCATAGATGATGCAGAAGATCCTTCCACCTTCTGTGTGAGGAGAGCTGTTCCCAAAACCTGCAGAGAGGACAGAAAAAAAGAGACTTAGAATACTAATCACCAGCATGCTTCCCTAAAAACAGTAAAAACACTCGTCTTAATGGATGAAACTACCAGATGACGCAAGCTAAGTCATGTGACCAGGTGATCAGATAAACCAAAGCAACAGGTGAGATTAATCAATGTGTGAAATTAATCAAAATTTTAATTTTATTATTTTAGATTGTACTCTCTGAACTTCTGAAGAAACAGCTTCAATAGCAGCGCTCCAACAAGTACTTGTAAGTAACTGGCAAAAGAAGCAAAACTTCTCCACTTTGTCGAATTACATAAGTGACCATAGCAGCTTTATTTTTTTTTTACTCACTTGAAAGCATGTGTGTGTGTGTGTGTGTGTGTGGGTGTGTGTGTGTGTGTGTGTGTGTGTGTGTGTGTGTGTGTGTGAGAGTGTGTCTGTCCTACCGATGGTTGTGATAACAGTCCCAGCAAAGAAAAAGGCGGAGCTCAGGTCCCACAGGCTGCTGTGGTTGGTCAGTGTCCCTGCAGGGTTCACCCCTGAACGGATAGCAGACACAACTTGCTGGAGGGGAAAGAGAGATTTGAGTTATCAAAGAGTTATCCGTGGACACTTTCAAATTCTGATTAAAAGACAATTGTGCTACTTTCTTGCTGCTGTACATATTATAATGAAACATTTAAGCAGGTGCTTTTGAGCCTTGTTTTTCTTGTAGCTGTGCTGGCAGGAACGTGTGTTTGTGTATTTGTGTGCTTGCCTGTCTAATAATTTAAAGATATAATATTTAAAACTTGAGATGACTGTTGGCGAGACACAAATCTTGAGCTGTTAAAGATAATTCATTAAGGTGAATCAGGGAGCCCCAGACGGGGTTTAATAGTTCAGAATATTTCAGAACAGTACTGGACTATTAAAAAACAGAAACAAACTGTCTGCGGCTCCACATTTCTGCCTTCTGCTCCTTTGAGGCTGTGGGAGCTGTCCATAGTGCTGAAACCACTGCAGCTTTACCGGATTACAAGTGTGTACAATACATACAAAACTTAAATTATTTGTCATGTCACCTTAACCAGCTCCTCCAGCTGGCTCTGGTTGACACACGAGTGTCTGGACAGGAACTCCAGCTTCTGGGTCAGGATGGCCAAACGCTGGGCACTAGGAGAGAGGAAGTACAGAGAGATGGGGAGGCTTACAAATGTTTGTGATTGTTTGTGTCACTGAATTATGACTTTACAACAAATTCTCCTAAATGAAAACATGCTGATTTTGTTTAAAATGTGTTTACATTTCTAGACTTGCTTTAGTTCATATTCTGGTTCTGAACCATTCAGTGAAAAGCAAACTAGCGGCAGCACTTTGAACTCTGTTACTGAAGCCAGTGTAAAGATTTCAGAACAGGACTAATGTGCTCTGTACTTCTACTGGAGTTGTGTAGTGGAGTGTAAACGGTGGTATTACAGTCATGTCTTTATTAAACTGTGGGAAACGTAGTCACATCCATTTGTTTACTTGCTGTAATAGCCTACTGGTGCTGTGAATCTATAGCACCAAAGTCATTTGATGAAAGAGCTTCATAAATCTGGATGTTGTCTGTGAAACTGTGATAGTAAATCTTGTCGTCCTGCAGGATTTGGGGCTAGAGCATAAAGAGATTGAACTATAGAGGCCCAATTCTTGAACCCTGGGGAACCCACTTGCTATAGTGATCCACTCAGATTAATTAGTACCATTTGCAACCACATAACCTCTGCATCTTGACCAAACACAGTCCTTTAACAGAGAGCCGTACAAAGTTTTTCAGTCTATGTAGAATTGGATGGGGTTTCATTTTTTTGTGGGGAAATTGCATTGAAAAGTGTCATTGAAGAAATGCCTGGGAGTCGTGAGAAATTTGGAGTAGCCAGAATGTCAATAACAGGGGTATGATGGATGGATGGATGAATAGATGGGTGGATGGCTTTGTGAGGCAGACAGACATATATTTAAACAGCTTACCTCTCGTGAGGCTGCTCCAGGGATCTGAAGACTGCTGCTCCCATCACCAGGTACAGAACCACCAAAAGAAAGATGGCTGTCACCGTCTTCCATTTCATCACTGTGGCAACCACCTACAACACTTCAACTGATCAATCAACCCACATATATACAGGAGCCCCCTCCCCCCATTACTATTCAAATCTGGACTTCTGTCTATTTCTCTCACCTCGCTCTCCTCGCGGGGAGACATTGTGATTGGCTTTGTGGAGAAGGAGAGGCGGGGCTTGCTGTTTTGAGTGGCGGATTTAGGGTCCAATAAGTCTGGAGCTGCCACTGTCAGGGGAAATGAGAAAATGGCATTGAGATTTTTTCCCACACATTATATCAGCTCCCTGTCTCTGCTCTCTTACTCCGAGAGCAGACACTTAACATGTTTAGCTGTTAATTTTAGAAGTCTTTATAAATAAACCACAGACGAGCCCTTTAAATCCGAACACTGCTGAAAGCATGAATCAAGTACTAACATTTAGTCTTCAGGTATTTTCTCCTGTTCCTGCGGCAACATGCGTCATACAGCAAGAAGAAAGAGAAAGAGGGTCATGAGAGTTGTGTGCATCTTTAATGTAAGTGGATGGATGTGAAAGATGTCAACATAACAAAGCAAGGCTGAATAAGGAAGACAGAGATTGTTGATGTGTCTGGTGAGACGCAGAGGGATGGAGAAAGATGGTAGTAAAGTGTTTGTAGTTTGTGATGAAGTACGTTTATATTCCTTTTAAGCAGGTGAGTGTCAGAGGTGTGTTGTGGTTACAAAACTTCCATTAAACAGGTTGTTTGTCCAAACTATGGTAGGTATTATGAACAGAGAGAACTAGACTAAGAACTCAAATTTGCATTTGTTGTTCAATTTGTTTCCAGTCAAAGAGAGCGGAAAGAGATACATTTAAGTGTACTTAATTGATTTGGACCGACCATGCTGCCACAACAGTAAGTGAAAACTTTGAGTTATGTTTACATGCTATGCATCCTAATTTAATGTGTGTGTGTGACTTCCTAACAGATCATGATATATTGTTTTGGAGCTATGTCAAAACCAGTAAGTAAAGCAAATTGTTTAAATTCAGAAGTAAAGTGGTTGTATTTTGTCATCCGGTATTAACTTGTCTTTTCTATAATTAGGATACTGATGAATAAGCTTAAAGGATTCCTTCTATAAAAAGTGTTTATTATTCTTAGTTATGATATGCATGGCAATATCTTGATTTATGTTTGTGTATTACACAGAAAAAAACATCCATTCATCCTCCATCTATTCATCTATTCCCCTTCACTCAATACATTGTTAAATGGCTCTTGGATCCTTGAGTTTTAATGTGCATACCAGCTAGAACCTCTATGGTCCATGTCAACATTATACTCCCTAATCAGGCAATAATAATCTAACCCACGTGGCCCCGCCTCTGCCTATTGTGCAGCTCCAGAGACTGAATATGTGTGTCCATGTGTGAGTGTGTCCATCTGTGAGTGTGTGCAGTGTGTGTGTGTGGGGGTGTGGGTGTGTGTGTGTGTGTGTGTGTGTGTGTGTGTGTGTGTGTGTGTGTGTGCGAGATGTCTGGAGAGGGGGATGAATGGAAGAGGAGAGAGGAAAGAGCAGCAGAGAGGAGGGGAGGATATGGGAGGGTCGGGAGGTGGGTGGAGTCTGTTCAGGATCACTTAGACATCATTACTAAACTCACAAAACTGTAAAGGCCAAAAGACTATTTAATCAACAGGCAGGATAACAAATGCACAACTGTGAATTTTCCTTAATTAAAATATACTACAATATGCCCCCCAAAATGACCATTTGTAACGACATATTTCTAAAATATTTGAATAATAGAGTAAGTTTCTGTAACAACTAAAACTCCAGATGTTTAGGTATTTTTGAGAACCATTAATGTTGGTTGTCTGAAAAGTTGAAATATTTTATCTGAATTAATATTAAATGGATTAAAACAAACGTGGGTGGCTGTGCAGAGATAAACACACACACACACACACACACACACACACACACACACACACACACACACACACACACACACACACACACACACACACACACACCTACATCTCTCACTAAGTGGAGCAGTAAGACAAGTTGAACAACTTTCATGAGCTTCAAAACAACATGTTATTTTTACTAAAATATACATTTTCAATGGTGTATTATAGATCGCTTAGATGACATGGAAAACAAGTGTGATTGTGATGTTCTGAAACTTGTTCACAAACGGCATCAGATTATGAATACGCCTGAGAACAGCTCCTCTCTCTCTCTTTGTGTACTTACTCCTTGTTGTTGCCTATCCGATGCCCTCCGCTCTCTTCTTCTCCTCATTCGACGCTCTCACTGCGTTTAGGGGAATCTTTCCTCCTCTGCGTGTCTCCTCCCTGCGCTGCTGAAGCGGGGGGACGAACAGGCGCTCCGTTTTTCTTCCGCTCCTCTCCTCTACTTTAACCGCTGATCGGACACTTATGCTGCGCTTGCAAGGTGCTTTTATTGCATCCGCAAGTCCCTTCGAAGAGCTTTCTCTGGTCTTTCTTTGTCAGTTCTCTAGCATCCGCTCCGCTCCTGCTGCGCTCTCGCTTTTGAGCGCACCGGTGGATCGGTGGGGCAACACCGAGAGGGGTGGAGAGAGGGGGAGAGAGGGGTGGAGGTGCCGGACACAGGGAGGTGGTTCCCAGACTGAGAGGGAGGCCATTTACAGAGTTTCAGGAGTCCCATCTATATATATTGTGACTATAAGTTTAACTCTCCTCCATGTTTCCTCACAGGTGCAATATAACCAGAGACCAGAGAACTACAGCGATGAGGGCATGTGATAGGCTTTTTTTTTACAGAGGCCCAGGTTTTATGTTTGCTGTACTTTTACAGATTAGATCTTCCTAAAGCAGTGGTCCCCAACCTATTTGGCTTGTGACGCCTTATATTGACCCAGTGTCTCTTGACCCTTGTCACAACTTGGACATGTTGCATGCAGTGGCGGGCCGTGCATTTTATACCCAGGCCTTCACTGCTGTCATGCTGTGTCTGGCTGTGGGACCCACCATCATCCCTTAACGACAAGCCGCGGCTGATCCGTCTCTTTAGGAGACCGTCTTATGATTTTACTTTCACAACCCAAACGTAAAATGTACTGCTCTGCAATCTCTTTCCTCGCCTCAGCCCCCTGTGTCACGGTGTGTGGTACTCTGCTGTTAAGTTTCGTTTCACGATAGTCACACCCTGCACTTCACGGCAGAGCTGCACATGGACATGTAATGATGACGTAGATGTAGGCCGGCAAGTATGGGGGTAGCGGCTGCTGACACTCAAAGAATACGCCCAACATGTCAAACTAAAGATCTGATTGGTTGAACACTATGACAATCAACAATATCGTCCCCATTCACTTAAACGGCACATGGAAGCACTTTTGAGGCTGCAGGCCTGGGGCCTCTCTTCTACCGAGAGACACAGAGGTGAAATCTGATTGGATAAAAGCTCTACTTAAAACAAGCTGGACTGGAAGCAGAGCAACTGAGGAAGACAGTAGCTGTGCAATGAGAAAATAAGATAATGGGAAAAATATTTTTATAAATTATAATACATAAAAAAAAAAAATATATATATATATTTTTTTTTTTGTGATTCTGTTTAGGCCAGCAGAGAAGGCTTTGCAGGCCCTGACGGCCCGCCACTGGTTGCATGTCAACAGCTCCACCAAAAAGTAATTTTACTTTCTGGAACTTTTAATCCGAATAGAGGCTAGACGAGGCAAAGTTATGCAACTTTTTGCAAAACAAATAAATAATAATTTGTGTATAGCAGAACTTTTGTGTCTTCCTTCCCATTAATCATGTCCCATTGATTAATCTTGTGACCTTTTGGTGACCCAGGTTTGAAACCGCTGTCCGAAAGCACAAAGCCATTGTTTGGAAGATGATATGGATGGATGGATAAATGCTAACATTATGTGAGGATTGAAATTGATTTTCTTCATGATATGCACAGTTCCAACAATTTTTCCTACTTTTTCCCTACACTTTAAACGGACATTAGGTCAGTATATATACACTATCATAATGGTTAGGATGGTTAGAAGTGTGCTAGATGGGTATGGAGATGTTTTGTTTGTTTTGCTTTCCACTGGTAAACAAAATGACCCAGAGTTGGTCCAGTTTGTTTATCCTGCAGTTTGGCACTTATGCAATGGAAATGTTCTTTGAATGTTCACGAGTAAAGGTACTATAAACCAACTGTGTGAACACAAAGATACAGTTTATTATTACTCTCATCCCCTACAATAGAACACACGTTATCTTCTTGAGGATATAAACCTATATTACCGTCACAATTTCACAGACTTTTTATTTCATGTGTTTTTCCGGAAATATCAGAATAATTTCCAGACAGAAAAGAAGAATCGCGTTCATGAATGGTTTGATGTATTTGGGTGGTTGAAAGAGTCATAAACATGATTGAGCGAAAAACAGGCAATTATTTAATCAGTCAACTACTCTACACGGTGAGTCAGTCCATCAGTACAGCTCAGACATTAACACTCACACTCACATGCTCGTCTCTGTTGTAGTTTCCACAGAGGAGACAGGAAGGAAGGTGAGAAGGGGTTAAACCATGTTTAATAACAGGGGTTTTAGCCCACTGAGGTGAACAAATATGCAGAAATAAGATGGCCATGTTACGTAAATGTAGAGGGAGACAATCGATGAAAGCTCGCTGTCTTAAACAACAACAAGTGGCAGCTGTTGGAGAATCTGCTGGCAACCTACAATTTGAAATTGGACGCTCAGCATGTATTGCAGTTTTCGTATATTGAACACCTGCGTTCACAAAACTACCTGTAATCTGTTCATTTGTTTAACTTTCTAAAATACAACAATTGATCTGCTTTCTGGGATCATCTTTCAAATTTACTTTTTTTTTGTTGCTTTTTATGAGTTGACTATCAATAATGAACACTGGTCTGGTATAATCCATCTCTCGGGCTCCACTGGTTTCCCTCTCTTTCTTTTACTTTCCATCCCTCTTCTCTCTCGGCCCCTGATGAGAAGTTAATAGCAGTTTAAATATTCCTGTTTCCACCTCATGACTCAAACCTCTAAACATTAATTACATGCCTACTTATACAGCTAAACATAGATAATGTTGTGACTGGCTGGGTCTCACAGAGTGTGTGTGGGATGCGTATTTGCGTGGAAGTTGCATGCTTACTAACATGCACACGTTTTTGTGTATATGTGTGTGTGTGTGTGTGTGTGTGTGTGTGTGTGTGTGTGTGTGTGTGTGTGTGTGTGTGTGTGTGTGTGTGTGTGTTGGTGGGCAGGTATGATGTGTGTTGCATGCAAGCTCCTTCTGTTAGTGATACCCCGCTTTGACCTGCTTCATTTTATGTGTGCACTGCACGTCTTGTGTGTGTATGTGTGTGTGTGTTACAGAGAGAGCATAATAAGAGTCACACACAGTCTCGCCTCACCCTTCTAAATTTGTTGACACACCTGCTGCTTGGTGTAGGCAGACATTCAGATCAGATTTGTCCCTATACTCTCTTACATTGTGCTGAACCTGCTGATCAGTCATTTCTGAACATTTTCTGATATATTACATCGCAGTAGATATTATATAAAAGTAGGTTTTTCTACTGTAGTGAACAGTTTGGTCGAGTAACAGACTGATCATATTGAACTGAGGAAAGTCTGAATCAGCACTACACCGGGTCATATGAACGGTGATGTGCTCACTTGTTGACTTCCTGTTAGGGATATCACTGCCCCAACTTAAGTGACATTCCGATACTCCGTTAAGAGAACTCGCTCCCTGTGTAGATATTAAGGGCTCTTTCTAAGGTAACGAAAACACAATAACTATTAGTTTCAGGTGATTATACACTAATGAAAACATAGTTCTATATATATCATATTCCATTTCTACTAATAAATCCCCCTTAATCTTACACACGTAAGATGACACCACTGCCTCGTGACGCAAAGATCTGGATCTGGCTAGCTTGTGTTTTGGAAGTGAGTGAAAGACGCCACTTATTTATGAATCCATTTTTTTCTTTTTAAACACAGCTGTTTACAGGTTGCATAGCGGCTATGTAAAATTGTTATATGGTAAAACAAAGTAAAGTCTGTTGTATGAGTCAGTTGATGATTACTGATGAATCATGCTTGACGGAAATATTATTTCAGTTGTGTTTTACGTGCCTGTGTGTCTGTATATCTTTGTGTCTCGTGCTGCAGCAATTGATTGCTTAATGATAGCAGTCAGTCTGAAGTATGATAATGAGCGATGCTACTTAGTCATAGTCAATTTACTCAGCAGTGACCAAATATAGAATTCTCATTTCAGTTTATTTTCCATCATTTGTTATCAGTGTTATGCAGTCTGTTTTGAAGGGGAAAACATATATAAATGTTCTTCTGCTATGGAATGAAATTATTGAACAATTTGTGCTACACTGATCTGATGGTGTTAAAACATTTTATTAGTTTTACAATTCTGGGGATCAGGGAAAAGTATCGTGTTGACTTTTAATTATGAACTGAACAAAGAAAAACAACAACAGCTGACTTGTGTCTGATTTTTAATTGTTTGCAGCTGTATCAATGTATCAACCATTATTTTGTCATTCATACAGAAACACACAGTATCTATCTTTACCCAAAATAAAACACAGTAATTGCAAAAATTGACTTATACCTTCCAGTCAGTTCATAACCTTTTTATTCAGCACTATAAATTCAGATAGAGTTTCCACAAGTGAGCTCCTCTTCTGTGCTCATGTTTTCAGATGTTTATGTTTTGTTTTACAATATTATTTACCTCGAAATATAGGAGCGTAAGGATGGGTGAAGCTTATGGACGGAGGTATTGAAAAAGTAAAGTTATTAAGCAAAAAGCTGCACAGAGGCCTGAATTAAGAAGATACACACACGGGACGAACTCTGAAGACTGAACTCTAATGTGGAAAACAAGTGTGATCCCTCCTGACCTTTTCTGACATTACCATGACAACCATTTTAATTACCACAATAGGTTCTGTAGATTACTTAATCCTTTGTCAGTGCATCTATTCTTGACTTTGTCTGTATTAATGTGAGTCTGTGTGACATTGTGTGCGAGCACTCTACAGCACAGTAAGTGTGCAAACACAGTATGTGTACTGCAAATACCTGTGTATGTAGGTGTATCTTACGGGTGACTGATCCTGACAGTGTGGTGCCCCCTCAGATGCCTGTGGAGAAATGACCCTGGGTCCTTGGTTCCTGGCTGGACACAAGCCTTCAATTAGACGTGAAGCGGAACTGCCCTCTGTGTGTGCGTGTGTGTGTGTGTGTGTGTGTGTGTGTTTGTGTGTTTGTGTGGGTGTGCACAAGTACAGTACGTGTTGCCAATGTGCAAGAGAAACATCCTCCATGTGTGAGTCTGACTCTGGTAGAAACGGCACACTGTGTGTTGTTCGTGTGTGTGTGTGTGTGTGTGTGTGTGTGTGTGTGTGTGTGTGTGTGTGTGTGTGTGTGTGTGTGTGTGTGTGAAACCACTGTAACAGAATTAGTGCTTCCTCTGGTTTTCCAGTTGTAATGACCTGAACCTCCCGAGGACTTAGCTTGTGGAATGTGACAGCAACTATTTCAAACAAACTCATAGTATGGAACTGTCCTGTGTGTGTGTGTGTGTGTGTGTGTGTGTGTGTGTGTGTGTGTGTGTGTGTGTGTGTGTGTGTGTGTGTGTGTGTGTGTGTGTGTGTGCGTGTGTGTGTGTGTGTGTGTGTGTGTGTACGTTGCATGTCTCACAAAACCTTTGACTCATAGGACCCATACAGTTTGTCCCAAACTGAGTTGACAGTATCTCACGTTTTTTTCTGTACTATATGTTTTCTTCTAGTCACACAGGTTTTTATTAGCTGTCAGTTTTCAAGTCACAAGTTGTGACATTTTTAAAAAGGTTTCAGCCCAAAGAAGGCAACATTTTTTTAAATACATTTCAGTATTTTGTTCCCCATATCCATCCATCCAACATCCATCTTTGCTTCACATTTCCCACATTACAGTGCAACCTAATGTAGCATGAGGGACTGTGGCACTAAAGTTAGCAGCACTCCACTTTCTACTTCTCAGTAGTTGAATGAGTAGATTGAGTAGAATCCGTGTTGATTGATTAACATGACTTAGCAACAAGCTTCAACACCAAGAAGTAAAAACAGACTCACTGACGGCCTTACAATTGTTCCAGATCCAAAGCTTTGAGTTGCGGCCTCAGATGTGTCGATGAAGTAACAATGGCTGTTGGTGTGGTTACGGGAGGCCCATGCAGTGGATATCAATGTTAGGAGGACATACATGAGCAGCAACCGTAATATTGCCATTATTACGGTAAGCGCCTGTTGATATTATATTCGGGTCCAGGGTTAAAAATAGCTTGCATAGTTTTGACTGTTGGGGCCAGGAAATAGTGGGACCTAATCCTTGTTACATAACTGAATGGAGGGTTTCTGTATAGGACATGTGTGTGTGTGTGTGTGTGTGTGTGTGTGTGCGGGGGGTAGGGGGGGGGGGGGGTATGTGTCCACCAGTGTACAGGCTTGTGTGAGTATGCATGTGAATGCACTTGGGTTATGCTAAAACAAACAGAGCCATGCAGTTGCGTGACATGGTGCTGGGAAGTGGGAACAGCCATCGGGAAATACCATTTGTACTAAGCAACTGGTGATTTTGTCAAATTTTAGAAGGGGAACGTACGACCAACAACATTTTACATGTTGCTGCTGCTTTTGTGGTGCTGTTGCCTGGTCTGTGTACAGTACTTGGGGAAATTAAATATCTATAACATGCAGTATCTCCAAATCAAATAATTGGACGCCATGCTTTAGAATATGTGCGTGGGAACTGGATTTGAGGGTGAGTTTCAAATCTATGAGTCAAATTTAAACTTTCAAGTGATATTTCATGAGATACCACCAGACTGACTAAATTCAACCAATGGTCACATACAAAAGGGGTAAATTATTGAGGTTTCCAGCAGTTAAAGACTATAAATGATCAATCTCTGACACAAATCTGTCTAAACTTGGAGGGATGACGTATCTTCATCGCTCTGGCTTGGACATTTTGACAAAAGTTGGAAGGTTGACACATTTTGGCTCTTTTTTCAGAAGTTTTCTGACTGATCTGATGGGAGCATTATACAGTTATTAAACAAAACTCTTAGAAATACATACGCAGTGTCTTCCTCACCTGAACCTCCACAGCACACACATATTGTTTTTGGGAGGGAACCTTAAACTATTGTAAGGAGACAGTACGGTACCTGTGACAAAAACTGTTGACATGCCTTTATATGTTCTACCTTATCAATAATTCATACAAAATTTCTCCTCATCTTGTTTCTTACTTTGTTTTTCTCAGTCTCTCTTCAACCTCCTGTTTACAAATGTGCTTTTTTACCTCAGTTATGGGTCGTAACCCACTTCTGTTCGACCCTCACTTGTCCCTCTGTCTCTTCTGTCTCTTAGTCTTTATCCAGTGGAGTTTGTAATTTTGGTTTAGAAAAAAATAAAACATGCCTCACTGAGAAAAAAAAAATCTTCATGAATGGATTAATCTGGAAGCAGGAGTTTTAAAGAGATGAGTACAGAGGTGGGCAGTTGAGTGAAAGGAGAGGGTCCAGGACGAGGAGAGAGGAGAGTGAAGCGATATGAGAACAGCAGGGAAGAGAAAGAGGGTTAGAAAATGCAGTGTTGCCATCTGCACTAATATGGAGCTAAATCCAGGTCAAAAGTTTTGTTCATTTGAAAAAAAAATGTCAACCTGAAAGTTCAAGTTGTGGTCTTGAACATTGAAAAATACAGCAATGTATTAAAAATGTATTTGATTCAGTTCTGGAATTTTTTTTTCTTAATTTTTTTTTCTTAATTTTTCACTTTCATATATATTTTGATATTTGAGTTCTTATATTTTTCAGTTTCCGATTTTATATTTTCCGAGTCAAATCTTTTTTTTCGGTTTCAAATCTTTTTTTCAGATTTTTGACCCTGATCTAGCGTGGGGGGCGTGTCATCAACGGAGAGGGGCGTGTCATCATGAGTGACAGCATAACAAAGAAGGCCGAGGACCTTCCTCAACCACGTTGCCTTCAGGTAACGTGGGCACCGCGATAATTATGATTCAACACTTTCTATACACCATATTCACATGATTGCAAGTAAAAAAAATTACACTAGTGCCAAAATTCTGTTTAGCAAGCTGTTTTAGCCTCTACTTGGCACGAATCACAGTAAAAGAGCAATAAACTATTCCATATTGGGCCGTTCAACTACTACACTTTAATATCTGACGTTTCGCACTTCCACACACCACTGTGAACGCAGCGTAGTAGCTCAAAATGTGGCAGCGGCAGCTAGTGGAGGCACTTCCTGTTGCAAGCTCAGCTGCCGCGGCAAGTTGTGCCACTGTTTGGGAGAGGTGCCGCGGCAGTTTAGCCTTTATTTGTCGTTATTTGACACTATGTAACAATACATTAAGGTCCTTGAAGGTATGACTGTTGGTAGTTGTGATTGGTTTAGTAAAAAAATGCCGAATTGTAATAGTATGGCTACTCATTTTTATTAAACTAAGCTAATATAGGCTAACATCAGTTGGCACTTGTTGCCATGGCAACTACACCAGCAGACTAAACTGGGGTGAATGAACGGCTATGCTAACGAATTTCATTGCACAATGGATTTATAAATTCAGAAAAATATATTTTCAAAAAGAAACAGAGGAAAACATCTCTCTACCTGTGGTGATAAATAAAACTTTTAATAATAAAAATTTGTTTACTCCTGACAGAAGCGCTCACTTAAAGATAAACTCCCTCTTGTGGCCAAATGGGTCAATGACGCTTGTCTTAGCTTAGTTTAATAAAAACGAGTAGCCATACTATTACAGTTCAGCATTTTTTTCATTTTGAATACATTGCTGTATTTTTCAATGTTCAAGACCACAACTTGAACTTTCAGGTTAACATTTTTTTTTCAAATGAACAAAACTTTTGACCTGGATTTAGCTCCATACACTAACAGGGACCATGATCAAATTAGACCCCACAAGAGAAAAAGGTGCGTTAAAAATAGAGCAGTGTGGTTAAAAAAAAGCCACAGTTTCATCTGGTTCGGACAACAGAAGAGGAATAAAACAACAACAGATTTGTACACACTGTATGTGTGTGGTGCAACATAAAGACTGGTGACAATTCTAACCTATCTGGTCGCCTAAAAAAGTCTTATTCAGCGTTTAGTTGTTCTGAGCTCCTGCTTCTCGTGTCACTTCTGCTTGGGAAAATAAAATGGCAACGGACAAAATGCAGAGCTCGAGGCTTCAAAACCGCAGTCCGCAAACCAATGGATGACGACGAGTACGTCCACTTCTTATGTACAGTCTCGTGTGCACGGCTTTTAAAGGAAAAAAAAAATGGAGGAACATAATAAATTCAGATGCCTCCATACAGGTGTAAAAAAGCTTTAAACTTTGGGTCAAAAGGACAAAAAAATTGACCTTACACCTGTATCTGTGACTGAAAGCCAAATCACGCCACAGCACCGTCAGTCTAATTATGCTCATTACTCCGGTGTCTCTACTCAACCAAACACAGTCTAAAGTAAAAAACAACTTATTTTGTGTGGTTTGATCTGTAAATCGCTGCATGGCGGTCCTATTTTCTACATGTTTGCCTGCTGTGCGTGAGAATCAAAGGTGTTTTCTAAGTGAAATGCATTGCTGTTGCACGCACACACACACACACACACACACACACACACACACACACACACACACACACACACACACTAAGCAGTACTAAAGATTGCAGCCTCACTGTAGTTCTTCAGGATTGGATGTAATGGGTGAAAAGCAGAGGGAGGGTAGAGAAAATGTATGGAGTAAGAAAAGAGCTGGAAACAGAGATAAAGACACACACACAAACACTCCACACTGTCTAATCTATACGAGTTGAACGTGACAGAAGTCCAGTTCAAACAGCTGGTCATTCCTGATCTCGTCATTTTCGGATATTTGTTGATTCTTAAGCAAAAATCCATCTTTTTAAAACTTGGTGGTTAAAGGACAGTATCTGTACTAACGAACCTGCTTCCATGTCACTTCACATTACTGTCGCCAGTGTTTTGGGTTTGTACTTACATTGTGGTTTTCGATAACTGTGGTCAAAAGTGCCATCTGAAACCTTTTCTCAAAGTATTTTGCTGCAATATTTTGAGTTCCAGCGTTTGAAATATTTTTCACATTTGTCAAAAGAAATTTAGTGCATTTAGGAGAGCGAGACCACACTGAAATACCAACTTAGATTCTTCAAGGAGAATAAAAATTACAAGTTGTGAAGATTTATAATTTTGAATTATCAATATTTAAAGTAAAGCATATTGTACCAACAAACCAGACTTAGACTTTTGCTTCAACAAAAGTGATAACTTGGTATTTTTATCTGTAATCCATTAAAAAATTAGAAAGTTCTGTTTCAAATTGTTCTACAAATGCTTCTTTAGTTGTATGGCATGATATGACAGTTTGAAAATGTTTCCAAGTTAGACATTCTTATACAATATTTATTAATATATTAATAAATATTGTATAAGAATTGTATAAGAATGGCATACATCTATAGATGTATGCCATTTGAAGTTACTCATGTCAGAAAAAACTGACATGTGCATAAAAATAAAACGTTAAGCCTCAGAAGCATGTTGGAATGTATTTTAGACTGACATACATAAAATCAGTCAAAAACTAATGGAACTGCAATTGTGGTCAATCTGCCTCCTAGTGACTGTGTAGAAGTACAACAATGTCCGTCAACGACACGCTCTCTGCTGAACTTTTTCTGTCTTAAACCCCAGTCACAATATAATCCTGGCATGTTTATCAATACGTAGATGAAACTCCATGATGATACAAATATGTGTATTTAAGATGCAGTTCACTTTGAAAAAGGTGAGAACACTAAATTAACATGTGTCTGACAAAACTCATCAGCCAGATTAAGAAAAATAAAATAACAAAAGTGAAGGAAACCGTAAATCTATATATAATCTTTGGAACCTGGATTTTCTGCAGTTTTTTTGTGTTTGACGAGGGAAGAAAAATGTCCCCTTTGGGGCCAATGAACACATCTTAAACTGTCAAATGAACATTCATCAGTGCTATTAACAGAAAACACATTACACTCCCCGGGGAGCCAGTGGAAGAGCAGCATGATAAATAGACTGCACAGATACATAATACTGTGTAGCTTACCTTTATCTGTCTATGTGTGTGTGTGTGTGTGTGTGTGTGTGTGTGTGTGTGTGTGTGTGTGTGTGTGTGTGTGTGTCATCGGCAGATTATGAGACAATGGGTCCCTGGGCACAGACACAATGCCAACATAACACACAGACTTAATAGTTGTTTAGCTGCTTTTTGTTGTTGTTTTGTGTCACTTTGTAGTGGCTTTGTTTCTTTTTGTAATTATTGTGTCTCTTTGTAGTCGTTTCGCATGTAGTTTCTGTCTCTTTGTGGTCATTTTGAGTCTATTTCGCTGCTTTGTGTCTCTTTGTGGTTGTTTTGCCCTTTGTCATTGTCGTTGTGAGTCTCTTTGTGTCTCTTTTCAGCTGTTTTGAATCTCTGTAGTTGTTTTGTTCTCTTTTTAATCTTTGAGTCTCTTCCTGGTTGATACGTGTCTCTTTGAGTTGACTCTTTGTAGGTGAAGCCTGGACCTCCCGATACTTTGGGCCCCTGGGCCTGTGCCCAATAGGCCCGTTCAGTAATCCAGCCATGGTGTGTGTGTGTGTGTGTGTGTGTGTTTGTTTGTTTGTGTGTGTATGTGTGTTTACACTGGCACTTATAATACTAATACTTAATTGAGCTATTGTAATTTATTTGATTAATGACAATGGAGGTATTTAAACCTGTCACACATGTCTCATCCTGAAATTAATTAGTGTTTTCATTTCAATGTGACACATTAATTGTAAGTATGTCTATTAAATAAGTACATTTATTAGGGCTACTGAGCAGCCTCTCAACCAAGATTTGAGTTTTGCCAGATAATAGTCCATTATCAACATGGCCTGTGTAAAAAAAATGTATGATACAGTTATGATATTTTTATAACATTTTTAATTGTCTTTATTAGTGTTTTGAAGATGTGAGTATGACTTATTATACAATGCCTAGAGGCAATTCAATTAAAGAGTTACTGGGACATCTTGTGGTCCAATAGGTGCAGTGCAGACCTCTGGCTATTCTCTTTATGTGTATCTGTAAATGAAAGATAAAATTACTTTATTTTACATAATGGGTTACACAATTTGCCACATTCATTTGCAAATTGCTTCTTTGTGTGTTTTCAATTGTTGTGGCCACATTCCTCTTCATATATACTTAGTTACTGTGGATTTTGTACTTTTTGACTTTGATATTCTTACTGTTTATTACTTATTTATATTACTTGTTGCTCTTGTTTTTTTACTCTGTATCTTGTGTGCACTGTCCACTTTGCTGCTGTGATCCTGTGAATTTCCCCACTGCGGGACCAATAAAGGATTATCTTATCTTATCTGCCCCCCCTCACCATACTCAACACTGTGTCCACTGTGGAGACCTTCAAGTTTCTGGGATCCACAATCTCCCAGGACTTGAAGTGGGCCCCCAACATCAACACCATCAGGAAAAAGGCCCAGCAGAGGTTGTACTTCCTGCGCCAGCTTAGGAAGTTCAACCTGCCTCAGGAGCTGCTGATCCTGTTTTACTCAGCCATCATCCAGTCTGTTCTCTGTTCCTCTATCACTGTGTGGTTTGGATCGGCCACTAAACAGGACAGAAACAGACTGCAACGGATTGTCAGGTCTGCAGAGAGGATCATTGGTTCCAGCCTGCCGTCCATCCTGGACTTGTTCACCTCCAGAGTCAGGAAACAGGCAGGAAAGATCACTGCAGACCCATCACACCCTGGACACAAGCTGTTCCAACTCCTCCCCTCTGGTAGGCGCTACAGGGCTCTGTACGCCAAAACCACCAGACAGGAACAGCTTCTTTCCACTGGCTGTCACTCTCATGAACAATAAATAACATTGCACTACTACCTCTGTTTGCACTATTGTATTATATATATATATATATATATACTTTTATTTGGGGATATATTTATACTTATATTGTATATAGCTGTTAAATGTTTATACCTACATCTGTTCTACTTTTTTTGCTGCCCTTTTTTATTCTTATATATTTTTCCTTGTTTATTGTAAAATAGTGTATTGTATGTACATTGAGAGCTGAGTGGAAACCGGAGACACATTCCATGTATGCGCACGCATACATGGCCAATAAAGCTGATTCTGATTCTGATTCTGATTATCTTATCTTATAGTGATGTAATTTTAGCAAACATTAATTTTAACAATATTACTTTTACTGGTTATGAATGCTTAAAGAGTCTTTGGCATATCTCTTCATTTCAGATGATCATCATTTACTTTACTCCTGGTCTGATCACATTCATGTCCATGTTCTTATTTCCAGGGTAACTGTTGATCTTAAAGGCAGATTATTGCGTGCTTTGAATTTGCGAGCTCTATTTTACAAACCGTGTGTTGTTCTTTATTAAAGTGGCAGTACTGCTGGAAATGTTGTCTTCTTAAATAACTTGATATAGACAAACTTCCTCAAATTAGAGTTAATTTGTCATTCCAACTTAAAAGAACAGATGAATGAAACCGTTTCACAAAAGACAAATCAGATAACACGTGTGAGATGTGCATGAGTAGGCCTACTGGTGGGTCTGACAGACTAGGGTGAAGAGCTGCAAGCTGATGGTGTTTGACTTTAGACACTGTAACTGAAACCTGACTCCTAAAACAGTACTGTCATATAATAATCATAATAAAACACTTTTGAGAAATAATAGGGTCCTATCCTTTCCGGTAATATGTAAAAGGGGCGTGGTTTCACTTTATTTACCCGAACATTCACTTGGACGGCGGGAGGAAGACGAAGACGGTAAGATAGCCTCCGATATTTTCTGTTGACCGCCAGGACCTACTTATCCCAGTACAGTTATTGCTTTAGATTATTTTAATTTAATAAGCAGCATAAAATGCATCTGGACAAGTTGTGCGCATTGTTTGAACGAGTCATACATTCCATTCAAGACAAGAGCCTCTTTCATTGATAGAAGTCGTTTCTGTAAGTCAACAGAAAATAGCCGCGTTCAGGACACAGCTGCGTGGACGTGACTGTGTTGATGGTTGAGGATCACCTTAGATCTCGGGGTTTTGGATTGAATGGACATTGTTTGGGATATTTGGACTGTTTCCCCTCTTCGGCTCACAGCAGCCTGAATCACGTGGTGTGAACTTCCTTGTTGACAGCAGCGCATCGGATGCGGTATGCACGCTGTCTGGTCTGTTTGTTTGAACACTGGAAGTGCTGCCGCTGTTGATTTTGGCTTATATGGGCTTGGTATGCGGAGGTTTTGGGGATGGTTTGACTGCTTGTAACACTGTGGCTGCTGGACTCTGTTGAGTTGGAAAATAAAAACGCATTGCAGACAAAGTTGAGTTGATGAACTGTGCATGTCGAATAGTGCTCAAACAAGTGAGACAAACAAAATGGAGAGGCCGGGGTCAAGGTTACAATAGTACAGCTCTTAGAAGGAACGTCAGTCAAATGTAAAAAAATAATTAAAGGGCTCACACATGAAATTTAATGAGCTAATGAAAGAGGATGACAATTCTAAGGAAATATTACTCAAACTGGGAAAAATGATTCCGTTTTTTAAAAAGGCAGAAGCACATGAGTCACTTATTGTATTGCGTGTTAAAAGGAACTGGTTTGAACACAACACACAAACTGGCTTTTTGAAACTGGAGGGCCCTTTTCAGCAAACCGGTCATGCAAGTGCAAATGTAATGATTGCAAATTCAGACATTTCTCCCATTTCACTTGAGGCATTTGTTGAAATAAAGGAGAACATTCCCTACACTGATGCTCAACATGATATTCATCCTCTCAGTCAAACATTAAGGTGACATCTGACATACAGGACAAAAGACAACCAACTGACAGGGTTTAAAATGTTGTAAGTGAGTCAAACAAAGTTCCTATATCTCAAGCTGCAATTTTAGTTGCATGTACAGAAGAAAACTGCTCAATGATAAACACTCCTTGGAACAACGGGAGGAGCAGCTAAGGAGAAAAGGGGAGCCGCTGGAGGCAAACATTGCTGCCACCGTGGCCAAAATGAAAGTACTAGGAGCCTCAAAGGGATCCTCAACCATCTGATGGCATGGAGTCATACTTTGAGAAAGAACAACAGGAAAATAAAACTCTTAATGTCAACGCAGATCCCTTTGTACCACAACCACCAGTCATGCTTAAACCTGGACAAATCCCCCCAAAGCACGCTGTTACCAATCACAAACACCAATAACAACTGCAGACTGAGCTGTAACTCAAATTCAGTCTCTCATCACAGCTCAGTTGACACTCCAGTCAAGCATCAGACATCGTGTATGTATGACTTGTGGCTGTGTTACAAATGATCTTTTCTTATATGCGTTTTCTTCTGCTGTTTTCCTTTCTCAAAATATGACTCCATGCCATCAGTCGCTAGACAAGTTATGTTGAAAACCAGATCCCTTTGAGGCTCTTCTTCATTTTGGCCATGATGGCAGCAATGGTGCCCAGCTGCTCCTTTTCCTTCTTCCTCCTGTTTTTCAATGTGTGTTTATCCTCGAGCAGTTTTTGCTATACATTAAGAGCAGCCGATATAGGAGGTTTAAATGAAGTTTGGAAAAGTATTCAAAATAAACTGTGATCCATTTGATCACGTTTCTGTAGCTTATAATTCACACCATGTATTGTTGTTTTTCATTCCATGTCACTATGTGAATGTAAACTTATGTACATTTATAATGCATGTGATTAATGAGTAAATGTGTGTTATGTCAACACAATATTTCAGTCACTTGACTTATAAAGACTCCTCCATAAAGAATGCAAGAGCAGTTAAAAATAAAGAAAACTGTGGTCAAAAAAAAGAAATGGCCTACGCATATTGAGGAGGAACCGTGTAGGTCTATCTCCCAAAAACTGTGCTTCTGGTGGAGCTGGTATGAGGCTCACTGAGACTCGATATGAAAGACCATGCGAGCTCCTCCCGCACTACCGTAATCGGAGCTGTCGGTGTGGACGTGGCGTGGCGGAAAACCCGGAGAGAGGAGCACAGAGAGACGCTGCCTGCGCAAACTCGCTGACAAGACAGCGGAGCTCTGTTCTTCCACGTGGACCCCGTCATTGACCAAAACACTCCGGTCGCCGTGGCAGCCGGGGAGCGCGCATGCCGCCGCCGTTGCGCAGTGCAGACTGGTAGGCGCGAGCAGGGCGGTTCGGGCCAGAGGTGTTCTCCAGATGTGAACCTTAAAGCGCAGACCTGCCCGAATTAATACGGTTTTCTGTCCACACATCAACTATGCAGACAGGTAGGTGCATTATCACCGACTAGAGATTTAGAGTATCACAGCGTTTATTTATACGTATTTATTTACATACATATACATGTGTAGTAAATATGCTAAACAAGGCCATCCTTTTAATTTATTGTTATTTTAATACAGGGCTATATTGTCAAAGCATGAAAACCATATAAGTTTCTCGGAGACCATCAGTGTTGATAATGCATGTGTGCTTGTGTTCAGGCTGTGCTAATGCTGCAGCGAGTTGATGTGTGGCTGTGTGAGCCTCGCTTAGTTAGCATCGCTGCTACTCCACATGGGAAAGCTGCAGTCACGTCAGCTAGTTGGTCATTCTGTGTAATATACATATAGCAGCGTACTGTAGACATCCCAAGCCAGCATTGTTGTCTATATATATTAGGTATCTGCTTGTAACAATGGAGAGACATGGACATATTCACAGACCGACTGTGTTGAGCTATAAATAGATGTAGAGGTTTTAATTAATTTATCTGTGTAACTTGTAAAGGCTGCAGGATTGCAGCACGGTTATTGTATACAATGATTGGTTTTTATTTGTAGTGAGCAGGTGTTGCATGTAGATTAAACCATTTGACACAGATAATAACATGTAGATTAAACCATTTGACACGGATAATAACACAATGAATACCAGGTTGTATATGTGTTTAAGCAGATACTGAAGCTGTAGCCATTGTATAGCAACATGAAACCATCTCCTATGTCCCAAAGAGGGAGCAGGTCTATCTGTTTATTGTGTTATTTTATTATTTAAGATACACACTGGTCATAATATTTCAGTAAATCTTGGACATATGGACAGATAAATTCATGATGGCATGTGACGTGAGGTTATAACATGGCTCTGTGCTTGTAGGTGTGTTCATGGAGTCTCACCTGGGCGGGTTGGTCCCATGTGTCCTGTTCATGTCCCTGTTAATACACTTGTGCCAAGCTGCACCAGGTCTCCCTGGGACACAAAGGTAACCTCACCTCCGTACTTCCTAAGTTTTTACTTTCGTTTTTCACACATACCAAGACACAACATTTGTTTTTTGCCTTTCACTTCAATAAGCCCACTTTTTTTTAAAGTCATGAGAATTTAATTTGCACAATAAACATGTCACCAAAGGCTGAAATATGAGAATGGACAATAATTCCATATAACATTTTATATTTGAAGCAGACCTTTTGCAGAACGTAGCAAATGAAATATGCTTCATGTAGGGTACACTTACAGCAAATTGAACACACTTTGTTTCACCTGCTTCATTCACTTATTAGAGACAATACATTTAAATCAAGGCAATAATGACGAAAAGTAATATATTTTTATTTTATATTTCAGGGAGGAATTGGTCGATGGCCGCAACCCTTCAGTAGCACTAGCCAATCCATTTGACTCCGTAAACCGCAGGTGAGGGACACATGAGGATGATGATGCTGTTGCTGCTGCTGTGAGAGAAGCAGCTCATTTTAAACTATACATTTGCTCTTAATTGCTTTCTTGAGAGGAGAGGAGCGGATGTAGTTCCTATGTAAAAAGCCTTTTCTTTTTTCCCTTCAGTATGCGTAACTGTCGCACTCAAAATTCTGCTTGAAATCTTTTTCTCAAGAGGATGATAAAATATGTGTTACATGGAATGAAGGTATTTACTGTCATGTATTGTTTTATCAAACTACTGTAGTAGTACTGATCCAAATCGGTTCAACATGCAGTGTGCTTTAGTGGACTGTAGCTGCTGTCTGGTCAGTCTGTGGACTTTGGCTGCTGTGTTGTGCTAATGATGTGGCCTGCGCCATAAACTGATAAGATTATATGTGCAATAACACTTTATGGCTTATGTTGCAATTATGCAGTCTTTTTCATTGATGAAGACAGAGAAAATCTAGAATATCCTCAGACATATTGCAAATACAATAGCTTATCCTTGGTATCTCGGCCCACATCTCTGTTACTGTACAGTAGTGTGAACTGACACCTAATGAATCACAGGTTGAATTTATTCAGGAAACAAAATGAGAGACAATCACTTTGTTGACTTTTTGTGTCAAGGAGTTTGTTGTTGGTGACAATGTGGCTGCAACGTCTCTCCCCTGACTGATAAGATTAATGGATGTGTTCGCCACTCTATCATCACATAGATGATAGAGCTTCCGTCTTATGAGTGTATGACCACAACAAAGTTAGATCCGCACCTCCCTACACTACACTACTTAATCTAAGGCCTGTGCACTTTAAGATTAGGTCAGACAGACTGTGCAGAACAAGATGAATACCCCCTGAAGGCTCCTGACAGAAACTTTGGTCAACAAGTACTTCCGCCTGAGCAGGATGCAGTGGTCTGAAATAGCACTGCTACTTTATACACTATCACCACAGAACAGCAGAGCGACTTACTAAGTAGCATTGTTGCCTGGGTGTCTTCTTTCTATCTGCTTCAAGTTCAATGTGATAGATTCCAGCTTTCCAAAACAACTGAGCAAACTGGAAAATAGGATAGTGTTCCTTTAAACACAATGCTTTTTGATGAGGTGTCACCTCCTCCTCGAGTCATGTGTTGAGCCTTTTTCTATGTAGCCACAAATCCTGCCTAATTTTGTCTTTCTCTTTTGTCTCTGAGTGTGATTGTCTTATTCCTGAGTGTTAATTCCTGGCTCCTAATGTTGTACTGATTAATTCATATCTTCGCTGTGCTGTGTATACCACAGATTGCTGCAAAGTTACATTCAATCAATCCATCTGAAGGATGGCCAAGGAGAACCAGAAATCGGCACCTGGGAGCAAGGTAGACATCTACATGTGCTGGTCTAACCCTTATATATGTCTAACACAGGCCTGTCCCTTCGACCAATATTACCAAATATAAAAAACTCTAATTATACAGTCAGCTATTTACTGAAATACTGAACGATGTCTCAGGTTCTAATAAAGTTGTGTTTGTGTGTATTAGGTTAGTTTCGTACTGTACATCCTCTGCAGTTATACTTCAGCAGTATATCAAATGTTTGGTATTGAACATGTCAGTCTTCTCCTGCTTTTTGTCAGAGGTGTTCTTCCTGTTTCGTCTTTATGACTACGATCGCAGTGGGCTGCTGGATGGCTTGGAGATGATGAAGCTTCTTTCAGACTATAACTCCTATCATACACCCGGAGCACACACCAATGAGCTGGTGAGGAGGAGTGGCTGTCTATTGCACATACCAAATACTTTCATACTTTTTGTGCTGTTTATCTGACCTGAGGTGTGTGTGTGGTGTTCTGACTCCAGGTGGTGTCAATGGTAGATTTTTTACTACAGAGTCAGGATCTAAACCAGGACGGCCTGTTGGCCCCATCCGAGCTGCTGTCTCCTCCATTACCTCACACACAGGTACTGTATGTTTACACACTCGTATACTTTTTTCAATGTCAAGTAATGATTGGCATTAAGTCACAACAGACAAAATCTAGTGAACAACATTTTTATATAAAAATATGAGAAAATAAATGTTCTTTAAATTTTAAACATGAATTTATTCGTGAAAATGACAAAATAGTTTTTTGACAAAGCAATCCCAACTCAAGGTCCTCAAGGTTAGTAGCTTATTCAAATGTATGAAAACAATCCAAACTATTAATATATCAAATAGATGACTTGAAAAGAATAGTTAGTGTACTTGGAGTTTGCATTTGTTTTGGTAAACTCTGTACTTTGTTTTTGTCATTAATCACATGTAAAGGTACATTATAATACAAAAATAGGAAGTTTTACATTTTAAATCTGTATTTTATTTTGGGTTACTGAGCTCTTTTATTCTCAGCCTCACTTGTGGCTGACTGCAGTAACAACTCACCTTTTCCACCACAGGACTCCAGCAACAACAATGCACCTCACCAGGAGCAGGAGGTGGTAGCAGAGGAGAAGCTGTCAAACCCCAGTCCTGATGAGGAGAAGGCACGAGCAGCAGAGCCGAGAGACGAGGCTCATGAGGAGTTGCAGCCTCAAGATGAAGAGCAACAATTGGAGGTTAAGACAGAAGAAGAGAAACTCATAAATCAAGTAGCAGAACATGGACAGGCCCACAAAGTCCCTGTTCATCAGGGACAACCAGAGATGTGAATATATACACACACATTGTGGTCCACATAATAATTTATCTTGAGTCAGCAGAAGACTGTTGAGTGAGTTAAAAATACCACTAAGAGGACCTCTTAATCTTCATCCCCACAAATCTGTCTCTTGACTAGAATTTTGAGATACCGATATCATTTTCATTTGACTGTTAAACACTAAGATGGTTGTTTAGTGAAAAGATTAATGTATTGAAAGTATTCCTGTTACTTTTGAAACCATTTTTCTACAACCAGTAACGACTGTTTTTATTTATGAATGCAAAGATTTCTATAACTGTAAAAGGGGACATAGGTCCTGAATTCAAAATGCAATATGACTCATGTTAGTGAAACAGAAGCCATCCTTAATGGAGATTAGTACATTACAATATGTTTTCCCAGCAAGTGAAACAGTTGATTATCTAATGTTAAATAATTCAAAAGTGGATGTGTATTTTCTTTTCTTTAATTATATTTATTTAGCCTTTTTCTTTTAGGCCTAAAAAAAAAAAAGCATATATTTTTAAAGTGTATTTAGTTTTTCTCTGTAGTTGTCTTATGTACACCCTGATTGGCCTTATTGTGTCTGCCCCACTCTAGGATTAGGATTTGCTCCTAATAATTATGCACCAAGGGGCCCGTTGTATAAATTTACCAAATAAGCCAGGTTTATTTCGGTTAGTCCGACTCATTTTCAATTGAAAAAAATAAAGAATATTCAACATTGTTCAAGCTCAGTTACTTTCAGTCTTCAGTTACTTTCAGAAACTAACCTGGTCCGGGTCCGGCTCACTGTCGGGCTCAGCCTGAGTTGTTTCTTAACCAGAGTTCCTGTAACACACTGATCACTGAGCGATGATTTTAACTCTCTTTAATTAGTCATGAAGTAGAAAATCAACTTGAATAAATTATATGATAAAAAATTACAAGAAAGGCTTACATATGTGTTTAATTATATGGCATGCGATATCAAACTTAACGTCTTAATGTAATTTGCCCCAATAGAATGATAATAGCCACATAGAAAGCTAACAGCATTTGCAAAAAAACACATTGACCAGAAATGTATGGTTCGGGTTCTGTTCTTACAAACTGTTTGAATGTATTGGCCTAATATTTTATTAGGTTGGATCAGAATATTTTATTACATTTTAATCTATGATTACTGTAATCTGACTCTCCCCAAATGCACAAACCAACAACAACAACGCCATGGAATTTAATTTGGTCTTCCTTGTGTATTACCTCAGCCTAGACAATGACTTAATCAATTTATTGAGTAAAATTAGGTTATTCAAAAAAAAAAAAACATTATTATGCAATATCAGCCAACCCTTTATTTCTTTTGATGCACTTGTTTAAGATCCAGTAAGTATTTTATTTTGCTGAGGATTTTAATGTACCTGAATGAGTTGGGAACCATGGAATTACAGATCAATATTGTGCTCTTAATGTGTACTTAATGATTTATAGCTGTCTACCATCAGTCTTTAAAAATGACTTAAAAATGTTCATCTTTTTATCAAGGTCAGGAATGCTCCATTAAGTTATTCACCATAACGTCATATTTAGTCTTTAACTCTAAAGTTGAATTTGTTTACAATATGAAAGCCAGGCTTTACTATTTGTTGTAATTTTGGTTGTTTACCCTTTTTAGCCATTTAATGCGTTTATATAGCTGGAAAAAATAAAGTAAACATTTCTTTGTCCCACTGCCTTTCATTCTGTCTCCTGTTTCTAAGATTTGTTGAATTTGTCAGAACCAGAATGTGCGTTCAAAAGATAAGGTGCCATACATCTCATATTACATTCTGAACTTACTAATGAGAAGTGATACTTGTAAGATGCTTTTGTTACAATGTTTGCCAATAAAATACTGACACTGATCATCTATTATATAGAATGTGATTTTTAAAAATTATACATTTTCCATCTTGCTGTTTTGGCACAAACATACAAAAGCAGTGAAAACATTTGGAAGTGAACCAGCCACGCACGTTTGTATTTATATTATTTTACCATTGATATTAGGATTGTTTAAAGGAATCGATTTCAGTTTTGATCCGCCCATCCCATACCATAGTAATAATGTATTGTACAGACATCATTCATGATTCTTTTGATTTATTTTCTCTTGATTAAATATGGTACGATAATTAATCTCTGAGTTTGAAACAGTCAGCAGCAGTTTTATTATTTGTGGTGCAGTTTAAACAGCACATGATGCACCTATTTCTGTCATTGTGTCATATTATCATGTTGCTCTTGAGTATAATTATTAGTAACACTGTATAATAACTACACTATGAAGCATTAGTTAAGTATGAGTAAACACTTAATTCATCATTTGTAAAGCATTGTTCCTACATTAACACTTATTAGTATACAATTTATTACAACAGTTATAAATGTTTTATTCTTGATTAATAAGCTTGTCTATTATGTGTTTCATGATTGTGTTTTCATACTTTATAAATGGATTCCCCATTTATAAATGAAGTATTATATTTTACAAACCAATTAAGGAGTTGTAGATGATTAATAGCATCATTCATAAGTAAATGATTAAGAACTTATTTAGATGTACATTATTCATGCATTTATATATATATATATATATATATATATATATGATTTAGATATGCACTAATGGTTAGGGACTATGTTAATATATGCTTTACAAACATGTATTAATACTGCAATTCATGATAAGTTTTCATAATTCTAAAGATGTCATAATATAGTATGCCATCAAATTGTCATTAAAAATAACATTGTATGCTATGCCAAATAAAAATATCATGCGTCATATTCATAGTATAGCATGTTATAATAAAAGTCAGAAAAACTGCCATAGTATGTCTTAAAAAAGTGTTATAGTATAGTATGCCATACAAATGCCATAGTATATTATGTCATAATAAAAGTCAAATTATGGCATGTAATAAACAAGTCATGAAAAAAAGTCATAGTACAGTATGACATAAAAAAACTTAGAGTATGTCATAAAAATTGACATAGGTAAGTATGCCATAAATAAGTCACAATGTAGTATGTGATTAAAAGATAATAGCATATTTAGTCATAAAAAATGCTAGTCTAGTATGCCATGACATTGTCATAACAAATGACATGGTATAGTATGCCATAAAAATTGTGATATAAAGTCACAAAAAATGTCATTAAATCAAGAAGTTCACAACGAAGCAAAAGAAGCCACTGAATTGAAAATGTAAGCTTTCAATATTCAACATTAAACACAGCTGGTAATGAGAAAAATATCCTACCTAAGAGCTTCAGCACGGTCTGTAAAAAGTTCCTCTTCTTAGATGTCATCCATTGAGGCCGCATATCTACATTCTGTGACAAATATGTCTTAACGAGTGAAAAACAACTGAACTGACAGATTAAGTAAAACACCAATACACGTTGGGGGCTTTTATAGTAATGCTTATAATTAGCATTGACACTGTAAAGTGCTTTATAGACTACTGCAGGGGTATTTAATTCAATTTCCAAAAGGTCCAGATTGAGAAAATCTCCTCCTGCAAAGGTCCGGAACATTACAATAATATCTAACTTGCACTATTTAGTGCCATATATATATTTCAAGAAGCCTAGTAACAATGTCTCTGTGTAGTCAACAACTGTCAAATCAAATAAAGAATCAATTATATTTTAACAATTATTATTCTGTTTTCAAATTGAACTGGATGGATTATAAATAAACATATAAATACATAAATAAATGTTCTTCTCATTTCAAGTAAGACATTTTTCAAGGAAAAAAAATATTTCACTGAATTGTCCTGCAGCTTTAAATTCAGTTCATTCAGGTGTGAAGTGATGTCAATCAAAAAAGCCATGATATTATATATTTTTTCATCTTCTAACAAGAGAAATTAGTGTACATGGACTTTATCTGTGGTTATTAAACCACTTGATTCAGCTCTATTCTCTCTAACATCATTGGACAGTGAACTAATACGTTCTGTACTGGGCTCTTATGTTTATTTTCTGTCTTCATGAGTACGTTTGCTCCAAATGGGACATTCTGTTTTTAAACTGCCTGTGGGAAGAATTCACCTATAAGAGTCTGTCCATTCTTAGTTTAAGACTCTGGTCTCTGACCACTTTTCTCTTTTAAGAGAACGTCATGTGAAGTTACTTTTCTTGCCCGCTTTATGAGTGTCCTGCTCTGCTATATATTTCCTCGTCTCTCACGGTGTGTGTACATCTTACTCGAGTCAGGAAACTTGTCAGAATACCCATATTTGATTGGCTGCGCTGCATCACGTGATGTGATTCACAACGCATTGGTCGGCATGTTTCCTGCACCACTGAACAAGTGCCGTAAATGCTGGAAAAACTGTGCCGGTTAAAATAGAAGCGCTCCGTTAAAATGTAATACTTCTTTATCTATCGGTTTTAGGTCCTGGGTCCGGATACAACGGCGTCTGGGTCCGGATCCGGACCGCGGTCCGCCAATTAGTGACCCCTGGACTACTGTAAACTAGATCCTGTTCTCTGTACACTGGTCCGATAGGTGGCGGTTTGCACCTAACCGCGTTAAGTTGACACTGCAATCCGCCGAAAAATGCAAAGAAGCTGAAAAGGATGAAAAGCTAGTAAACAGCTGTTCAATCGACTCCCAGAATTTGGCTTTTGAACAATTTTGTTGGCATAATATAATTATGTTAAGTTAAAGTGCATTAAACTAAAATTGTTTGCAAGCTCTGTCTACACAGTAAACGTTACACTGCTTTTTTTTTTATGTACCAAGATTTAAAATGTACTCAACAGGAAGTAATCTGGTTATTCATTAGACAAGACAGTGTGAGCAGCCAATGGACAAATAGGGAAAATGAAATGTGTCCAATGTTTTATGAAGAAAGGAAACAACCTTTATCACTGCGAGTTAAGATGTTGTGAAAAAAACAAGCCATGACGTGACAATCCCAAAATAAGTACCCGTCTAGAAGACTTCTTGAGTTCAGAAGACCTAAACAAGGAAGTCCTTACTCGTCCAAAGTGTCATCTTAAACAGACGCAGTTTGCAGCCATGACAGCAGTGAACATATCAATAAATGATCCCAAGTATGAGAGAATAAACAAAGCAATGACCGCTTTATCGGCGTAGCATTTTATCTTAAGTGACTCTGCATTGAATAGTTAACATGCATGAAACATTCAAACACAGCTTTGGAACATGGATGACATGACTTATCTAAAGCGTAGATAAGTATATGATATTCATGTTCTCTATCCGAACATGAATGCATGTTGAAGTTCTGCTTTAAACAGTTTCATTTCACAGTAGAAACACCACCCGTTACTCTCGTCTTCCAATCACTGTGCAAGACAAAAGCATCAGAAAAAAAAAAAAACTCCATAAGCCTACAGTAATAGAAAAAGACTATTAAATATTCCCTTTTCACTAAACACCAAAACTCAAAACAGAATAAGGCTCATTGAAGTTCAACATAATCAAACAGCATTCAATCAGTACAGTGTTGCTACGAAGAGGAAAGATTTGAAGGGATTTCTTTGGATTTTAACATGAATAAATGTGTTCCTCAGTAAAACGGGTCTTTGACAATTTAACGTATTGTACTTTGTATGGAGCAAATCACAAACTGGGTCTGTGATGGAATGTTTGACTTGTACAAAGTGAGAAAAATGGCATAATTCCCATTTAAGTAGAGTCGCATTCAGTTTTTAAAATAAAAGTGATTTCATCCCTGAAAACAGTGAAATGGGAGTTGAAGCCCAATCAGAGGCAGGGCCCCATTTTCTTGTAAGATACAAGTAAGAGGAACACTAATACATTTACTGTGTGGTCCAATATTTCACAGGTAAAGAGGATTCATGGTGAGAAACGCCATAGCTTCATGTCAAGCTTACAATAACAAAACACAACTAAAACTAGAGAGAAGAATGTGTTCCACTTTATGCAGACATATGAGAACTTGAGGCAGCCCACACCAGTTATTTGGTCCTTAAAGAGACATAAAAAAGAAAAGCAGACATGACACAGACAAAAGTTTGACAAAGTAACAGAGAAAAGAGTGAAGGGGGGAAACACAAATAGCATGGAGGTAGAAAGGAAGTCTTTAACATCATATCCAGTTACCAGCAGTGGTCTCTTTACATCATTTTTGCATTATTGCACCGCAACAGACACACAGGAATGACAATCTTAAAACAAACACACCCAAACCACAATACACATATCTTAGGAAGAACAGGAGGCGATGACATCACTAGCTTACTACTTTGAGAATTGAATAGATGAGGGAAGAGGCAGGATAGAGACGGCTCATTACCTCTTCATTAAAAAAGGTTCAGATCATGACACCGTTTACAACGGACAGGCAGTGGTGGAAGAACTATTTTGCAGTATTTTACAAGTATTTGCATTCAAATATACTTGAAGCAACGAAGGTATAAGTACTCATTGTGCACAATGGCCCATTTCAGATTCATATACATTAAATCACTGCAATTGCAATTAGTGATGCATAAATGTTTTAATTTAATGTCGTTAAAGGTGGAGCTACATTTATTTGCTTTATGTACTGCTGGGTATCTTAACCTATATAAATACATCATCATTTATTGATATTTTGTATCAATAATGTAAATCTGCAAAGTAACCTAAGTTATCTAGCAAATGTAGTGGAGTTAAAAAGTACAGTAATTGCCTCCAAAATGTAGTCCAGTAGAAGCATAAAGTAGCAGAGAGTGGAAATACTCAGGCAAAGTACAAGTACCTCAAAATGTGTACTCAAGTACAGTACTTGAGTAAATGTACAACGTAAGAATTACTTTCCACCACTGCTGACAGGTTGAAACTGCATATGCTGCAAGGCAGGTGTGGCAAAAGCCCCGTTTACCGGTTGGAGCTGTAGATTTTAAAGGAGGTACCAACTGATGAACGTGCTCCCCAGAAGCAGAAGATTCAGTATTTTCAGTAATTACCCAACTCTGGATAAATTTGGTGCATAGTGGAGTCACTCGTTTAAAACGACACAAAGATAATTTATCCGACAGCTTAAGTTGTAGCAGATTTGTCGGCTACTAACCTAAACACAACTTGATTTGTATGGACTTTATCCAAACCTCATCCCTCTTTATCTAATCCTGACTGAAGGCCAAGTCTTGTAAGGCCTGAGAGAAGTAGAGGAGGAGTCTAATTATGGCTGACTTGGCCAAGATGTTTGGTGTGTTAAATCAAAGCAGGGCAGTGTCTTTTCTGAAGTTTTGGTTCGAAACATCAAATAAACTGGATGCAAAAGTGCTTTGCGCTGAGCCCATATATAAAAAGAATTTGGTAATTTACCTGATTCATAACCACTGCACTCCACCATCCTACTCCTTCGAATGATACGTTTTCCTTATGGTCCACCTGGGATATGAGCTGGCAGAGCAATAGCCTGATACATTTCACAATCGGTACCCGTGTTTGCATCACACCTAGATCACGTTTCCAGAGTCACATTGTTGCTAACATGTAGCTAGCACTACACACAGATGGACCATATAGTGTACTTCTCTAGATCTGCAGCACCAGGCCAGCAGCTGAGATGTTGTCTCCTCCCCCTGCAGTTTGGTAAACCTCAGTGCACACCAGCACCGGTGCCACACAGATCTCGTAGTCGTCCTCGTCCCAGCAGCTGACCGGCCTGCTCTCCTGCAGAGGGATACGCTGGCTGCCTTCCCGCCGGCTAACGGAGAAGGAGTCGTCCATGATGAGCCTCGCCTTGTTGGGGTCAATGTCCTTAGAGCCACAGACATGGCGGTTAGCTGTGAGAGAGGCCTTGGCGACGGCCGACATGGTGTTCTTCCACTGGGATCCGCGCGTCACAATCATCGCCTGAAAGGCCAGCGTGTGGACATGGAGCCGAGTCAGCGGCTTAGCATTTGTGTCTCTTTCTGCGCTGCCATTCTTGGAGCGCAGGTTCACAATGCGATAGACCTCCCTCATCTGGTCGAGAACAGTAGCTACACGAGGGTTTGGGTCCGACAACACGGTGATGGTGGAGCCTTTAAGCAGGCTGAGCAGGTTGGGAAGCTCCTGTTCATTCATCCCTAAAGAGTCCGCCTGGAAAAGCAGAAAAAAAAGTTTTTCAGAAATGGAGGAGGTTCATTTTTGGTTGAGAATATTATGTTACCCACTCGCTAGCTTGCTAAATTGTTAGCCTCTGTTGCTTCTAGATGCAGACAGGAACGTTAATACTGATGTTGCCTAAAAGCGATGTTCTTAAGACTTGAACCACAAGCATATCGTGTACACGACTTCCCAGGTTTTACTTGAAGGCAGCAATAAAAACAAACGGATGCCATAACGTTGCATTGAGTGCTATATTCTTAAATTGTAATCAACATGGCAAGAGTAGTTTATTATGAAAAAAAAAGCTGAACTAAAGGCTAAAGCTTGATGTCTAAACGTAGTTTTGTGTCAGGTAGACGTCATACTCAGGTTATCTGACTGTTATGTTGCAGAGCTGAGAGGTAACTACACTGGCCACAAAGTAGTTACTGGAGTGGCCAGAACATACTAATTATGTTTCCTCACTTCTGAGTACTAAATGTGTTTATATTAGTGCTGGGCAACGATTACAATTTTTAATCGCGATTAATCGTATTGTTATGCACAAAGTTCAATAATGAATTCTAAAGTAGTGTATTGTGCACTTTTATTTTAAAAGTACTTCTATATGAACAAAAGTGCAATAAGATTTGGTTTGCAAACAATTTAAACAAATAAGGTGCTTTTTAACAGCAGTATTCCCTTTACACAGCAGCAGTTATAATACAGATGATTCTGATAATAGATATCCCACCAGTGTTCATAACTTTATCTTCATGTGTGTAATAGATGCAATTTGAAATATACACCTTGAAAACTGCAAACCTATCTACATCATGTTTTTTTCCTTTTTTTTATGTTTGATAAATTCTCAGTGGCGATAACTCAATTATATGCTTATTATACATATTACAAACAAAACAACTTTAGAAACTCAAAAAAAATAATTTAAATT
The DNA here is from genome assembly GCA_032191485.1 of Leptoclinus maculatus. Classification (NCBI taxonomy): domain Eukaryota; kingdom Metazoa; phylum Chordata; class Actinopteri; order Perciformes; family Stichaeidae; genus Leptoclinus; species Leptoclinus maculatus. Next base: position 30,076,871 of record JAVDOI010000001.1, on the reverse strand, counting down.
AATCATTTATTTTTTTGCTTTTTTTGGTACTTTGGTCAGACACGTATGCAACGCTGATTACCGTAATATGTGTGGTATTTGTTATAAATGTACATTGGTACATAGAGGGTGATAAGAAGCTGTAAATGGAGGGACTTAGGACCCAGGGGAATGTAGGTGAAGGATGGAACCTGTAGTCTGTACCGTGGCAGTAACGTACATGTGGAAGTTATGCTAATAAAAGAGTTGCAGTTAAGAGCAGTTTGTTCTCACGTGCTTATATGTTCATTTAAAAACACGACAATATGTATTTTAATATTGTCACATTTGATCCTGTAATGAGACGATCGCGCGTGCGTGTGTGTGTGAGAGACAGGAGGGACCGACGGTGACGGAGTGAAGCGGGGTTCTGGACCGGGATAGTTTAAACTAGCTGGTATTATTATCTTGTACCTAACCCTAACTACGTCACTCTATTTTTCTCAGATAAACATTTTGTTTTTTCACCCCTGTGTTTATGTAATTGTTCTAGTCCCCTTAATGTGAATTAATTTGTTAATTAATGTAACTGTTCAGTCATACTTACATGGGGAATGACATAGTGAAATAGGTCTTCCATTATACTCTCTTCTACAAAACTGGCCATCTCAAAATGGACTCCAATCGTTGGAGACGCGGAGGACAGGAGGTCCGACAGGCGGGAGAAGAGAGCGTCCCGCTCACCTGGAATGATGAAATGAACAGGTGAGAAGAGAAGAAATTCAGACAAAAGGTAGTCAGACAATAAGGACTGAAGGAAACAAATAGGCTCTGGAACAATGCGTATCTCACACAAGAACTCTTCGCTGCATTTTACAAATAAGTATGAGGCCTCGCCTAGCCTTTAAGCGTAACTCAAAATAGTAGAATTGTTTCAAAAGATAGCTTTCTTCAATTCACATGATTTTCTAAAACCGGACAACTGACAAATGTTCAGCACGCTCCAATTTCAGTAGTGCAACACAAAGCAGCAGACACTGCTGCTGGAGTGTTCAAATCAGCAACTAATAAAAAGGTTTGTCTCTTACCTGCCTGGAAGGGGAAGTTATCCATCATTTGCAGCCCACCCACCACCAGCAAATCTGGTTCGAAGACTTTGAGTTTCTCAGCAAACTCTGCCATGGAGTCCAGGTAGGGGTTATGGTCGTCGCTGTGGACGATATATCTACAGAAACAAACACAGTCAGCTTCAAATATTGTAGAGGGTTAGAAGTTATATGCACGCATAGAACACTTCATACATGCAAGGTGGAAAAACGTGTCTCTTGATTAAATAATCTTGCATACACAGTTCCCCTTAATGATCCCTAAATATTCAAAAAATATCTACCAAATGCTCAACTGATACATACCTGTTGGCTCTACGTGAGGTATAGTGACCCCAGCTAGCACCAGATGGATACTCCAGGATCAGATGAATGTCTGGCTCTTCAACTATGTTACCTGCCACTGGACCGACACAGTTAGATTAGTACAGGGGCATGGAGGTGAAGGAGACCGGGGTGGTAAAAAGCATAGAAGGCAGAGGAGGGTGTAGCAGTATGCGTGTACCTGTAATGTGCTGGGACAGGACATCAGTAAAATCGGGGCTGAAACTTCCCCCGAGCAAAATATCACATCCCTCGGTTGCCATGCGGCCAGCCATTACCGGGGCATTGCCGCCTACCGCCCATCTGTTTCCAGGTATGTCCCGGGACGCTTCCACCAGCTCACTGAATAGGGTATCGTTCAGCATAAAACGCCTGCAAGACAAAAACAAAAGCAAACTATCAGTGAAACATCATTTATCTAAAACCTCTGCTTTTTGTCTTACATTGTAGTTCTTTTACAAGAAAAAAGAAAGAAGCAGAGGAAATAACTCTGAATACAGAGCAGAAAAATACCTGCTTTGTGTCTAACTGAGATTTTTAGACATAATTTGTTATTCGTATTAACTCTCTCACACACATATTCTCTTGCCTTTTCTGTCCATGATTGTTTAGATGTTTTTCCAGAAAACGAGTAAGAGCTCACAGGCACCACAGCCAGAACAGGAGCAGTCCCCAATGCATGGGAAGAGAGGGCCGACGAGTTTAACCGCATAAATACCGAACACTTTGGTAACTGATAAACATCAACAGCAGCAAAGACCGAAAAATACAGATGAGCACTGACCAAATCAAGGTTTCTTATTATTACTTGGTAAGTATATTTTGCATGAGAAATAGATAAGACCAGAGGAAAGAAAACAGCGTATGGTTGTATATATGTCCGGTATAATTAAACCACTAAACAGTCATGGTGGCATACGAGTGGGTTTGTGAAAGAGCATGTGACAGAGACAGGATGAGTCAGGAGCACAGCAGCCTGAGGCGTACAACAAAGGAACTGGTTTTATCTGGACTTCATGTTCCCCTTCTTTCTTATTTACTTTAAAACACACTTAGACACATCTTGCATGTAAACAGAAAAACTCAACAATTTGTCTGTCCACACACACATGTTTGTATATTATCATACTGTGAATTCAGGATTTATTAACTAGACTGCAAGTATATCTAATGGCCAGCTAATAGTCACAGTCACAGTCACAGTCACAGTCACACACACACACACACACACACACAAACACTTACTCTGCAGCAGCTCCCGGTGCAAAGAAGTAGGCAAAGCTCTGAGCCAGCTGCAGCTCATTTTCTATGTAGTCATGGTGTAAGGGCTGGTCTGTAGGAGGGAGGCCAATCTTATTAAGCAACGTAACTCCGTCCACTATCAGGTCAACACAACCGCCAAAGCCTGTGGATGAGGGAGAGCGGCAGTGAGATAAAGACAAAGAACGATACATTTGTGATAGAAAAAAGCACGTCCACAGACAGGTGTACGACTTAAAATCTGGGAGCAACGAGAAGGAGCAGATAAAGAGATGGCCTCCAGGGCCGGTCAAATGATCCAACACTTCGATACAGTTTCGTTATAGCTTTCATCTACAAACATGTTGTCGAGTCTGTTGCTGCACAACAACCACACACAGCCTACCTGTGTAGGCAACCTGTTAGAGAAGCCAAAAGGCAAAAGTTTGCATTCACATTTGAATTTGATTTTAATATTTAACTTAGTCTGACAGTAGCTTGACTTCTAGCTGCTTTGTTTGCAATTGTTTTTCAATGCTCTTAACTAGACAGTGGCCATCTACAATTTTCTGGAAAAAGAGTGTATATTTGGTTAAGTGGTCAGCACCAGTGGTGTATAATTAGAGTTTTTGGTTGTATTTGTTCAGGGTTTGTGTGTTTTGGATGTAACCTGGCTGTAAGTTAATTTCCCTTTGGGACAATAAAGATACTTTGAACTTTTAAAACTGTATTCGATTCTGAATAACAACAATGAAACCGGTCTGACTGCACGGCAGAGCGTGTTGTTGAACTGGTTAAAGGTTGGACAGATACGGTGATCACTTCTGTTAATGCGATTGTAACAAGGCTCAAAGTACAAGATTTAAGGATTAGATCATGACAGTCGAGACACGGGTCACCAACGCTAACAATGTTGTTTGTCAGAAAATGACTGTGGTGCTTTTCACTTGTGGCACAGTAGGCCTTTGTATAAGGTGTGGGTATGAGACTGTGGAGCTGTTGCCTTTGTGCCAACGTACAAAAGCCATAACCAAGGCTGGAAACTTACAAGATTGATTTTAACTACAGCAACGGTGGTTAGTGCATTCCTACAAGTCTGCTTCCACTATTTAAGATGTATAGTTTAATACTCGACAGACGTACCATCTATACTAGTGACATAAAGCAGACATTAGTTACTGTGGAGTAACATTTAAAGTAGGAATAGTGGCACCACCACCGTGCCCTTATTTACATACACTTCTCTCTGCTCCATGTTTGTTGATGGAGGGTCTCTGCACAGATCTGAACTGTGGACTTAGATCTGATGATTGTGCCATCGTGGTCTCTCATTCCCTGTCTTAACCTCCTGTCTTTTCCTCAACTACACTAAACTCCTCTGTGCTGTTTATGTGGTTTCAACATTAGCTCAGATCTCGTTTTTGGTCATTTAATGACAAACCTCCTGATATTAACAGGAGAAAAAGCTAATGTGTAACCTCGCTAGGTTAACTTAGCTAGAGTTGATGTCAGGTCACAAAACAATGTTTTACTTGTTCTTTCTATAATCCTCTGGAGACCACAAACGTGAAAACACCAACATCAGCCAATTAACGTTATACATGGTTAGCAATCCACTTATATTGTTGTGTTAGCAAGTAGGAGCAATTAGGTTAATGCATTTAACTTTCTTTCATCTGGAGCAGCTTTCTTACATCAATAACATCTTATATGGAGGCCAATTATTTAGGACTTAGTCAATTATTAACCTCCAAAACTCCATAAGCACCTAAAATAAGGTTAGGCTAGGCTAACGTAAGCTAACACCACCTGCACTCACCGACAGCCACTTTGGGTTTGGCGACGTTATTCATGCCGACTTTCCCCTCCGCCCGGAGCAGAGAGGACAGGACGTTGTCCAGCCGGTCGTCCAGTCCTGCGTCATGAGGTGACCGAAACCAGACGGCCAGAATGACCACAAACAGGGACACGACAGGCCCGTATTTCATCCACGAAGACCTGCCTCCTTCCTCCATCGCTCGCTGTCTGACTAGCTACGGTGGCTCACCCTGCAAGTGATGAACGAGACCTTTACACACGCTCGAATAGCAGAGAGCCGTGCGGTGGGTTGTCCGTTTGTTTTGGGAGCCAGCGTGTCCCGGAAGTAAATTAACTGGACGAATACTCCGCAGACTTGATTTAAAACATCTCCAGTTCAACCGTGTTTCAGACTCCGTTATACATATTTTTGTAAAGGATGCTTCTTCAGTGTGTTTCGTTTTTTACTCAAGCACCGCTGTCCAGGCTGGATAATGGGTAGACGCCCGTGTATAAAACAAAAGACTTGTATTCTACTATGAAGGGGAGTGTTTGTTTTGCTGACAACAAGGCGGAAGTAGTGTTTTTTCTCTGAACATTTTAACTTTAATGTTTTTGCATCTAAGCGTCGTTTCCCAGTTGGTCCACAAAGTAGAAAACCACGTTTCTAGTTTGGTTTTGCTTACATAACAAAAGCAACATTGGTAACTGCTTTAGGATGAATGTTTGTTGTAAATCAGTCTCTCTTGTATTGACCTTTTTGGATACAATGTCAGATGCAGTAAAAACCTGCAACGTTTATAAACTACCACTCCTGTAGTTTTTACTCACAGCTACGTATCCATTCATCGGTCACATCTTGACTTGACCCACATTTTCTTGCTGAGTCAGTTGCATCAGGCATGGAAATCAGTCACATGACATGCAAATTGATTTAAAATACCAGCATCTGTATTCATGAGTAACAACACAACATTGGGAACCATATTGTTTTATTTATTTCAGAACATAACAGTTATGTGCCGATATTTTGATCGATACAGGCAGACAATAAAAACATCCCATTATCAACCATATTTTTAAAAAGAAAGTAAAATTTCTCATCCGATACTCAAAACTTAAAAACACTAACAGACACCAATCACAATGGGTATATCCTAACATTATGGAGTGGCATTTGTGGCACTGAAAATGTTGAATACAAATATGAAAAGCTGTGTTCATTAAAAATTAGACACATTCGAACAGTCTCTGCTGTATTAGGCAGAGTCTTGTAATTTCTCTCAATCATAGGCTGTGTTGTCAGTGCCGGAAATGTGACAACATGGGGAACAAATACAGTTCTACAACAGTGACAATATGCTTCAAATCACCTGAGAAAAATTAAATGCACCTAAACGTTTTAAAAACCATTTCCCTCCTGTGCAACTTTGATTAACATTGCTTTAAGATATGAAGGAACAAGACCTTGCAACAGCTCATTCACAAAAAGACACATTCAATAAAACAATGCTGATTTGTGCTCAGGCACATACTCTATCTGCTAATAGATGAGGTGAAGGTTGCTCTAGAGTTTTTTCTGTCTGTTGTCAAAAGAAAACCACATGCAATATGTGCAAGGTGATCAGAGGGCTTTATCTAAAAAAAAGGACTAAAAGCTGTTAAAAGAGTTCGAGAGGAGGCATTTTGAGTGTGTCGCTCTCTCGTGATTAAGTAATGACGCCGCAGCTCAAAACCTGCAAGAGAGAAACAGACAGTCAGCCACAGAGCTCAAGCTACATGCATACGTTTATACTTTTGTTGAGGGTTTCACAAAGACAATATAGCTTCTCAGACTTGAAATGGGAGCTACTGGGGTGGTACAGCTGCAGCTATGAGGCTTGTACACAAATACAAAGCCGTGCATTCCAGTCAGGTTTATGACATTATACCAGGGAGATTGCAAGAGAGTGGCAGCGTTATACTGTCGAGGCACACAGTAAAACAAACTTAAACTTAATATTGCCCTTACATAGGTTTGTTGTCTTACCTTTGAATTTATTTGGGAATCCCCGCCACAATCTCAGACTCAATACCACAGTGATTCGATCCTCGCAGGATCTTAAAGAATCCTGAAGACCAGAAACAGACCACAGGGCAGTTACACACATTGAAAAAAAAAAAAGAGATTTGACCAAATATGGAGATATTTTACATGTGAGAACATAAGGTATGTACATTTGTGTCTGATATTTAGAACGTCTGCCAGGTATAAGCATTTAGGAGCAGTGAGCAGTGAACTTGGGGTTCAGTGTCTCGCTGACAGAAGGAGCCGGTGATCAAAGCGCTCACCCACTGAGCTACAGCGACCCGACTGTATTACACTGAAGGGATTCTGAATATTCCATTCCCTTCATAAATATAAACAGGAGAGCTACTGTTTATAAACTATCAAGACTATCGGTGTATGGATGTTAGTTAAATTATATAAAATACGCGTCTCTGCTCACCGTTATCACCCCAGTCAGTGTTCCAGGAGTTGGCACAGAGCCAGTAGGGAACACTATCCTCCTCTCCCCAGCCCAGGATCTTGATGGCGTGACCACCCAACTCAGACCCAGACACATGCTGATACACACCTGGAAGAAGTCAAGGAACATCATTTTAAAGAATCAATGAGCATTTAACCTGTTCTCAACAGGTTGCACTCAGTATTCTGTGTGTTTGTACTACATTTGTCTGTTAGTGTTGCAGGTGTTCTTACCAGACTTGTACAGCGGAAAGTCTTCATAGACAGTAAAGGCTCCCTCTACTGGCCCATTCTTGCTTATCTCACTCTGAATCTCCTTCTCTTCTGACAGCACGCTGTACGACGTTTTACCTGCAACACATTGTGAGTTAGGGGTCATCCAAAGTTATCAACATTTACACAGTAGTACAAAGAGTACTACTTTTCCACCCCCCCCCCCCCCCCCCCCAAAGTAGTACATATCAACATTTTTATCACATTACATGACAGAGGTCTAGATTTTAGGAGTCCCAACTATAGACACAAACACAATAATATGTATATAGAAGATATGTATCCAACAATTTATTATTAAAACCACTTTAAAATTGTTTTTAGTTTGTGCTGAGTCAGTTTCTGATGTTTCAGAAGTTGATAGCGAGTCGGGAACAGCTCCCTGCACACCGGGCACTGGTGCAATTTACCCCCAATGTTGTTGTTGTTATCGTCCTTGCCCCCCCCCCCCCGTCGTACGCTATGTACGACCGTGAAAATGTTGAAAACTCTGGACGGCCCCTTAGGAACCTGTGTTGAGTGTGTGTGTGTGTGTGTGTGCAAACACAGCTGTATTCACCAAGACCAGGGTTAGGCTCATTTCAGGACATAAACATGCTGCTTGTAGGACATACAAGAGTGATTAATGGGACATGACCGGATCCATAGATAAACAGTCTTTATCGAATATCTAATAAATACTATGCATGTGTAAGATAGTCAGTTTAAATGTATACAAATAATTAAACGTTTTGACTATTGATTCTAAATTTAATACGACCTATTAATAAATTAACCAGAATTTCTTTCTTTACAAAAACATGTTTGTATTTATGCACTATGATCTTACATATTTCATGATAATAAATCGTGCTTTGTTTACTGTTTACTACTCAAATAATTTCCATTTTGTTTTTCATACTGTATTCATCAACAGAGCCACATCGAATAACATCCAAGCATTACAACAAGATATATTGTAGAAACATCTTTTCAGAGCAATATACAGTTAAAATATTATTTGATATACTAAATCCTGGTGTGTATGAAGAGACACAGAGCTAATGTTAGCATGCTTCTCTTTTCTTACCAAAGTGCTTGTCCAATTTGTAGCTGGGTGTGTATCCAGCTTCACACTGTGTGACGCACTGGGGTGTATCTCCACCCTCCCCAGAGCAGGAGGGTCTGCTGCCATTCACATGGTGTTCACAGGGGGGGATGGTGTAGGGCCGACAACCTGTACACACACACAAAGACACAAAGATCAGGATTGTACACACCACACACACACACACACGTACCACTGCGGGAGTCTCACACACACACACACACACACACACAAAACTTACCAATGTGGGAGTCATAGAGACCGCCAGAGACCAGCCCCTCATTGGTCCAGAAGTCCCAGGCAGCTGCAGGGTAGCCACCATTACAGCTAAATAGAGAAAAAGTTTGTTTCTTTAATCCACTTTTACAAAACAACCACTATGAACTCCCTGCCTCCAATTTCAAATGCTCACACTGTACAATATTCGGGAGGCACCTGCCTGACTTTTCATCAACCAAGACAGATTCTGAATCCGACCTCTTGCAGTTGTACTGTTTCTGCTTTAAAATATGTATACCTCATCACCTGGAATCATCTTGCTGTCACGTTACATTGAGGCCACTGTATGTCATGTGGATCACTGATGTCATGGCCTGATCCACTTACTAAAGGTCAGTTTTGGCGCAGATACTAATTCTGCGTATAGCATTCCTACACATTATCGGACTTCTAACTTCTCATCGGGTCATTAATGGAGAGCTTGTATTGAGTTAATTCATTCTCTCCTCCCATTAAATACCCAGTAATTCAAATTTCAAACCATTTGGTTTGGTACGGATAAGGTATGGTCCACATAAAGCAGGTCACTGCAATCGTCTTACTGGAGACATTTGAAGACCGTTCACACATGACTGCCTCTCACCCCATGCCACAGCCCTCGCAGCAGCTCAGCAGATCCTCTGAGGAGATCTCCACGCTGACCTTGGCATTGCTGTGGATACACACTCGGTCAGAGATGGCCTCTGCAGCGCCAAATGCCTGTGGGCAGAAAAACCAAGACATGACACAGACACACTAACACAATTTGAGGGGAGTTATTGATTTGGGGCTGTATACAGTGCAGCGTAACAGCTCAATTTAACAGCTGGAATGACGGGCGGTGTAACTGCCATGCAGATGAGAGGGCATTTCAACATTTAAAAAAAAAACTCTCCTGTACACTTATTGCTGGTGTGCCATTAATTAAGATACGGCCCCAGAAAATCTGAATACAAAATAAAAAACATATTAAATGAGTTGAGTTTTTATCTCACCCAGCAGGATCCACAGGAGCCCTGGTCTCTGATCTCCTTCAGAGTGGGACAATTGGGCCACTGCTCTCTGGAGTCAAAGTTTGCCGGCAGCTTCAGGTCTCCAGCATACTGAACCCTGCAGAGTAAAACAGTGTTATGGAGTCAAGTATTTTTTTGGTCCATGACACTGAAACCACTGCCTGTGTTTGTACGTACAAATGTACACGGTGCATATATGTACAGCATAGCAAATACTCACTCTCAATGATATGCAAGCATAATGAAATATTAATCTGAAGTTCGTTTCCTGTGTTTCCCGATCAAGACTCACATGAGTGGCAGCTTAGGTCCCTTCAGCATCGTACCGCAGAGTCTCCTGATATAACTGTAGCTGACATTATGGAAGTTGTGACCAGCCTGCGAGAGAGGAGCGAGATCAAGTCAAATAGAACGAAATCAAAAACAACAAAACCCCAAAAAACTCACCTTCCAAGTAGTGTTGGCCTTATTGATGTAGTTGACCATCTCATTGGACAGTGGTTTGAGGCGGGGTCTGGCCAGGCTCACCGACAAGCTGGCGGCCAATAACAGAAAGGCTGAACGCCACATTTTGCCTGAAAAACACAGAATTAAGAGGACAAGTTTATTTGTTGTACAGATTACATATTGAACTATCTGACAGAGCTCTGACAGTACACTCACAAGCACGAATATGAACCAAACGCATGAGCGGCCAATGTTAAGAAAGCGAGGATTACAACACAGACAGACGGAGGGCGACTTCATTCTCTGCTCAGGTAGACATTATTCTATTATATCTTTGAATAGCAAATTGTTGTTTGCTGCTATATCAATGCGCTGAATCCCTGTATTGCACCATTAACTGTAAGTGGTGAAAGCTGAAGCGATAACAATGGCTCACAAAACAAAAACTACTAGAAAAACATGCGGTACTTAACCCCAAATGACTGTACATAAAGTAGTCTAGGTAAATATTATAAAAGCTTTAATGTGGACAAAGTCTTCCACTTGTAAGTAAATACAAGCCTGAGACAAAGCAATGACATTCCTGAACACACACTTCTGAAACTTGAGCCCTGAAACTCGGCTGATAAAAAGCATTCACAGTTGACTAGACGTTGAGACTCTGGTTGCAGCTACAAGTGGAACGTGCGTAAACAGAGAGCAGAGAAAACCTCTTATCCTCAGTCATGCTCTTCACGGACCTCTCAAGTGGTTAGACGCGCTGCATTAGCAGGCAGCACACGCACGCACAGTAAGCAGTCCTGTGATTTTAACCAATACCCTCGATTTATATCTACATGACTTTTCAAAACTAGATGGACTGGGTTTCAGTTCCCACTTTAAAAAGGCACAAAGAATAATACGCTGCAGAAAACACCCCCAACAAATTCAAATGTAAGCACTCTTTCAGTTTTTAGTTCTCTCTCTCGAATGGTACACGTGAGACCAGTTTATCTGAGGTGAAATGCACTGGTGAGAGTGGATATCAGCTGCAGACATTAGAGCACATTAGAGATCATAATGTAATGGATAGATTGTGCTCAGTATAAGCCGGATGCTCCAAGTCCAGCAAAATCAATACCAGTGCAGACACTGTGCTTCTTTAGAATCCGTCTGTTGACAAACACAACTTTACATGGACTTCTGTAGGAGCTTAGACTTGTACACAGTGCATAGAGTGGCACACGGCCACACAGGCCTGTCTTGTTAGTAAGCAGCGCACCTGTTTAGGCACGACTATTTCTATTCCAGAGAAAGCAGAAGAGAATCCAATGAAAACACCTCAGGTGTGTCAGAGAGAGAGAGAAACAATATGAATTCCATTGAAACTGTTTTTTATATCACATGGCTGAGGCCAATGAAGTATCATGAGCAAAAAGTACACAAGGGGAAGTAAAATTCCCCTTTACAGAATGACATCTCGACATACCCCAATGTCTGGTTCTGTTTTTAAAACGGCTTATATATGATTTATATCGCTGTGAACCATCTACATGTTGTGCAAGCTACTAACTGAGTGAAACAGTTGGGCCACAAGAGAAATTTAAATGACAAGACAAGTTTATGGGTTCAGTTTTTAGAGAAGTGGTTCAATCACACACGCAGAACACTGCCTTGTAGCTGAAACAATGATTTGGATGTGATTTGGGGGGAAATGAACCTTCAGACTGCTGACCTGCCCAGAATCAGTCTGATGTCAATTACTTTCAACACAGTTTTCACAGCAAGACTCACAACGGCTGCATTAATCTGCTGAGTCACAGTGTGGCCTTTCTTTGGCAGTACTCTTGCATCTCAAAAATAAGGTGAAGGGGGTGTGACATTGTTTCCCCTTATGTGGGAGGTGTTAGATCAAGATGGAAATGGATGAGTCAGTGCCAAAGCCACATACATCTGGGTTGATTCAGCTGGAGGAGACCTTCAAAAATTGTGTTCAGCTATTTTATATTATTGTGTTTCACATCTAAACTAAACAGGACAATGCTGATCCGTATTAGTATAGGTACCTCTAGAAACTACTGTAGGTAGGACAAAGCATTATGTTCCTTCTCTTTAATTAATTAAATTAATTTCTGTGTCTCCAGGAGAAATAATTGGATCAATAGTAAACATGCTGTACTAGTACAGAATGTCTTAAACATGTTACAACAAGTAAAACACACACACACACACACACACACACACACACACACACACACACACACACACACACACACACACACACACACACACACACACACACACACACATATAGATCAACGAGTCACACAATCTGATAGATCTGTTTGGTTTGTTCTCTGTCTACTGAGTGAAACAACTCATTTCCTTATTCCTTGTCTCAATGCTGACGACCTGCTGACAGGAAAGGGACCGATGCGGATTTACACAATAAAAGGTCCATATCAGTTTTGTGGTTGGAAATGATTTTTTTACAGTCTGGGCTGGAAATTGTGTCATAGTTAAGTCTATGGTCATTTTACACAAAGACCAATATATTCCTGTCAATTCAGCTTTACTTCATCCCTCTGGTGTGATCGTCTGCTGTGTTACCGACATATTTACAGCTGTGTTACCGACATGTTTACAGCTGTGTTACCGACATGTTTACAGCTGTGTTACCGACATGTTTATAACTGTGTAACTGACATGTTTACAGCTGTAAACAAGCCTCAGCCCCTCTCTTTTGTCTAGTTAAAGCAGAGGACAGAATGGCTGCCTCCAACTCTCATAAAAACCTAGTTTCACTTTCCATTTCCATGTTGTATCAATGTGCTTGGCGGTTCAGGATTAAGTTTCATGCTCATTTTAACTTCAGGTTTTAAGTTATTTTCTTAAAGTGTATCTTATCACCTCTGACCATGAAGCCTAAAATAGGTCAGGCAGCAACAACCACTATTTGAGCTATGCAAACAAACTGGACTTAAACTGCTTTTAGTGTATCAAATGAGTCACTCAGTCAGTGAATAACGTTTAATGTATTCTCTTCTAGTTTAAGTAAAGTGAAACACATTTAGCTCGCTAAGCTAACGTTAGCTGTTGACAGCTAACTGTCAGTGTAAACAATCTTTAACTGACGTCTGACAAACTGAGGAATATATCGTTTACCTGGAGCTCGTTCTTCAGCTGTAGGTGGGAACTTCAAATCTTCAGCTCCTGGTTTCTCTTGTCTGTCTGTCTGTTTGTCTGTCTGTCGGTCAACAAACCTGTGATTCAGAAACGCTCCTCCTCTTCATTTATCCATCGGGCCACGTGAGCCGGTCACATGCAATGCAGCTCATGTGACCGAAACCCCTAACCTCGCTCTTCCTTTTCTGTTCCAGTCAGTGTGTGTCTTGGTTTGTAGGATCAGGGACGTTTTCTTTACAGACACATGTTGATCTGAATCTAGATATAACCGGAAAAACACACTTGACGACGAGAGAGTTTGATGCAGTAGATGTGCACTACTTCACGCTGACCGCTAGGTGGTGCTGAAACTCACCCTGTCTGACAACCTTCACCATCAATGCTCAAATATCTATTGAAAACAAACAAAAAATGTTTGTATGGAAATTCTACAATCTATGTATTTGCTTTTATTATTTACTTCTCCCCCATTACTATTATTATTTTAACCTTTATTTTTCACTATTATCATTGAAATGGACGTTTGATATAATGGTGTATTTAATTCAATTCAATCCAATTTATTTTATATAGCCCAAAATCACAAATGTGCCTCAGAGGGCTTTACAATCTGTACACATGCGACATCCTCTGTCCCGGGACCCTCACATCGGAACAGGAAAAACTCCCCCCAAAAAACACTTTAACAGGGAGAAAGAACAAAGAAACCTTAGAGAGAGCATCAGAGGAGGGATCCCTCTATCAGGATGGACAGAAGTGCAATAGATGTCATGTGTACAGATTGAACTACATAATAGAGTTACAACATATTTAATGCATGTGACAGAAATTATTCATATAATGAGAGTACGAGAATATTTAAAATGACGACTATTAATAATAGCAGCAGCAGTGGATACAGTAGAATAATAATGGTAGTAAAAGCAGTAATGTATTGGTAATAGTAACAGTAATGTGATTAATAATAATGATGATAGTAGCAGTGGGTGTCAGCAGGCAGGACCACGGTCCAGATATAACCACAATCCATGGAAAACTGAGAGGCGAGAAAGCACAAAGACTCCGGGGAAGAAGCAAAGTTAGTAATGTGCATTGATGGGACATGAATTCATATCAAAGTCTCTCGCTCTCACTTTTATCATAATCAGCAAAGGAAGCACTGAGTGTGCCACAACAATAATTCTCAAGTGTAAGTACTGCAATCAAAATTGTATGAATTAAATGTAACTGTAAACGCAGGGATCAAAATTTGAGTGCAGCTGTCATGGATAGATGAGACAGCAAACAGTTTCTACTAGTTGACAACATTGAAATGGAAGCAGAGGAATCTGCATATCTCACTACAATTCTACAAAAGATCACTGATAACATAAAATCACATTCTAGGTGTGAATAGTTTGCTATTGCCAGTATAAAGTGCATCATATTTGTTTCTGCACTATAATGTCTTTTAAGTAACCCAACTCAGGCCCTAAGATCACTTGTTATTTATCTGACTAAGACATCTGCTAAAAGGAAGTTCTAATAATATTTTCTGACATAAAGTGAAACAATTAATGACAAGAGATCATGACATGCAGCATAATGCTCAGGACCTTTTTCACAATGCATGGCAGTATGGTGTATGGTGTATTTTACCACATTTTGTTTATCTGTGACTTTTTTTTTAGAAATAACTTGTGATTTGTAACTGATGATGACAACAACTTTTTTTTGGGTGTTCAAGCTGTATCGCGGTGTGGATCACTGACCACAGAGAACATGCTGATCGTTCGGCAGCTTTCTCTTCCCTTTATGGGTCTGTCATCTGACTTTCAAAATGATGAATAGTGAAAAATACTGTAAGAACAGCACACAAACTTTATTCATTGTTTTACCAAGATAGTTGCATAAGAGCAGATCCTCATTTTGAAGTATGAGGGACCAACAACACTTTCTTATTTAACCAGGCAAACTAACCAAAATCACATTCTTGTTTCAATTCAATTATTTAACTTAATGAAGTGGACTGTGTGGCATTTGGTTTGTAGGAATGTGCATATAAAACATCCCTGCTTGGTAATATTGTAATATATACTACATTACTCTGTTGTCTGTCTTCTCTATTCTGCATAAATCCCTTTTTGTTTGTATATTTATATAGTTTTACTAATTTACTAAGCTTATAACCTTTAACATTTGTTTTGATTTTTAGTTGTTCCTATTGTGAGTGTATTTGTTGCTCTGGGTGGTGAGCTGCTGAATACATTTTCCTTGCAGCGATTAATAAAGTTGTATTGGATTGATTGAATTAAAGCACAATATCAACTATGATAATAATAATAATAATAGCATTAAGGTGATTTCTGCTTTATTACACAATCTTGTTTCAAGATTAGAACCTTCAATATTACCTGCTAGCTCTATGCTCGTCATAATGATATGACATTGGTAATAAGCCCTAGAACCCTCATCCAGCCCTGTGATAATGTAAACAACATTATGTTCATTTCAATGGAGAACTAGCCATTGTACTGTGAATATACTCAATTTACAATGTATTTATTACTGTGTCGTTTACACTGTTATTATGCATTTCCATTTGTCTAAAGCTCACAACAATGTTAAAAGATAACTGACTGTGAATTAATAAGGATGATCAATACAACACAACACAGCGCTCTGATCTTTGATCATGAATAATGATTTTATTTTGTCACATTAATAGCACAGTAATTGACTCACTATCACCAACCACAGTTGCTCTGTGACAAGGTGATGCATGTTGATAAATGGAGGCCGTCTTGACTAAGTGACGTTACACTCGATCAGCAAACTAATGTCTGTCTCTCAATGAAAACAATCTCTCGAAACAATTCCACATGTGAAACATCCGCACAAAACCTTGACTACTGCACCGTAGCTGTTCACACATTTCATAACAGTAAATGTGACCAGATAAAGAAAAGGAAATTAATTAAAAAAAAACAAATGAGACAAATTTGAAACACAAAGTGAAGATTATCAGGTACACAAAGCAAAGCATATTGTTCTAATGCAAAGCAACACACACCTATTAAGACAAGCACGGCAGCTGAAACTGTCTCTCTACAAGGCAAAGCGCTGATTCATGATGATCAAGCCAAGGCATCGTTTGCAGTCTAAAGCGTGTGCGTAGATATTTTCTAATCAGTGCACTAATATACATTTCATTAGCTGGCTTATTGTTTTTGCGTTCACATACATTCTAGCATGTGTGTTTACTATTGTAATGTGTGTGAGTAGTTACAGTGAGTTTTCTTTCTCTGAAGGAATAGATACAATTCTCTGGATGAAGGAGTAACATGCAGTGACTCTTGACTTTATCTATCAGCAGGTATGTGGATAACAGTTTGACACAGTTTGATGGAGCATGTTTTTCTCTGTACTTTGTTCCATAAACCTCGATTTATATTCTCAAAAAGCTGAATGTGTTTTATCAGCAAACATTTAACTGGACGTTTCAGATATAGACCTGACTTTATCATCATATTTCTTTAGAAAGAAAGAAAGTAAAATAACATAGCATAGACAAATAAACATGGAATTGTTTGTTAATTCTATGATTACAATCAAATTTCACATAATTAAATAAATAATATTCATAATACTGACATTGACCAAACTCATAGCAGCACATTTTACCCAGGATTTACCTTTATGCAACATTTCTATTATGGTTTCCCTCCTTCTGGTATCGGAAAAAATGTTTTATACAGTTAAACAAAAGAGTTTTCAGTCATACAGTAAGCAATTACATGTTCTCACTGAGACATAAGAAGATAATAAAATTAGTTTTGTCACTTGGATTTTCAGTTTTGCTGAGGTAGGAGGTTCAACTAAAGAATAGGCGGAAGGACGAAGCATATTTGTGAGTATGGCAGGTTTTACAAGAGAATAACAAAGACATTTTAAGTTATTAACTATTCATATGAGACTATGTCCAAATTAGATTGTGCGCTCCTCAATAAAACCAACGTGAGTAAATGAACGCCAACAATCCAAAATAATGCTAATGCTAATTATTAGAGTAGCCGACAAGAATGCCAAATTTAACAATCACTTTTGGGAACACACAAATTTAGAAACTAAATATGATGTTCAGGGGTGTTCAAAGTTACCTCCTCTCTGTTAGAGACAGGAACACCCACTCAGTTATGTCCTGCCCAATTTCTCTGTTTGCTGTATTTAATCTTTTCTGCGTCACTAAAATTACCCGTTTAATTTAGTCCCTTATATGCAATTTCTTGGAAAGGGCCAAATGGGGTAATTGTCTAAAATTATAGAAACATTGTTACTTATTTAGAGATGGAAAGCATTTCTGCAGGTCATAGTTAAAATTTATTAATCTGATCATTAAAATAGACAAATGAAATGAAATGCTTGTAACAATAGAAACATCTTCTGATCTTCCTTGACATATTCTCATGTTATAATCATAGTGTAGTCTACAGATTATCATGCTACTTTAGCTGCACCTTTTCTGCCGTAAAGTGCCCACTGACATTATTGCTAATAATTATCAGAGGAAAGCAGAGCATATGATTTATAAAATGATAATCCCTCCAACCTTTGCTTTTTGTCATTTGCTTATGTGATAGTTTCTTGAAAATAGACATCAACTAACAGATTTGACTATTTTACAGATTGTAAATAGGAGCTCTGTTTCTGTGTCAGTAATGTATGTAATGTAATGTGACAACTGGAGGCGATGTTCAACCTTATCTAAAGGTTTTGTAAAAAAAAAAAAGAATAATACGCTTTTGCAAGCCTAATAACATCAATGCATGCTTGTACTTGCATTAAGTCTTCTTTATTTATATATTTCATAAGAAATCATTGGTTTCATGTATCAGACTCACCAATGTAAAAAAAAAACGACGAGTGGCGTTAGAAGAGAGTGTGTTAGGTGTTTGTAAACTGGTTTAATTACCCGGTTGATTTTGACAATTCTTCGCCTTGATTCACATGATTGTTAACGCTTTGTGATTCAATCACAGCTCATGATTCCAATAGGTTGTCTGTAGTTTTGTAAGGGTTAATCTGAACGAATGGAAGTGATGCCCCAGATTCATTAGCACCTGTGAATTTGTAACTGTGTTTTCTTTAGATGAGTAACCAAGATGCAATCTTCTGTAAATATTGATCTATAGTGTATAGAGTTTTTTTGAATCAGACAGTTGTAAAGAACTGAAAAAATCCCCCCCCCATCCCCCAATTTAGACTGATCGATTCCCCGGTACTGTACGTACAAGTTTGTCACTTCTAACTCCTCTGGTGACCCATCTGTGACTTTCTTACCATACACACTGCTAAATGAGTTGATAAGAATGAACAGCAAGGTCAGAAATGATTCAGGATTGAGCCAATGCCCCTGCAGTGGTTGGCGAGTGTGCTACCTATGCTTCCTAACTTTCTGCAAATTTAACCCTTGTATCTGCATGTCAGGGAAAAACTAAAATATTAATTTACGTTGTGATTCAACTGAGCTGAAAGGGCCCATTATCTCCCCACCAAGCCTTCCCCAAATTAGTTAATACATTGATTCACATAAATCCTTAACCGCTAAACTAAAAAAGACATCACTGGCCACCCAGTTGTTCTTCCCCTTTACCTCCTTATACCATCCTCTCTCTGCTGTCCACAAACTGGACTATCTGTTTGCGAGCGTGGGAGATGACTGGAGTGAGTGGAATGATTGGAATACCGGGTGTGGTAGCACCAAGAGTAGAAGCACCAGGAGTGGAAGCACCAGGAGTTGAAGCAGCAGATGCTGAAGCTCCAGGCGTAGAAGCAGCGGAGGTCGACGTACCAGGGGTCCCACCTGGAGTGGGGCCTGGTGTTGTAACAGGAGTGGCAGGGGTGATGACAATAGGGGACGGACCTGGACTTTCTGACCTAGCTCGAGGCTCCAGGCGTGGGGTGGATGTGATAAAGCGAGCCTCTCTGATCCGGTAGGGACTTCTGTAGGTGGAGATAGGCGACAACTCGGAGCCCCAGCCAAGATAGCTCCCACTGGAGGGAGAATGTGCATCCGCGCTGAAGTAAAGTGTAGTGCTGGACTCTCCAGGGAATGAGGTTTTTTTGTCCGGGGAACCAATCACGAGAGGGGAATGCCGTTCAGGTGACCAGCCGGGAGTCTTGATGTCCAGGGAACATACGGAGGACGAGGCTTCAGTCAGGGACACAGCGCTGCTATTGATGTGGGGGAGGCTGTCTGGTTGCAGTGGAGATGAAAGTGATGGTGAGCCGTAAGCAGCACTCTGAAATTCATCATCACCTTTGAAAATGAAATGAAAAGGTAAAGTGTGTTTAAAACAGAACACATCTCCGAGAGGTAATGTCATCCTTGAGGTACTATGACTACAAAGGATTTGTATTATAACATTCAAGGGGAAAAAATAAATTAGCTTGAATGCTCACCAATAATCTACACTTAGTTTCTTTTAGCAAAGATTGAATGTATCAACATCTATGCCACTTGTATTAACATTTCATAGTTAAGATTAAAAGATTAGTTAAAGTAGTAAGGGTATGTTCAGTGTGTGTGTGCACTCAGTGACCAGAAAGTGTGTAGTTGTATATGTGTCGCTGCTTAAACACATTTGTGCAACAGCAACACCTTTTGCACACGTACTTTGCATTTGAATAAATGCCTCAAATGACTAAACTTAAAGCGGCTACAATCAATATTTTATATTAACAATGGATTTCGACTACTTGTCTGTATTCATCGGAAAAGTTCTTAAAACTCAACTGTACACGACCAGTGCAGCATTAAACAGCAGACAGATGCAGTTAAAGACGAGATGGTGAACATAGTGGAGCATTTATGGAAGAGAGTGAATATTGGACTTATATTCTTTGAATGAATGCTAGTGTTGCTCCATATGGGCTGGATTTGTAAATAGGTAAATGTTTGCCAACAAATTGAAGGTTTAAAGTGTGATCTTACGGACGGTATGATCATAGATACCACAGGCTGTTGTGCTCTCTGGGTATTTAAACAAACACATTTAAAATCCAACCTTTTTCTGATGGTGGGGCGCTGGACACTTCTTCTGCGCTCTCTTCAAAAATGACCTCCTGGATCGGGATGATCTCTGGAAAAGTTCTCATATCCTGGATTGTTGTGGGTGGAGCTCTTCTAACTGGTCTGGCTACGACACTGGAGGGAGCTGGCTTTGGTGGCTGGACCACCTCTCTCACCTGGGGACGAGACAGACAGCTGAGCCTCAGACGGCAGAAAGACAAACTAAAACGTAAGTAATCATATTAGCGTCTTTTAAAAAATAGTCTAATGGCAAAACGTTTTTGTTTGTAGAAAAATTTGCCAAACGCTGTGAAAATGTGTGCAGTCTATGTGTTGCTTTTAGCTCATCTGTCTCCATTTTTAAATCCTACACATAGTGGCTTCAAGTATACATCTACTGTAGTCCTAGTTCATATAAAGATCTTGCCTGTGGAGCCTGGGTCACCTGTGGTGGAGCTGGTTGAGGAGCAGGTAGTAAGATCTGGGTAACCTGCGGCTGAATAAGGGGACCCTGACAAATCACAGCACAAATAAGAATGAGAAACCCTTTTCAATATATATAATAACATCACACTTTAGGCTGCATGCAAGGAAAGACAGGTTTAGCAAGTATACATTCAATCTCTCCTCTGAAACTAATAGTAATGCAACTTTTTTTAAAAGATCAAGTTGCAGGAAGTCTCACTACTAAAACCAACAGCTCTTCTAAGCAGGACATTCAACAACAAGAATGCAACAAACCCGAGGAACATGAGGTTCATCAGGGGAGTGAACTTCTTCAGACAGACCCATCAGTCCGGCCAGTCCCCCCTCGCCATACGACGACCAGATGCTTGTTACATCCCCCGTCTTCATGGCCAAGCGAATCAGCAGCCAGTGGTGATGTTTCCATCCCTCCCATTGGATAGGGAGATCCATGAGGGTCCCACCTCCTGATAAGATCAACAACCATAGTCTTTATGATGAACAGAAAGACAGACAGATAGACAGATAGATACACAGATCTTTAACAAACCGGACAGTGTAGCATGGCGATAGAAAGTGGGAGTAACTTTCTCCTCCAATGACAGTGTTGATCCACGTTCTGCGCAGGCACCACTTATCCCCCTGTGGCGAATACTCTGGAAAATCTCAAAGGACTTAGGGTGAAGGAAACGATAGTACAGCACCAACGCTATCACTCCTAGAGAGAGAGAGGGACAAGTAAATAGAAAAACAGGGAGGGCTTTTAATGGAGGCGTGCAAGAGTGTGTACAAGAACCCAAAAGAAAAGAACAGTTTTTAGCTATTTAGCATTGGATGGGCTTATTACAGTCCTGTTACAGCCACAGACACCGGATTAGTTTATATTTTTTGGTCAGAGCATTTGATTTATTGATCAGGTTGATTTGTTGAAATTCTCTTTACATCCTGTCAGGGTGTAAAAAGAATTTCAACAAACATAGCAAAAAATGTTTCTTAAATGCATTACTAACCATAGCTTTAACATCAGCATGTTAGCATCATCAGTGTGAGCATGTTAGCAAGCCCACATTAGCCTTTAGCTCAAAGCCCAGCTGTGAACAACCTCGCAGAGCTGCTAGCATGTCTGTCGACTCTTGTCATACAGAGTAGTTGTGTGTCTCACCAATGAGGAAGCTAGAGAAGACTGCAGCTGGGATTCCCACAGTGTCCCAGGACACCATTGTAAACAACCATGAGGAGGCCAGAAGAAGAAAGGCGTTCTCTATGAACATGGCCTGAAGAGGAATGAACAGAAACAGAGGAAGGTGGTTAAATTATTCCACATCACATTTAACTTTTGCCATTTTTTATTCAGCTTATCTGACTGTTATTCAACTAATGTGTTTGAGACTACTTAGATTCAACTGGTGCATTATCAGCATCTCAGATAAGCCATTTGGTGAACACTTTCATGCAATATACATGTTTTCAGCACTTGGACTGGCTCATAAATTAACTCATGGCTATAATGTGACTCATAGTTTCTCAAATTTACATTTTCTAAAATAAAATTAATTTGCAGATTGGGATTTTTCTCCAATGAAATTCAAAGGATAGACTGTATTTATATTAAATCATAATTAGTTGTTTTTTCCAAAATAATGTTTTCTTATAAAGTCTTAAATGTTGTGTGAACAGACCACAAACACACACACATACCAGATAGAACCCAGCCATGCGGTATCTGGATTGACCGTACTTCACATTGAGGAAAAAGAAGATGTGAATGGCTCCCAGAACAAAGTTGAAGAGTCTCCATCGACTAGTTGAACGTATTATGTCGGTCTGCTGTGACACCATCCAGAAAGTTGTACCCAGCCAGTGCACACCTGACACACACACACACACACACACACACACACACACAACCAATAAAATATTAAACTATCAATATATAAACACACTGTTACAGACAACCTGAGCAGATGAAGTGAATCACAACAGGGTGTCCTCACCAAGACTCACCCAACAATAGTTAAATGTATTTTGCTGGGAGAAAAAAAACACACCACCCACATCCTTCCCCAGCAGAATATGAACTGTTTGTCAGGTTAAAAAAATTATGAGTTTGGGGATGAAGACTAGGCACTACCAGACTTACCAATGACTCCCAGGATCCACTGTTTGAAGATTCGTGTGAAGAGCATGAGAACAGCAAATCGAGATCCCAACATACTGACCTGCAGACAGAGAAAATATGCCTGTCACACAAACAAAGCCCAACATGTTCATATAAATATGCCACCCATTAAATTGAGACTGTTACATTGAGAGTGTATGTGCATATTGGCTGTTGGAAGGTTGTGTAAATATGCCCACCCTCCACAGAAGTCGACAGAGAATGGCAGCGGGGGTCATTTGTATGTGCCCTGGTCTGATGAGTGAACAGGCTCTGGCATAGAGGACCAAGGCCCAGGCCAGAGATAACAAACACACCACGAAACACACCGAGGCTGGAAGGCAGAGGGGTGAGGAAGAAGGCGGAGAGGGGAAGAAATGTGAATACTTTGATACATTGTAATGCTATACAGTACATCAGATGAAAGTCTGCTGCATACAAACACTGGAAATAGATCGTAGAGAAATTGGTTAAATTTAAAGCTGAACTACTTTTCAGCCACTTGCAGGCAACAGAACAATCTGAAAACAAAACATCTGACTTATTATTGCCTATAAAGTTGTTATGGCAAACGTGTAACACAAAAATATTGTGTTATTTGATTTTCTCCATATCACGCAGCCCTAACATTAGCATTCATTAGGAGCCATGTTTCTGGTCACATGGCAAATGTAACTGCAATATTCACTCTGTTTCAGCTCTGTTTTAGTCTCTATCAACTCCTGAGGGAAATATCTGGCATTATGTTCATCAGCTCGTCGTTAACTTTATCTGGTGTGCTTTCTACATCTCCTATTCAGAGTCTCCGTACCTGGAGATTTGATTCCTATATCAGTGCAGATGAGCACATAGGTCTGCAGCAGCGTCTGAGGGAGGGTGACCACCAAGGCCTCAAACAGACGTAAGGCAGATGCATCCGCCTGCTGCATGATCTCACAGTACACATTCTGGTCTGGCAGACACATGCACTCCCATAGCCTGTGGAGGCCAGAGATGGTTAAGGGAGAAAGAAACAGAGAGAAAAAGGAAATGCTCACATACACATCAGTATATACATCATTATCATCATAACCATCATAATCCAACATACACAAATGTTCAGTTTGTCTGACTATCATTGTAAACTGTCCTTGTTCAATGAGTTTTCAACTTAGCACCGGCATTATTGTTAATTTACACACACACATACACACACATAAAGATGCACATGCATAAGGTTGGGCCACCTTTTGAAGATACCCAGGTGCAGTATGTGTGTCCAGGTGAGAGACTTCCTGCGGATGCGTCCATCTGACAGGTACCACAGATAACTGAGCCACTGAGGACCCCAACCTTTGAAACATAGAATGAAACAAATATAAATAAAATATTTATCTGTCATCAATTCATCCAACCATCCATCCATCTATCTATTACCAACCTTCCATTCACTATGCAACACTGTCTGGTCTATTACTTCTGCGTTCACGATCAATGACATATCATACCGGTAAGGAGAATCTAACATCTCTTGTTATTCTATCTGTCTCTGTAATATTTCTGTTGTAAACATAGATTGGCATGCTGTTGTTGTTGTTGGTTGTTGTTATCTCACCTGGCAGCAGGAACAGCGCAGTGAAGCCAGCAAGATGGGCATAGCAGTAATTGTGACCCATCCACAGATAGTACACAAAGCAATAGATCACTGGGGAGAGAGGGGAGGACAAACACATGTATACACAGTCCAAAAACACAAAGAAATGCTTAGATCAACTGATAAGGCTGGAAACACACAGGTAAATCACAAAGTGCATATTTGGACAAACCTCGCCTGCACACATAATTGCAGGACCACAAAACAGATGACATTCATAATATCTTATCTCATCTCTTACTGTATTATAGTAACTTATTATTTACACTTAGAACCATGTGTGTAATTGTCAATAACAAACTGGCAGTTTTTTGTATAATGCTGCTTTTGTTGCAGTGCTTAGCATAGCTAAGTGTTTACAGCAGCAAAACAACATTTAATCTGTCTGTCAGATCATAGAGCTTTTTGTATTTTATGAGTGTGCACTCGTTTATATATGACCTCGAACCTGTAACCCATCAAAGGTGTATTTATAAGAAAGTGCTGTATCTGATCCCCTCTTCTTCCCACATACAGACTCCTCTCCACATCACACTGGGCTGAGCTCTGCAGCTCTGACTGCCTCTGTAATCTGAACCGTTTTAGCTGCCAAACAGTCTGGGCAGACTAGGCCCCATCATGGGGTACGCCCATCCCCTCGTCCATTCATGCACCTCCAAAAAAAAGGGCGCTGAAATATGACAACATGGCCCCGCTTTGTTTTTATTGAGGAGAGATTACATTACATTACACTACATTACAGTCATTTAGCAGACGCTTTTATCCAAAGCGACTTACAGTAAGTGTATTCAACATAGGTATTCAAGAGAACTACTAATCACCAGAAGTCATAAGTGCATCTCCTTTTCCAAACAAGCATCTAAGAGCATAAACCAGAGCAAATGTCCAGTGCAGAAACAAACGAATGTAATAAGTGCAACAAACTAATATGAATACAATAAGTGCAACAAACTTATTGTATCTAGAGATCTAGAAGCTGAAATGACACCGCCGTTTAACTCTGGAAAACTCCGGGATGAGTCTGCAGTTTTGCTGCATAGGCTGCGAGGTCATAACATGCAGCGTATAAAAAAGGGAGAGGCGCACTAGTGCTGACTGCAGACTCTGGCTCCATTATTAATGACAACAAGAGACGGCCACTAACGTGAAAACAAACGTCCAACTTTGTATGTTGGATTTTTCTAGTCTGAGTTTTACAGTAAATGGTACAACATGCCATCCCAAATTCTCTGTCTCATCCACAATATGCGAGCATCTCTCTCCGCTGTAGCCCTCACACTATACATCCTTACACTGTGGCCAAAAAGGCACGCACACACATGCACGCGCACGCCAATAAAGTCAAATAAAACACAACAGGGTTGCGTGTGGGCACATGTCACCAAATTACAATCAACCAGCACACTGTAAATTATACTGCACTCGGTTTTATTAATTGTGCGCAGGGCGTGTACGTGTAATACGTGTGTGTGTGTGTGTTTCATGAGCGGGCGTGTGCATGTCCCAGGTAAGACTCACGCGCCGTCCTCTCTGCAATGATGAGAAATGCGGTAAAGGCGAAGACGCAAACTTGGCAGCACGGAATGCAGGCGCCTCCGTGGCTCGGAGCCGCTGAGTAGTCTCTCATTGCGGATTGAGAACCTTAACTCTCAGATTTACGGGGATAACGGCGTGTCAGTCTGTTGAAGGCCGGTTCTGGTCCCGGTTGGGAGTCGGTCCGGCTGCAGCAGCCTGTTCTCTCCGCTGCGTGTCCCAACGTCACCGCCCGTCCCGTTAAAGAGATAGCACCGGTAGTGGAGGGAGGACAGAGCCAGACAAGCACCCGGGAGACGTTTGGCCTATATTAGTTACATTAATTCAATATTATCAGCTTGGTACTTACACGTACTTATGACTCACGCCACAGTGTTGTTTGTATTTAGTGTCTTATTACAGTAATCATGGATATTCTGGGCTATATTGTTTTAGCCACGCCTTGTACCTACATGTAGAAGAACAGAATGGGCCAAAATACGACTTAACTCACTTAATTAAAGTAATAGGAAATATATTTTATTAAGATGCTCACAAGTATGAACTTGAGAGACTTTAAAGTCAATTTAGGACCAAAAATAAATCTCCATATTAGACATGAAAAGCAATCATTGCTTTTTCATGAATCTAAATCAATTTGTCTACAATCCCAACACTGTCATTTTATTTAGTGGACATGTCACCTTGTTAACATAATAGGGCAGGAGGAACATGTTTTCGGCACTCTGCAGAACTGTGTTGAACTATATGTAAAACCCTGAAGATTAAAGTGACCAAACTGATTTTATCCATATATCATATATGTTAAACTCCTGAAGTTCGCAGACGACACAACAGTCGTCGGCCTCATCAGGGACAGTGATGAGTCTGCCTAGAGACGGGAGGTTGAACAGCTGGTCCTCTGGTGTGGTCAGAACAACCTGGAGCTAAACAAGCTCAAAACTGTGGAGATGACAGAGGACTTCAGGAGGAGCCCCCCAACACCCCCCCCTCACCATACTCAACAGCACTGTGTCTGCTGTGGAGACCTTCAGGTTTCTGGGATCCACAATCTCCCAGGACCCGAAGTGGGCCCCCAACATCGACACCATCAGGAAAAAGGCCCAGCAGAGGTTGTACTTCCTGCGCCAGCTCAGGAAGTTCAACCTGCCTCAGGAGCTGCTGATCCTGTTCTACTCCACCATCATCCAGTCTGTTCTCTGTTCCTCTATCACTGTGTGGTTTGGATCGGCCTCCAAACAGGACAGAAACAGACTACAACAGATTGTCAGGTCTGCAGAGAGAATCATTGGTTCCAGCCTGCCCTCCATCCTGGACTTGTACACCTCCAGAGTCAGGAAACGGGCTTGAAAGATCACTGCAGACCCATCACACCCTGGACACAAGCTGTTCCAACTCCTCCCCTCTGGTAGGCGCTACAGGGCTCTGTACGCCAAAACCACCAGAGACAGGAACAGCTTCTTTCCACTGGCCGTCACTCTGATGAACAATTAATCAGACATATCGGATCTTCATTTACACTATTTGCACTATTATCACCTTCTGCACTAATATCCCGAATCCATTGTCCATTGTCATTGTTGTTGTTCTTTATGCTCATATATATTCTTAGATATATATTTATATTGCACATAGTACTTAAATGTTAAATGTTTATGCTTAGTTTCTCTGTTCTACTTTGTTGTCTTTAATGTCCTTGTTTTTTACATTTCTCTTGTTTATTGTATATATTTCATGTGTGTGTATGTACGATGAGAGTAATGTGTAACCGGAGTCAAATTCCATGTATGCGCACGCATACATGCATGGCCAATAAAGCTGATTCTGATTCTGATATGCTACTGAGCCTCCACAAATATTAGTATGACTTGACATTATTGCTTTTATTTTGTATTCACTTGTTCATTGATTCATTTTAATTCTAATTATCTGATTGAAATTTTGTAATGACATTTTTTTGGACTGTGCTCTTTTCCATTTGGGATTTACCATTTGGCTTTTCAAACTCTATTTATATACTGAGCTGTGGGTGGAGGGGCACATTATGAACACCAGGGGGAGTCTGACTCCAATAATTCTCACAGAATAAAAATGATAGAGCTAACACAAATGGTCATGTTATGGAAGCCCATTCCCGCCAGCAAAAAAAAAAATAAGATCACTAAAAAAAAAAAAAATAGTAATTTAAAAAAAATAAATAAAATGTAATTCACAAAAAAAAAAAAATAATCCACCCACAAAATAAATAATAATAATTCTAATAATTTTTTATTTTTTTTATTTTACTTTTTTTCCACCAGCAAAAAAAAAAAAAAAAACTTTTGGTGCATCCATCTGTAACCATAACACTGACCAGATTTTTCCAGTTGCTATAGAATGTCGAAATTATGAGATACTTTAACACAACAGTCATAGAAGCAGCTATGACATATGAATGGATTGTGAGTACATTGAAGACTTCTTTAAAACGTGGCTTTACAACACATGAAATACAGATGATGTTTCACATGGATTGTACTGAGCAAACGCACCCTTGAAGCTCTGGAGTATAAAGAATGAAACCAATGTGGCTGAGGTGGCGACCAATAAACTATGGAAGCCCATTCACACCAGCAAAAAAATAAAAAATAAGATCACCAAAAAAAAAAAAAAAAATTAATTCACAAAAAATTAAAATGAATTCACAAAAAAAAATTAATAATAATGAATTCACAAATGAATTCACAAAAAAATTTACTTTTTCTCTGTCAGCAAAAAAGAAAAAAAAAAGAAGATGTTTCCAGTTGCTGTTTATTGGTCGCCACCTCAGCCACATTGGTTTCATTCTTTATACTCCAGAGCTGCTTCTTGCTTAACATTCTATTCAAGGGTGCGTTTGCTCAGTACAATCCATGTGAAACATCATCTGTATTTCATGTGTTGTAAAGCCACGTTTTAAAGAAGTCTTCAATGTACTCACAATCCATTCATATGTCATAGCTGCTTCTATGACTGTTAAAGTATCTCATAATTTCGACTTTCTATAGCAACTGGAAACATCTGGTCAGTGTTATGGTTACAGATGGATGCACCAAAAGTTTTTTGTTTTTTTTTGCTGATGGAAAAAAAGTAAAATAAAAAAAATAAAAAAATTATTAGAATTATTATTATTTATTTTGTTGGTGGATTCTTTTTTTTAATTCTTTTTTTTGTTACTATTTTTTTATTTTTTATTTTAAGTTACTATTTTTTATTTTTTTTTGTTGATATTATATACCTCCGACCTTCACTACACACCTTGTTATTTGCTCAGGTTATAATTGGTAAGATTTAATATTCATTTTAATGCTGTCAACAAGATCATTCCCTGGACATATCGTCTCTTCTGGGCTCCCACCACAGTCCATAATATCTCCTAACAGCGGATGACACACATGTACGACATTCCCAAAGACATTTAAAAACTGTTGAAGAAATGTGAGCCACAATATTTCATTTTAATACGGGACTTTACTCAATAACATGTACAGAAAACTCCTTCCATAAATTCCTGGAATGAAAGTTGATACTTTTTTTCAGCTCATTATCACATAAGCCAAAGAAAGAGAGGCAGCATGACCCTCTCAAACATGATGACCTGCTGTACTAGTGCAACAACACCTGTACCTGATAACCCCCCAGCAGACAGATGCAACTAACAGACTTTTCAGGTTATACCTTACATATTTTATCAACCAACACAGCTATTTAGTGTCCTTCCTATAAGTATTCTCTTCATCTGGAGATGCAGAAATACAGCAGTGAATGCACCAGTATGTATCTTGGCATTGAGCAACGTCTCTCACCATTTCATTCTCCTGTATCTTCTATTGTCTTTAAAGGTGCTACATTTAAAATGCAGAGCATTAATATAGCAGCAAACAACTATTTGCAATGTAAAGTTATAGTGGAGTATGTCTAGATGAATGTTATGTTCGCAGTTTCACTGTTAGCACCTCCAGATCAGCTGTCGCCATGTTGAGAGCCGTGTCGAAGCAATAGAAATGCTCTGAATTCTTTATTGAGCACCTTTCATTTAGGTTCCAATTCACACTCAAAAAAAGAGTGAGCTGAGAAAAGTGCAACATCACATATTATCACCAATGTTGGGACCCACACACTCACTAACAGCCACAGCATTGCAGCCTCATCCTTTTCTGTCCATGTTTTTAAAAAGCAGCTGTTAAAAATTTGAAAAGTTATAAAATCCCTTGTGCAGTTTTCATCAACAGCAGTTACACATCGCAGTGTGTGCTCTGAAGGTCCGCTGTGTCTTCAGGCTTACTTGTTCGTTTTTCGGTGCACAAGGACATTCTTCTTCCAAACACTTCAGTGTCATCCTGTATCGGAGGACTGAGCCATCACAACTCATATGATTTCCTTGTTGTTTACATAATGGAGGGGACTGCTCCTGGCAGTGCTGTCACTAATAGTTTGATCTGTAAGAGTCTCTTCGTTGAAGTGCAGACAGCGCTTCCGATATGATGATTAATGTTCATTTCATCCTTTGTTTTTTGTTTTTTTTCATTTGTTTACTTTTCACCTTTTATCCATCTGCTCACCTGTCTATATTCTTGTCCCTCTGACTATCTTTGATTATCTGTCAGTAATATCTGTTGAGGCTTTGAGTGACTGTACTGATGTCTGGTTGTCCGTTCATCCAGATCTCTCGGAGAATCCGTTCTCGCTCCTCCAACCTCTGGGCCCGGTCCAGCTCTGACGATACACACACACACACACACACACACACACACACACACACACACACACACACACACACACACACACACACACACACGCACACACACACACACACACACACACACACACACACACACACACACACACACACACACACACACACACACACACACGCACACACAGACGGGATTAAAGCACACCCATACACTATCCATTCACATAACCATCAAATTTCACATCACTGTTGAGAAGACTTTCTATTTTAAGATATGAGCACGTGTGACAGCAGTGAGATACACAGTCTGAGTGAGTATGTATAAATGTACATTGACACATTATAAAGTAAAATTACAAACACTGAAATGAAAACTCATTCTTTAAAACTTCCTTTCCTAATGAGTCAAATTAATCTTTTAAATACCTGTATAAAACATTTTCACGCATTAAACGTCTTAAGGCAGCTGAATGGTACCTGTCTGAGAATTAATATGAGATGATAATTATTAGATATTCGTTACTGTGTAAACAGCATTTGGATGTTCAGCTGGTTGAGGTGGTGCTATAAAATCTTGATGTTCAAAGTAACTGTATCAGTCAAATACATTTGGTGTACAAGTACAAGCACAAGATTAAAATGTAGAGATGTAGAAGCATGAAGTAGTATAAAATGGAAATACTCAAGTAAAGTACCCAACTACTATACATAAGTACCTTAAAAGTATACTTATGTATAGTAGTTGGGTAAATGTATAGTTACTTTCCATTACTGCATTAGTCATTCATTGAGTGCATTATATACTCATGTAATATTGTGGTGCCAAACATTTTTCAAGTGTGGATCATCTAGAATAGATTAACTGGGGCCATCATCTCGGAAAAAGACAGGTTTTAATGTTTGGAATAATGGTCTTGATACTACTGGTCTCTTCATATGTACCATATATGTGTGTGTCTGTGTGAGTACCCTCAGCTGATGTGAACATGGTGGCGTGCAGCAAAGCTCTCTCAAAGCGTCTGCGTCTCCGTGATGACAGGTCAGACGTGTCATCCCAGTCCTCTGATTCGCTGTCCCCAGCAGGCCCGGTCCCTCCAGAGGCAACAACAGCAGTGTTGTCTGGATTACTGTCAATGGGCTGATGGAGGGGACAGCTGTGATGGCGACGCTGAGGAAGCCTGTTCCTGTGGCGGTGGTGAGGGTGCTTACTGTTGCCATAGTGACAGTCTGTCCGACAGTGTATCTGGAAGACGATGGCGCAGAGTGTGACAAGAAGGCCAACACAGACACCGCCCAGAAACACCAAGGCTGTCCTCTCGGGTTGGTCTATGAGAAAAAGAAGAAAAAACTTTTCTCTGCTCTTATATCCATGTTGTTTCAGACTGTCATCTCTCACCTAGTCTCCCCTGTTGAGCAATCATCACCTCCTGATCTCCCCACCTGAGCTTGCTCACCTGTTTTCTATCTGCCTCGTGGTTGTTTTTGTTAGTTTGTTCCTTAGCTCTCATGGTGACTACAGTGGGATCACACACAGTCATGGCAATGTGGCTGATTGGACCTACCTGCAATGAAGGTGTAAGCTGCCAGAATGTTGCTAAGCAATGCCATCTCCTGGGAGATCACATTCACCTCCATATTTGGGGTTCCTGACGTGGGAGCGCTCATGATTTCACAGCCAGTTGAGCTTATTGTAATCTCCTGCAGAGGTCAGTGGAGTTCATGCTTGGAGACTCCCCTGGATCATAGGTTTGATGGGTGGAGGAGAGAGGACAGAAGTAAGAAATGATAGAGGGTTAGAAACAAGAAGAAAGAGAGAGCGAGGGACAAATCATCCCTCTCCTTAAATTGAATCAATAATAGATACACGCATACAACACCCAGACTAGAACTCCCCCATACATTCAGTCTATCTATCCAGAACTGAAACCTGTCTCGTGTCGAGAGAGGATGAGGTAATTATAGTATAATTATAGCACTTTGGAAACTGGGACGCCTTATACCTTAATCTATACATCGTTTCTCACTTTCCCCCTCGTTATAAACATGCCTGAGCTGTTTGCCTGCAGGGTTTAGGAGAAACCAAGAAACTAAGGGGCTTTTCCCCCTCAGTCACATACCAATATTCAAATTCAAGATCGCGCACACACAAAAAGTAATGAAGTAGGTATTTACACACAAACACAAATATTCATGTATGAAGCAGTCAGGGGTTTTGTGGCATCAGTAGAACAAATACGATGATAAACACACAAATAGCAATCTATGCAGAGGAAAATAGAGACTTTTATTAGTGATTGCAAAATGATCTGTAAAGTACTTTTCACAAAGAATAGTAAAAAAACAAACAGAATCAAGATAAAGATAGATTTTCTGACTTACATGAGAGCATTTTGCAACACTTTTTATATATTGGCGTATCCAGCATGCATTGACACCTCCTGTGCACACGACCACTGTGTTCCAGATCACATACTTTTGACTTTTAATACATACTGCAGTATTGGAACACACAGATACTGTGCCGTTAAAAGAAGTATACACATAGTATTATTCTTGGACAATTTTCCTAAGATTTGATTTCGATATTAAGATGATTATTTATGTATATAAACATTAAGGTCATTACGTAAGTTGTTTAAGTTATTGAAACTTTTTATTTAATGTGCTGTATATGTTTACTGTTCATTTTATTGTTTTTACTTGTTTTGTTTTCTTATTATTTGTTACATAGTTAAAATGAATCTATCTATAATCCAATCTAAAACCTATAGTTGTAACCTTTTCTTCTGTGACACACACTATGTAGTTCTTATGCTGTGGGATGTTAACATTTAGACTTGAATCCCATTGTGCTAAGGCTCTACGGGTATGGCTATATCATTATACATTATGTCGTTAAACAGAAGTGCCTTCACATGCAAATCATTTACTTTTGATAAATACTTACTATTAGAAATGACTCAAGTAAAGATAAAATAGTTGGTGACCAGTCTGTCTCAGAACCACTAGGTGTCAACAAACAGCCATCAGCCAACTTTCTCTTTGTATGTTGTAAATAGAATCAGATCAAGATGAAGCTGACCTTGCTGGTGGACATAAACACACTCAGTCACAGACAAGCTGGTGTCATGGACTAAGCAAAGTCTTTCTAACTAGCAACACCCTGTTTAAGGGTTTTATTATCTACTCACTTTCAAAGGTCTTCATGCTCAGTATGTGTAAAAGTTTTCCTTTGGGGGATTTCATCTGTATGAAAAGGGCTTCAACACATTTCGTAAAGACATCGCTCAAACTTAAAATATCAAGATACATATTTTATCCGTCTTGTCCAGCCTCAACGTGTTATGTGCATGTTTCAGGGACTGAAGTTTAGAGTATCAGCCACATACCGCACCATTTATTGCAAACACTAGTCTGCAACAGCCAGGTTAAATGTAGAGTAGAGATAGAGACAAAAAGTTCTTATATAAATAGTTGTGTCTCGACACGTAGCCCCACACCCAGACTGGAACTCCCCCATACACACTCAGAATAACACCTTTAGTGTGCGTTAGTTATTGATGGCTCTGATACAAAATGTATCTTTAGTTCCACAGGTCCAGACTCTCTGATGGTGGAGAGAGATCAGGAGAGATGTCACAGGGGATGTAAAGAGCAACAGAGCTGAAGTCCTGGAGAGGATCCTGGAAGGTCCTTCATCCTCTGACAGGAGAGGAGGATTGGGAGGAAAGCACGGGACTCCACAGTGTCTGCTTGTCTTTCTTAAATTCTTTATAACCTCATCTGCCCAAATTGAGAGCTCCACAGTCTATCTGATTGTATTTATATCTTATGAAGCGCTTCCATGAGCGTTGCCTTATGCTTCACTCTTTACAAGAGTTTTAATATTTCAAATAAATCATGTTTTGAGGAGTTTGGCTCAATGCTCAGCAACAGAAACATCTACATCCATCATGTGGTGTGATTGACTGAGTTATACTGCTCCAAACCTGACATCAGCTTGTCCAGCAATTAAAGGCTCCCTCCTCTTACAGTGGATAATGCAAATGAGCAACAATCATTGTAGTTACAGTCTTGTGTTAGATAAGAGTGTTTTTTTATCACCACTTATTGGGTTCACTGACACTCAAATCCCGCAAACATTTACAATCCCTGTTAAGCATATAAATGATAAATGAAAGTCTTTATCCGAAATCACTTTTATTCTCTTTATCTGCAAAAGTTCAACACTAGAGTTATGCAATATTTCCAAATAGGAGTGACATTTTCAATCTGTGAACCGTGCTTAAAGCTTAAACACTATAATTACTCAGAATATCTGTGAAGCCCCTCGGCAAGACTGAAATTCTTCACTAACATTTTGTATCGTTTTTGTCCCAAACTTTTGTATCTCTTCTCCCAAATTAAGTTAAGCTCTATAGATGTGAGCATTAATCCTGTTATGAACGTACAAACACAGAGTGCAGCAGGGTTAAAAGGACACAGACATTGGTTTTCTCTTTTCGTAGAGCCTTTTTTAAAATATCATAAGCACATTGTGATTTCCCCAGCTGACAGCTTTAAACACATGCGAATGTGCTCTCATTGGATGTTGATGGGCGGTTTCTCCATTAAACATTTGATCAATGATTGCAAATGGGCCTAATCACTCAATGAAGACAGACCAGACTTCATGACAACAACTGTAAATGTACCCGACCATGAAAACACAATCTTCTCTCACAAGTCTAAAACTGAGCAGAACTATAAAGAAGCCAAAACCTACTCTCCTGCTGCGAGGCTGTAAAGACATGGCAAAAGTTTAAACTCAAACAAATGAAAAATGGATGATGCTCTCAGAGAATATCAAACTGACCTAATTTTTGAAGATGTTTTCTGCTGTAAAACCTCTGAAACAGAAGGTGCAGTACTATTGACCTGTTAGTGAAAACTAAGATCACACTGAAGAACAAGAAAAATACATTGATGTCTCATCCCCACATGCTCATTGGCATGAAAACAGACCCCGGGCCTGTAATTATTTTACAAAAAACAGCAATGCAACAACACGACAACAGTTCGCATTACATTGCAGTGAAACATAACACAACCAAACACACAACAAGCTCCGAGCAATTCTAAATCCACTGACTGTCAGGGCCATTTTGTGATGTTATGTGTAAATGCTGCAGGACGTGACTGCCCCTCTCGCTCCTGTTCTTACTCTCTTCTTCTATCTTTTGGATCCGTCAATTTAGGTTACTGCTTGTTACAGCAGATAGCATGTCATCATGCCATCACAAGTAATTCATGGTTTGGTATATTATCAGCATGCTTTTTCATTAAGCATTTCATGAAAATGTTGTTTAAAACAAAAATAAAAAAGTAACTGATACGAACAAGTAGGAGCAGAGAACAGAAGAAAAATCTGTGACCCAACAGGTAAGTGTAGTGAAAACTCGTGCTATCAGGCAGCTGAACATCACAGTTACGTAAAGACTTAGTATGAGAGTCTTGGCTTGCAGCCAGCTCATTACAGCCGCTCTCTTCAACAGTGTAGACAACGGGAGCTGTTTACTTTTATCATTTTTTAAGATTTTTTTTTTGTTGCAAAAGAAATATTTATGATGAGATAGTTATAAAGTTAGATTGGAAGATGGATACGACTTTTGTGTCTGCACAGTAAACATGAAACTACCACCAGCAGCCATTTAGCTTAGCTTAGCATAAAGACTGGAAACAGGGGGAAACAGCTAGCCTGGCCAAAATCCAACACCTCTAAAGCTCAATAATCAACACGTTATGTCATGTTTTCTGTACTAGAACTGAAGTTTAAAAACTACAATTTGCCGGTTTAGGAGGTTTACATGCCAAACTATTTATTGGCTAGGAGCAGCAACTCTCTGCTGGTAACCTACCAACTGGTCATGGTCAAGATATATTCTGGCCCATAACTCCCTGTAAAAACACTGAAAGGTTATTAGTATTCGGTTTTGCACAGTTTAAAAAAACAAGATTAATTTAGCTGTCAATTTATTCGGTCAATTAGCTAAAACTAATGCAGCCTAATATAACAGTCCTGCAATTAATACTTTTTTTCCAGGTTTTAATGTTTGGTTTTTAAGTGTTTTATAGAGATAGTGATTCAATGTTATGGTCATTTCAGAGGATATAGTTTGTGGTTTGCAGACTTATATTAGACTGCATTAGTTCTAGCTGTACCTACGACACTGAGTGTATTACAAGTTCATTATTGGGCTTTAAAGGAGTTAGTGTGCAGAACTACTGAATGCATCAGGTTTATTACATCAGGGCAGTTCAGACAGTAAAAAAAAGGTCTTGATCCAACATGCCAACAGGAAGTGCAAGATACTTTTCCTTTTCTCCTATTTTTATAGATTCTGATCTTCCTTGTCACTTTTCCTCTCTGTCTCTGTGCAGTCTGGCAAAATTCTTATGAGGCACAATAGCTCTTTGTTTTCTCCATGTGGGTAAGAGGACTGTATGGTTCTTAAACCTGTTCCATCTGAGCTCTCACTGTACACACACGCACACACACACACGCACGCATGCACACACACGCACACACAGTCCATGTGCGCTCATCACACTTTAGGCGTATTTCTCCCTCTGTGTGTGCGTAATGCTAATGCAGTGTGACACTGGCCTTTCCCTCCGCAGCTGCACCGTTAATATCTAACATGACCTGCAGAGAGAGTAGAGAAAGCGACAGAGAGAAACAGCATGTACTCAGAATTAGTATATAAAATAAGAGAGAGAGAGAGAGAGAGAGAGAGAGAGAGAGAGAGAGAGAGAGAGAGAGAGAGAGAGAGAGAGAGAGAGAGAGAACTAGGGCAGGAGACAGTAAAGATAGTCCAGAGGGAGAGAGGTCATGTGTGCAGGAAAAGAAAGTAATCCTGAGACTCCCTACAACATATTACTCTTGACATCATCGACAAAGACGATAACATAAGCAGCAGCAGCAGCATCAACATGGGCAATTCTCACCTCATGCACATGCAAACTTACATTTCCTTAACGGCAAGATCCCATCTGCAGTCCATCCTCTCCTCTCCTCACCTCCACTCGTCTCCTCTTCTTCCCCTCTCTTCCCTTCTCTCTGCTCTGGTCCTCTCCTCTCTCTGCTCTGTACTCCTCTTCTCTCTGCTCTCTCCTCCCCTTTTCTCTACTCTCCTATTATCTTCTCTCGGCTCTTTGCCTTTCCCTCAAAGAAGAAAAAAAACACCAACAGTATAATTATATGAATAAATCTGGTGCGTCCTCCCCCAGTTGTCAGCTAGGCCCACGTACAAAAGCCCTCCTCTCCGATTCACTTTCTTTCGTTGATACAAATAAAAATGTTCAGTCATCATCCCTCAGTTCTTCTTTCTCTGATGTAGAGGCAGCAGGAGGGATGTTGCTCCAACTGTTTTGCAGAGTTGAGTTTTCTGATATTCCATTTGAGTTTTTCCCAGTTATTTTCCATACAGGGAGACAGAGGTCAGTTCCTCAGGGCAGAAATGTGACATGAAAGACCCCGACAAGTCGGCCAAATCTCTTTCTCTCTCTCTCTCACTGACACACACACACACACAGTCACACTCACGCTCATAGTTGTAAATGCAGAATCGCTGCCTCTGCCTTCCTGGTCTCTTTCTTTCATGCAGTGCCCTCAACAGCAGGAGGAGAGAGAAACAAGTGAAGGAAGGAGAGAGGGAGGGACAGAGCGACATAATGCCATGTACAATTCAGATTCTGAATTGAAATACAAGTTTCACGCGTAATGCTGAAAAACCACATGTACCAAATGTACCATATGTGAAATATATGAAAATCCCATGTGAATATATCAATTTATCACATATAAACTGTTCAACATGTGATAAACATTTTTCAAAACCAGTGTTAAAAAGTGCTATAAACGCAACAAATATAAAAAACAAAGAAAGAGGAATAAAATCAACAACACAGAAACTAGTGAAACATAAGATAAAAAACTAAACTTTGCAGTGTTTATACATTTTGTATGAATAGACAGAGGTGATAATGAGAGTCAGTGAATCAGAGAAAAAGCGGATAGGGGGATTTCACTCAGCTGTGTTTGGGAATTCAACTTCTCAATGCATGGTTACACACTTAGACACTTGCTGCTGCTGCTGTTGTTGTTTATGCTTGGACATTATAAGTATGTGTGGGTGTGTTTGTCTGCTTGACTGAATTTTATGGAAGCACGGGAATGATGTTTCAGAGCTAAATCAACCATTTTCTAAAAATAACTTCATATCAGATACCATTTATGAAATTTCTATCAGCCTACCTGTCATCTTGACAGGTTATTTTCGTGCTTATGTTACGCAACAGGAAAAGCCTGAGAAAGCTCCTGCTGCTGGTCGAAGGCTGACAGAGTGATCCAAGCAATAACTCTCTACAAGTATAGGACGGAAAAAAACACCAAAACTTAGTTTTTAAGTATATGTATTACTGCTCTTAGCCCAATTTTGAATACAATGAAGCTGATTCTGATTCTGAAAGCCACTGGATGAACTTTACTGGGTTTTGACTGAATCGACAAAACACACTTCTGTAAAGGTTATTAATGATCTGTTTATACAATATTTAATATTACTCAAAAGCATTGTGATACTGGGGGTGCTTTAGTCAATCTGAAATCTCAGCAAATTGTAGCCCACAACAGACTACATAATTACTGGAGAGAGAACATTACAAGACATTGCAGTAAACGTTCATGGTTGTTAAGGTCTTTATTATGCCCTGAACAGAAGACAAAGGTGGAAAACAGACATCTTTCTTTTCTGGCCTCTACACTGTTAGAGGGTAACTGCACCACAATATAACATACATTATATTATAGCATCAATATTATATGATTTATATTATATAATAATGTATCTTATTAATAACAAATAGTCCACGGTCATCTGCAAATAGTCTTCAGAATCAACCCCAAGATTTTCCCTCTTCATCCTCAGTCCTCTCCTCATCCTAGTCATTTCCAAATCTCTCTTCACCTTCATCATCTGCATTAGTTCTATCCTTTGTCTCTACTATATTGTAGGTCTTTCTGATATCTTGATGCAAGTGAAGAAGACAAGAGGGGTCAGAATATATCGCAAACATTTCTAAAACCCAATACAAGGCCACCACTAAATTAAAGTCAACTGAAAATGAACGTCATAGGATGTACTTTGATGTATTAGATAAACTGAGTGTATGAAATATGCACCTGATTTTGGAAGAGGTGGAACTTGGTGAGCAGGTGGTTGGAGTTAAACTGAAGTAAAGGAGAGTTTTTTTACAGCTTAAACAGGATATACAAAAATCACCCGCACACTGCACTTGCACTTGCATTCAGAGATATTTAGTGACGACGTTTCCGTATAGACCTTCATCAGGTTACTCAGTTTTCTGTTCTATATTGTCTACACCTATTATTCTTCTACGCACCTGTCGACCTACCGTCACACTAGCGGCTCTAAGATGCTACACAGTTGTGCTATAAAATGTCAGCATGCTAACATGCTAATACCATGTTCACCATCCTAGTTTAGCATGCTAACATTTGC
Source organism: Leptoclinus maculatus (assembly GCA_032191485.1). Classification (NCBI taxonomy): domain Eukaryota; kingdom Metazoa; phylum Chordata; class Actinopteri; order Perciformes; family Stichaeidae; genus Leptoclinus; species Leptoclinus maculatus. The sequence continues at coordinate 30,036,578 of JAVDOI010000001.1, read as the reverse complement.
TAATTAGCACTAAACACAATGTCATTAGCTTTTCAGGTATTTGGTCATAAACTAAAATACTGAACAAACTGATTAGTTGATGTTATTATGGCGCTAGAGGAAAAAGTTTAAGGGATCAGTAATTTCTGAGAGGGATCACCGAAGTCATAAGGATTAATTCTCTGGGGACAATGAATGTCTGTAGAAAATTCCACGGCAATCCATCCAATATATTTTATATGACTTAAAGTTGATTGAATTTAAACTGTTCAACAACGCAAAACCACATCATAGAAAACCCAACATCACATCCCTCTCTCATACCTTTGAGAAGATTATAATAAAGATCAAAGTGAGGATATAAAAAAATACTACTTACAACTCAAAAAAATCCTTTGAGGCCAATGTGATTAGAAAACCAAATCATTCCTCATTGACACTACCTCATCATAATCGAGTCATCCCCATCTTTACTGATCAATACAAAAAAACAGATCTAAACCTTGTTCTACATACAGAATGCACAAAACATGCACCACTTACTAATCAATAATGCATCCATTTCTGCACCTCCTGCTCAGTGTGATTAAATATTAACACTCTTAACTCTGCGCAGTGTGTACTGTGAGGAATTGTTGTCAGTCATCTCTGAAATAGCAAGGGACAGGAGTTGTGAGTTTCAGAAGCTGGGTGGGAATGCTGGGCTGCATAACAGTACATTCTTTGCTCCACTGGTATTTGATTTCATTATTCATGACCCAAAGGGTAAACCTTCAGGTCAGTGTGGGCAGTCTTGGCTCAGTTAAAGTCCATCAGAAAAACAAAACAGCATTAGCTTCACCCAAATTCAGCACATCCCACAAACAGCTATAATCAATATTTCTATGATAACAATGATACAATAATGTATCACATGATAATATGAAAGGGGTTGCTTGTAGTGGTGGACTTACAGAGAATAATAACCTGAATCTGCAGCTCCCCTCAGCTTTACTAAGCTTTGTAGTGCGTTTCAGATCATTGTTTAGCTGCCTGACCAGCAAATTTTATGGTTTTAGTTCCCTCTCACTGCTCCCATGGCGTCATTTTCAGCCAGCAGGCAGCTGTTTTGAGCGAAATAGGTCTTTAAATCCACTGTTCACTACCTGCTCTGCACCAAACTGCAGACAGAGGCAGTTGGAGACTAGTGAACATAGTGGAGCATTTAACAGATGAAGAGTCAAATGTTTCCCCCAGGAGTTGGTGGAGACCAAAACCAGAGCAAAAGAGAGTGAATATTGCATTTTCATCAGGTGGACACAAACACGACCTCAAATGCACGTTAATGTTGCTCTCTATCTGCTAATATGTCAACAGCCAAGTCAAAGGTTTTAGAAACAGTATGTTGTCTTTTCTCTGAGATCACCAGCACCAGGTCACTATGGAAGAACAGTGACTGTCACAGCTATCAACTATAACTAATGTGTACTTTGTACCTTACTGACAAATGATTAGAGTTAGATTTAGTTTTTCTGTTTTAATATTTTATTCATGATAAAGCAAAGAGTGACAGGTAGAGAGAAGAGTGAGATAAAGTATAAAAGAAAAGTGCAGCAAAGCAGAAGAACAGAGTAGTTTCGAGGCAGGAGGAGAAAACAACAACAACAGAGACAGAAGGAAATATACACATATGGGGATGGAGAGACAGAGAGAAAGACAGTGACATGTGCATGGAGGATGAGTCTGAGAGGCCCTCAGTTCCACTTGACTCAGTCATGGGAATGATTTGATTTTTACCACATGAACAGCTGTCTTATGCAACACTCACGCACACGCACGCGTGCACGCACACGCATGCAAGCGCACGCACACACACACGGAAGTAACTCAAAAATAATGAGGGGTCTGTGTTCTGGCCAAAAAGCTACACTGAGCAAAGGTGGCATGTAGAGAGACAGAGAGGACACGAGAGAGTCAGTATCAAAGGAAACTCACAGACAGGGTCATCTCTTCCTATTGTCAAATAAATAAAACTATTAAATTGCAGAGGTTTATTTATTTAGCAGTTGGAACAATTAATATTCAGGATATGTATAGTAAAATTGTTCTGATAAGCACTGAAGATTCTATTTATTTTTGCACTGTGGAGTTTTCTTGTAAACGAACATGGACGTGGAAATAGCTCTCTTTAGCTGCTAAATGTTCACCAGCTAGTAGCTTAGTGTGTCCGGCTGCTGTACAGTGCACAGTGCCTTAATTAGAGCTAAACAAATTTGACCTCAGGTTGGAAACAACAGGTTCTTCTCAAATCGGTCAATATAATATCTGAAATAGCAATATTTTTTTTCCGCCATTCATGGATTGCAATTATTTAAATATTTTTTATGAGAGTTTGCATGTTAAAAGCGTTTCTGTATGTTTATTTAAATTCAAGTTAACTTTACTAAATGTAAATGTTTGAGTGTTGATGCTCATCATCAGGTTGTTTCGTGCTCTCTAAACCTGTATATTGTCTCCTGATGGACTAGAGGGGGCACACATACATACAGTATTTACTCACAGACGTAGATGACCTTTACACGGACTACATGCCGATAACACAGGCATGCAGACATCGTGGCAGGCAACTATTTTTAAGCTGTCTGCCCCTATTCATCTCTTTACATATGTCCAATTTTAGCTTTCCACCTCCAAGCTAAATTGTATTAAATACAACAGACAATCTAGAGAGGCCTTACACACAAACACATGGCCTCTTATTTCAACTGAGCCAAACTTTCTCTCTTTCATATTTTCATGTTAAAAGGCACATTCTGTCTTTTCACTTGTAGTATTTCTGAGAGTAGTGCCGTATTTTACATTACAGGCTTGTATCTGTGATTAGTACAGCATCATTGAAGATTATTATTTGGAGCCATAATTTCAAGTTGTGTAAAATCATAGACTTGAATTGTTCCCTTGTGATCACAAGAAATGTTGCATTAAGTGATTCATCTACATCTGTGACACATTAGTTCTTTATCAAGTGTAAGAAGAATTAGTTACCAGAGTTAGCACCACATATACCACCACAGTCCCACTGCATTAAATCCATTACCCCCCACTGCAGCGTCTGCTGCAGAAGGTTGAGTTCAGCTGACTTTGTCGACTCAGTTTTGCAGCTGTGCGTGTTGCCGTCAGCCCCTCGCAAAGCCACTCAGTGTGGTTACATAAGGACTGTTGCTCCTGTGAATCCAGAGTCAGTGGAGGGTGAAGAGGGACTTAATGAGGCCTATTGGTCTGCACTGACGACTACACACTGAACTCCACTGACTCTGTGGCTGAACACCAACAGTGAAAAAAACATTTAATGATATTCTTGTTTCAAATCTTAAACTCCTTGAATATTCTTGAAATTGGGTCTGGTTGTATGATATAATCAGCAGAATATTGACTATATTTTATCAAACAATAAAAATATCCTCAAATATGTGATGCACCGGAAAAAAACAAGACAGTTTATGCTTTTAATGTGGTGACATGAACGTTTGTCCTTCCTGCGCTTAATTTCTCCTCTTAAATATGTTATTTCTCCTCATTGTAGGCAACTTTAAAAATAAAATTTGCATCAGGATTACTATTATTCACTCCACACAAAATATTACACTTAATAGCAGCAAAGGCCTGTCTTCTGTTTTAAGTCATAATGATAAGATGGGGTAATTATGTAAAAAGGCCGAAGCAGAGTCACTCAGATAGACTAGTTTTTGAAAGAAATAACATCAAGTTAGTGTTATGTTTAAGATGATCAGCTGTCGCATAACATCTAGATGAGTCTCACCTGTTAACATTTAAATATCAAATAAATATTTTGTCTAAAGCTGAAGTTCAGGGGCCACTCACCCATTACGTACCGCTGTGGGAGGTTGTGCGCTCAAAGTTTACAGCGTAAATGTAACTTTTCGTTCACCAGCCAATAATTTGACAGTTTGTTCACTTTTAATATCTTTAATTTGACTTAAGAAACCCTGATTCAGAGAGTGCCACATGGAGGCCAAAGTGAGTACAAACAGCAGGTTACAGACTCCAGGTTGATCAACAGACAATCTAGAGAGGCCTTTATCTCAGTTAGCACAGCAGCAGTCAATGCAGAAAGCTGCGGAAAATATAAAGTAAAACAAAAGATAGAATTCAACACCCTACACAGAAGAGGATCGTAGTGCAGTCCATTTGCACATTCTCCACAAATTCAACAAAACATAAAAGTTAATGCAGCAGTTAAAAACAGAGTTTTGTGGATTGAATAAAACAAATGAATAGTGTACAAAACAGCAGGCCTAACAAATGACTAGTGACCTAGTCTACTTACAGTAAAACTCCATCGCAGAGAAAGATGTTCTATTGCCTTTCAGAACAGTATCAATAATGTGTCTGACCAACACAGTTTTAATAGTCGCACAAAACGAACCCAGTGTACCAACTGATTATCCAAGAAGACACAGCAAGCGAAGCCGCTACAAACCTTTGGATAGTCACACACGCATAAATTAAGAAATAAATACAACAGTTTTTTTTGTAATATCCAGAGCACCAGCACGCGCTCAGAGTTAGAAAAGAAACTGGATGTAAAAGGACAAAAGAGTAGAAACGAGGCCGAAGACAGCAAGAAGTCAACCGACAACATAAATAAAAAAAGCTAATTCCTTGTAATGTTTTCGTGGCGGATGTTTATGAAGGGCAACTTTTTGAGGCAATAGAGATGGACAACTTTGCAGTCAGGGAGGCGGGGACTGGAGAATGACACTTGTCTGGCAGGGTGAAAGTGTAAAGAACAAAAAATACAAGTGAGCAAACACTGTTTACAACTGTTGACAAACCGCCAATCTGCTTTGCCTCAAAATATTGACATCCTCTAGATCCTCCGCACTGAAAAGGCAGGAAGAGCTGACTCAGCTGTAAAACGAGTTCAAGGTGTTCGTCAGTACAGCTTTTCATACCAGCGGCATTTTGTCACCTAAATCCTTTTGCACTCCTTACTACTTGGCCTTGGCTGATTTTGCACACAAAAGAAAAAAATAGTACAGAGACCAACATCATCCTAAATAATTCTAATGGTTTTAGAAACTGAAAGATTTTAAAAGACTAAAAAGATGACTTGAATTAAGGCCAGAGGTTTATGAGTTAAGTCCAAAAAGTTGCAGCATGAAGAGCCCTCAGCTGAAGATATTTGTATGTTACTATATCTCAACTAAATGTTTACACTTCTATACTCCAAAGACATGCATGCACACACACGCGCACACACACACTACACAATTGTTACAGTGACACAGATTCAACACAGTAGAATGTCTCCTGAGCTCTTCTACCTACAGTCGTAAACTGACTCCAGACCAGAGCTACTTACAAAAACTTCTTGTCCGGGTTGTCCAACAGAGTTCCTGCTGCCGTGTACTGTTTGTGATGCCCTTAATGTCACCGTGAGAGGCTGTTTCAGATCAGGCAGCCACAAAGCAGAGTCTCTTGAAAGCCATCAGTGACAAGAAGTCAACATATACATATCTTGTATGTTAAGAGAAAAAAACTCCAACTCATTAAATGGCCTTGGTTGACCAGACTTGGCAAAGTGTGTCTCAATCACTGATCACTGAAACCCCAACTGTTGTAACTGAGATACGGAGCTGTTAAGATGCTAGATAACCGATAAGAGCCATTATATTTTATTGATTTATTGATATTATGATTATTTGTTTCCAAACAGTCTTTGTCCAGGTCTGCCTCCTTCTGAAGGCCATACATTTGTACAGCAGAAGACCCAGATTCATCTTCATGACACACTCTGTCTCCATTGTTTAAGAGGTCAGGCTGTAGTTCTTCCTTTTACCTCCTTCAGATAATGCAGTGCATATTGTGCAGATGCAGACAGCTGCACCAGCTGCGCTACCTTTTCTATCTGTGCCAGAAAAAAAAGGGAGAGATCTGACTCCTATTGGTGTGTTCAGATGACATCAGAAGAGGTATTATTAGTGCTGGTTAATATTAAAATATTAAGGCGTAATGCGTGTTCAGTTCAGGGGTGTCTTGTTTGATTTGGGTTTGTGGAAGGGAACCATCCGAGTTTGTTCAGAAGACAAAAAGCAGCCCGTCATATTTGGTTACTCTGTAGGACGAAAATATCCGTATTTGGATGTGTTGGTAGAGTTATTATTATTTCACTTCATCCTCTGTCTATTTGTTGCCAAAGAGCTGCAGGTCAAGGCGGACCCACACTTCCCCTGTAGGAACCTCGTGCAGCAGAAGACGACGTGTTACTGGTCCCTTGTTTTCCAACTCTTTCTTTATGGTTGCCACAGGTACCTCCGTCCGACCCAGAAATTCTGATATAGGAGAAAAATAACATTTTAATTGGGTTTTAGAAGAGTTCAGAAAATGTGATAGTTGGGTACGTGTGGAGCTTCAGAAACACAAAGGAGAATTAGGGAGGAGAATTTATTTTTCTTCATTAATATTATTCAGATTTTTTGAATCACAATTTAGGTTACAAACTAGAATACCATCTTTAGAAGTTAATTCAACAAAAGAAATTGTAGCCTCTTGCAATGTGGAACTGCTTCACAGAGATATCAGTGGGAGTTAATGACGGACTGAGGGCGGAGAAGAAGAAGAAAAAGGGAAGAAACTGGCAGGTGACTGACCATCAGGTGAAAACTGGTCTTTTTCAAAGATGGTGATGGAGAGGACGTCCTGGTAAAGGTCTTTGATGTTGAACTGACAGTTGAAGTTCCACTTGGGGTTCAGAGTGTCGTTGAGCGTTCTGGACGTGAATATCTGAGCTCCCATGGTCACTTCACAGTAAGGGTTACTTTTACCTGGAGGAGGACATGAAGACAGGTGAGATGAGGGAAGGGAAGAGGGAGTAAAAGCAGGTAGAGGAAAGGAGAAGAAAGCCAAGAAGAGATTAAGAAAATTATATAGAGAGGAGGAACAGACGGCGATAGAAGAGCAACAGGAAAAGAGGATTAAAGGGAAGAGGAGAGTTGAGAAAAAGAAGAAACAAAAAGAAATAAGAAAGAACATTTAAGCAAAGGCTTTATCTTGGCTTGGCTTGATTAGGTATCCATGCAGCAGTGCATACACTGTGAACTGTAAGGACCACCCTGTAACATGAGTGTATCCATGCTCACCATTGGGTTTGGCTGGCTTGAGTTCAGTGGCCTCCAAGATGGTGACAAGAAGTCTGCCGATTCCACTAGCCTTTACAGTTCGGGCTGCAAACACACACAGACACACACACACACACAGATTGATAAATCCCGAGATCGTCTCATTGGTTGCCATCAGGAACGGTTTAGTAGAGACAAGTGTAGAGACAAACCTTGATAGGCCTTGTCCCTTTTTTTCTTTTCTGTTTCAATAAATTCTTCAGATGCAGCCTTGATCTTTTGAACCCAAGCCGTCCTGAAAACACAAACACACACAGTGATCGTACAGGCCACCATATAACCCACCACATCTGTCTCTGTGTGTGTGTGTGTGCAGCTACCGTTCATTGATGTTGTCGGTCCGGAGTATGTAGACTCTATCGATGTGTGAGATGTGGAAGGTGGGCTCGTCGCTCGAAGGATCCGGCAGCTTCACCAGAACCTCATTTAGCAGCACAGGCTACAGGAAATAAAAGATTACGCAACATTAATAGTGTAGAGTGGCATACTGCTTCAGAAGAACACATACAAATTTAACACAAAGGCCCAACCCCAATCGCCACCCTCAGGGCTAAACACTAAACACTCACTGGATCAACTGACATCATCGGTTAGTGCAGCTGTAGTGCGTGAGTGTGTGGGTTCATGGTGGCTCGAAATGGAATAAAACGGAAGAATGGGACACACCATCATGTCATCCAGGACGGCTCTGAGCCCTCACACACTTAGCAGGAACGCGCCTCACAGTCTGTGAGTGTGGATATTAGGATTGGGCCAAAGTGTCTGTGTGACTGTGTGTGACTGTGTGTGTCTGTGTGTGACTGTGTGTGACTGTGTGCGTCTGTGTGTGTCTGTGTGTGTGTGTGTGTGTGTGTGTGTGTGTGTGTGACTGTGTGTGACTGTGTGTGTGTGTGTGTGTGTGTGTGTGTGTGTGTGTGTGTGTGTGTGTGTGTGTGTGTGTGTGTGTGTGTGTGTCTGTGTGTGACTGTGTGTGTGCGTGTTTCTTACCGGCTTGTAAATCTTGAGCTGTACATTGTTCTTGCTGCTGAACAGTTTATCAGGCCCGGACGAGGTGAACTGTTTCGCCGCATGAGTCAAAAGCAGAAAGTCGTTAAAGAGGAAAGCCCAGAGTTCCTTGTTGCTCTTTACCTTGTTCATCTGAAAAGAAACAATACATATCATATTATTTATAATCACTACAACAATAATTAAAAACAGTATCTACAAGGATTACAAAAACATTTTCACTTCTGTGTAACTGCTCAGTGATGATGGTGGCACGATTGTCAACTGTTCAGCATCAGAAGGCCTTTATTTTTTGAGCCAAAAAGCAAATGTTTATACAACAATATTATTCTGCTCAGATGAACCAGCTCACTGATCTCCATCGTGAAAGTTTTAATCTGAGGTCTGAGACTTGTAACACGTGACCACAACACCCGGGGTCCGACACCGTAATGTTTCACATATCATCTCCCTCGACTCCCCAGTCTGCCTGGTCTCATGTAAAATACTCATTCGGTCAAATGGAAAATGTTAATTTTTTTCTAAAATACAGTATGAGTTTCAGAAACGTTGCAGTTTTACTCACCTTGCCGCTGTGGAGCAGCTTCCTGGGGCCCAGACAGTTGGTAAGAGAGTTAAAGACCAGGTGCTGTTGAAAGACAGTAACTTTAGAAAGATATTTCACATTACGTATTGTGGAAATCTCTCTTTTGATACCAACTTATGAATATTCAATATAAAAATGTATACGTCATTTAATATGTATTTAATAATATTGAATTCATTGTTTTATAAATAATGAACTTGATTCATTATTGATGATACTAAATCGCGAGTTAATGAGTAAGCTTAATACCTCCGCAGCGCCATCACACTGTACGTGGTTCTGAATCCATTCCAGTCTGTCAGAGTTCTCCTTCTCTCTCACGCCCTCGTTTACCTGATTAACACGGAAATTCGGTACAGAAGCATCGTTCAAATGTTTTCCACACAGAATGCAGAAAAAAATAAACCAAAAATATAATAAAAGTAACAAGTGAGGTCATAAATGAGAGAATCAGTGAAGAAATTAACCTGTTTACAGAGTTCTTCCGCCTTCTCCAGAGCCTCTTTAAGAGGGCCTCGGTCAGTATGGCCCTCTACGGTGCTCTCCAGGATCTAAACACACACACACACACACACACACACACACACACACACACACACACACACACACACACACACACACACACACACACACACACACACACACACACACACACACACACACACACACACACACACACACACACACACACACACACACACACACACACACACACACACACACACACACACACACACACACACACACACACACACACACACACACACACACACACACACACACACACACACGTTAATTACACCCACAAATTAGAGACAAAAAGGCAAAACACTCTTTTTTTTCCTAATTACACACAGTAAGGTCAGTATTCTGAGCACTTCATGAGGAGTTCAAACACAGACACGCTCATGAACATGATGGCCTACGTTTTTGAGGTGCAGTGGGTAGCGTGTGATCCTCTGCATGGGTTTCAGCAGGAAGCTGGACAGCGGCATGCCTTTACACCTGTAGTCTGTGGCGATTTTCTGATGAGAATACAAGATAATGTTAATAAACACATTAAAAAGGAAAATTTGCTACTTTTTATGTGGATGTCAAATCCGCGTTGATGATAAATGTTGTCAATTGAAGCAATAAATTCCCCAGCGTGTGCTATATCTACAGAGAAGGTTTTTAAGAATCTGGTTTCCATCTTCATGGATGTACCTGCAGAAGATCTGGTTTCTAAGATACTACATGAAGTCAATTCTAGGTCAATTCAAACACTCCCTTTCTGTTTTCACCTCTTCCTGGCCTTGAACACATCTCCACTATTCTTCCGTCTGTGTGTCTATGACCTGCTCTACTTCCTGTCTATACTCAGTCCTCCCTCACTCTCCTACCTTGAGGAAGTCCTTGAAGCTTGGCTCGCTGTTGATGCGCGTCTGGAGCAGCGTTGCTCCGTTGATCTGGCAGGAACAGAAGCGGATGTAGGGCTGCATGTGGGACAGCTCCGCGGCCAGGGTATCACCGATCATCTGCACCGGCATGTTCTCCCCACCCATCTTCTTACGCACATGTAGTGCCCTGCATACACACAAACATACATGCGTGAACACAAGCAGCTCTGTATTTCTGTACAGACAGAATCCACAGACACAACATTAAAGACATATACACTTGTATAACATTCCATCACTCCATTAGATCAACTGTCCCTTCTAGATGTCATACACTCTGTCCTTGTGACAATTACTTGAGTAGTTTAGAGTTGCAGGCCAGCAGTTCTTTCCAGTTGACGAAGATCATTTCCATCTCTGCCTCATTCAGCCGACCCGACTCTGACATAGGCTTATGGAAAACCTACACACAAAGAGAATACGGATTTCCACAGACCGTCAGGTACGTGATCAGGAGATCATGCAGACATCTTGGCACATCTCATTCTCATGAAATACTGGATAGATTTACTGTATATGTAACTTCTTTCAGAGTGTACCAGAGTTATTAAGCAGGACATGTGTCCATTACCTCCAGAACAATCTGCAAGTCTTCCATGTATCTTTCCTCAGTCACGATCAGCTCATGGATGTAACCCTGTCTCCTCTTCTCCTGACTACTCAAGGAGTCCAGGCTGTTCAGGTCTGCACACCCTGCAGGAGAGGAGGAACACACAACGGGGGGGTTATTGTATGAAAAAAATAAAAATTCAACCAGTGCAACAAAACCAAAGCCACTTCTTAAACCACAGCAAGACTTTAGCACTGCCTTTACTGCCTCCTGCTGGACGTTTGACAAAAGTAAAAACCATGACGTTGCTTTTGACTCATTCTTCTGCACACACTTACAGAATCTCTAAGAGAGGAGGACGGAGACGACAAAGGGGAAGAAGAGGAAAGGGAAACCGGGAAGACTATAGTCTAGATTAGCATGCACACTTACCTGATACAAGGAGCCCATTCGGCTGTTGTGAGGGTCCCACACTAGCTGACTTCTGCTCCCTCACTGACCTTTCTCTTTGCTCTCCCTCCCCATCTGTCTCATCCCACAGGTTTAGAAAGTGAAAGCTGCTTTGTAAAGTCATTGCTATGTTTCGGTATCTCCAAGTATTTTAGTTCGTTTTCTGTCTCTCCTATTTGTCTCTTCCTCCTTCTGTACGGTTATCCTCTCGTTGCTGGTATCAGACTAAAGCTTCTCCTGGATCAAGTCTGTTTGTACCAAAACAGGAAGAGGAATTCTTTCTTTCCTTATCACCCAGTGACGTATGTGGAAAAAGCTTAGTGTTTTTTTGTCTAACTTTCAGTGACTTCAGTGAGCTGCGTACAGGTTACAAAAACAGTTGTTCACATACTGTTCATCTCTCCATCTTAATCATGTGTATTGTGTTGACAATATAAACACTGCATACAACACACGCATTAAAAACCCTGCAGAGGTGAAGGCTGATATTTCATTTAAAAATAATAAAAACACTTAAATGTCATCTCAATCCAATCTTTATTTTACATTTCATTTCAGAATCAGAAAATATATTAGACACATCTTTAAAATTAGTCGTACCATCTCGTACCACCAATGTAGTTGTGCTTACAGCTGCTCAACTCTTGATGCAGCTTTCTGTCAGTGTGGTTTACCCACTTCCACTGCAGCCTTTAACAAACCTAGAGAAGCTTGTGGTAAACTGAGCCAGGTCTGAATTAAATTAAAGAAAAAAAAACGTCTATTTGCTTTCTTTGGATGAGGGTTCATACTGACAGTGAATTTGATGACGGTGCACTTAAGACATCTGAACTGCATTGTAGCATCTTTCACGTAACTCCTTGATGTCAGGGGACCTCACAGTTTCTCATGAGAAACTTCTCACTTTTTGATCTAAAGTTCACGGATCCATAATCCCGACAATAATGACTACCACGTTATTTTTCACTGCGGGGAACACTACGAGCAGACATGCATTCACTTTCTGCACAGACAGAAACATTCAGAGCAGCAGCATAGCAGTCTTAGTTCATATAAGGTGCAGCAATAGCTTGTGACATCACCCTTGAAGGAAAGGTTTTTGTGGTTTTGAAGCAGTTTGCTATAAGGCGAAGAAGAGTCTTCTGCTTCTGCTTTTACCATTTCCTGCTAAAATGTTTATAGTTGAAAGCAAAAAGTAATGCTTCATCTCCAAACAACTATTTAGTCATAGAAGAGATACATCTTTTATTTTTGGCGTGCTCTGCACTCAGGTTTTTGTTAAACAAATATGTTACTTTATTCCTTCGTGAGCATAATTCTCTGATGAATTTCCAAAGTCAAATTGCCACTTCATGCCTTGTTTCAAGCATTTTGAAGTTAAGTGCAGGGCTGCTGGGCTGGAATTTGGACCTTACATTATTTCTCACACACAGGCTTGGGCCTTATTGCACTCTCCATTGCTGGTCTAAAGAACAACGCTTAGAAAGTTACAGCAAAACTTGCACATCATGTCTGAATATAGACACATCTCTCAGGACAGACGGAGACAAATAGTGGGCTCTGTGTGAGCTGAACTCTTAAAACTGGAGAGTAAGAATGGAAAACATTGTGTCAGCAAGAGGGAAAAAGTAAAAGATATGAGGGGAAAAAGAGGGTGATGCGGAACGCATAGAGGGAAAAAAAATAGGTGTCTTGTGAAGAGAAGCAAATGAAAGGAAGCGGGACAAGCCATAGAGAGACCCACTATCCCTCTGCTTCAGATCCATTTTAGCATCAGTTCAAAATCAGTTCACAAGCAAAACAAGGAGCGAGGAAATCACAGAAGGCACCGAGGCTTTAACAATTCACAGAATCAGCATTGAGAGTCATAGCAGAGTTATTTTTCAGGTCCCGATTCATTTCAGAGGGAACACATGACTTGTTTTCATTGTTTCCCTCTATATCACAAAGACACCGGTTCACTCTCACACAGTAACATTAGCTCAGTGGGAGAAGTTAGCAGATAAGGAGTCCAGACACTGTGCCCCTTCAGAGCAGTGTGTAATAGTGGGTCTCTCTGAAGTCAGGAGTAGGAAGAAGGAAGAGGAGGTGGAGGAGGAGGAAGAGGACTTTCTACCACCCTGGAAGGAGAAAGACACAGAAGTCGAGGAATGGAGAGAGAGAGAGGGAGGAAAAACAGATTGGAGAGGGAGGGAGAAAGTGGGAAAAACAGGGTAGAAGGAGAAATAGTCAGCGAGAAGAAAGGATATACAGATGAAGAGATGGGTGGATGAAGAAATGTCAGTGATGGTAGATGGGGGTCGCATAGATGAACAAAGGATAAGCATTAGTTAGTCATAGTGGTTTGAAGCAACATGAAAGAAGAGCATCTCTTTGTTTTAAACATGCACGTTTCCTTTCATGTAGAGTCATGATACTGTGTTTAAGGGATTTACTTACACTGCTGGCTGGGGTCACAATCCGCTGTGGTCATCTTAACGTAATTAGTGGGGAAGAGACCAGTGACCCCGTTGATCTCTCCTTTCCACCAGTCATGGTCGTTCTTGTCAAAAACGCTGATCAGCTGACCTTTGGAGAAGCTCAACTCGTCCCCGTTGGCGGCTGTGTAGTCGTATATTGCTATCACCTGACAGACTGAGAGAGGAGAAAAGGAAGAGTTTAACACACAATTATTATATTTATGCAGTGTACTTTGTTACTCTTCCCCTCTGGCATTCACCTGGTAAAAGTGTGTGTGTGTGTGTGTGTGTGTGTGTGTGTGTGTGTGTGTGTGTGTGTGTGTGTGTGTGTTACCTGGTTGGGGTGCTGGCGTGGACTTGCCGCTGTTCGATCCCAGTATTTTGACATGAGAGGAGGGAAACCAGCCCTTCTGGCGCTTTTTACCACGGGCCTAGAGTCAGACAACACAATCAAACGTGGGGAATGAGGTTTTAATGAGACAGCCGGGATGCTGGTCAACATTTATCTCCAAATCTTTGAACATAGAGTTCTCCACCAGAAACCTCAGGTGCAGTGCAGTTTCCAACCTGCAGGCCGGGTCTCGAGAGTTCATAAAGTAAACCTGATGGATCCCAAGATGATAAATAAGACAGAAAAAAAACATTTCTGCAACAGAGAATTTCTCAGTCTCACTTTCAATAGTGTTTTTATGATTAAGGACCCACAGAGAACCACTGTTGAAAACTGACCTGCAGTTCTCCGAGCCACCAGCCAGAGGGGTTCTTGCCGAGGATGAGGATGAGCTGGGAATTTTCCAGATTCAGCTGTTCAGGGCTGGTAGAGGGATGGGGTCTAATCACCTGGGCGATCTCTGCGCACACAAGACACAAATGCAATATAGCAAAATGTTTTTATGTGATTCTCAGAGAGAGAGCGAGAGCGAGAGAGAGATATTAGACAAGATGGTGAGCTTACCTGGCTTCTTCTTTCCAGATATACTTGATGTCTGAAAAAAAAACAATTTATAATCATCACAAACCTTTAGAAGCACTTGTCTTTACCAAGGATATATGTGTTTATGCTGGGACAACATTCCAAGTAAATCTTTGTTGTTTCATTTGACCACATGTGTTTGTTAATCTCCTGATTTGTTCTGTTTTGTTGCTTAAAAATAAAAAAGAAACAACACAAAAACATACAGGAAGTGAAGAAAATCAGGAGCGCCTTGCAATATAATGCAATCCAACGCCACTACCAAACAGAGTCATAGAGTAATGGACTGGATACAGTTTCTTCCCGCTATATAATGGCATGTGTTGAGTGTTCTTACATCCGTCTCTTTAGGTTTGACGTAGTTGCTGGGGAAGACGCCTGTGCTGTCGCCTATAGAGCCGTGCCACCACTCTCCATCTCTCTTGCTCACCAAGATCACATCTCCCTCTCTAAACGTCAGATCACTAGGCTCCGGAGAGTCATAGGTGTACAACGCCGTGTATTCTGAGAAGGAGAAGAATAAATTAACATAAACGAACAGCAATGTACTCAATAAGGCTCCAGCTGATACAAGGCCTGTTGCCAACATACGCTGAACTCCACAAAAAAAAATCTATATCCATGTATTTTTGTAACATTTTATGAGGATTTTTAGGTGGTTTAAGGGACAAACATTAACATTACGATTTATGTAATGTATGATAATAAAATATTAACTGAACTACATCAAACAGATATTTCAGAGGATATTCTACTGCACCTTCAAGCTGAAGACTGTCGCTAGACTCCGAAGCATCAGGAGGGGAGCTCTTCATGCTGTAAACACAGAAAGACTACATTACCATACTTATTCATGTGGGAAGAAGTCATTTCTGCTGTAAATACCTGACATACTGGAATTGTTAGCAAACTTTTAGACTCAGGGACAGTCACTGACACACTGGCATTACCATGTGACTGATGCATGTTTTCACCGATTTACCCTGAAATAAACGGCCACAAAATATGTTGTTATGGAAGGTGGACAGGTATGTGCTTCAGGCTACGGAGTTTATGTGCATGTTTTAGTTTTTTCTGATGTTGCATAAAGGGACTACATTTTGTTGTAACCCTGTATTGTACAATAAATGAACCTTGAATGTTTACAAATGAAATGTGATAGAGCTAACTCTATTTTGTTCTTTAAGTTATTTACCCATGGATTTACAGACAGCTGTCGCTGGATTACTTTGATACCGAGAAAACTGTGAAAAACGTGATGATTCTCAAGCAACGTCTGGAGTTATAAGAAACTTCTTTTCAAATGGTTTCTAAGCCGATTTATAGAAATTTATTCGCAATGGATATCGGAGAATACGACATCGGTGTTACACTGAATCTAAAGATGTGTGCATCATGTGCGTTTGCCACACATTGTGATCAAAACCAGCGGGACACACTGTAGATAACATCCAGTTGTCTTCACTGCATACACAAAAAATATGCAAAGTTTAATTATGGGGGAACACATACGTGTGCCCGAAGACTTACTCTGAACTCTCCTCTTCTCCCAGCAGCGTCACATACGTTTTGGGGAACCAGCCCTTTTCACTGTTCAATTCTCCCAGCCACCAATTCTCCTGCTGCTCCAACACCTGAATGACATCGTCCTTATTGAAGTTCAGATGGTTGTCTGTCTTTGCTGTCCACGAACACAGGGCCTGGGCCAACAGGTTACCCACCACCTGCTGTCAGGGCACAGAGAGAAAGACAGTACAGTGAGTATTTGAGCATTGCATATGTCCAGACAATAACCATACTAGGTTAGTAGCTGGTGCAGCAGTAAAATGTCCCGTTGTTTAAAGGTTTAAACCTCTCACCTGTCCTTGTGTCTCAGAGGGAGCAGGGTTTGGAGAGTGTGTTGGCGTGAAGGCAGATTTTGTGCCTGCTGCCTTGACAGCCTCGAGTGCATTGGAAAGCTGTGACTGGAGCGGCATTTTAGGAGCAGCAGCAGCAGCAGCAGCAGCAGCATTGTTAGCTGTGTCTGATGGGGCCACTCTCTCGACGTAGCTTTCTGGGAACCAGCCCATCTTCCCCAGTCGGCTGCCGTACAGCCAACCTTCCTCCCGCTCTGTCGACTCATCAACCTGACAGACAGGAAAGTTTGAGGAAGACAACATTCCCTCTTTGCTGTTGCAGTTGTATCTTTAGTCAACCTTCAGTTTCAAGCTTACCTCGATCATATCATCTGCATTGAAGTTGAGCTCTTCATTGTTTCGGGCAGTGAACGGGTAGAGAGCTTTGAAGGACGTGAGGGCTGCTGACTTCCTGTGTTGTGTGGCCCTGGGTTGCCCACCTAAAGCAGCATATCAGACATAATAACGTGAGTTGAGCTTCAAAAGTGTTTTGATAAACACTGGAGACAGGAAGAGACTACAGAGAAGTATAGAAAAGTAAAGAAACGTCCGCCTTACCTTTCCTCTCCTCCAGTCCTCTCAGCAGAGCCGTCAGTTTCCCTTGAATATCCACCTTCCCTCCTCTACTCGGTGGCTGCTGCTGACGAGCTGCCTCCTCCTTTCTTTTTCTCACCTCCTCTTCTTTCTTCCTCTCCTCTTCCTCCTCTTTTCTCTTCCTCTCCTCCTCCACCCTCTTTCTTTCCTCCTCACGCTTCCTCCTATCCTCGTCCTGCTGCTGCTGAAGCTTCCTCCTATCTTCATCCCTCTTTCTCCTCTCCTCCTCTTCCCTCTTCTTCATCTCCTCCTCTTGCTTTCTCCTCTCCTCTGCATCTCGTACGGCGGCGACGGCCGCCCTTTGTCTCCTCCTCTCCTCTTCCTCCTTTTCTCTTCTGCGCTCCTCCTCTCTCCGCTCCTCCTCTAACCTCTTCCTCTCTTCCTCCCTCTTGCGGTGCTCCTCTTCTTCTTTCCGTCTCTTCTCCTCTTTCCTCCTCTCTTCCTCAAGTTTCCTCCTCTCTTCCTCTAGCTGCCTCCTCTCCTCCTCCAGCTGTCTCCTCTCCTCATCCTGCATTCTTCTCTCTGCTTGCTTCCGTCGCTCCTCCTCTTCTCTTTTCTTCCTCTCCTCCATCTCTCTTCTCTTTTGCTCTGCCTCATCCTTTGCTCTGAGTTCTCGTTCAACCTGCTCCCTGGCAGCCTGGATGAGAGCCTGTTTCTCTCTCTCCGCCTCCTCCCTCTGTTTGGCCTCTTTCTCCTCCTGAAGCCTCCTCTGACGCTCCTCTTCATCCTTCCTTAGCTTCTCCTGCCACTGGTGCTCTTTTTCTATCATAATAAGCCTGTGAGTGGGAAGCAAACAGTATTTTAAAAGTTTGTACATCAAGGTAAAAATGTCATTCTTTTAAGTTTTAGTTTTGAATGGACAATTTATAGTTGGTCGAGAAATCATGTTTTTTAAAATGTTTTTTATGAAAGCAAAAATACCTCTGAGCTTCCTCCTCCTCCTGTTTTTTCCTCTCCTCTTCTCTCCTCTTCCTCTGCTCTTCCTCCTCCTTCCTTCGACTCAGCTCACGCCGTTTGTCCTCTTTGATGCTCCGTAGTTTCTCAAGTGCTGCCTGCTGTTTTCTCTGGCTTTCTCTCATTTCCTTATGCACACACAAAAAAAACACACCTTTACTCGAGTGAAAGACATGAGACTTAATTAAAGAATAAGCTGACTAGACAGCCACAACGGGATAAAGACTGAACACACAGCATGCACAAACACACAGCATGCACAAACACACAGCATGCACATACATAGGTGTCTTAACATGGAGACATTTGTGGAAGGATGTAAGACAAAGAGAGATTTAAAAAAAGGCTAAAACAGCACAGAGATAAGATGTCAAAAGCATGGAGAAATATGAGCAGAGCAATGAACAATAGAAAAGAGCAGAAAAAGACAAGAACAACAAAGACACCTAAAGCAAAAAACCTTTAGTAGGTAGAAGAGGTTACGAAGGCAGGCCAGCAGACAGAAGACAGCCTGAAGCATTGAGTCCTCATCACCCACATACTGTAAAGTTAGGTAAGAGGGATAAGAGATGGGTAAGAGAGACGAGGGAGGAAGGAAGGAAAGAGGAAAGGCATCCAGCACGGGAAAAAACAAAAGAAGATAGAGAGGAAGGGAAGAGAAGTCAGTTAACAAAAGGGATGAAATCAGCACCAGAAGGTAAGAAAGGAGGTTATGGTGGAAAGGAATGATTGGAGTAGAGGAAAGAGGCATCAAGCTGCAGTGGTAAGTATGTAATATATAGTATATATATTTGGAACTTAAAAACAGGCATTGCACACTCGAAAAATCACTTAATCACAAATTAAAAGGCACAAATCTGTTACATGGACAAGTGCTATGAAACCAGGCAAACAATATCTAAAGATGTGGTTAGTTTGGTTTGTAATGAAAACAACCAGTTCTTTATTAAAGCTTCATATTACCAGTAACACCCTGTTAATTTCATGTAATTTAAGAAACACACTTCTGTGCACATACTGTACTAACATGTACAGGTACTTATCAAACAATGAGTCTGATGTTAAGCTACTCTAGTAACGTCATTATGTATTTAACTCCTACCTGCACATCTTTGTTGTACTCTTCCATCTCAGACAGTTTGGCAGTGGTCTCTTTCTCCAGGGCTTCCAGCTGCTCTCGTAGTTTCAGACACGTCCCTTTTTTCTCTGTCACGACCACCTTCAGGGTGGACCTGGTCGACACTACAAACAGATGAAATACAGTCAAACAAGCAAAAGTGAAAATCTCTTCAATTACATTCTCATTGATAGGTTTTGCAAATTCTGCATATGCAGTAATATGAGCAATATAAATATTTTCATGCTTTTCACTTCAGTATATTGTGAATTTACTGTGATATACCCAATTAGCCCATTAACGTTTTTTTTTATCAAACCATCCATCAGTGCTGCTGTAATATGTCGTTGTTCATGAGCTCCGTCATTTCATCCATCAATACTAACCAGGCAAGTTATTTACAGACATGTTTCTGAGTTTCTCAGTCAGTCTCTTCTGCTCCGGAGTCAGCTGGGACAACTTCCTCTGGAACTCCTGACCAAGACGATATGCATCAGAAGCAACAAGAAATGCATCATCGGGGGAAATATTTGGGAAAATATTTTTGCATTCTCTCTCAACAAAGTAATGATTTGACAAATAAATCATAGATAACACATTAAACACACCTCTAGCTGTTTCTGCAGGTTGTTAATGTCCTGCTGGCGAGTCTCTTTCCTTTGATTGGTCAGATCCAGCTCCGTCTTCTGATGTTTCTTTTTGTTCTGAAAGTCACGCAGTCGGTCTGAGATCTGACGGTGCTTGTTACCCTGAGGTAGAGAGAGGTAGTGAGAAACGGAGAGAGAAAGAGAAAGAGAAAGAGAGGATGACTTAAAGTGTTCATGATGAATTAGAGACAGCTGGACAAACTGAGGCAAACACTGCATGACCACAGTGTGTCTACATTCTTGTAACTACTATGTCTCTCTATGACTCACCACAGCCTCCAGCTCCATCTCAAGACTCTGTTTCTTAGCTTTCAATCTGATGATATCATCCTGGTCCTGGTCCCTCTTTATCTTGAGCTCCCCTCGCCGCCTCCTCTCCCACTCCTCCTTCCTCTGGCGCTCAAGCTCCCGCTGTGCAGCCTGGAATGAACCCACACAGGACACTGAAGTGTATAGAAACGACTCTCCGCTGTGAACAATGAACGTGGGAGCATTCCTACAAAAAGTCACACTTGTAAATACAGACTCTCCAGTCCCTCACCTCTTTTCTCTCCATCTCTCTCAGTCGCTCTTCTTCTTTCTGCCTCTCCAGCTCTTTCTGTCGCTCCAGCCTCCTCTCCTCCTCTCTCCTCCTCCTCTCCTCGACCTCCCGAGCCTCCCTCTCTCTCTTTTCTCGCTCCTCTCTCTCCTTCTGAGCGCGCCGCTCCCTCTCCCTCCTCTCCGCATCAAGCAGCGTCAGACGTCTTTTCTCCAGCTCTGCGTTTCCTCGCTCCAGGTTGGCCTTGAATTTATCCTCGAACGACACTGAATAAAGACAAATGAAAGGTTGTGATGAAGTCAGTGTTGGTGTACTTTCTATGATGATTGGGAGTAAGCAGTCAAATCTAAATACTGACTTGATCTTAATGAATAAGGAACCTAGAGAACGTACTTTCATCTTTATTACGTTTAAGTACATGTACATGTTTTGAATAAACCCCCAATCAACTCTATTTTAAAGTATTAAAATGACATTAGACATTATCTAAAAAAAAAATGTGTTAAAGATTCATTTCACAAATTACTAATTACTTTTTTGAGCTTGTGTGTTTGGAAAATAGGATAATGGACATGAAACATGAATAAAGAAAAATTTATACATTTAAAACTAATTTGTAGTTTTTGTAAAACTGCCACTGAGAAGTAATGCTGTACATTATTATGAGATTTAAGGATTTTAAAATAGCATTTAGCTGTGAACTTAATATTTAAAAAAACTTTACATAAGATTTAACTTTAGCTGGTACAACTTGTGACTGTGTGTAAGACGATAGTGTGTGCAAACCCAACACCAAAGTGTGCTGCCCTACACTTGGAGTCACCGCCTTTGACTGGCTACAGTTTAGGCTGCTGCAAGAGGCCTCTGTGTATGTCACAACAAAGTACGCGTGTTTATACTATTCAATTCTGACTCACCAGTACGAGTGCAAAAATAAACAGTGAGTTTGACAGCCATAGCCATTGATCATACCGAGTGATCTTAACTGGATACTAGGTATTGTTGCTGCCTTGCATTATCTTAGCAATGGAGACGATAGAGAACAAGACTGAACACTATGCAGCAAGGCTACTCTTGTGTTTAGGGTTGGTAGTGTGAGGACTGACTGTTTGGTTTGGCTTTCTGTGGAGGTTCTATGTCCAAGTCATCAGTCAGAGCAGCATATAGAGAAGAGCTGGATCCATTCACTGCACCCCTGGAAGAGAACATAATCAAAATATTAAATAAACATATACATTATTGTCGTCCATGTTTAATGCACTTAAATGTTAAAAACACTTATATCTACTCTACAGGGCATTTGCAATGTTTTTGTGAAATTGCACCATACGTGTGCACATACCTTTGCAAGGGTGGTACCAGTTCAGTTGGCAGTGTTAGCGGCAGTGGTTGTCCAATTTTTGCCATGTCCACAAGATGCATTGCCAGTATGAACTCCTCAGCTTTTAGTTTCCCGTCCTTGTCCACATCAGCTAAAGTCCTGTGGGAGGGTTGCAAATCCGAGGTGCAAGGTTTAGACATGATTTCATACTCACAATCACATACAGGATAGGAAGGCACTTTTTGACAACTCGGAAATATTTTTGCACCATTAGAGAAGCTCTTCAATATAACTACAACTCTTTGTTTAAACATTTAAGTTAGGCTGACATTTCTAGTTAAGGTTAGCAACTAAACTTCTCAGCTGCTTCTGATCTACATTGACAGTCCAGTCTATAAGTTGAGGCACAAGTTAAAGGGAACAGTTATAGGAAACAACTGCATACAAAAAGGATTTCGGGAGTTAAAACCCCCCCAGAAAAAATCACAGCCGAGGTACAGTATTAAGACTCACATTTCAAACAACATTATTTCCTTGTATTTACTGGTAATCAATACTAAAAGCAGCCTTGACCTGGAAACAATTAATTCCATAACAAAGAAAAGGCCTATCGTCATACAAGCTACAGTGGAATGAAGTTTCTTATGTCTAGCTGTCAAACCTGACTTTGGCTCTTGAACACAACACGTAGCAGTAAGAGGACATGTACAGACAAACATGCATATAAACAAACAGATATTCTCACCAGATGGAAGCCAGCTGTGTCTGAGTCAGCATTGTGGTCGCCATGGCCCCTCTCACCTGCTGACCTGGCAACAAGAGTGACAAATGTCAGAACACCTGTATAACACAGATGTGTGGGTGTGGTGGAGGAAGGAAAGGGTCACGGGTGTGTGTAAGGACCTGTACAGTATGTGCACATTTACTCATTAAACTAAAATGTGGCAGGTGAACAAAGAGGGCAGTCCCGTAAATCAACACAGCTGGTTCCCAAGACTAATTCCAGGTCCTCTTGATGTTTTAATGAAAGTGTAAAAAATGTCTGATGCTGAATGAGGAAATTAGAAACGTTTTATCCTCAAACATTCACCTGGATTTAAGAAATGATAATCAAAATGGCTGTGACAGTATCAACAACAATCAGGCTCTCTTTTTTTAATAGGTCAAGGTTTATTTAACAGAAACTTGTCCGTTGTGCTGTAATCTACAAAGAGATTGGACCAAGAGCTCAGAAAAATGATTCATGTAATGTATTTAATGTGCTAGTATGCACATAATGTGCAGAGTCACACTTGCAGAAATGATCTGCAAGTGTGACTGAAGTGAGTGAGTGTGTATGTGTCATGGGTGTTTCAAAAGAACCGGTCCAACAAGGCTTGCAGTAACAGAGCGAGAAGTGCATACTAGGCTGTGTGTGTGTGTGTGTGTTGAGAAACTGCCCCTGTGTCTAAACACACTCACATCTGGGGCAGAAACACCCTCCACTTCCTTAGAGTTAGTTAAGACTTGACACACACAGAAGGAAAGAGGGAGGCAATCGTTATGAAATCATGAGGGACTGTTGTTCATGAACATCCACGCCTGCATTCAAGGCATAGTTTGGTTTTGTATGGCCACCTTAATGTTCATATACATATATACACACACACACACACACACTTCGTACCACTGAGGTATCCTGACATGTGTTTATCCAAGCTGTTGAACTGCTGTCTGTATTTGAGTCTGGAGGCATGTGGCACAGCCCAGTCGCTGGGAACAGTAACCAAGGGGGACATCACAGAAGGGGAAGAGGAAGCGGAGCTGAAAGACAAACACAGGCGACACATAAGTACTAGCTGAATGCAACAAACTTCAGGAGGACCAGTGTGTCTTTGCACTTCAAAAAGATAAACGAAGCACTGGAGAAATTGCTTAGTGCTTTCAAATGTGTGTGTGTGTGTGTGTGTTACCTGATAGATCCCAGGTCCAGCAGGGATGAGGCCTTGTTCATACCAGAAGAGGAGAGTCCGAGCGGAGAGGAGTAGGGAGATGCAGAGCGAGGTAGGCCTGACAACACAAAGCATAAACACATGTCTATTAAATACTTTCATATAATTATCTGTGATATCATAAGGGCTGTCCTCGACTACAGAAATTCTTAGTCGACTAACACTCATACGATTTTAACGATTAATCAGCAGCCCTAGATATCATGATGACATTTAATGGTAGCCTTTAACCACAAAATCTTGATGCTTTTTATAGAGTTTCAGAAAGAGTGAAATGGGAGGGGAGCTCTACAATGGGTCAGTAATATAGTGCCATCCAGCCAAGCTTGCCAAGGACGAGGAGGCTATTTGTATGGAGATGAGACACCGAGATCGGACTCTGCAAAAACCCGGCCAGAATCATTCCTTTTCCCCTCAGAAATATTGACTCTCAGAGTAGGGCATCAGAGAAAGTAAAACAACTTGCACGTGAAAATCAGGAAGGACAGATGAATGTATTTAACCATACAGGAGACTAAAAGTGAGAAATGAAGATCATCTGTACCAGGGGCCAAAGCTCCAGCTGCGTATGGGTCGAGAATTCCAATGGTGCCATTAGGCAAGGTGGCGCTTCCCATGGTTGGCATCAGGGGCCTGGAGGAGGTGGAGGCCATTAGAGGGCTCAGGCCTGTTGCTGTAGGAACCAAAGGGGTGAGGCCTGTCATTGAGGTCAACGGTGAGAGTCCAGGGGATGCCATGGAGAGAGGGGTAAACATTGCAAGGTTTGTCCCGGTCATCATGGACATGTTAGGCACAGTAGCCATACCTGGGACACACACACACACACACACACACAATATGAAAACCAGTCAGATAACACAGCAGTCAAAATGCATGTGTGCAAACAGTTGATCACTTAGCTTGTCAGTAGTTGTTAAAATCCCCCAAATTAGTTTTTTTGTGTATGTATTTACATATTTTTATCTTCACATATCTTTTTGTGTTAAAGCAAATTACACATTTTCACATTGTGCATAGTTGATAATAATAATATTGTACCATAGGCTGGGTTGGTCAATAATGAGGTGGGGTTATTGAGGCTGGGAGCAGGCACTGGAGGCTGCTTCATGATGACTGGCAGTGCTGAGGGAAGCTGTGTACCCTGGAGTTTTAGCTTTATGAGCTTCATAGCGATGGAAAACTCCAACCTGTCCATCTTCCCATCTTTATTCATGTCAGCCAGAGCCCTGAGAGAAAAAGGGAAAAACAGAGAGAGAGGGAGAGGGAGACACCAGTTAAGATCTTGTGCTTCAAGTACAGAGAACCCATCGCTCCAAAATGTGAGTGTGTGAAAGTCTGTGTGTTTCTCACCATATCTCAGCCAAAACTGAAGCAGGAAGCCCTGATTGGAGTAAAAACTTCCTTGCCTGCTCCCCTACAGAAAGAGACAGAAAGAGACAGAAAGGGAAGAAACAGAGAAACACAAGAAAATTTAGATTCCTTTGCATGCAAAGCTGAAAAATGTGTCTGCGTGCAAAACATCACTATCTACAGCATTGTAATATTTGAGTTCATTTCAGAGCTACTTATATTTACATTTGCCTGTGTATTATTGGGAATCACTGTGCTTTATACAGCTAATGGACGTGTCCTGGTAAAATTGCATTATGAAATGTACTGGCAGGGAAATTACTGATTAGCGTGTGTACCTGAGACATAGCCCATTGATGGGAAGAGGGTGTCAAACTTCTGATCATGTTTGACCCTCTCCTGTGGAGAGATCGCCCAAACACTTGGGCCACCTAGAGAGAAACAGAAGAAATGTCAACGTGTGAAGAAGAAATCTTATTCTACTCAGTAAACCTGCTCCTCGAACAGGCCCATGGCTGTTTTACGGTCTCATTGTTTGAATAAATCACACAAGTGCACAGTAAGTTGCAAAGCAAACAAGCAGGATTACTAAAAAGTAAGGAAGCATTTTATGACATTTAAAAAAAACAAAAAAACAGGTGCACAAACACACACACACACACAGATGAGAGAAAACCCTGAGGCCTCAGTGGCCGTCAGGAGCTGGGAATGCACCGATATTGACAAAGTGATAATGAAGCGCACTGTTACCGTGTCACTTTGTTCAGACAGGAGGGCAGAACAACACTTGACTGCACATGAGTGTTTACGCCGCGGTCCATCAGCAGATGCAACGAATGGACGGTTTACTTCATAATAACAACGCATACACAGTTTCGGTAACTTTACTCCTGTGACTGGCACCATGAACAAAGCTGGTGTCGAAATATAGAAAACAATTGACTTTGTGACGACCACAGAGCTCAACGATGGTGCTAAATGTAAACTGGTCCAGAAAAGGGCAGTGGAGCTTTTAAGATGAAAACCTCACCCATACAAACCGTAAGAAACACTAATAGACACAGTGTGTGTTCAGACAGATGTATGTGCAGCCACACATATGAGTAAAACTGGGATTTTTTTTACTAGAACTATCAATGTGTTGGCTTAGCAGATCTGCAGAGCCAAAAATAACACACAGCACTCAATGCACACACACACAAACTGCAGTGGTCTTACCATTCATTTTTGCAGGTGGCAGAGGCAGAGAGGGGGAACTCCCGGTGGTGTCCTCAGCTACTGCTCGCAGCCATCTGCAAAACACAGTCACAGCCCAGTCATCAGTCAATACTGCAGCTAAGACAGGACAGTCACGGAGAGGAGAGAGAGAAAAAAGGCAGTGAGTGAGCGAGCGAGAGCGAGAGCGAGAGCGAGAGAGAGAGATTCTGGTCAGTCAGCAGAGTTAAACAGAGCTCCTCCTGTTCTCTTCAGTCAGGAGCACTCTGGCCTCGTCCCAAAGCTTTTAAACTACTGGGACACGTTCCAATACTATCCACACAGCCCGTGGTAGTGGCCAGATACCAATACTACACAAGCTACACTGATAAACCTTCAATAGAAAGCATTTACACCAGAAGGCAAAGCAGAGGTTTGAGCTAAATGCTAACATCACAATGGTAACATGATGATGCTAAGCAGGTATTTTATTTTTTATTATCTTTGCATTCCAATACCCATATTACCGTACTAGTTAGTTTGCCAGAAAAATATTTTGTATGCATGTCAAATGCAGTATGCCAAAAAATACCAGGATGTCCTACTGCATCCGGTCGCATTTTGCAGCGAAGATTTAAATGATTTTAAACCCGCCTTCCCGTCACCATTGACCACTCCTTTCTCAAAGTATGTTACATCATGCTTGTTGAGTCAAGCACATGCAAAGCGAGTGTGGGAATCCAGCTGCTGTCGCATGAACCTATTCTGTGTGGTGGGAGGGCCCAAATGTTCTGCAAGGTTGCAGTTTGTACGCTTTAAGTGATTAAATACAACATTAAGTGCAGGGGTTGATGTTTCTTTGATAATGTTTACAATAGTAATAGACTTCTTAACACTGTTGTCAGATAAAAGAGCCAGCTAACTAGTCAGCTAGAGAAATCTAAAGATTTATTACTTTGAAGTTTTGTATTTTCTGTTAAGCAATTAGACCACATTTTCTGTAACTCAGTTTACTTTAAACATTGCTTGGGATGGTCACAACATGGTAAATGTACTAGACTTTGTGTCTGGACTTAATGTTATATATATGGGCGTATATGTTGACGAATAAACAATTTGCCAGCACATTCAGGTCTCATCTGGGACTGCAGCACTGTGTCAACCTGTTGAAATACAGCCAACACAAAACTACCTTGTTTAGATCTAAAAAAAAGCTTTTGCTTTTACTCCCATGCATCAAAGTTGGGGACACTGTGAATCAGACTATCATGTAGGACTACCACGGCTATCTCCGCTCCATCAGCCAGTCACACTCACATGATGTAGAGGGGAGGACCAAAAGGAGGAAAGAAATTCCAATCTTTCTTCTCAACACTTCCTGCCCGGTAACCCACAGACACAGGCATTTCCTCGTCAGACGTCAGTTAACAGGACGTGATCGTGGATTTTGGCAGAGGCTCAGCTTTGACGACCCAGAAAATACGAGCTAGAGTGAGAGCTAGGGTTGGAACTGAGGGAGTACAAGAATCGTAGATCGACGAGGGATTTTTAGGAAGCTAGACGGCTGATCACTGATTTGTCTGCTGATATGCGCACATGAGAGAGAGAACATGAATGAGATAAAGAGAGAAAGAATGAGAGGGGGAGAGGAAAAGGGAGTCGTTTTTGTGAACGGGGTGTTATCGATGCTCTCACAAGGACAGAAAACTGCAAGGGAGGGCTAATCCACTGCATGCCATCTGTCGCTCTCCCACTTTACTCCTCCTGGGTCAAGTCCTCCTGTACTTTATCCTCACTTCATTCTCACTTGACATCTCAGGTGTTGCGTAGTAAACAGTGGAGTTCGCCAGACAAACTGTATCAAGTCCTAATACAGTTTCAAGAACTTTTTGTGCATATTGACCAATTTACCTACATGTCAAAACAAGACATGAGTGATAATCAGCCAACATCATCAGTCATTCAGTATTGGTCCGGCTCTAGTCATGGAGTGTGATCTCTGGTAATGTCACACTGTAGGAATGATGAATAAATGAAAGATAGCAGTGGACTGTCGGCTTTAAGGTTTACTGTTTCCAGAGTGACAGAGCAGTCTGATTTTACCTGACTGACCAACTGAATTACTGACTTGGTTGCACAAGTGACTGACTCCAATGATAGACTCAGCTTTGCAAACCTCATGCAAATCCTTTGTGAGGGTTCACTTTACCTGTGAAGCAGGACCTCTTAAAAACAAGGTTGTAAACAGGACTGCAGGCGACAGGAATGAAAGCCCGATGCACTGTTTTGATAGTGTTACAGTCGGCACCATAGAAAGGGAGACTAAAGCTATACATTTACAGATTACACAGTTTTCATTTTTCACACAAGGGTTTGCATGATCATCAAATTGGCTGAGCATTTTTCTTAAGCTGAGAAAACCATTTCAAAACATACTGTATAGAGTGGACACTACATCCTTGTAATGAATAGAGAATGGCAACTGCAAGCAAGCCTTTGATTTCCACCCAGCTCTAGCAATACCATTGTGTGACGCTGCATTGAATTTACAGTATGGGGATGCACAATATCAAATAAGCACACGAGAGGAGATAGGTTTTTGTAACAACCAAACTGTTTTTTGTCCACTTTGTTGCCTTGACCTGAGATACATCATGTTTGTTGTCCACCAGCTCTGCCTAATTTGCATATTTAGAATCAAATGACAATACGGGCAGAATTAAGACAATGTGTTTATAAAACTCAGATCAGATGTTGTTACCCAGGTAATGTATCCTACACAAATCCCATGTTGATACCAGGTGTAAAGGTGGTCTAACTGTCGAGGTGCACAGAACAGGTGAGAAGACTATCAGACCAGCACAGGTGTCTTCAATACCGCTAACGATGATTCTGTTCCCTTTAAGTGTATCAGTAAGCCTTGTTTGTGAGCCAGAATACACAGTAGCATGGCTCTGAAACTAGTAAAGCTAAAGGATGTGCAGTATTATTAATTACACCTGTGGTTTTCCTGCTATATCAAGTCAAAATGTCTGTTGTGCCTGTTGTGCGGTCCCTTTTAATTAGCCCGAGTGCATGGCCGTTGGTTAACAACAAAGGAAATTTGCAAACGTCTTTCATCTTGCACATTTTGGTTGGTCTAAAGGTTGATTGTGTTGAACTATTTTTCAAAGTCAATGTGAACCACTTAATGCTGAATTAACGCCTGACCTGAGTGTGGTGGTAAAAAAGAAGAAGCCACAAATGAAAAGAAACACCACACTCTGTGGTGTTTCTCTTCATTTATGGCTTGGTTATGTTGCTCAGACCTCACCTCCTTCAGTTCTGCTTTGGTTCCTGCTGAAAGACTGGGTCGTTTCTGTCTCTCCGTTAGTTTATACAACACTGAAAACTGTTGGATAAATAGCCCGGCTGGCCTTGACATTAGCAGCTTTGAACCCTGCATGTCTGTCTGTTTGTCCCTTATGCTCTGTCTAATGTGGACTTTCTATATGGCACCTTGCTGCCAAGTAGACGCTCTTACATTGACAGAAGTAGATACAGAATTCAATGAAGAACCAGACAGAGATGGATGAGACTAAGGAAAGGATGTTTTACAATAAACCTTTTCTCCTCTCT
Organism: Leptoclinus maculatus; assembly: GCA_032191485.1. Lineage (NCBI taxonomy): Eukaryota > Metazoa > Chordata > Actinopteri > Perciformes > Stichaeidae > Leptoclinus > Leptoclinus maculatus. The sequence goes on along the minus strand of JAVDOI010000001.1, from coordinate 30,006,737 downwards.
TAATCCCTCCACTTCCTCATTCCCTGTTTATCTTTTGGACAGTCCTTTTTTTCCTCTCTCTCTTCGTGTGTCATTGTATATCTTTGTCTGTCCCTCTGCCCTTAACTCTATACTCTTCCAGTTGTGTGACCCTGACCTGTCCTCATCACTACTCTGTTCAGAAACAAGCAGACTGTTATTCTATGAAATCATCGACTTTGAGCCGCCTCGCTGACCTCACACCAATGATATCATCTCCATCCCGATGACTCTCTCTCTCTCTCTCTGTGTGTGTTTGTTTCTATGTACAGTAGAATTACCCATGCTAGTCCTTTGGCTATCCATTATCACTCATTCCCCACTCCTCTTTTGTGTCATTATTTTTTTCTGTCTGCTTCCCACACAGGGCGGGCACCCATCTGCTCCACTGTAAACACCCCAGTCCACCAGTTGTGTTCATACACTGAGAAAGTGCTGCAAAGGCCATTTAGTGTTTCAGATTTGGTTTGATTAACATTGTTTGCAATGCTGCTGTGTTCTGTTTTCTTAAGAGGCAAGGCATGCCTCTCCCTCCTTCAGTCTGCTTTGACCCACCCTGATATGTTCATATATCAGAAGGATATGACAGGACTGGTAAGAGTACTCTGATAGATTGATGTTTTAAAGGGGAACAAGGGTTACGACACGATACTTCTGGTAGTACTGCGTGTGTGTTTCCTCTTTATCATCTTGACTGAATCTTTAATGAAGATATTAAGGAGGAGGAGTTAAACGGCTGGTTAAACCTTACATCTGCTGAATAAATTCCCTACCAAACCAATACTGGGTCCGCCCCAGAGGTGTTATTGTAATGCTGCAAACAGTGGTGATGATCTCATGACAGTGAGGAAGAAAACTGACAATTCAGCTTATAACCATACTGATAGTATTACCACTGTTATAATAATGTTAACAGCAACCCTGACCTTTCCCTCCACAGAAAGGCCTGAGGTGAAGCTCAGCTGGCAGCCATTAATTGCCTTGAGGATAATTCTGCCAATGGGAAGTTTGTGAACATGGAGATCAAAACCAGGTTGATCAGTTTTAATTACTCTGTCATTCAATAATAACATAATTACAGTAAAGTGGAGAAGAATAAAGAAAGCCATGTTCAGCTGCATAAAAGCAGCTTTCCAAGCCTTCAATGTCTGTACTTAGCTATACTATAAATATATCACTGTGTGTGTCAAACCAAACATAATAATACCAACACCATTGGGGCCACTGCAATGTTTTGCTGGCTTGAATACTGGTGGCATCATCTCCCATCAGGCCCATCCAACTGAATCATTATCCTGCCACTGTACTGGAACATCCATTTTCTCTGTGTCTCTAAACCAATACTAATTTCCAAGGAAACACTGTAATAAAATTGCTCCATGGTCGCAAAAAAACATTGAAAAAGCTACACCATTTCAGTCAGCATATCTCACCATAACATTTGTATTGGAATGAACGTCAACATCACACCTGCTAATGTCGATGGTGCATTAATTGTGTGCGGCTGCATTTGACAGGACAGCTTTTTAAGCATCAACGAGCTGCGTACGAAAATGCAGAATGAAATAAAATTAAGATTTTGTACAGAAAAATGTTGCATTTGTTTTACTTCTTCCAACAGTGCTCTTTTCCCTGAGTAAATGCTGTCAGGCGGACTTAATTAGTCTAAATTGGGTGAGAAATTAGCATTGTTGGGTGTCAGCAGTAAGCCTCACCAATATAGTATGTAAACTCCACTGGTGGTATTACAACAAAATAAAACCCAGTACATCATTGTATTTTTGTAAATACTGACAAAAGAGATTAGTATTGTGGATTCCTACAATGTTTTGTGTTGCTTGTATTTTAATGATGTTAGAAGTTATGCTTATTCACTGGTGGCTCTGATTGTGTCACTTAAAACAACAGGAGACCCACTATGGGACATCACATTTTCAAAATAAAATAACAGAGCACTGCTTCTCTAATGGGAACCACAGATTGCTTCATTCACAATCTTAAACTGACTTGAACCTCAATCTGTATGAACGACACCCTGAGAGGGGAACATTCCCGGATCACTTGTCACCAACAGACCTGCCTGCCTGCAATGCAACCTGCTCAACTCGTTTGAACCGAGAGGAAATCAGGAGACTGAGACTTAACACACTTTACAGAGGCACCAATAAACAGCCCGTATATAGTTATCGATCACACCAAACATCTAATGAAATCATAACGTAGCTATAGCTAACCTCACATCTGAGTAGCATCACCTTCAAAGATAGATTTTCACTGAATCAAAGAAGAGAAACTTAACAAAAAATGAATAGACGAAACTGTACATAGTTCAAAAAGCGTATGCGGAAACTAAAATCAATCTACGGAAACATTAAAATAACAATATTAAACTTACACTCTTGCTTAGATAAGCAGTTTCGCTTGCGTACCTCTCTCACAACGGCCACAAAACATCAACTTCCGAGCTTCTGAAGTTATCATCCACTACTTCTGGACGGTGTCCCGGACACTGTGAAGCTTTGTTGTCCAAGGAGAGCAGTGTTATGGAAGAAATGTTAAAAGTTTAGCAGTCCTTGTTGCTCAAGAGTAGAAAAACCTGTTGCTGACAGCTCGGTGTGTCACACCAACAACATGGCTGACGACTAGTGATCGGTGGCTGTTAACGTCTGACCGTCCACCGAGTGGGAGGAGAGAGAGAGACAGGGAGGAACACAAGAACAGATGGGAGGGAGAACAAATGATGGGAGAGCCGATGGGAGAGAGATACGGAAGAACTAGTCATTTATTCTCTCATTTGATGTCCTGCTGGCTTCATTTAACTTCACCTACAAAGTGTCATATGTCGATATAAGGACAGATATATGCTTATTCCTCAACTCACCTGAGTCTATATGGACTCATGTGTCTGGAATAAAAATTGAATTTGGCTGACATTTAACCTAGATAATCTCCATGTATGGCCAACAGCCATACGTTATTAATGTCTACTGATTATTATTCCTACTTAATAGAGGAGGCGGTCCCGATACGAATGGCTTAGCTTGTAAATTGTAGGGCCTATGTTGCATTTTACTAATGTTAATTCAAAATGTGTTAACTGGTAACGTCGTTTAAAGTCGGAATAATGTCAAATTAATAGAAAATTGGCTAAATGTTGGTTACAGTTTGATTAGGCAATATATGCAGACTACACAGCCTATAGTGCATTGCGGCTGCTTTACGTTAGGTTTTGCGACTTTGTCGAACTGTTTTTGACGTAACGTAACGCGGTTCAGTGCCAGCAGCAAACTAGTTAGTCTGCCTCCATGTAGCAGTAGCACGAACATGTTCAACAAAAAACCAAGGAGGAACTTTCGACAGAGAAAAGAGAAGTCCAGCGACGAGGAGGACGAGCAGAAGAACAGAGGAGATGAAGAGGAACATGAGAAAGCTGCTGCTGCTGCCGTAAATAAGCCGTCCAAACCGGCCCAGGGCCGCGGCATTAGCTGCAGCTCCAAGCGGGAAACGACGCCTCCAAAGTCGGACAGCAGTGACGGAGAGGACGGAGAGGACGGGGAGACGTCGGAAGTGACGGAAGAAAGAGAAGAGAGGAACAAAGATGGGATTAAGAAGAAAACAAACGCCGTCCTCAGTTTCTCTGACGATAAAGAAGGTAAATAAGTGTAAATATGGCGTCTTGATATCAATGTTTTCAAAGATGGAACCCAGTAACAAACGTTAACGTCATAGCAACGTAAGTTAAATATTAAACATTTGCATTATGATGTATTGTTTTATGTCATATTAATAACACCAAAAAGCATATAGATAGTATTAGCACAATACATTTAATACCAACAATGCGATTCTGTGTTGGCATAGGATTGTTCTCTTCATCGCTCTCTGTCAGCAGCAGTTTCGTGCTCATGGATCTCTGATTTTTGTGTTTACTGTCTCAGCTGAGGAACCAACATTCAGAGTGAAGAAGTCCTCTGATAAAGCTGTGCTGTTCAAAGTGAAGAGGAAGGATGCGTCAGCTGCCAACACCAGCACAGGTAAGGAGCCTGACTGGTTCACATTAGACACACTCATGACACACTGTGATAGATGCTGCATTACATACACAGATCTATAAATACAGTACATCAACACTAAATACATGTCAGGTGCCAGTTTTTTAAGTACTCCTAGCTAACAATAATGCAGTCTGATGTCTCTAATAGTTTGTCTATTATAATACCAATCAGATTAACCGGTTGTATACCCTGATGAAATACAGATGGATTTGGTTTAATTTGACAAATAACTTTTAAGAATTTGTGTAAAAAGGGGAGTGGGGGGGATAAAGCATTATAGCTTAGATGAGGAAGATTTGGTCTAAAGTACAGATATATTGATTTAGAAAAGGTGCCGATACAAAACTCTTACCCGTTGAAAATGTTTTGAGTGTCAGCCTACACACGACATCTTAGTCATTAGAGAAATATTTAGGATTTTCATCTCAATTCAGTATTTATCTAGATAATAATGTGATAATGTTGGCAAACATAATCATACTTTACATTTTTTCATGCCTCCCAGCAGGTGGAGGTGCCGCAACTTCTGCTTCTTCCAAGCAAGATCATGCCATACACCGTAATGATGATGACGACGACGATGACGATGAAAGTGATCTCAGTGACCTCAGTTCTCTCTCAGCTGCCTCAGCCTCAGATTCCAGCTGCTCTCCTTCTATACCAACTAAACCAAGTATGTGTTCTCCACAGAAGTGTTGTTCTGACAGACTCAAAGCGGTGAAAAAGTCCGCTTAGATCTTTGTTCAGAGGGGATCTGCATTAGTAGATTAAACACACTAAGAAATGTTGCTACTTGCTGCCTGTTTATTGATCTCTTGTAACATTTATTACTGTACATCCATTTTACAATACTCCCTCCACTCTGACATAGTCATCCTCGTCCCACCTCCAAGTGTAGACAAACATACAACCTGGCTTTATCATTGGGTTTATGCGGTTTTTGTATTTGTACCCGTAGGTAGACTTGGTTTGCAGTAGGAGGCGAGGCATCCATCTCGACACGCATTACAATCAACACAGACAACAAGACAAACATGATAAAAGTACACAAGGTTACAAATCGGTCAATAAATAAAATAAATAAGTACACAAACTTTGCTTCTATAGCATCTGGTACTGTTGCTATAATTTGTTCACCTGAGTGATGGCTGCTGGAACAAAGCTGTGTTTATACCGCTTTGTGCTACACCGTGGGACTATATACCTCCGTCTAGAAGGAAGAAGCTGAAACTCCCTGTGCAAAGGGTGGGAGTCGTCCTTTAAAATGGAGCCGGTTATCCGTTGTAACTGTCTGGTCTACAGGGACTCTGGGTTAAGCTGTGACTCACCAATCAGCCTGCTAGACCATTTCACAATTTGATGCAGAGAGTTTCTGTTCCTTAAAGAGAGGTTTCCAAACCATGACACCAAAGAAAAGGACCAAATCGATTCAATAAAAGCACGATAAAATAAGGTCATCATGGTTTTGTCAATGTGGAAATAGGACAGTTTCCTCAAACAAAACAAACGCTGGTGCCCCTTTTTGCACACGGCTACACAGTTTGCTTCGAAGTTCAGTTTTGAGTCGATAATTGTCCCGAGATATTTGTACGATTGTACACATTCCACTGTCTGACCCTTAATGGATATGAGTTCATGTGTGTGGGCTCGTCTTCTAAAATCAATTATCAGGTCTTTGGTTTTAGATATGTTTAATTGAAGATAGGACTCCTCACACCACTTCACAAAGTCGTCGATGACCGGGCCGTGGCTGGTCTCATTGTCCTGGAGCCGACTAACAATAACTGAGTCATCTGCCTACGAAAAGCCTACTGGTTAAAATATGGGGTTGAATTGTGTTAAAAGCAGAGGAGAAATCAACAAATAGAAGTCTAACATGAGATCCATTTCCCTCCCAAGTGTTTAAAAAGTCAATTAAACAAAGTGACTGTGGCATCTTCTTCTCCTCCGTGTGGCCTATAAGCAAACTGCATGGGATCAAGTGCTTGCTCAGTTTTTCTTAAAATGTCTGCCCTTACCAGTTTTTCAAAAGTTTTCATTAAAATTGATGTGAGAGCAACCGGTCTAAAATCATTTAGACTTTTGGGGGCAACTGGATTAGGGAACAGGGACAACCACAGCATCCTTCCAGACCTTAGGTACATGCTGTGTCTGTAAAGACTTATTAAAAATGTAGTGGAATACAGGACTCAGTTCTTTTGCACAAGATTTAAGTAAACGACCACAGATGTTGTCAGGTCCATGACTCTTATTTACTCTTGAAGGCCTTTTCCACATCCTTCTGGTCTATGTCAAAGTGCTGATTGTCTTCCAGTTTGTAGTTCAGTTCCTGAATTTCATTACTAAAATCCAAGGTTATCAAAACGAATATAAAAGCGATTGAGGGCATTAGCAAACTCGGTATCTGAATTAAAGCCATCCAAAGTGACATGACTGCTGTCCTTTGGATTCCCGAGGCCTGCTATAGTTGTCATGCTAGACCAGGCTGAGCCAAGGTTGTTTGCAGCCATCTTCTTCTCTAGTTCAGTTTTATATTTCTGTTTTGCTTTTAAACTTTCTATTTTCAGCTCTTTGGTAGCTATATGCAGATCAGAGGCTACTCCTTGTTTAAAAGCGAGTTTCTTTTTCTGTATGCTGGACTGAACAGATTTGGTCACCCATGGTTTGTTATTGGGGTAAATTTGAACTTGCTTACCAGGAATGATCATGTCCCTGCAAAAGGTAGCATATGAGCATGTTGCATCAACAAGTTCATCCAAATCATCACCACAAGACTGGTTAAACATGTCCCAGTCAGTGCAGTCATAACATTCTTTACTGACCCATAACAACGGTCTGATGTCTTATCCCGCCTGGTTGGACAGGAGACATATTGATAAAAGTTTATAAGTGTCTTTTTAAGGGAGACATGGTTAAAATCACCCAATATGAAGTTTGGTGCATCAGGTGAAGTCGACTGCAGTTTTTGCACTCCATCAAAGATAGTGCTGGAGGCAGAGGCGGCATTTGCCTTTCAGGTGGATGTACACTGTTGTTATAAAAAGTTGTGGAAACTCGCGTGGGCAGGTAGAAAGGACGCAGCGATACAGATAAAAGTTCGACATCTGGCGTACAGATGAGTTCTCTGACAGTCACAGAGCTGCAGTATCGTTTGTTAAAATATAAACATACCCCCGCCACCTAGAGTTATTCTCGTCACTTCAGCCTTTCGATCCAAACGAAATGGAGCTCCAAAACCGCCGATGGACAGGTCAATGGACAGGTCGGTGTCCTGGTCGCGCTCAGTGAAGGCCATGACGCAGCAGTCTCTGAAGTCCTTCTGAAAACGAACATTTCCTTGGCGTTCGTCCACTTTGTTCCTCAGGGACTGGACGTTCCCCATGATCACCGAGGGCAGAGGAATCCGGGTGAGCCGCTGTTTCCTCAAGCGTAGTGAGACGCCTCCTCGCTTCCTCTTCTTATCCCTCGTTGCACCACAGGTTTCATGAGAATCTCTCATAAATAAAGTCTGGTAACTGTAACATCTGACATCTGTCACACGAGCTAAACTCGCAAAGTTCAGTTGCAGCAGCACATCTCTGGGGTACTGTGTCCTTTCACCGGAGACGGCCCCGTTGACGTCGCAGGCAAGCAGTAGATATAACAAGATCCACAAAGCCGCAGGATATAGAAGATCCATTGTAGATTAGATTAGGAGCACTCAATCATAACGACACTCAAACGATTAATTTAAGAAAGGACACGTAAAGACATTCAAAACAAAACAACAAAACCACGAGGATGCCAAACTCTCACTGGCGTGCGCATGCGCCCTCATCAGATGGTATTTCTTTTACGACTGACTTGCTGCTGTATACCTGCATCTGGTATGTTTGGTGTTAGTGTGTGTATGAGTGTGTCAACAGTTGGATCTGTGTTTGTCATGCCATACATCCTTGTGTATACCTGGACTTAATTGTCTCCCGGTGTCTTTACAGTCGTTATCCCTAATGCTGAAGAGATCAAGGCAGCCAGGCGGCAGCGTCACGCCACTCGAGCCCAGAAAGAATTCATTTCCCTGGGTAGAGATGGCCACAGCTCCGCTGGTAGCACCCCAGAACACTACAACCGGGAAGACGAGGAGGAAAGAGTTGCTGCTGATGATGATGAGGCGCCAGATGATCATGAGAGAAGAATCGAGTTCGCCCCGAGACTGAAGAGCATTAGGGAGAGGATTGCAGAGAAACTCGGTATGAGAGGCCGGGAGAAATTAATACATTGGTGATATCTATCTTCATCCAAATTGTGGGGATGCGAAGTGTACTATTTAGTATGTTTCTGTGTAATCTAGGAGAAAGTGATGGCAGTCGCTCAGGAACTGATGGAGAAGAGCAGGACCTTTGGGAGGAGACACAAATTGAGAAGGGAGTCAAAAGACGGCCTGGAGGACAGGTAGGAAGAGATTGAGGCAGCCCGCTTACTCTTTTTTCCCAATTTTCTCTATAATTTTCTTCCGTTCTCTCTTTCTAGTGTCATTTGTCTGCGTCTCGCTCTTTCTGTATTGAACTCTTGTCTCATTTAGTGCAAAATTGGCTGCTCTCTAATGGCAGAATAGTCTCTTTCTGAAGACTCAAGCCATCTGCTAGTGTACCTGCTGTTACCCTCAGTACTGCAACTTTGACATTCCTGTTTTCTCCCCTCAGAGCCCATCTGGCAGTGAGTCCAGCAGCTACAGCAACAGCAGCAGCCGGCGAGTCAGAGGACGACAAAAGAAGAGATCGTCAGGAGTCAAAATCCCAACTCTTGCTCACATCAGTATCTCAATGGTCAAGAAGAGGATCACTGGAAAGTAAGTGTCCACGAGCTTTATTTGCCTTAATGTCGCACCACATCATAAATTAGACATTGTAGAGAAAACATTCATTCAAGAAATATTGGTCTGATATGCCTTAATATTGTAATATTTAACAATAAAAGGGTAACAATATTTTCCAATACAAGTGATTCTTCCACATTGCCAAACAATACATGTGTTGTAATCAAACAAATACTCGTGAACTCCTTACTTCACACGACACCTCTTTCTGATTTGTTCTTTCTTTCTTTCTAGACTAGACTCTCTGAAGGAGGTGCACAGAGCACGGCAGGCAGAGCTGAGGAGGATGGAGAGCGATGTTGAGAGCGCTAAAACCTCTGCGGAGTCTTTGGAGGAAAGTTCCTCAGAGAGACAACTGCGGTTCTACAGGGACATGACCCTCTATGTCCACAACCTGGTGGAGTGTCTACGGGAGAAGGTCAGAGACGAGTACATCTGTTCAGTTATTGCTCGCTGTTAACTATCATTCAATTGTATTGAACAGCTGGTATTGAACAGCTGGATCAACTGGAAGCCGCAGAAATACCTCCGTTCTGGAGACGGATGACGATAATGTGCTGACTGGGGATAATATGTTGATTGTCGACAGGTTATGGAGATCAACTCACTGGAACTGGAGTTGCACTCTCTGGTGTCTGAGCAGATGGATGAGCTGTTAGCACAGAGACGACAGAGGATCAAGGAGCAGGCCGACCTCAGCTGTGAGTAACATCTCTGTGTTCATGTGTCTTTATGTATTTATGTATCTGTACAATGTGTCTGTCACTGTCTCTGTATAATAAGTCTCAAAATAGTCTCCAGAAGGAAGATTGAAATCAACTGTTTTTTTTTTTTTTTTTAGATAACACAGATGAGCAGAGCGGCAACTCCACCAATAGAACAGAAACTCAAGGGTGAGTGTAATACAAATATCTTTCAAGATAAGAAATGTTCATGTCATGGTTTGTTTCCTTTTGCAGTTCTACCCTTTATATTTGTATCAGTATTTGTATCAGTGTATCAGATAGTGTATATCAGATGTAATATCTGATAGTGTATCAGATATTTGTATCCGTGTTTATTTGGCAGCTATTTTAATCTTAGTTTTATTCTTCACACAAAAATGCTTTTTAGTTTTAGTCACATTTTAGTCATTTGTGTCCTTCATACTTCTGGTCTAGTTTTAGTTGACAAAAAGTCATTACATTTGAATCAACTTTTAGTCAAAATGTTTTATCTCTTCATTTCTTTTATGTAGTCTTAGTTAAATGTCCCTTTAGTCACCAGAATATATCGAGCATTTCATCTCGTCTAGCCCAAACCAATAACCTATGTCACATTAGATTTTATATTATCATGATCTGATGAAACACACTTGAATGATTAAGAGCCTCCCAGCCTTTATGAGAGCCAACCTGCAAACCGCTAACTTTATGCATGATAGTAGCACAGTTGTCAGGACTGAATCTCACCATCGTCTCGTCTTTAAATAAAGTTGAACAACAATATCTTTTTATAGTTTTAATTTGTATGATATTTGTCTGACCTGTTGCAGCGAGGTAGCCTCTAGTGTTGATGCTGATATACCTGAAGACGCACAGCCCTCAGCTGAGGAGGAGGAGCAGCTGCAGAAGACAATAGGTGAAAGCTTCAACCTATAGACCCGGTTTTATTTAAACAGCTGCACTGTTCTGTACTCTACATACTGCAACTTTATCTTTTCTCTTTGCTCTTTCTCTTTCGTTCACGTTTTATATAAAGAATCCTAAGTAGAAGAAAGCAGAGGTCCATGCTGAATCAAAGTGGTCGCTTGTTTGCTTTTGTCTGACCCGCCTTCCTTCCCTCTCCAGCTGATATCCTGTCGAGATCCGAGGCGGTGTTTTCTGACGTCCAGAGCGATTTCTGCGACGTTAAGAAGATTCTGTCCCGATTCGAAGAATGGAGAGGGTCTTACTCTGACTCTTACCACAGTGCCTACATCTCTCTCTGTCTGCCCAAGTTGTTGAACCCCATCATCAGACATAACTTACTGGCCTGGAACCCACTAAAGGTACATCGAGGACACGTACACAGAGACTAGCTCATACATACACACAGATGCCATAACACCACTAACAACGTTATGTGTCCAATGTTATTTGTATATTTCCAGGACGGTATTGGGGACTTTGAAAACCTCCCGTGGTTCACAGCTGTTGAGACCTTCTGTCATGGTCATGGGCACGAGGAGCTGGAGCACACAGACAGACAGACGCTGTCTAATGTCATAGAAAAGACGGTCCTACCCAAAATAACAGGTACCTCACTCACTCACTATGTTATGTGTCTTGTCCCTATTTATTTCCACCACTCATAAAATTAGCCATATTGAGATATATTAAGATTGAAATGATTTATCATATTTGAACAATCCCTCAACACTTTAACCTTGACCTCCTGATCAGTTTGTTTGACATCATAGATGTGTCAAACGACAGAAACATCACTTCTTCCTTTTTTCTTGCTCCGTCTTTGCTTAGCCTATGTGGAGCTGGTGTGGGATCCCATGTCCCGCCGCCAGTCAGTCTGTCTATCGGATGTTTGTCACAGACTGAAGGAGGACTATTCCATCTTTGAAGGAGTGCAAAGTAAACCGGTCAAGGTGAAGTAAACACTGACGCATAATTGTCAACACAGAAATCATCCCGCTTTGCTATTTTAGTTCATTTTTAATGTTTGAGATGGGGATGGGCGATGGTTTCTATTTCCATATAGTCCAATCGTGGTTACTTGAGATCAGTCGGGAGGAGGCGTCATGGCTTAGCATCTGACTGAGCATTGAACTAATGGAACCTTTAAGCTTTCTGCTAGACCTGCAAAACCATTCAAGTTACGTGCATGAACAGTAATAAGAGTTAGGGGTGGGGGAAAAAATCGATACAGCATAGTATCGCGATATTTTGCGTGGCGATATTCTATCGATACACGGAAGCAAAGTATCGATCTTTTATTATATAAACTATAATCTTTTTGGTACTAGAAAAATAAAATCAATTGCTTTTTCAGTCCACTAGATGGTGCTGAGTTGTTTTCTGGTGAGGTCAGCAGAGGTCCCGGGTCAGAAATAAGCCGTCCGCGTTTAAATCAGACGTGGATTTTTTTAACAAGGAAGGGAAGAAGGACATGAATATGACTCATGGATATGACTCCGTCGCGGCGTTTTTTCACCGAACACAGCCGTGCCCAAGCTCTACAGAGAAGTGAAGCTTAAAGTGGAGCAATCTTTGAGTACAGCAGAAAGAGTTGCATTAACTTGCGATGCGTGGACGTCAAGCGCAGTGGATTCCTATGTGACTATAACAGCACAATATCTCACAGAGGACTGGCGACTGCTGTCTCACGTTCTCCAAACTAGAGCCGTACACGTAAGTCACACCGGGGCAAACATGACAGACCTGCTAAATGCAGCATAAGAATGGGGGATTGCCGACAAAAACCTGGTGGTTGTAACCGACAGCGCTTCTAACGTGGGCGTTGCCGGTCAGTTAGCGGGATTCCTGCATGTGAAGTGTTTCACTCACACACTCAATCTGTCCTCACAACAGGGGTTAAATCTGCCGACAGTAGCCAGGCTCACGGGGAGAGTGCAGCGCATAACTGGCTCTCTGCCCTCGACGTCCGCGCATCGCAAGTTATACTGAGTTATATAACTCTTATATCGTACAGGTTTTTATGACATTGTTGGTCAGTCTGTCTGCTTGACAATCCCATTTTGCTGCAATACAAATGATTGAAGTGAGATGAACAGACTGAAAACTTTATCTTATTAGATAAAACATGTTGACACAGTTTTCCTTTGGGGACATAATTTGAAGTTGAAAAAAGTAATAAATCGCAATATATGTTATCGCAATACTCAGCATATCGCAGTATCGTGATAATATCGCAGTATCACGATAATATCGTATCGTGACCTAAGTATCGCGATAATATCGTATCGCGGGATCTCTGGCGATTCCCACCCCTAATAAGAGTGTGAACATTTTATTTACAATACAATCAATTTATTAGCAATGTCTCCTCTATTGAAACCACGGCTCCTTTTCAGAAGTCCCCGTGTCTGTGCGACAATATCACTGCATCCTATTCCGTTCAACAATTTTATCTTCTCTTTAATATCTCAATCCTAATCACTTCCATAACGTTAACTACTCTTATGGGGCGCAGAGCAATCTTTTGGTGAGCAGGCATATGTAGAACGGAGATGTGGTGTCTGATGCATGGAAGAGAGACGACAAACTGCTTTGTAATTAAGGACGTAAAAGTCACTCGTGCTGATTAACGGCCTCAGTTACACTCGAGCTCTACAGTGATTTTAGAAATTGTAAAATCTAACAATTAAGACACAATATGAAAAACTTACAATATTGTGCATGTCAAATACACATTATATGAACATGTTGGTGTTAACGATGTGTATTTATGTCCCGTGCAGGCATTCAAAGAGGCTGTGATCAGTCGACTGAGGAGCTGCGTAGATGAAGAGGTCTTCATCCCTCTGTACCCCAAAGAGTCAGTGTCTCTCCTTTCCTCTTTCACTTTCTACATTACACCTGTTTTCCTTGTTTACGACAAAGTCCCTTTTCCCATTATACAGTAAAGACTCAAATGCGACCCATGTTTCTGCTTAATCATTAGATACAATTGTCGATCAATAACCTTTAACTCAAATTACTTTATGACGTTCTGTGGTATTTTCAATCTGTTTTATATGCTGTTTTTGTTTTTCTACTCAGGATGCTAGAAGACAGGTTGTCTCCTCAGTGTCGCTTCAGGGATCAACAGTTCTGGACGGCTGTCAAAGTACTGCTCTCTTACAGATTCTTTTTTTTTTTTTTTTGCTTTATATTGTTTCAGCCTCTCCAAGTGGGGAGTTACATTTTTCCAGGCTGCTGTTTGTTAATCACCGTCTTGTGTTTATATTAGCTGCTAGGAAACATGGGAAAATGGGATTTGCTGCTTCCTGAGTCTGCTTTGAAGGAACTGATGTTGGACAAACTGCTGAACCGATACCTGATGATCACCATGTGCAGTCAGACACTGTACAACAATGCTGTACACGCATGCACAAAGGTGTTTACATTTTAAATTTGAAGAGTGTATTTTTGGAGTCTGTGCACTTGATCTGGTTGTTTGTCGTCTATCCCTCACTTTTATTTTTTTGCTTAACCTCCCACTACTTCTCTCTACAGATCGGAGATAGTTTGCCGATCTCTTGGTTCAAAGGAGAGAATGAATGTTTGCTTCAGCTCCAGAATTTCAGAAACCATATTGTTCAAGAAGTCCATACCATCTGCAAACAGCAGTCTCCTGAAGATCCAAACACCAAGTAATAAAAACAACACGGTTTTCCTTTAGAAAGAAAAATATTTTAGAAATTGCTGTAAGTTCAACTTTGTCACAGTAAAATAGGAAAAAGACTCTTATTTCTTAATGTATCATGTCATTAAGTTTACCTTTTAAACGGCTTAGTAACTGCTAAAATCCATAATCCTTCTTTTGATACTTTGATTTACTCAAAGCGCCTGCATGTTTGTGGTTACAAGATGATGCAACAGCAGTTGGACATACAAGTTGACTCCCTATTGCCCCATCATATGACGTCTGCAGTGACAAAATATTTGACCAAATTTATTTAGTGGTTATCTTAATAACTTCATGCTAATTGAATGACTTTCCTTCATACATTTATAACACATCACTGCTGTGTGCCTGTCTCCTGTAGGTCTTCTGTGGTTGAAGTGTTGCAGATTTTGAGTAGAATCCGGTGCAATGACTCCATCATGGCGATAGCAGAGAAATACCACTATGAAGACGTCATCTACTCTCATCAGCTGCTGAACCAAGACACCATGTGAACAAACTATCAAACATAGTACACTGTTATTTTGAAAGCAGTTGTTAAAGACATTATACAGCAGGAGAGGAACCGAGGTGACTCTGCCTTGTGAACTAGATCACATACATATAGAGCCATGAGGGCAACTATGTCTCCTTATGGTAGATAACACTGCTTATCAGGCCAGCACTGTTTACATACTGTATATAAAAAGTGCATGTGAGGTGGAGCATAAAGTATGAGCTAAAATCAACGATACAAATCAGTTTAATAAAAGGAAGTGTGCCAAGAAAAAGTGTGGGGAAAAATAATTCTCCCTCCTGCATTTAATAATGCATGTTATTTTAGTCATGAACAATTTGCTGTCTGTTTTGTACAGGAGATAACTATTTTTATGAATAAATATTTGAAGCTGATGTCATATTCCCTGACTGCAACAGGAAATAAACTACTTTTGGATACTTCACAACTGTGAAATGGTTATAGCAGCCGACACCATGGAAACTAACACTGCAGGTCAGTTTGTAGAGCATTATGAACTAATATAGTATTTAGGTCATGACAGTCATTGAGGTGGTGGTGGTATTGGCAGCAAAAGATGGGATTTCACTGTCATCTGGATAGAGGATGGATGAGATTAGATAAAAATATTATGCTTTGACTAACATTTATTCTATTATACACTATTTAAACAAAAAAAAGATATAAAAGTCCATGAAATTAAGCCGGGAACACAGCTTTTCATCCCACCATGACGATACAGTGACGAGGGATTTCGCGACCCCATTATGAAGGCAAGTGATCACTGGTGACACCTATGTTGGTGTTTGTCCTGCTTTCACACAAATGCACCATATGCACCCCAGTAAAGAACATCTCCAGTTACATGGACTGAGTTGTTTTTCATCTGCATTTCCATCAACAAATACAAAGTCAGAGCTCTTAAATCTAACGGAAATGGTTAAAGGAATTGTTTCACTGTACAGCTACAATAAATTTAAAAAGGTATTTGACTAATCTTCATGCCAGCGTGTTCTAGCATGTTTATTATGCCTTTTATTATAGAGAGAACAATGAAAGGAAATGAGACATGAGGAAAAGTCAGACTTGAATCAGGGCCGGCGTGGTTCATGGTTGATGCTCCAACCCCGAGGCTATGGCAGCGCCCCAAGACATTATTTATTATTGAATTAAATGTACAACACAAATGTTCTGGAAAGCTTTTGAACATGAAAGACAAGACTTCTTTCTATGAGCAGAGTTGATTTTATTTATGAGGCCCAAGCAAAGCAAAGCACACCAAAACAAAACCCCCAAACATTTCTCGTCACGTGCACATAACGCTCGAACATGAAAAACAAGCACTGGGATCAACATCATCACTTTGTGGATGAAACAATTCCAGTCCACAGGAGCAAAAAAAACTCAAACCTTCCACACACTTGTGAACAAAACAGCAGAGGGGATCTGTCAGTCTCATGGAGTAACTCATGTCGTTTTGTGCACAAACAACTGGATAGGTGAACGGTTGCAACATTCAGCTACACAAAAAAAAGATCAAAGAAAGCAGAATGATTTCGCGATAGTCCAAATATTAACTATCAAAAACAAAGCTATCAGAACTTTGAGCTAACAGGCCAGGAAAGGCAAGCATGTACGTGCACACACACACACACACACACACACACAAACAGCAAGTGTCTATTCTGACACATACGGCTACCTGGTTAGTGTACTTGTGTATATGAAGCTACTGTATATCAAAAGGACAACACTTAAAAAGATTCTAGAAGTTGAATAGTAGTTACAGCTGACACTTTTGATACATCTCTAGCACTGACTCAACCTACTTTACTAATCCTCAATCCTGCCATGGGAAATAATGTCCAGGATCTTTACATTTTATACTATGAAGCCATCAGCCGGCTATACTGTTATTTAATAACAGGGGGCGTCCTGTGCAGGTTAATGCCATATAGACTACAACATGAAGGTGTGGCAACTGAGGAGAGTTTATTTTTATCCAGATGATGTGGATACAGCATCATTTTATGAATACACTGTTAGATCTTAATTACATTTTTGTCTGCACAAACTGTTACAAACCAATCTTTGGTATGATGAAAGGTACAAATATGATTAACAACTACATAAAGTGAACCTGGACAAAATCCTCCTTTCATTAGCAATGTTTTCATGTTGGTGGACGGCCAATTTACACAAAACAGTTATTTTACTGTCCGTGGCTAGAAAATGCTGCTGCAGCTGTGCCATTTGTCTTACAAGCAGAGGGTTAATAGTACATTCAAGCCAAATGGAGACCAAATGAAAAAGATAAATGCAGAAAGCACCACCAAAAATAGGTTAATCTGAAAGTGCACTCCATCTCTGGTCAAGGTGCTCGTGATGAAATAGGTCTCCTCAAAAGTTGGAAACTTTCCAGTTGTTATTATGCATATTAGTAAGTGCTGAGAAAACCTGGAGTATGGCATCAGGGGGAGGACAAACTTTAGATGACAGAAAACTGGACGCCGTGTTTGTTGAGGCGGTCCGTCAGTGTGGTTTTTGCAAAAGCAGCTCCTGGAGTAAAAACTCCTCCCCTGGAAATGAAGGATAAAAAAAAGAAAAGAGTTTCATACCCAAGTGTCATGAATTTGTCATGAAAAGTGACATTCTTAGATTATGGATGTTTAAACACTAGACTGTAAAAAAAAAATATGAAGTGACTAATATTAGTTCGGTTCTACTGTAGAAACATGACAGCTGGCTCTGTTCAGAGGGCCTGCTCCAAATTCTGCCAATATATCCCCCAATGCTACCCAATGCTACCCACTGTTCCTTAAGTAGTTCATGCTGTGTGCTGCATTTGTATTTGGGTGTAAAGTCATTTCCAGGTCAGGCAGTAGATGTGAGAACTTACGTTTTGGGCAAGGCTGTGGGTTCGTTGAGGATTGTTAGAGCAGCCTGTACCATGGTGATGGGCGTGGCCACGTATGCACACTCTGAGTAATAAGAAAAAGACAATAGAATAACCACAACACACAACCAGGATGGTGTTGAACAGGCCAGACTGGGTACCTGGTCTGATCTGCAAAATAACCAGCCTGAATAGAAACAACTGACATGGTTGATGTTCATATTACTGCTATAGTTTCACAACTTCATTCCTGCATTCGTGGAGGGTTTAAAATACCTCAAGCCAAACCGTTTTAGGAGGGAAACCCAAGTATCTCTTTGTCACATCAAGTACAAAACCAACTATTCTACTAAGATTTCCAGTTACCTGGTCCCTGAACCAGTGTGCGGATCTTGCCGTTAGGTTTCCCCTGGGAGGGGTCCTGTCCCTCTGTGTAGCCCTCTCCATAGAAAGCAAACTGGAAGGATGACGCCTCCATCTAATACAAACATGGACACACACACACACACAGACATCTCACAATACAGATCATCTTCTTTTCAGCATACATTACCATCCAAACTAAATGGAACCACAGAAGAGCATTAACTAACAGTATAAACCTTATTTTCTGGTCAGCACTTTACCTGCTTTCTAGTTGGTCCGGCCTTGGAGAAGAGTCCAAAGGAGAAGAACTCTGGGTTCTGAGAAGGAGAGTACGAACAACAGACAGACATAAGCATGTAACCATCTCCACACAGTACGTGTACTCTGACCTTTTAGTTTCAATAGTAGAGTATTCAGTTAAAGTCAGTTCGCGCCATGTTTGTTTACCTTGAGGAGGAGATTGCGTCCAAAACTGAACTTGACTAAGATCCAGAACATCATGCCAGCAAACATCAGCTTGACGATGTTGCCGACACCTCCTATTCCTGCATACGCTCCATACTGAACCTGAAGTAAATACAAGTTGTATTTAATGCTCGACAAACATAACAGAGGCAGTAATAAACAGAGCGTTTCCATTTTGGTGCCATCTTATCCTGAAAACAAGACGGTTGAGGTAGTGTCCCTGCACACCGCAATGACTCTTAAGGTCCGAAGTAAAAGCTAATAATATTGAGAAGAACAGGTGGGGAGGATTTTCTTTGTATTAGTCATCTCTGATCAAAACATCCTGTCCAAACTCATACAGTCTATAGTCTATACAAAAAAAATAAAATAATGGAACAAGATAGCAGGATGTTTGCCACTAATCCCATCTTTTCCACATAAATATGGTTGGAAAATCCTGATTAGCACAGTGTAGTTTAAAACCAGCTTTGCCCAAAAACTTAAAATCCTAATTTGTCACATCTGTGAAACTTAAACTTAGATTAGACACAGTATGTCTCCATGATGCTTCTCTACAAGAACGCTATTAAGAATGATCATTATACAAGTGAATCATTAGAGGAATATTGTGTAAAACAAACACAGAAAATAAAGGCTGACCGGCTTTTCCTGATGTTCCTCCACCAGAAAGCGCTGAGTTCTCTTCACAACGGAGGGGTCGGAGCCCATGAACGGCACCGTATACTGCTGGATCTCATTACTAAAGAACAAATTTCCCCTACAAATACACACACACACACAAAGAAATACACTCTGAGAAAACACAATACTTTCAACAGCATGAAAACCTAGTCCGACTTCAGAACATGCTCTTGCGTGTACTGATGGTGGGATTCAACTCCGTACCAGACACTGGTACAGATGTGGTAACCAAAATACCAAAGATATGTTTGAGGCCATTTAAAAACAGTGTGGCTTTATGGTTTGTCCACCAGAGAGCACTGGCAACTTTGTCTTTCCAACTGAAAAGTGTCCTGCTCAATGCATATCTTGGACTCTTTAAGAAATCCAATAGAAGATATATCTTTATCCTATATACCTATTTTTAAATGAATATTGGTTGATACATTGCGAATGTATTTTTGATAAACACTCAAATATTGATACATCTGTATTGCCCCATCAATCCTCGTTGTTCCAAAGGTTATCTAAACAGTCTGTGTAACCAAATCAAGAGGGCGTCTTTCCAGTATAAAATCTCTCCTTTGTGTTTCCGCACTGCTGCCGTTTTAAGAAAGACTTGAACGATTGTGATCCTTTCATGACTGATTAAGACACAACAAAGGTCTCCAGTAATGACATACTGGCTCCAGAAGGGCGTTTCAAATGTGTAGATAAGCCTACATTTATGTTTGAATGTAAACATACTATGTACTACATAATATTGATTTACCAACTTTGACAAACTGGCTGTGGAGGTGCCATTAAGAAAAGGTAAAAGATTTAATTTCCCTCCTCTACGTACCTGCGTTTAAGCTTAGAGCCAACAGTAGGGAGAGGTTTGTGATTAAACTTCCTCCTGAGACTCTGGAGCTTGTGGCCGTCGGAAAAGCCGTAGATAGCCGACTGCCAGGTGCCATCATGGATACATCCACCCTGATAGAGGAAGACGGAGAGACAAACGTATACAAAGGGGAGAAAATGGGGAGGAAAAGGAGAGCAAAAAAAAAGGAGGAGGAGAACAAAGACAAAACAAGTCACATTTGAGATTAGGAGAAAAAAAATGAAATGCCACATAATATAAGAGTGTACAGAAATGAGGAAGATGAGGAGGAAAGTGGGTCATCAAGGAACAACAACAAGCTGGTTCATTGCTTGGACTTGTGGGTAATGTAGTTACATACATCCTCGCCTGAGCCGACAGTCAGGAAGCTCTCCACTGCAGTCAGCGTTCCTGTGGGTGAACACACACACACACACACTATGTTTTAGCAGAGAATAATATGACAATGAATGAATCATTAACAGCAGCAGAAAGAGAGAGAGTGGACCGCTGCATGTCTGTCTCAGATGGGGGGGGGGTCATTGTTAATGTGTGTTTGTGAGCATATCAGTATACACGTACCCTTGAACTGGTCCCTGGTGTAGAGGACTCCCATGTCCGCAGGTATGGAGTCGAATCCACAGCTGCCTATGATGTACACACCTTTCTCAGCTGCCTGGCTGCTGTAGTTCAACTGCATGCCCTCCAGAAACTGAATACAGACAGAAGCACACACACACAAATGTGGAAAAGCAATGTAAAAGTAATGGTCTATAATGTATTAAATTCAACTGATTTTGATGAGCATGAAGCTATGGTGAACCCTCATCCCGTTGTGGGATGAGGGTGGTGGGGTATTTTGTGTAGCTCTCAGAGAACCTTAAGGAGCTGAGACTGAGACACGCTGCATTACAAAGACCGGCATCTGACAGCGAGGGAAAACTGCCGTAATACGGCCAAGTGAGAGATTATTTTCTCTAAGAGGCTACAGCATGAAATGCATCACGTCTCCCATTTAATTAAAACACACAAGCTGAATACTAAGACATCTGCAGGATTAGATCCATGTCGGGTCCACTTACAACACGCAGGGAGAGACAGAAGATTCAAATTCTTATTTAGCAATTTGATTAAAGTCTAAATTATTTGGCAAAATTAATAGTATAAAAGGTCAGTAACTCAAATGTGTCTTATCTACACTATATGTTTTTAAATATATGTGTTTGAGTATTTAAAGTTATAGTTAGGAGTAGCCCATAAGAGGTGAACCTTTTTATAAAGTAATTTGAAATTATCTTTTAATTTATTTGTTTGCATTGAAATGTTCCATTTAAAACCCACAATGTAACATGGCACGTAAGGCACTAAATGGGTTTAGTTTTGACAGATAGTATTGTATGCAATTTTAACAATTACTCTAAGAAAACCACATTTTGAGAGACCCGTCTTATTTTCACCATTTCTCTTTAAAAATAAAAGCAAACGTATATTTCATTCAATAAAATGAATGGAATAAACAGAATACTTGATTACTAAAATAAATGGATAGTTGTCTTCCCTACCTGGAACGATCTTACAGCATGTAATGATTAATGTTGTGCACACAGCACTATGAGCATACCTGAGGCTCTCCACTGATGTCAATATGGTGCGCTCCATTCTCCACACAGGCTTTGACCACTGGCTCGCCCCAGAACCTGTACTACACACACACACACACACAGACAGACACATAGACAAACACACACAGACGGATCAATGCACTGTTCCACTTTTTCCTCCTTTGGTTGACGATCGATCAACTACAGTTCATGTTGGTCTGGAGAGCTTGTAGATGAACACGTCTCCTCACATACACAGAGGAAGACACTTATTTCTGATGAAGAAAACCTGCAAAAGTTGATCAGCCTACGTTGACTTCATTGATTATATGTTTATGCAGCACATATCTGGTATCAGAGAAGCTATTTGTATAGCATGCATGCAGCGACACCGACATACCAAGAACTTAAAGAAACGTTTCTCAATCTCAGCTTTTATCTACAATGTCTTGGGTCATAAAACGGTCAAAGCCAGTTTCTTGTCTTTCATATCAGAGTGGACACCTCCAGGTCCTCTAGCTTATCGTTACTATCAGACAGTCACAACTCAGCCAAGTGTGAAGGTTGTATGAGGCCTCTTTGGTTAAGAACTGTGACAATGCTAAACCGTATATTTCTTCATATCCAATTCATTTTTCCAACAGTATCCATGCTCACCACTTCCCCCCTGATCTCCATCCACAGAGGCACCCTGATATTTCCAGTGTTGCAATAAGAAATGATCCCTCCCCGACTATCCTGTTAACTTGTTCATTGTGCAGTCACGTGTTTTGTATATACATGTAGGTCAAATGACTTATGTGATTCTCATGAGTAGGCTTTCTGTTTGTGTTCTTTAACAGTAATCTTCCTTTGGTTGACTGTTGGTACACGGCTGACTCAAGTATTACTACACAGACCAACTTGCAGAGCAAGCTACATTCTCCCTATTTGACAATCCTTGATCCTGAGACTATTATGTAAGACGTGTGGTCTTTTTCATCCTGGTAATAGATCTATCACATTTATTACATGCATGGCTTTGTATTGTCAACATAAAAACATGACAGTACGGTCAAACTCTTTTTGACTTAAACTTTGTGCCTCAGTTTTAACCAAGCTGGCAAAGTGCTACTGTGTGAAACAGTGGTGGTTACTGCAGTGGAAGAACAAGACCCTGAATGATGCACAGGACGCAAAGCTGTTCTGGAAACCCGCTTTTCATTCTGACTTTAATACAATACGACTTATTGTGTCCTGTAAGTCAGTAGCCCTCATTGTGTAAACGGAAGGCTGCTCTCTCTCTGTCTGTGTGTGTGTGTGTGTGTGTGTGTGTGTGTGTGTGTGTGTGTGTGTGTGTGTGTGTGTGTGTGTGTGTGTGTGTGTGTGTGTGTGTGTGTGTGTGTGTGTGTGTGTGTGTGTGTGTGTGTGTGTGTGTGTGAGAGAGAGAAACAGAGCTATGTTGAGGAGATGGGAGTGCCAATGTTGTGAGATGATAAGAGAGAAAAAAAAAAGGTTTGTGTCATGTGACGGAGCAGGTTCTGTGTGTTAAAGAAGAACAATCCCAGGCGTCTACTTACAGGCCCCACACAGTTGAGAACAATTACAGCCTGTTTGCACATGGCTGCCAGGGAGTCTGGTTCCTCGACATCTGCCACGATAATGTCCACCTCTGACCTGAGCTCGGGCTTACCTGCAGACACACGCACACGCACACACTTTGTAAGGAAAGGCTCTTAAGTGCTATAGCATATTTAGAACCAAATGTTTGCTATACAATTCTCAGTTTCTATCATAGCCCTCATAAATAAAAATATTCATGATTCCCAGGTGTGAAAATTAGTAAAATTAAAAATTAAAAAAGGAGGAATAATGTCTGTGTTGGATGAAATGTGTCGTTTAAGGATTTCAAACCTGTAACTTTTGAATTGTACTGTATTTGCCAAACATAAGTGGCCTAAAAAAAGAAAGAACTTGCTAAAATCATATAAGCTGTTTTAAAATGTGCCACTGTAACTCTTTGGGACCTTTGGGAGAAAAGGCAAATTTGGGTTTAAACAGACAAACTGCAGTTTTCAGTGTTAACTGAAAGGCTGGTCGGGCTGTGTGTGTGTGTGCTGTCATGGAAGGGGATTGTACAGTGAGCAGGTTTGTTCCATCAGCTGTTGTGCACTCCCTGAGGAGACAACAGAATAACTATCTAATCCTCTGGAAACTCACATTCCTATCATGACAGCAGAATAGCTCCCCGGTGTTGATCTAGTGACAGACTTCATTTTCCATGTTTACAGTGTTGCATGGATACAAATGATCAAACGGGAAAACTTCTGGCATACTAAATATGTTCCGTAAATATTTGTTACACAGTCCACATTGCAATGAAGTGAATTATATTTCTGTTTTTAGAGCTGAAATTACTCACCAATGAATCGATTAGTTAATCAACAGAAAGTGAATAGCTACGCATTTTCAAAATTGATCAATCATTTCAGTTATTTATAAAGCAAAAGTCAAAATGTTTGCTGGATACAGCTTTTCAAAATGGAGAATTTCCTGGTTCTTTGTTTTGTGTATTTGTAAACTGAATATCTGGACTGCTGGTTAAAACAGAAAACCACGTTAAGACATCCAAATGGACTCCAATAGGGTAATTGAGATGTGCTTTGTTATTTTTAGGCTGAAAATAGATATATCAATCAATCAATTACTTGAATCAATCAATTTCGATCCTTAATAATAACAATAGTGTAAATAAAAAGGTTCCTTTTTGTCGCAACCTCGCTTGTACTTTGTACCTCATGTTAAATGTATCACTATCAGCGAGCCCAGATTAGACAGATTAGTCGTCCGGAGTCAAGCCCTTTGCAAATATTGGATAAAAGGCGCAGTCTCACCAAATACAACATCCTTACATATTACATATGTTGAACAGAATAATTGAGACGCTATATCCCTGTCCCCGTCAGTTCAGAACCGTCAGAACCGTCAGTTCTAGAAACAATCTGCTTCAACATGCACCGCTAATGGGCTCGTTTAAATACATACTGAGAACTCCGGCGGCCTGCTCCAGAACTTTTTCCAGCTTCTGCTTGCTCCGGCCTGCCACGGCCCACTTCAGGTTCCCTTTCGGACCCTCGGACACAGTCCGGGCCACCTCCTCCACCACAAACTGTCCCGTAAACCCAGAGGCTCCGAAGATAACCAGGTGGTAGGGCCTGTTGGATGATGTCTCAACACGCGCCATAGTGACAGCTAACAGGCTGGAGGATCTCACTGCGATGGTACCTTCACCTCTCACAGAGACTGACAGGAGAGAGTGCGACTGCGTGCTGCAGTTTTGACAGCGCTGCTATCTACTTCCGTAGCAACATTATGCTAATATGCTAACAGACGTTAACAACAGCGGTGTTGTTTTGCTACCGAAACAGTTGCATATAAAGAAAGTGTGTTGCGTTAAGTGTTTTTTTTCACCAATTTATGTACTTCTAGTAATGCTATCAGTTAGTTGTCCTTTATTTATTTTTTACATTCGCATGTTAGTATGACAACTTCCTGGATTTTCTCCCTGGATGTTCTCATTGGCCTTAGTTGAAGTCGCCTGTCAATGACGATAATCACATGCGCCTGCAGCACCACGAGAGTTGCAAAAACTGACGGGGGTCGGCTACTCAATGTCACGGAGTTTTACCAGCGAACAGGCAGACAATAGCCACTTTTATGTCACCAATGTGGTTATATTTGGATGAATATAGGATCATCTTCGATAAGGTATGTCTATACGAAATTAAAACGTTTTAGTTGTAAGCGTACGGCTAGCCAGTCGGCTAACAACTTAGATATTGTCAGTATTATGAAACTGCTCAACGACTTCCCTTAACAGATTGTATGTGAGGTTATTTTGTACCTCTTGGCGAACTTGTGAATATACAGGCTGTAGGACCGGGAACGCTTCTCCACTTAGGCCGATAGATTTAAGGCATCAAGTTTACCTTCCCACGTCCCAGTAGAACATATTAAACTCAGTTTGACATACGCGTGTTTTTGTATTACGATATTAACTTAATCACATAAAACA
The DNA here is from genome assembly GCA_032191485.1 of Leptoclinus maculatus. Lineage (NCBI taxonomy): Eukaryota > Metazoa > Chordata > Actinopteri > Perciformes > Stichaeidae > Leptoclinus > Leptoclinus maculatus. The sequence goes on along the minus strand of JAVDOI010000001.1, from coordinate 29,981,024 downwards.
TTTAAAGCCTGTCATTTATCATTTATAATTTTGTATTCTATGTTGGTGTCACTTCAATGCCTGCTATTCACCTTAACATCATTGGTCCCTTTTCCTCCCCATTCCCTCTAGGCAATGGCCTCTTGAAGAGGTCCCCCGACCTTCCTCCCCCTCTCCCCTGTAGTCACAGGTCCACTGGTCCACCATGTCTACCCAGATATGTAGAGTGGTAGACCTGATGAGGCGCTCTGCTTGCTGCCAGACCATCAGAAGTAGGTCATGTTTGCACAAAGCAGTGTTGGCCCCTGTGGGTCATTATGGCCTCTGTATCCCTGGGGCTCATATGCTTCATAGAAGGGCCTACCGCCTGGACTCTCTCTCTTCGGGTCCTGGTCGGCCCACACTGGGTCCAAGCTCCCAACAACCCCGTGCAGAGAGGACGTCCCCCTCCTCAGCACTCACGCACAGGAACCTGTCTGCTGTAGCTGTACAGGTAGGCATTCGTCTGCTTTCTTTTCATCCCTATGGTCTGATATTCTGTTTTATACAGGTGTGTTTCCTTTATTATTGAGGCACACAACACATGCATCTACTCAGCCCCAAATGTTTTGCCCAAGACGACTGTTATTAGCCCAGATGTTGACGCTTTTTTTCTTGTATTCCTATCCATGCTGTATTCTAGTTTGCTGTATTGTGTTACTGTCTGCTGCCGCAATGCTTAAAGTTCGCCTCAGGGACCATTAAGTTTCAATTTCTTTGGTTCCATCCTAATGCACCGTATAATTCTGAGGTTTTCATGGCTACTAGAACCACTTTGTGCGAGGAGAAAATCCAAGTATTGATAAAAATCTTGAGTTTGTGCAGTAAAGTGAAAAAGATAAAGGAAACGATTGACAGTGGTTTCTGACACACTGAGCTTTTTCACATATATCAATTGTTTCTGTCTTTCTTCAGGGCCAATGTCGTCCTCTGTGCCGGTACGACTTACTGGACCTTGGTGAGGTAGAGGAGAATGTACGCCGTGCTAAGGCCTGTAAAAAAATTAGACACTTCATAGTGGACCCAGACCTGGCTGAATTGGTCACACAGCATCTCGGATCTCTGGATGCTAAAAGTGTTATCTTCGACTGTAACCCAGGTATGTATTTGTACAATCTTTAAGTCAGTGCGAAACACGGAGGAAAACTTAACGAATGAATGTTAAAAAGATAAAATATGTGCATTTATCATTTATAAGTTTGTGCACATTTGATTAGTCTTGTCTGTGAAACTACAATTAATTGATGGGTTATTTCTGTGTCTGTCTTAGGTCCGGGCGTGTTGACAAGGACACTGCTGAGTGCTGGTGCTCAGAGAGTTGTGGCTCTTGAAGGGGATAAGTTCTTCCTACATGATCTGCAGGTAACACAAACATCTCTCTGCATCTAACGACGTTTTGTATCTTTACGCTGAGTTCTACTCTCATTTTAAATATCAGATTTTATTTGTTAATTCATTCATTTTCCTTTTATGTAGCAGTTAGTCAAATAAATGATGTTTTCATGTTGTAGGAGTTGGAAGGTCGTCTTGATGGTCAGCTGGAAGTGGTTCACTGTGACTATTTCAAGCTAGACCCCATTGGCAGTGGAAACCTTAAACCCCCTGTGATGTTCACTGACAAACTGTTCACTGACCTGGGAATATCAGAAGCTAACTGGACTGATGGTGAGAGAAAAAACAAACTAAGACGCCACTGTGTTGCAACTTCAATCTCTCACAAATACATACACACAAAGAGGTTTCCTCTTGTTGAGCCTCTGGCTGCAAACAAATCCCACCTCCCTCATACAGTCCAGTATAATCCTAAAGCTTAGAAATGCCTAACCATAAACATATATATATATATATATATATATATATATATATATATATATATATATATATATATATATATATATATATATATATATATATATATATATATATATATATATATATATATACACCTATAACTATTACCTATATTAAGATCCACATTCAGTGGATCACAGGTATCAAACATTTAGATGAATATGTTTAGAATAATAAATCATTGTAATGACTTGGTATGTACCTTTTTACACAATAACACACTTAACTGAATGTACACTGATCTTCATCGGTAATGTGTTGGTAATGTGTTCATGCATGTGTCTTTCTAGATATCCCAGTGAGGGTAGTGGGTATCCTGCCTCTGCGTAATGAGCGTGGAATGCTGCTGAAGATGGTTTACGCTTTGTTTGAACGGCTGTCTGTCTACAGATACGGAAGAATAGAGCTCAACCTCTTCATAAGCGAGAAGGAATACCTGGTAAAAGAACAAGAACATTATAAGCTCTGTATATGTAGAAATGAGAAACGGTTTGATCAGAGAGTCGAACTTTGTCTGTGGTTTTTTTTTTTGTTGTCATGGGGATGGTTACATCCATCCTCATGCCTCTTGTTTTCATTTTGGGCAGCTTTAAACCAACTCAGATCTAAACTGAGGCTGTGGTTACACTTGTCCTTTTAATGTGACTTTTGTGATCAGATGTGTCGGATCAGAATTTAGCTGTGTCTGCATCTGTGTGTCCACAATGCAACCTGCCTGATCAATCGGATACAACTTTTGGATTGAAAAGACGAGTGTAACCACAGCCTTAGTTACTGCTGCACTTATATCATCAGCTTTATTGATCTGTCATATTGCTGCTGGCAACACAGTCACTACTTAAAGCTGAGGGAAACAGTTGTCTGGTTGCTTAAATGATAATCTGATTATGTCGTTTGATCCTTGTGTAAAATATGTAACGCAGTTATGTCTCCATCAGAAACTGGTGTCACGTCCGGGTGAAATGATGCACTACAGAGCCTTCAGTGTCCTCTGGCAGATGGCCTGTGATATCGAACTACTGCACAAGGTACAGTATGGGGGAGGGTGACAAATACAATACATTTTGGTGATTATGCTAATGTATTAATACCAGTAATGTTGACATTTAAACAGCTGTTTACAGCTAAACATAATATTTTAAAGTTTAAAAAAAAAGCATGTTGCAGTGTTTTGTTTTATGCTACCAAAGCTTTCATGTTTGCACACATTTTCAACATAAAGAGGGTGAATGTGATAGAAAGAGTGTTCTAGTGGTCAACCTTCCTCATTTCTGTCTGTGCAGGAGCCCTGGGAGTCATTTGTGAGGTCTTCAAAACAGAGAGTACCAAGCTCCAAGGGCAAGGTTAGGAAGAGAGCAACCTCAATAGCAGCAATGTAAAGTTGATTGTTATTGTCTGTTTTAATAAAACCTCTCCCCTCATCCTCTGCCTCTTTCTCCCCTCAGCTTCCCAATGACCACTTGTGCCTGGTGCGTCTGCGTCCGCGGGCTGATCTGTTCTCTGCAGGCCTCACTCCGTCTAATGCTTCAACTCTGCTGATGATGATCAAACAGTGTCTGGCAAAGAGGAAGGTCAAGCTCATGGACCGGCTCAAGTAAGCAATACACGCGTACAAAGCTATTGAAACAGGCCTGTAGTCAACTCATTGTTGGATGTTGGTTTCATTCTCCCTCTCTTCTGTCTGTTCCTAGTCTGTGGTCTCCAGACAGTGGGAGTAAGCTGCTATCGGAGATGGGCATGCCGGAGGACATACTGACGGGTCATGTATATCCAGAGGAGTATCTTCGACTGTTCCAGCTGATGGACAAGAGTCAGGAGTTCGCACAGAGCTGGCTTTATGAAGAGATTTTGGAGAACACACAGAGGGAGGGTTGGGGCTGATGATGGACACACAGGTCTTAGTTATAGTTTTATACAAATTGAATACACAAGTAAAAATAACATGCATGTATAATACAAAGAATGTGTAATGTATTAAAACAGGAACACAGAAGATACTTACATTAGTGCATACATACAAGAACAGAAATAGTAATAAGTGAAATGTTCATGAAATGGATGCAGCAGGTCTCTGCAGTGATTCAAAAAAAGTTGCAGAATAAAGGTCTGCATGGTCAAGGGGGCTGGGGAAAAAACAGCCTCGTGGGTGCACCAGGTCATGCAAATGATATTTTAATTCAGAAATGTGCATATTATCGAATGATGTATGCAACTGCAGTTTTGCTAATGCAGTATAGTGTGACTGCAGTGTCGCAACACATTTATCTTGTTTTGCATAATTTTCCAAACCTGTAATAACAATGCAGGAAAATGGTGGAAGCAAGACTTCGTATTTATTTATGTCCCGTCCCTTATGTGTGCATACGAGTTCGATGTCTGAAATGTCATGTCTTACGGACTGTGTAAGCTGTGTGTGTAATATGATTTGTAAGAAAAACATTAAATCTGATTTTTGATATATAGTGTGTGTGGGAGAACATGATATCAGCCCTGTTTTAGTAAGTGCTTGAACCTTCAATGCTCTTATTTTGAATCTATTACTCTTCTTTCCTGGTTACACAAGGTGAACACATGGTGATTAAATGGGTTAATCATATTTCGGTTTTTGGAACAGTCATTCTCCACACAGTATTTTATGGCCTGAAGCTTTTAGAAAACACACTAGCTTGAATATTTCACAGTATTGTGGAGAAATATTCCTGCCTGTCCACGTACTGACAGTGTAGGAACAGAAGATGGCGACCGTGCACCTTGTGTCTACCAACAGCACCGATGCAGGCCTGATGACAGCAACGACCCCTGACAGTCGGTCGGTAACACCTACATTCATTAACATCACAGCAGCTGGTGATGCGCGATCCTTTACAATTCAACCAACCTGTTCAGCCGTAAGTACCGCTTTACTGTTTTGTGTCTCAAAAGTTGTTTAGGTTTTTTGCTAATGACTCGAAAGCTATCGCATTTATCTATAGCAAGCGTGTAACGTTGTATTTTAAAGGTCTTGTGGACAGATGTGTCTGCCATTGCTCGGCTAGCTCACGTCAGTTAGCTAGCCGCAACTGATCTGTCGCCGTAGCGTTATGTATCGCTGTTTAGTTATGAATGGATGGGCACCAACTTCGGCTGTAGCTAATCAAACGTTTTCAATTTGATGAAGCAGTTCAAGCCTGTCAATGGCGTGAAATCAACACTGCGCGTGAGCCGTAACGATAGCGACCGAGCTATAATCTCCTGTAACGTAAAGTATTTGACTATTAACGTAACGTTTAAATGCTAGATTGTTTACCAATCATAGGTTAATTAGCGTTAACGTTAGCTAGCTAGTAACCAGTTAACTTAACGTTTTACGGAATCGGTGTCATGGTTGAAGTGACTGCTGTCACTTGTCTGTGTTTTAACATTGCATCTTCAACGTATCTATCATTGGCTAACGTTAAAGCTAAATAAACATGGGGATAATGTTAAGACAAACCTTTTGTTTCTGAACTGGTTAGTCACTAACGTTACACATGTTAACTGGTTAGCTACAAATAACGTTAGAGACTTGCTGGCCTAAACTGGTAACTTGGCCAACAACACCAATGCCCCACCTCTTTGAATGGCACGGGTGCAATTTACTGCATATATTTTACGTCTCATTTGCTAACTTGACAGACTTTTTTTTAAGTTTGTTTAGCTTATTTGTAAAACGTCTTAACGTTAAAACATAAGACAATGAGTGGCAGTTCATGTCACGTTGTTTTTTTAGCTCTGCTTGCTGTCTCAAGTCTCTGTGGTGGCCTCTCGCAGAACAGGATCTGTTTCCTCCACATTGTGTGTGTCCTTATGACTTAATTCTGTCCCTTCTTCTGTCTTTCATTATTCATGGTCCCCTGTGGAGCAGGGTGCAGACAGAAAAGAGAGGAGAGGATGGATGGTTGTATGGACAGATGGCTATGAGGGAGCGTGACATTGAGGGAAACTGTACTGTAAACAAAAAGATACATCTCACAAAGCATTAGGAAGATGACCGGTACAGTAACAGCCGTATGTGTAAACTGCAGGGCGTCGTTGCATAAGTCTCGATGTCACAGTTGTTTGTCACAGGCTGGGACCATTTTACCCTCCAGAGGGACATTAAGAGCTTGGAGTAAGAAGACTGCAAGACAGCCTCTTGTACAATACTTCTATTAGTATCTCAAAGCCTATGATTATGTCATCCCTTAGGTTCTCTCCTCCCTCTGGAGATGGCAGTCCTCAGTGCTGATTGTCCCTAAGAGTATTAATAATAATCTGCACACAGGTAATCAGAGTTGTGCTCGTTGAGTTTGTCCTTTGTAAATGTTTTGGTTGAGTGTTACAGAGGGAAATGCAGGCTTACAGGAAGAACAATTAGCTTAGTGCTGCGGGAAACCAGGACAGCTATATTCCTCTGAGATAGGCTTTCATTAGCCTGGAATGGATGTGGGTATTTATGGAGGTTTTGGAGTCAAAATATCACCAACGTTAGTAAAACAGTTGGATGTGTAGAGGAGTGTTGGCCATGCATATTGTAACCAGGGATAGGGGACACACTCAGTGCAATGACACAGGCATCTGTGTGTGGATTATAGGTTTATTAGTAGATTTTAGTTTTTCCATTTGAAAACATTAAAATAAACTGCTCCATGTGTATGTGAAAGTCTAGAATTGTCAAATTGATAGTCACTACTAGTTATACAGTGCGTGCTGTTGATGGTTGTCTCACTGACCTGAACGCAGGTTGTATGTATTGGGCAGTCTAGGTATCCAGAGGTTGAATCTGTCAGTTTTTCTGTTAAATTTCTTGCTGACTTAACTGTGAACATAAGTAAGGCAGTAAAGTAAAAAAAAAAGCTTGCTATTGCACCATACTGTTTTGTGCTGTACGCTGATTTACCAGTTTCACAACCTCCTGCAACCCATTGGAACCGCCCTGCATTAAATCCTTTCTTTGGGAATGTGTCAGGAAAAATGTTGATTTCGCCTATAAGCTTTTCTAAGGCCGTAGTTTGTAGAGTTGTTGTTCTGCATTGCACGTTATAGAGTGCTGCCGGGATGATGTATTTTTATAGGCCTTCCCGGAAGATAGCTGTCGCACTGGTTACCTCAACAGAAAGCCAATGGAATCTTTCCATTGGCTTTTGGATTAGTGCACAGAATAAGCTCTGTGGCAAACACAGGTTCATGATACTTAAACGTTTTGTTCAGCGAGATAATCTCTACAAATTAACACTAATTTTATTAAGTTTGAACTTTAAATGCAAACCCTAGAAGTAAAAAGATAAAGTTAGGCTAGAAACAAACTACACCACGGTCACATGACTTCACGTCACCCCCACTGAGCTAAAGGAGCACTAGTGTTTGTAGTAATAATGTTTAGTAGTCCTATGTAGCCACTTGTTAGCAACCGCCTTTTTTAAGACTTGTAAAAGCTTCAAGTGGGATCATTTGCTGACGTATTTTCTTTAGTAGAGCAAAACATTGAAATCTCTTCAGTTTATGTGAACCACGGACCTTATTTTAGGCATCCAGACAGAAACCCATTGACTTTGAAACAAAGAAACAACTGCTGGATAAGGCTAATTCATCTTCAGGTTTAAGGACTCATTCCTATCGTAGTTCATAGTATTCTGTCGTGAATAGAGATGGACAATATCATTTATTGCATCTCATAACTTTACCACTTGTCTCCCTTCGGTGTTTTACCAGTTCTTCTGTATTCTTGGTTCACATTGTACATTGCCACTGTTCTTGCTCTTCCCATATCATAGATATTTCTACAATAAATGAACAGCACCATAGCCAACTTATAAATGTCATCGAGTATCTCTCTCTCTCTCTCTCTCTTTTTCCTCTCACTGTCTTGCTCTCTGTATTCAATGTTTAGGGGGTCTGTAAAAGGTATTTGCATTGAAAAACTTAATTGTTGAGTGGTGTCTTAAAGGTTCAGAACTTGAACAGAGCTTTCAGTTGTTTTCTATATAATGCATTGTCAGGTTTGTATCTGAAGTGTTGGTGATCAATACATTTGTTGTATTCTACTACCAGGAGTTGGTAGGACTGCTACACTTGTACAACTAAACTTGCTAAACTAGTTTTGTGTCGCTCCCTTTCACTCTTTCCCGTAGATTGACTTTCTCTGTCTTCCTCATACTTTCCGTCATTGAAGTGTTCCTGTCTTTTGTCTCATTCTCCTTATCTCTGCAGGCTTGAAGACGGGCTTGTTTAGTAGCTGGCGCAGACCCTCATGCTCAAAGCTCAACCGTTGTGAGGGGGGTGCCTGATGGATCATGGTGGTGAGTGTTTTTAAATGTCACTTAAAGCATAACACAAACATATTTAAGTACACCAATTGACATTTCACCTGATTCTTTATTTTATCTCCAGGTCAGCTTGAGAGGGAGGACAGAGCGATGTCACATGTTCAGGTGGGCGGGGCCAACCTCTGTGATAACCTTCCCAATCCTGACGCTCTCGCTGCCCAAACACGAAATCTCAACGAGACTAACGCGCTCGCACAGACTCAAAGCCTCGCTCCGCCACACAAGGAAGAGGGAACCTCTGTCAACAACAACGGGAAGGAGGAGGAGGAGGAGGAGGGGCACGGAAAGGAGGGATACACAGGAAGAGGCAGAGAGGAGGATGAAGAAGAAGAAGACACTGATGAGGTGATGAAGGGAGAAGAAGAGGAGGAAGAATCGGAGGAATCAAGCTGTCTAATTCGCTGCCAGTCTCCCGACACTCCAATGACTGATTCCTCCTATTCAGAGACAGGTCGGGAACATGCACACATGAAAGACATACACTTTCACACGCACAGCTGTCGATGGCCATTTGGGGGCAGCAGAAGACCACAACAAGCTAACAGATGCACAGAGCAGAGTTGCACAATCATTTTCAAGTATTGTCATTGGGAGCGACCCCTTTCATGTTACACGTAGACTCATTGTCGGTATAAAGAATAATCTAGTAGAGGACAGAAAACACACACCGTAACAGAAGTTAGGCCACATTTATGATAATAAACATCCATTCCAAAGCTACAGACAACAGCCAACACTATAGCCAATGTAAAAAAACATTTTAAACTTACAAATGTGATAGTGGTAGTCACACATTTGGATTTTTTTTTGAAAATATCTGAAGGTAACGTTCCAAAATCCGGTATTAAACGGGTCACTTTGCTAAATATGTAAAGATCTTAGTATTGATAAGCACCAATGTTACTGGTTATTATGTTATTAGTACTTTTTAATGTTTTGGTGTCATCTGCTCTGCCTTCTCTGTCGGGCTGAGCTCCTCCAAGTGCACACACACACACACACACGCACACACGCACACAAAAAGCGTGAGCTGGTCGAGTGAACCAGGTGACGTGAAGGATAGGCTTGTTACTGTACATGCAATAAATACTGACCGATGTTTACGTTCTTCATTTTAACATCGCCAGTCACTTACAAAGAGTATTCATTTTCTTGCACAACGAGTGTGAAACTTTGCTCAGTTGCGCTCTGTGGTTTCTAGAGCTCTATTCCATCAAAAGAAAGGTATTGGCTTAGCTTAATATTAGCTTAGCTTAGCTAACCACTCGAATCACTATACAAACAAGCACTAAAACACAAGATAAAAAAAATCAAAAGCACTCACTGCCAAGTTCGAACAAAAGATCAGCTTTTAAGTTGAGATGGCCTAATAAGATATGCAAACTTGTTCTTGGCATATAAAGTCATCCATACCGTAGCTTCGGTGACACTTAGCTTGTATACAGAACCAACACTAATCCTGTCACCTGGGGGTCTATAAGAGGAGATCGCACTATTGTGTTACCGAAGAGTGCCTTTAGCCAGTCAGCCTGGTCTGTCAGAGGTTCAACAGACATCAGACAACTAAACATTAAAAACAATATGTCCTGCTTTTTTGCAGTTTAATTTTATATGTATATACGTCACTACTACTTTAAGTCCTTTTCAAACTTTTAGATGGCATGTCCTGTTGTTGCTCTGATGGGGACGACCGATGAAAAATTACCGTTTGGCTGCTTTTCATACTATAATAATTAATTAAACTTAATCTTCTGAATGTTGTCTCAAATATAATCATCAGTATTGTATTGTAACAGTCCCTCACACACCTCTGTCCTCAGGAGTTTTTTCGACAGCTGTTTTGGATTCATGCTGTTTCAGCACGTTCACTGTGTCAGTTATAATTTCTCTCTTCTCTCCGTTTGGCGCTGTCTTTCTTTTCCTCTGTAGGCAGTCTGTTGGAGACTCCGTATCCTTTCAGCCCTGGGACCAGTCCAGAGCCCACATCCCCTGTCATTCCAGTGGCCGGTCCAGACACTGTATATCCCGCCAGTCAAGTGGAAGTGAGCCCGATTGATGTCAAAGTGGACTCTCTTAACACTGACTTAGTTGCCTCAACCACAGGGTCCGTTACACAGGGACCCACCTTCACCACAGGGCCTATAGATTCTACTACTGGGCCTACAGGTATCACAGAAGCCAAGATAGCAACAAATACTGACTTCACTGCAGGACATCTTACCTCATCCACAGAGCCTATCTTCAACTATGGGCCCACATGCGCAAGAGGGTTTACCTCAACAGCAGAGACATTTACAGTGCCTGCTTGCACCGCGGCGCTCAACACTTCCATTGCTTCCACTCCTATGAGTGCAACAGCAAACACCCCAGGGCCTACGACTACTGGTACAGAATCCACTACCACCACAGGACCTATAACCTCAAATTGGGAACACATTACCTCCACTCCAGTGCCCACTTGTTTTTCAGTCTCCACCTGCGCCGCAGGGCCTCTTCCAAGCCCCGCCCTGCTGGAGTCTCTGGAGGAGTTGGCACAAAGAGGAGATGACACTCACCTTCCACAGTACCTTCACCAGGTAACTCTTCTTGTCTTATTTCTGGCATAGTATGTCAGATACTACAAGCCGTGTATCACCACCAATCCTGGCAGTCACTCACCTTAACAATTACTTCAGTCTTTAATGGTTTCTTTTTGTATTTCTTTTTCTTTCTGTCATTTTAGTCTCTATTTTTTGCTCTCACACTAGTTATTAAATCACTGTTATCCACTCAACCCAATAATCGGAATGACACTTTGTACCCTAAGGCATGGGTGACTTCAGCGTCTATACACAAACACAGTCCTACATACATGAGCCACATCCACACTACATAAAAAACATACACTCTCAGTCTTCCCCTCTCACACAGACCTGCGTGACTGGACATGTATGTTATAGGGTGTGTGTGAATATTTCTGTCAGTTTGATTTACAAATGCTTCCACCAGGCACACCTGGCTATGCTTTCTTCCAAGCAAACGGGGTGTGTGTGTGTGTGTGTGTGTGTGTGTGTGTGTGTGTGTGTGTGTGTGTGTGTGTGTGTGTGTGTGTGTGTGTGTGTGTGTGTGTGTGTGTGTGTGTGTGTGTGTGTGTGTGTGTGTGTGTGTGTGTGTGTGTGTGTGTGTGTGTGTGTGTGTGTGTGTGTGTGTGTGTGTGTGTGTGTGTGTGTGTGTGTGTGTGTGTATGAGAGGCAATTTCTCCACATACACACACATGTGCTTCTGTCTTTTTTTTGTCTCCACAAAATTAAAATAAAATAAGTCCTTTTAGCTTTTTAAGGAAAATGTACTTTTCACTTCTTTATAGAAAGCGTACGTAGGTCGACAACAGGTCTAATCTTAACCAACCATCAAAAGCAATTGCAGTGGGAAGCTCTTATAGTGATCTCGTATGCCTGTATCAAATTAAGCACTATTATAACCATTTATTTTTCTTTATTTCGCTTGCAGATTATCCATCTAATTGGCATTTGTATATTTGTGATATGAATATAAACTAATGAAAAAGACAGCGTTGCTATTTACTGAATTTTTTTTCAATAAGTTTATTGATGGTTTCAAAATACAGTGCAGCTGTTCAAATTACTGTACTGTGTATAATTCAAATACAGTACTGTACATGAACTATAGCTTACTTTTGTTCAGATTATAATTTGTCCATAGCCTTAAGATGTATCATCTTGAAACATCAGTACTGTAAATAGGCTAGTAAGCCACAGCCTGGCAGCATTTGGTGCATTTCTACATTTTTAGAAGGCATTCAAATAGACCGTATGAAATCAATGTGGAGCTGGTAGCAGTGTTTGAAAACAAACGCTTTTGTGAGAGTAATCAAACTACAGTAGGCTCCTCACCAAGTCTCATTGTTGGGACTAATGAGGACACATTCTAAACTCTTTCCAGCTTTGTTTCTGAGCCGCGTCAGTAGAGTTACCTATAGAGGTCATTCAGTTGTCACCGCCCCTCTTCATTAGAAATGCAAGAGCCTTTTGTGCCCTCCTTTCCTACTCCTCTTCTCTCTCTCTCTCTCGCTCGCGCTCTCTCTTGCTCGTTCTCTCTCTCTCTCTCTCTCTCTCTCTCTCTCTCTCTCTCTCTCTCTCTCTTGCTCTCTCTTGCTCTCTCTCTCTCTCTCTCTTGCTCTCTCTCTCTTGCTCTCTCTCTCTCTCTCTCTCTCTCTCGCTCTCTCTTGCTCTCTCTCTCTCTCTCTCTCTCTCTCTCTCTCTCTCTCTCTCTCTCTCTCTCTCTCTCTCTCTCTCGCTCTCACACACACTTCTCTTGTTCTGAGATCAGCTGAGCAGCATGAAAGCGACACTTGCTGAGGAGAGGTAGAGTGTCAGTCTCTCGTTTTTTTGTATCTTGCTACGTGTCTTGCTTTTCACTCTCACTCTGTCTCTCCTAAATGCTAGGGACTTGCTTACCTATTTTGAGTTTCTAATATCAGATTATGTTTCTTTTCTGTCCTAGTTAATGATTACAGAAGTCATTGTGTCAGCAGCAGAACAGTTATTGCTCTGTATAGTGCGGTGTTTCTATGTTCTATATTGGTGTTTTTTCTACCTGTTGTCTTGTACTTTGGCAGGTCAGATTTTGGTTTTATCTTGTGTCACAGTCAAGAATCACTCTACCTGAGGAATAGTTTCAGTCTGGTTTGAAAACCTTGTTTTCCTGATAGCTTCTGTGACATAACTGATTTGATAAAAGCATGAAAAAAATCATTTTACAGCATGCACTTTATTAAAAGTTGTAATGTCTCTCTCTCTTCCTCTCTGCAGATTGCCGAGGCCTTTGTCCTTCACAAAGACTGTATCCTTAGTATTATGTTGGTGTGTGTATCTGTGTGTATTGGATTTGGTCACAAACTGTGTGCTAACCTCGCTGTTTTTAATTATGCATTTTTCTTTGACTACTTGTCTGTTTTTTCTCATCTGTGTTATTTCACACACTGAAGTAAGAGCCTGAGGATTTGGAGTGACTTGTCCCACTAAAGCTTCAGAGTTTACGGACAGTGTGGTAACAAAGAGAGCAATAGAATAGAATAGACCGAGGAGAATAGAGTGGAAAGAAGCTGAAAAAGAAGGGGATAAGAGAAAACACTGATCAGAGAGAGAGAGAGAGAATGAAGCATGGGAGAGACAGAATAGATAAGGAGAACATGAAGAGGGGTAATTACAGAAGGTGAAACGGAGAGAGGAAAAGCACCAGTAGCTGATCTGGCTCATGCAAAATGCTCACACGGTAGAGAGGCAGAGAGAAAGAAGACACACGTAGGTAGATACCCAGATTAAAAAGAAAGAAAACTACAGTATGTTGCCAAAACAATACACTTGTCAGATGGAGAAAGATTGCAGCATTTACAGGTCATTTCCAAGTTAACAGTAAAATAATGATTATCAGCTCTCATAAACAAAGCCTTTCCCTGGATTATACATCCGTTGTAGTGAAATGTAATGATGCCAATCAGCTGAACTTTCTTAATGTTTGCAAATCAAAAGGGTCTCTGTTCCTTTTTTTTAAGTGTTGATCGTCTCTGTATAGTGCGTGCACAACCTGAATCCTTTGCAGACGCACTCACAGAAAGAGACGCTCTCATACAAAATACACTTGCACACTTACAGTCAATAAAGATATAAGTATGAGACAAAGAGGAAGAATTACAAGAAAGCAAGCATGAAAAAGAATTTGAAGTTTTGACAGATTTAATCAGAGGAAAGAGAGATGGTGGGAGGGAAGAAATAAAAGAGTCAGAGAGAAGGGAGAGCTAGCTTAGCTATGTCATGCATGCATAGGGGGTTAGTTAGAGAGGGGGAGAGCATTTAGCCATGTCAAAGACGGATTGTGTTCTGGCTGCTCATATCCATAAACATGAGAGAGGCTGCATCCTGGAGTGCTTTTCCCTTTATCTCTGTCCCCCCCTCCTGCCTCCCTCTGTCTTTGTCCTTCTATTTTGTCAGTCTCACTTTCTTTTCTCCCTTTACCTCTGTCCGCTGTATGGATGTGTTTTTTTTTATTTTGTTTTTTTTAAAGCAAACCGTACCCTGTAGGGCTTTTTGTACTGTGTGTGTGTGTGTTTGTATTTATGTGATTCTTAACATTTGATGTTCAGACCAGCGGGCATTATGGTGCATCCAACTAGAGAGACTCTATCACCAGAGAGTATTGGACAACCTGAATGAACTACAAGAACAGTGGGGTAACATACCTGCACACCTGCATCAGATGCATGTATTCACAATCTGAGTGTATAGTTTTGTCTATGTAACAAAAATACTTATTGTTGTATTTGTAAGATAAATGCATAATGGTAAAATTGTGTATGTATATATATATTATTCACTGGGATTTGGACGTCTCTAAATATAGAAGCTACAGAAGAAGGTGTCTTACATTAAGGAATCAGTGATATTCACATGTAAAGAGTAAAATACTAGCTACTAAATAACAGCTGCACATGTTCCTGAATATCATCCTTGTCATTGTATTTGCCCACATGCACATCGAGCACAAAAACTACTCAACAATATACCTGCAGCCTCTGTGTCTCGTCCATTGGATCCCAATAATGTATATTTAATGTAGTTTCAGTGATCATATAATTTAGATTCCATGAGGAAACATTCAGGATTATTGACCTATATTGCATTTTTAATTGTATTGCTTACAGGGGAGCTTAGCTCTGAAAGGCTACCTCATAGTTGTAACGATGCTTTTAACTCTCTCTGTCTCTCCATGTCTCTCAGAGAGTCAGTGTAGAAGTTCTTTCTTCGACCTGGCAACCCAACATCTGGACACTCTAAAAAACATCTGCCGGACACACAGTCGGTCAGTCTGCGTGCGTGTGCGTGTGTGTATGTGTGTGTATGTGTGTGTATGTGCTCTTTCATGGCTCAAAATACCATGTGCATTTGCGCAGTAGTGCAAGGAAAATTTGAGCTGTGCATATAATTCTCAGCTCTACATGCATCGGTGCACATAACTGTTACGCATTGTCAGTAAGACTCATTCAATTGACACTTTTCACACACACTCCCGGCAGACGTTCATTTTTCTCGTGCAGTGAACATTTATAAGAGGTCTCTGACGGCGCACAGACGAGACAAGACAGAGCAGCACAGCACAGCGGCACCGGCACCGTAAAACACTGCGATCAAGTGAACCATCCATTACAAAAACCCGGCCAGCTGCTGGCTAGATTTTGATGCGCATCTATAGGTGCTGTTGCGATACGGGTACCTGGAGCATCCAAAAAGGATGTTGAAGGAAAACTCGTATTTCAGCAATCATTTCTCACATTTTATATACCAAATACAACTTGTGTGTGAGCATGCATGTGTTGTTGTGTGAGGAGTGTGTGACGTGTGTCTGTTGTGGAGTGTGCTCATGCAAGTGTAACAAATTAGTCGAGGGAAGCCCACCTTGACATTTTTCAATATTTAATTAGAAGTGTCAGATGGACAACACACTTTCTCAAACCATACACACCTGCTTCATTTTTATGTTCCCAGACAGCTGGAGTGTTTGTGTGTGTGTGTGTGTGTGTGTGTTTGTTTGCCTGACTGTCTATAAGCATGTATATCTATGTGTGTGGTGAGCACTGCAGTGATAGTTTAAACATATGGCCCACTGCTGCTGCTGCTGCACTTTCAGACATTTGAGCCATCACGCTGCTAAGGTTTCACTTCTCTTAACTCATGCACACACACACACAATCTCTCTCACACACACACACACACACACACACACACACACACACACACACACACACACACACACGTGTTGTAGTAGCCAGGGAAATGTGTTCGAGCTAATATTAGGTTGAAACGAGTAGAGCGGGGTCACCCATCTCGCACTTCTTCAAACCAAGAACAGACCTTCAATACGTTCACCATCTCACTCTCTCTCTCTCTCTCTCTCTCTCTTCTGTTCATAGACCAGGAGCCAGAGATGCTGTGGTAAGACATTCATCATTTTTGTGTGAATGTACATACATATAAGATGAAGGCAGGATGAATGTGTATTTGCAGTTCAAGTGACTCACTGAAGTCATGGTAAAATCTCTATTATGTGTCCAGGGTGTACACCTCTGTTAGTTTAGTGTGCGTGTACCCAATTGGATACAATTTTAAATAATGACTAAACTGTGTAGTGTATGTACATGTACTACATATATGTATTTGTGTGTGTGTGTGTGTGTGTGTGTGTGTGTGTGTGTGTGTGTGTGTATACAGTGTGCATCTCTGGAGCTTTTGAGGCCTACATTTGAAGAAGGTGGTGCAGTGCCTTTGTGTACTTCAGGTGAGTGAGTAGGTGGATTAATGTCAGACTAGGAAGTCCACTTCCTGGCTTTACTTAGCTTTCCTCCATATGGCTCTAAACATTGGGACGGCTGATGGACTTGTTATCAGATTAAGAAAACTTGTACCTGTTCACTGGTGGTGCTGCTCTCCATACTGACTCAAGGGTCTCGCTAAAATACAAATGTTTTGTCAACACAATAGCTTTGACACACTTCTGTATACTCTGATTATCACATAACATTTGACTTTAAGGGTGTAGACACTTCAGTGTTGCTCAGACTTACTGTACCTTGTTTACTTTGCTGGGTTCCACTATAGACATACAGTCTGCTTTGTGTGTGTGTGTTTGTTTGTGCCACATGTAGCATTTGTGGACTCCTTGCTGTAGTTTAATGTGTATTTTAAAAGTTTGTGATTCCACATGCAGACTAAGGGATCTTGGAAAAGATTATTTTGCACCGTTGGCTCTGAGCCGCCGGCTCGCCGTCACCATGTTGGGTCCGTTGACAGGCAGTCATCTCGGATCTTGCACCTTTTAAGAAAATCTAAGACTGATACATACACAAGTTTAAAGTAATGAATACATGGAAAATGAGATGCAAACAGCTCCCAATGCAATGTACACGTTGTGTGTAACTGCTGAAAAGATGTTTTTTAAGGTTTTATGTCGATCTGTTGAGCCCCTTGGGTTTGTATTTGAGAGCAGTTCTCCCTGCATATAGCAATGCAATCACTGTCAATGTAGACCATTCATTGATGATTCTAGTGACATCAACTAGGAGAGGAAGGCCCACATGGACTAATGGCTTCAAAAACAACACACTCTCCTTTTCTACTCTCTGTGTCTCTTTTTCATCCAGTCCATCAGGTTGACGAAGTGATGGAGCAGAGAGCTCAAGACCCCTCGTGTTATCAGAGCAGCCATCCAGTCGGACCTTCCATTGATTTGACTGATGGGCTTTATTCCCCTGAGATCTCAGAAAAGGACAGAAGGTCAGACCCACACAGGGAAGTAGAGGGGAGGGTCTGTTTCCTTGGAGATCAGCTGACTGACAAGCACGGCAGCAACAGAGAGGGAGGAGAGGCAGAAGGAGGGGTAGAATACGCCACTTCAGTCATAGGAAATGGAGGACACCCCTCTACCGCTGGAGAAATAGATCAGTCCAAGCCCGCAGAGCAGCAGGGAGGAGATTTAGGTCCCACACAGGAAAAGGAGGCAAAAAGGGACGAAGAAGAGAGGGAGGTGGAGGAGGCAGCCGAGGCTTTGGAGATGAAAGATGAGGAAGAAGAGGAGGAGGAGGAGGAGGAGAGGCAGAAGGAAAAAGACTCTGCTTTGTGTCAGAAAGCTCTCCCAGTGGAGACTCTGACCAGTGGGGCAGATGTGGAGCAACAACAGCTGCACCAGGATGCCCTAGCTGAGGAGAAGCTACATGAGGAGAACCAGGTACATATCAGGATTTAGAAAGAAATGCAATACATGTTTTAAAGTCTGTTATTTATGTTGACTGTGAGTTCATAGTTTGTTTGTTTAGTTTGTTTGTTTAGTTTGTTTGTTTTTCCTGAAATGACTTGCCAGTTAAACTGTGTCAGGACCAGTATCCTGAATCACATTTGTTTTCTTCTGTTCATTAGGTTAGCATTGCTTCAGGCTTTTGAAACCATGATGGTGATTACAGCTCATGCTAACTACTTAGTTCCTCTATATGTTTGAAACCATTGTTGCTATTGCCAATAAATACAATGTATCACTTCCTTAAAAACAACAACCGTCCCTTCATTTAACAGCTTTCACTAACATACATAGCTTTTAATGGCTTCAATCCGAATTGTGTTATCAAAATAGAGAGCGACAAATTGTATTACTGTCTCCATTGCTCTATATTGTAATGCAATTTATAACTACACTTCGTTATCACTGCAGGAGAGCGCTAAAACCTGCCTGCACCAGGAGGCCCGCCTTCCTCAGGAGGCTCACATGAAGCAGCAGGAGCAGAGTGAGGAGGTGAAAGAGGAGGAAGAGTATGAGGAGGAGGAGGAGGAGGAGGAGGAGGAGGAGGAATACGACGATGAAGTAGAGCAAGTTGACATCGTCAAAGAAGCTTCCTCACTGGACGACATGGCTAAACTCATCACTGTAGAGCAGGTGTGTACACTATCATTCTTTGCTGTGGATGAGTAAGGGAGAGTGACCTCATCAGACTTCTCCTTTGTTTAGCAAGTTATGTTACATTGATTTAATGTGTTGGGTATTTATGGCAGTCCTAATGGTATTACGTAGCCATTACCGGGATACCTCAGACTACGGATTGGTTTTATAGATATGCAGACATTTAAACCTTCTATACCGATAAAATTAGACATTTTCCAGAGAACTGGAAATGTCACGCAGTGTGTCATGCACCTGCAATTTCAGCATCAAGCAGGATCACTGTGTTATTAATCCAATATAATAAATTCAGAATGGATGGATACTCGGGTTGCGTGATGTCTCCTGAATTGGCAGATGACCATGACCACAATTAAACGTCTCGATGGACGATGATGTTGTTTGTTTGTGTTTTGGGATGGCTTGTGATTATGAAATGGGGCTGGCTGGGGTTTGTATTACTTCGAAAACTTTTTCTTTTCCTTTCATTTCGTTTGAACTTAATTTTGGGAATAAGTAAGAGCCAGAGTGGCACACGGTCAAGTAGTCGATGACTGTCGGCCTTTGGACACCGGCCATCCCTAACGGGTACCTCAATCAGGTCTAATATCCGTGTGCAGTGTGCTTCTATTTTACAGTAATTCAACATTGTTTGTGTCATTGGTTGGCTTTTGCTCAAGTGCTGGTTACTGACTCTTTTTCATAGTTAAATCTCTGTGAAAGACAGGAAGAGGGAGAGACATCAATGAAAGAGAGGTAGCTGCATAGAGATGTTTAGTACATGGAGCAGTGACGGAGAGAACTGAGGCACAATGGTAACCAGAGGAGTGGCCTGCTTTCATCAAAGACAGGATGCAGAGCAGCCAGGGAGATGTTTTTTAAGCAGTGGTACCTCTAGCTTTTGGACGTAGCAGGACGTTTTGGGTTGGGATGGGTCTGCTGAATGTGCAGAACTGGAAAACTAACTATAAACTAGGTGCTTATTGTGTCTGCATGCCTTTTTTACTACAGACTTAATAAGCTTTTACAAATATTGCACTCATAGCACGAAGACATTCTCACATCTGCTTCCAATTTAAAGGTTCATAAACTAAGTTTAGTCCCCAATATGGAAGTTAGTACTAATCTGTGATCAGTCATTCAGTTGTAACATTTGTTATTCAGCTCTGCACACGTTTTCAGATGATAGGGTTTCTGTGTCAGGCAGCAGGTGGGTGACTACGTTATGACGACATGTTGTAATGTTAAGCTGAAGTATTGCAGAATAAGACAAGTTCTCTGCCTGGCCTTGGTAGGTTACTACCAAGTACCACTTTGTGCAAAGTTCATTTGCAATCGTTTGTATATTTTTAGCTCTTTTGTGTTGAGTGTCTAATGTGCAACCTTTCTCATCCAGAAGCCGAGCCTGATACCGTATGACTATCTACTGACTGTATATCTACTGACTGTATATCTACTGACTGTATATCTACTGACTGTATATCTACTGACTGTATATCTACTACTGACTGTATATCTACTGACTGTATATCTACTGACTGTATATCTACTACTGACTGTATATCTACTGACTGTATGTCTACTGACTGTATATCTACTGACTGTATGTCTACTGACTGTATATCTACTGACTGTATATCTACTGACTGTATATCTACTGACTGTATGTCTACTGACTGTATATCTTCTGACTGTATATCTACTGACTGTATATCTACTGACTGTATATCTACTGACTGTATGTCTACTGACTGTATGTCTACTGACTGTATATCTACTGACTGTATATCTACTGACTGTATATCTACTGACTGTATGTCTACTGACTGTATATCTACTGACTGTATGTCTACTGACTGTATATCTACTGACTGTATATCTACTGACTGTATATCTACTGACGGTGAATCTGTTGGAGGGAGTGTTGATAGTGAGATTTGAATACTGCTGATTGCGAGACATACTGACACCTGGTGGACATGGCTGGTGAAGTGCACCCTTTGTAAAACACATGCACTACGCTGCTATTGTTTGTGTATGAAGATGAAAAGACGGATCAAACTGTATTTTTGAATAAATTAGAGGGAAGAAGAAATTCTGTTCTGTGGATGTATGTGTCTATGCATTCTAACATCTCATTGTTTGTTTGTTGTTGTTGTTGTTTTTGCTTGTCAGATATCCCCTGCTTCTGGCCTCGTCTCCATATTGAAGAAGCGGCGCGTTTGTGTGGACAACATGAGTGTGTCTGCCAGCTCAGAGACCGGACCTGACGAAATCCCTGCCAAAAGACGTGTCCGCTTCAAAGTCCCTGATGATGGCTATGAGCAGGGTGTGTTTGTGTGTTTATTGCCTACGAGTCAGAGATTCGTATCTCTCCATAAACATGGAACATGAACTAATGTATGCCTGTAATGCCTCTCTTTCTCTGTAGATGTCGGCGGTGGAGACTCCTGCCTGCTTCTCTTCCTGCTTTGTCTGGTTACTGTAGTGATCAGTGTCGGTGGCACCTCTCTGTACTGTGCTCTGGGAGATGCCCACTCCTCAGTCTGTCAGGACTTCTCCAGAAATGCAGACTTCTACGTCGGCCAGATACAGAGCAGGATAGCTCAAATCCAACATTGGTTTGCTCCCGGCTCATAGCGGCAATGCAGTTTGTCAACATTGTGGAGCCACTGGCCTTACTGTTTATCACTGTAGGCTCCGGCAGTCCCTGCTACTTCCTGGGACAATGTTCCATGAGGTAATGGTGCCGAGCAGCTACTTACAGTCCCTGCCGCTATGTGGAGCAAGTGGCTATTATGCTGCCTAATTGGCTAAACAGTTTTATCAGATGCGGTTGGCATTTGTAAGCCTGCTCTACTGCATTTTTAACGCTCTTTGAATCCAATCCCAGGGTTCATTGAGCCTAAAAGTCATAGTTCAGACGTCCTTTACAACACTAGTTTGAAAGGGAAAGTAGAACAGAGAGAGAAAGAGCATGAATGGAGACTGTATAACAGCAGAGGAAGAAGTGACCCACACTTCGCTCTACCCTCTCCAGATTAAATAGGTTATAAATTCTCAATGTGACACTCGAGTGTCCTATTGAACTAGCTGAGCGCTGTCTCCGCACACATGTTCACCGTCAGCCGGTGAAGTTTCTAACGTCACTGGCAGATAAATCCCCCCATGACTGGATACAAGCTCTCACTGACTTTTCTGAGACTCGACTCCCTAATTTAAGAACAAAATAATAACAGCTGCAACCCACGGAGATGTAAAAAAAAAAAAAAAAGTAAGTATAATGTATAGTTTGTTAACTGGGAGGGGGCACAGAGATGCTCTCTACACACACACTGCACACATGGGAAGTGGCTCAATGGGGATTTTACAAACTGCTGCAACCACTAGTGTTGCTTTTATTGTTGACTTTTTTAAATCACAAATGAAATTTTACAATGAACATACCATTCTGTGGTTTTCTACTTGGAATGAACTCATTATGTCTTAATCAACCTTTGAATGAATGTTTGTAGTATAATGTTAAACTTTGCTTTGTGTCACTTGTGGGGCATTTATGTATTTGACATGAGTGTCCTGTCGCTGCCCTTTTCTGTACAACCTTTTTGCAGTGAGCTGACATGGCTGCCACTGGAGACTTAAAAGTCCAAACTACCCCTTTATGGTGTTCAATGAGGTAGACGTAGCTTTGTGTAGCATATGCAAAATGTACAGGAACACAGTAACACCTCTGTAGATATTATCAGAAGAATGTTTAACATGTTGCACATAAGACTGGTACGATTTTTTTTAAAGATATTGCAATATTTCTACAGGAGTTGTTGGGTTGGTCCTGGACTAAACGTAGACTTTACGTGATTAGATTAAAAACAAAATCTATTCATATCCACAAACCGTTTTCAGGTTCAGCGTGAAAAGTTCATGCCAATGAACGAACATCAGTTATGCACAGATAACTTGTAACAGAAAATACTCAACTCTTAAGCGGGTCTGGCTAAGTATGGAATATTTCTGTGAAAAAAGATACATGAGAATTGTACAATTAGTTTAGGAACCAGTAATTATTCAGTGTACTCTATATCAGTACGGGCCTTGATGTCGATGGGATCATTTGAAGCTCTGTCTGCCTGTGTGTTTGCTGTTCTTAGGGATTATGGGCGTCACCCTCAGTGTGTGTGATAGTCGGTGTTTACCCTTTTTGTTTTTTCCAAGAAAATTCTTTGCAACTCAGAATGATTTTTGCCACCACCTGGTCTCCTTAAAGACTCATTTGCCATTTCTGTTTAAACGTGTCTAATGTGTTGCGTCTGCTGAGTCCTGGTTTGATGGAGAAAGAAGTACTTTTTGTGGGTGAAGAACTGATTTCCTAATGAGACGGAGAAAAGACTGTTCTGGAAAGATGGAAAGAGGCTAACACTTTGTCCATGAAACCAATACTTTATTCTCACACCAATGCTTTAACTCTTATTTCTACCCATTTGAAAGCAAACTATTTGGCTCGTTTTACTGCTTGATCTCACTTTTTTGCCTCGTCAGGCATCCATACTTTTTATGTGTCATTTCAACATGTTGCAATGTTTGTTGTCCTGTTGATTATCTTTCCTTTGGATGCCATGAAACCACATATCTCACAAAGGTCTTAATTGTCAGGATGTAAAGACAAAAAACTAATTTAAAGAGGAGAGATTCAAGTGTCTTAATTATGCATTTATAATAGTTTAAGATGAAACCATGTTGTCTTTCTCTCATGGTGTGTCACTTACAAAAACCTGAACATTTGTTTGAGATATGAGGTCTCCCGGGACGTAATGTGTAGTAGATTGATTCTTGTTTTTATTTGCACATGTCGTCTGGCTGGTTCAGATGACCGTCACTCAGAAAACCTCATATTTAATCTTCTAGATGATTTTAGTTATTTATAATATGAGGGATGTCTAGTGCAGGTGGTTAAGAACAAAAAGATGCATTTGTTTTCTGTGCTTGATTATTGTCATTACACATCAGATAGCTTTTTCATCTTGTTTCATCATTGTTTTGACAGAGAATTTAATTTCCTTTTATATAACCTAACTCTTCTGAATAACATCTGGGTTGTTTATTTTTCATAAATTTTTAGTAATCAATAATCAGTTAAAATATTTATGATTCTAACAAATGTAAGCGTTGGATATATTTTCATTTGTTTGCCCAATTGTTTTTTAAAGAACATTCAGAAATGAATGAATGAAAAGTCATGTTTTGTGTGTATGAATCAGTACTATGTACCACTACTATTATCCTGAAGAAAGGTGTTTTATGAATAGTTTGATGAACTCTTTCTCTTTGTTCTTAAAGATTGTAATAAGGAGATGAGTTTTGTTTATTTTCTTCCCTGTTATGTCTCCCGTTAAAGCCATTGAAAAAAAGTTGTTTGTGAGTCTCCAATCTGTCTGTTCTGCAACAATACTGGTATATATAGACATAGTAGACTAATGCATTTCAAAACACTTTGACTCTGGAATTTTGGAGGATCACATACTGTCTCAGTTCAACAACATCTGCAGAGGATCTTTTTTTTTTGGCTGTGCTCTCAACTAACTTGTCTACCTATCAAATATGTCATTCCACGCTTATTTGGATGAGACGCCTGCTGCCTGCCGTGCTATAGGTATGTCTACAGACAGTATGCCTAAGGTGGTTGTGGATGCTCCTCAGCAAAAGAGGTGCCGAAGGGGAGGCCTTACTTCTGAGAGGTCCGGGGCGTTGGAGATAGTAACCGAGGGAGACAATGGGTATGTTTACACAGTGGGATATGAGGATGGGAATGTGACATTTGGGGCCCATATCGGTGCAGGAGCAAGTGTGGAAGCTGAGGTGGGGTGTGTATCGGATTGGTGTGTGAATGGGTGCATGTCTGCAAAAGACTGGAAACATTTTCGTTCTGAGGTCTGTGTGAGCAATAACAGTTGGATATTCCAGAGGGGATTTACGCCAGTGGCGGGCCGTCGGGCCTGCAAAGCCTTCTCTGCTGGCCTAAACAGAATCACAAAGTTATAGCTATTTTATAATTTAATATTTTTTCTTAAATACACTACATGTATTATAATTTATAAAAATATTTTTCCCATTATCTTATTTTCTCATTGCACAGCTACTGTCTTCCTCAGTTGCTCTGCTTCCAGTGCAGCTTGTTTTAAGTAGAGTTTTTATCCAATCAGATTTCACATCTGTGTATCTAGGTAGAAGAGAGGCCCCAGGCCTGCAGACTCGCAAGTGAATCCCTGTGCAGTTTAAGTGAATGGGGACAATGTTGTTGATTGCCATAGTGTTCAACCAATCAGATCTTTAGTTTGACATGTTGGGCGTATTCTTTGGCGTGCCAGAGCCTGCTAGCTGGCCTATAAGCACGTAATTGGTCGGTGGGCTAGCCTGACATGTTGGGCGGTGACAATCCAAATATCTGCTGCCTCTGTCGAGCGGACATTTTCAGCCCTCAAATGTATGGAAGCCCAAAAAAAAAAATATATCACAAAAAAAAAAAAAAAAAAAAAAAAATAGTAACTTAAAAAAAATAAATAAAATGTAATTCACCAAAAAAAAAAAGAAAAAAAAAAATAAGATCCCCAAAAAAAAATAGTAACTTAAAAAAATAAATGTAATTCACAAAAAAAATAAAAAATCCACCCACAAAATAAATAATAATAATTCTAATTATTTTTTTTTATTTTACTTTTTTTCCACCAGCAAAAAAAAAAAAAAAACTTTTGGTGCATCCATCTGTAACCATAACACTGACCAGATTTTTCCAGTTGCTATAGAAAGTCGAAATTATGAGATACTTTCACACAACAGTCATAGAAGCAGCTATGACATATGAATGGATTGTGAGTACATTGAAGACTTCTTTAAAACGTGGCTTTACATCACATGAAATACAGATGATGTTTCACATGGATTGTACTGAGCAAACGCACCCTTGAATAGAATGTTAAGCAAGAAGCAGCTCTGGAGTATAAAGAATGAAACCAATGTGGCTGAGGTGGCCACCAATAAACAGCAACTGGAAACATCTTTTTTTTTTTTCTTTTTTGCTGACAGAGAAAAAGTATTTTGTGAATTCATTTTTATTTTATTTTTTTGGTGATCTTATTTATTTATTTTTTTGCTGGTGTGAATGGGCTTCCATAGTTTATTGGTCGCCACCTCAGCCACATTGGTTTCATTCTTTATACTCCAGAGCTTCAAGGGTGCGTTTGCTCAGTACAATCCATGTGAAACATCATCTGTATTTCATGTGTACAAGTAAAAGTCCTAAAAGCATTACTTATATAGAAGTATATAAGTGGTATCAGCAAAAGTATCAAAATGACAAAGGCGCGCAAGTATATGTGACGCCATGACGCACCGTGTGCGTCTATTACGTTACGGATGTAAACACTGCTCGGTTCACGTGGAGGGAAAACCGGGAAGCCCGACCATGCCACCGAAGCTAGAGCGTTTCGTTAGTCCGGGAAAAGGTAACGGTCTGCGGGCGACCGTCCGGATCAAGAGAGGAGAGCTGGTATACTCCGCCGAGCCGCTGGCGTGCTGCGTGTCCAACAAACGGTCCAGAGATGTCTGCCACCACTGCTTCTCACGGTGAGACAGGCGGTCCTCGGACACACGAGCGTTCTGTTTTTAAAAAGTAAAGCGTGGTAGTTTCATATTCTGCGTGGGCTGCAGTTAGGGGAGCGTGTCTGAAGGCAGCGTGGTGAATCAGGACGTGTTTGTGGCTCATGTCTGAGTGACGTTAGATAAAGTCGTTTGATATTTTCGCTCTCCTTCTCTGACAGTTTATATGTGCACCACACTCTGGTATATTATACAGTCTGTACGGGAAGAGCAGCGGAGGCGTTCATGGAGATACGTGTTTGAATCTGTAGCTATTGACCCACATCGTTTATACATTGACCCACATCGTTTATACATTGACCCACATCGTTTATACATTGGCACACATCGTTTATACATTGGCACACATCGTTTATACATTGGCACACATCGTTTATACATTGGTAGATCTACGTTCCTAAACTGGTCACTAGATGGCACAATTGCTGCTCTTTCATGGTTTCAGAGGCGGCAGGAAGGCAAAAGAGAGAGCTGACACACTATTGCAATTATATGAATCTAACAGTAAAACGTAAATATGATGATTGCAGATGACAACCTGCAGTCGTGAACTGTTTCTTCTGCACACACATTGGTGGGCAGGCTTATCGTGGTAACAAGTAGCTCTGGTGAAACTGAATATTATCAATATTAATGTGGAGATGCGTTGGGGAAAGAAAATGCTTCTCAATTTAGGTGATTGTATGTAGAAGGGCTGGGTGCAAGGCCAAAACTACCAAGTTCACTGCGTGGCTGCTGTAGTTTAGCAATATCATTAATTCTTACGTTGTTTTAGATTATGTTATCTATTGAAACCAACTGATACAGGTCTTCAGTTGGGTGCTGCTTTATTATGTTTGATGTTTTGTCTTAAAGACAAAATCTGGTTTCAAGAACTTTAATATTTCTGATAACATAGGTTGATAGTGGTTGATAGTGGCCCTGGTGCCCTGTAGCAGGTCATGTGACCATGACTGGGTGCCATGTACTGTGTGAGGAGATTTTATAATACTATTTCTACCATGATACTGTGTTATCACTTGAACATATCTGGTTGTATTAGGCTAAGCCGTTGTGGGCTTAATACAATTTTGCAAATCAATGTCCAGGACTTAAATCTGGAAATATTGGATTTTTATATGAAGTATCATATATTTCTTTGACACATCATCATTGTGATGAAGAAACTTTATTTGTCAGGTATTTATTTAGTTGGATTACCCAGATGTTCTTGTGTGGTTATTTTTATTGATAAACATTATGCTAATTGGTTTTCATAAAAGTTTACAACATCACTATTTAGATTTAATATCAAATGAAATAGAAAATGATCTATTCGTTCTCAGTATAGACTCTCTGAATGTAGCACAGATGTCCAGTGTAGCCGTTTTCTGCCTGATGTGAAGATTCGTCCTCTGTTGCGTCTCATTTGCTTGAGATCTTTGTCCATCTGGATGCTTCATAGCAGCACTGCTGCTTTCTCTACTGTAGACAAACCAACTTCATCAAGCTAAATAGATGTATGTGAAGTTAATGAGACTGGTAATCAGAGTTGTACAGAGTATACAGCTGATTCCTGGTGCAGAAACTGCAAGGTGAATGAAGGGTAAGTTACTGTGGGTTACACACAGTATATAAGAGCCTTTGTGGCAAATGGAAGATGATTAATGAGAGCAGTTAATGCAGATAACCTCTGGGAGAATTTAAAGATGAAGCGCATGTCCAATTTAGATTTCCACATGAAGGTAAAGTGTATTCGAGAGCAACTGTTTGCAGTGTGGCGGGCCTTGTGTGAGCATTAGAGATCATTGTGGTTGAGCTCAAAAGTTAAGCTGTATCAGTACAATCTCTGATGGTGTGTGTACTGTCACATATCAGATAGTCTCAGTATGTTTTCAGGTGTTTTTCTGATCTTTACGTTGAGACATGACAGAAACAAGAACATTTAAGATGATGGATGTTTGATGAGCGTGAAGGTGAGGATGCTGAAAAATGGACTTACAGTCAGAAAGCAGCAAGACAGATATACTTCAATAAGGAGAGATAATAGAGAGTGTGTGTGTGTGTGTGTGTGTGTGTGTGTGTATATACTTGAACTGTACATGTGACGTCTCACACACATATGTATAGTTGTGTGTTTCAGAGCTAGAAAGTCATTTATTGAGTAAATATACTGAACATTTCCTGGTTGCAGCTTCTCAATCACAAGTATTCCATTGTTTTAGATATTTTATAACTGGGTTTAAGGTAATATATGATTTGGGCCTAAATTAGTTTTGTTTTTTAAATGGACTCAACAATTCGGCACTTGATCATTTAAATAGAAGAAATTAAAATGATCGATAGTTTCCCTTCTGGGCTGAATCTTGGCTGTAGGACTCGATAGCAAATATGCGTTGGCTTCGTGTATGTTGCCTGAGGACGGCTCATATTGATTCTTTACTGCATGTGTTCTGTTGGGCGTTAGTGCATATACATTATGTCGGAGCGGATTGTGTTCTGGGTAAATAGAAAAACAAGCGCACATCGACACACTTCTCTCATTATTTGGCACACTGCACACAGTATAATGTCCTGACGCTCCGTCCGAGCTGCACGAGGACAGATCCCCCTCACTGGGTTTCTATTACATCACTGTGTCACTGGGCAAAAAACATGTTTCAGCTACCAAAGTACAGTTTGTATTTACATGTAGCTCTGAACAACATCAACTTCATCCTCTGGTTACAAAGTTATTCATTATTTATCCTCAACTGTCCACTGAGAAAGATGCTTCCGCCTCAGCCGCTGTGTGGACAGTAGTAGAAGACTTGTGAATGCGTTTGCTCTCTCAATCACGGACACGTAAGCTGAGTCCTTTTTACTGGCTGAAGAACAGCTAACAAATGCCCTGCAGGGATGTAAATGTGGATAATTGCTGCTATATGAAGTAACAGCAAGGCAGTATTGTTTATTCTGTGTACTTTGAGTTTATTCCTCCAGCTGCTCCCTTTACAGATCATTTAAAACTAGAGTGTGAGGCAACATGAACATGTATCAGTCAGCAGACTTGGGTTTGCATCTATCATTTTTTTATGACATTACCGATCTGTGTGTCTCAAGTCTTCAATGTTAATTGTATGAGAGCAAAGATTGTTCAAACACTCCTAGTATTGGCTATTCTGTTTAGACTGAAGTTCTCACTATTACTATGATGCATAGTCGTAATAATGCTCTTTGTTATGGTGATGTGGTTTGTAAAAGTAGCTCCCACATTATTAACATGCACATGCCTTTTGTTCACTGATAAAAACACAAGCTGTGGTTTGATTGTTGAGTTGCCTCAGTCGATCCGGTTATAACGT
Organism: Leptoclinus maculatus; assembly: GCA_032191485.1. Taxonomy (NCBI): domain Eukaryota; kingdom Metazoa; phylum Chordata; class Actinopteri; order Perciformes; family Stichaeidae; genus Leptoclinus; species Leptoclinus maculatus. The sequence continues at coordinate 29,951,380 of JAVDOI010000001.1, read as the reverse complement.
TAAAATGTCCAGCCAATCTAACGTCAAGACTCTAGGGAGGGCAATGCTGGTCTGTTGGTCCAGACTGAAATACCTCACACACACACACACACACACACACACACACACACACACACACACACACACACACACACACACACACACACACACACACACACACACACACACACACACACACACACACACGCACACTGTTTTATGACTGCTGGCTACAAGCCATAACATCATAACTTGACATTTATTCAATATCTCAAAGAACATATTCACCCTCTCACACAGGAGGATCAAGTTATAACAACAGGAATCAATACTAAATTAAAGTGTTTGAGCCTCCACTGAATACCATTATTTTTCTTTGTGCTTGGGGTAAACAGAGGGAAGTGTGGAACGAGACGGAGGCCATGTTGTGCAGAGTATGATCATGTTTTTGGGGTATTGAACATGTGTCATGGCTACATCTGCTTGCCTTGTGGCCGACACTAATCAACCTCAGTGTCAGAATGTCTTTTGCACATCTTTTATTGATTTGATATCAGTGAGAGATCTGTGAGTTGTATTGGTGTCACAAAAACAGTTGTAGAACATTGGATTAGGTACACACACATACACACACGCACGCACACACACAAGCAGCCCAAGGCAGATATTGGTCTTAGAGATGTTAAGTGTATTTTCCTGTTTTCACTAAAACACAATTAGTCTCACAGTGACTGAGGGATGAAGAATGTGTGCGGATCTGTGAGCAGGTGGTGGGGGGGGGGGGGGATCAAAGCTGAAGTTAATTACAGGCCTTGAAGGCTGTATGTAAGTAATGACTGATAAACGCTGAGGGAGTATGCACACACACACACCTCAGCAGGATTCAAATCGCCAGAGGTCAACAAACAAACAACTATTAGAGGTTCTCAGACTCAGAGAGCGAGGGGGGGGGGAGATAATAGACGAACAAAGAGAAAAAAAAATTAGAATTTTTTTTTTTTTTATCGGGGACAATCCTTAACATTTCAAAAGGCACAAATACAAAGTCAAGATGTTTTTGAAATCCTTCTGCATTGCCAGCTAATTAATTTGAAACGTGGTGTAACAATCTCTTTGTCGTCAGTGTGTTAATTGTGTTTCTGATGATCTCACATGCCAGTTGTGTTTTATGTTTCTGTTGTGAATTGTTTTGTGGTCAGTAAGGCGTCGGCTCATGACGTTCCTATGAAAACATAACGAGGTGACTTCATTAATGGCCCAAACATGTTGTAAACTAAACACCAAAGCATCTGGAGGGGAAAAGGAAAAACTGCATGTCCACTGTCAGCTGTGAACCAGATGAAGGTGGTTGGAGGATTGTATTCAAGCCCCGATTCCATCATCATCTATTACTTCCTGTTCATGACTGGTAAGTTGCATCGCTGCAACACAATAAAGCAGAAAACACTGAGCCATGTGAGGCATGTTTGTTTTTTACAATTCATATGAAAGCCATTTAAGTGATTGACTGTTTCAGCTAGAAAATGTCTGCATATGAACTGAGAGACTGAATCCCAGTCACGGTGACAATTAAATATGTGCATCGAAACTGAGAGGAAGAAGTTCCAGAGATAGATGGAGGTAGAAGAGAGACGACACACAGTCTCTGTTGGACAGATATCACACACACACACACACACACACAGTCTTTGATGGGTTTTGCTCTGGTTTTGACAGACCAAAGAAGAACTTAGATGTGTTACTCTCAGCTGTCAGGTTGTGTGTGTGTGTATTGGTGTGTTAGGCGAGGGGAGCAGGGCGACATTATTTCTGTCAGATGAAGTCTTTTTATTTGACACCAATCTCTCACTCACCGTCTCTTTGGACCACAAAGAAACACACACACACTGCCGAACAGTGCCGACAACAAAAACAAAACATCTAGAAGTTTTGTCTTATTTAGTGGGAGAAACTTTTGATTGAAAGTTGGATAAACCAACTTCCAAAGGGTCTTCATTCTTCAAAAGAACATAATAATTGACAGGCGGTTGACTCGAGAGTTTTGTTCTAATTTCAGCTGGATGTAAATGCCTGTTGTCATATAAAAACATCAGATTCTAAGCAGTCAGAGGAATAAAAAGAGTGTGTCCTGGTAATAGACTGTGTATAAAAAGATGAACGACACGTCTCCACTTCCTCCCACTCTACGAAATTCTGCTAAGTAGCTGCGGTATCGAGGTCCCGCCCACACACCCGCCTGAGCTAATCGCAGGCCGAGCGCGGTTACAGCTTGTTGGCGTGAGACACCTGGCTGCTCTGTCTGTCATGTAGTCCTTCTTTGTATACATTCTATGGTCCTGGTCATAAAGTCCCAGCTCACCACGGAGCACCTTTGCCGCTGCAGGCTGTCCGACGAAGAGTCGGTCACATTGGATAGCACCAGAGGAGGTGCTACCAGCAGCTGGTCCAAAAGTAGTTTAGCCAATTTCACCAGCACAAGTTTATATCGTGCCATGCTGTTATCCTGCGTTGCTCTGTGTACAATGATGCAGCTCAGGAAAATGTGCAGGGATTCAACTGACTCAATGCGAGTCGTCTCCGGGGCTTCCTGACGGATTTGAATCATCAACGTTTATCATTAATGACGGCCGTAATGTTTATGAAGCAGATTCATAAAACACAGGGATCCTATTCTTTTCTTGATTTGAAACATCTTCTCGTTTGCTCATCTTTTCACTGATTTTGCATTTAATATTTGCTTCACGTTTTGTCTGAACGCACCTTTAGACAGCTCTGTACGTCACACACTTGGGTGAATATTTTCTATTCCTTGTTTCACGCTCACACTGCATTATGTTCTTGTCTCAGTTCATTGTCTGTCTTCATTCTATCTTCTGGCACAAACTGTCTCTTTGTCAAACATCCACCTTACTCTCACGCCCACGTTTTCATACATTTTATCTCTTGCTTATGCATACACCCCCCCACACACACACACACACACACACACACACAGTAACTGATAGGAGTGTATGGATGCAGTGGTATGTGAAGCATACAGATTACTACTTTAGATGCAGTTAGACGAGCCGACAGAAAGAGGAGCTCGAGCAGATGAGAGGAGAGAAAAGGTTCAAAAGGCGAGTCAGCACTCCTCTTCCTCCTCTTTCCCCCTGTATGCTCCCCTCGATTTATCCTCCCATCTGCTACTTCCGACAGCTATATCTTCCTCTCCTCTTTCCCCAGTTTTTCTTCCCACCTGCTTTACTTCTCCCCACATTCACCTCTTTTTTTCCCTCACCCTTCTCTTCCACCATCTTCTCATCCCTCAGATCTCAGATAGGGGGAGAGAGCCTCTGCCTCATTCCTGATGTAGATTATTTTGCTTGCATCTGCTTCTCTCTCCTCCTCCTCCTCCCCCCCCCCCCCCATGTTCTCCATCTCCCTCTAGTTTTCCCAGCCTCCTGCAGTTAGATTCCCAGGTGTCTCAAAACATCTTGGTGTTGGCAAAACACACACACACACACACACACACACACACACACACACACACACACACACACACACACACACACACACACAGCTGTATAATTTGCGAACCAAGTGATTTGCTGTAAACTGGGAACACGCCTCCCCATGTGTGTAAATGTTTAGTATTCATCAAGTAAATCACCTGCTTGTTTGGTCTTAACTGTACTTGTGAGGACCACATGTCTTAACAGAGTTTTTTACGTTGGCCCTAACGAGGATGGACATGTATTTGTTCTGGGGTGGTTCAGTTTAGTGCAAATGGGAGTTGTAGTGTTTTTCCAGGAGGTGCAGAACCGTGTGTGTTAGTTTCCAGTATAAATTTGAATAAAATGAAAGGGCTCCCTCTGGATTCACATTATTCCACTGATCTTATACACAGACTTCTGATACTTGTAAATTCTTATGTCTCAAACGCAAAAAAGCTAAAAAGAAAACATAATTTAAGCCCTACGTGGACAGGATTAGTTTTCTGAATGACGTCTGAGATAAAAGTATGAACATGATTTCTGTCTTTCACTTACTCATTTTGAAAAGGTTTGAATTGCTGTTGTCCATGACCAATCTGGAGGTTTTCCCCTTCGGTTAAATATTGATAAGCGCCTGTATTTCTGAGTTTAGTGTTTTTGTGGCTTCTTGTTTGAATTTCAATCGGCATATCACAAAACTGGCTCAGCCGTGCTCCTTTTATCTCAGAAATATAGCAAAGTTCAGATCTAGATTTCATTCCAAGAAAGGACACCAAGAAAGTTATTCATGCCTTTGTCACAGCCAACTCAGATGATTAATCCCCTTTTTACTTGCATAACTCTGTTAAATTTCAATTCTGGTTGTTCAACTGGGATCAAACCACACCAGTGCTCACATTTCTGCTGGTTTATTGTCTTTCTTTACTCCGGCTTCTAGTATGTTTTAGAATAGCTTTTAAATGTATTGGTGTCACCTTGAGTACATTGCATGGAAGAGCTCCAATGCATTAAGATCTCCAATACTTACTATTCACACTAACATTAAGATATTGTACATGTCCTACCAATATAATGTCAGAATGCTAAATCCTAACCTAATCAGATTTTTAGCTTTTGCATTAACCTGGATTTACTAGATTATGTTTTATCTTATCTATTTTATGTTTGAATTTTCTACTTGCACAGAATTGTTTAGGATTAGTTAACTACCATATAAATGACCCAACCTCCGCTAAAGAGACCAACGCGTTCTGAAAAGGTCTTTAGGCAGTACGAAAACACAAAAAGTACTTTTACAAAAGGATAGATGTTCCCTTCAGGTCATATTTTTTGGACATGTGCATGTGTGTGTATGCATATGCACTCTCATCATCATGATAATTAGGCCACGAGGAGACTCGTCCCATAAGAGTCCCCTCCGGTGTCAATGAATCATCCTCTAAACCACCATTAAAAACCCAGCAAGGGCTCCAGGATGCTGTGGATGCAGCACAGCTGGCGTCTCTCACTCTCTCTCTCTGTCAAACACTCACACACACTGACAGCAGTGCTTTACATGCCAGTCACCAGTCTACACTAAACTCACATGTTGATGTGTAGCTGAGCTGCGGAAGCCTACAGTGTACCGAGTGGTTCAGATCTGCGTCGGCTGGACTATCGTAGCACAGAGGCAACACTGGATGGCAGTAGTGTCCCTTCAGGAAGCTCATTTGTTGAGTTCTGATGCTCACATTCTCTCACATTTGCTTTGTAACACACGGCAGTAGAAGTGCTGGCAAAGAGAGGATTGGCTTTGCTGCATGAGGAAGAGCTCATTTCTTTAACAGTCGTCTTCACTGTCAAATAAACAAGAAGTGGCTCGAGCAGACCAGAGACAGGTCTCTGTATGTGAAACGACAAGTGCTGTTGTAGTTTTCTAGTATTCTTCAACCACCTTGAAGGCGTCTGGAATGTTGCTGAGTTATGTTCATATTTGTCAGGAATTTACTTACATACATACATACACTCGCACACCACTAGTTGTCATGTGGGGGAGTGAGTCGTACCATGCTGTCTTGGCCACTCAGCCTGGAAATGAGAAAATTCACTCGGGCACGGCCGGACAGCCCAGAAAACAGGACCCCACTAATTATTAACATACACAAGCAGGCGTGCACACACACACACACACACAACGCACAACTAAATCTCTCTCATGACTGCAGCACAGCAACCAATACTCACGGGAAATTAATTACCATGCTACACACACACACACACACACGCACACCAACAGAGACATGCTGAGGTAGGCCTAATTAGGTGTCTGATAGCATAGATTTAACAAAATTGACCACATATACACACATCTGAGTGCACACATTTATGCTCTTGCATATCAATGAGGAAAACCAGCGTCTTTCAGTCACTTCCTCTACTGTCTGGTGACAGTTTTCTGTCCTTTTTATTCTTCTTGTTTTTCTCTTTTTGTGTCTTTCCTGTCTGTCCCTGCACAAGGCCCTTATCTTTGAAAACAATCTACTTTTCAGGAGTTGATGATGACTGCGTGTTTGACATTTTGCACAACTTCAGAATTGGCTAATTTGCATGTTCAAACAAATATAGTGCTGTTGTTTTGAGGAGGAACACGAGAATAAAGTAGGCACAATATACATACTATATTCTATGGAAATAGATATTGATTGTCTCATTACTTCAGTGACTTGCCTATCTAAGTTGTCTTCTTTTTCAAACTTTTTGCCAATTTATATTATTTTTGTTTTACAAAATACACCTGAATTTATTTAGAGATAGATAATGTTTAATTTGAGCAAAATAACACGAAGTTAAAGCAAGCAGGTTTCTCTACAGCAGAAAAGAGATTTGTGTTCTTTACAATTAGTGACATCATCGTGAGTCTATTGGCTCCCTGCTTTTTGTCTCTGTGTTTCTGAGAAAATAAGGCGCTCCATGTCATTCTCACTATAGATTCATTTGTGGATTACTTGGTCAATAAAATGTAAATATATACAGCACGCCATCTTTCTAGAACCCAAGGTGACATTTTCACATTATTTTGTTCAAACAACAATGAACGATCCAAAGATATTCCTTTTGAAAATCATATCAAACAGAATAAAGTAGCAGGTCCATTTTTGCTAAGTATGCAACTTAAGCCGTTAATAATTAAAGTTGTTTGTGGTGGTGTGATCAAGACATTTTGATACGTTTATTATCCCACCCCTAGTGTGCAGTATATGAGCGATAAAATGAGGCACGGCAGAGAGAACCACCCAATTACTATGTTAAGAGGGGGAAAAGAAATAAGAGTGTATTACATTGAGAGGAAGAGGAGGGGCTGCAGAGACGGTGTCTATTTTTTAATTCAGTCTTCTACATGTTCCTAATGAAACCCATCTAATGTTATTCATGAGTTTTCCTACTGTGCCTGCAGTCCAACCATGGACCTGCCATCCACAAGACCATCACTTCACACAACATCTGACACGGAGGGAGAAGAAGGGCAGAAAAAAGGCATCGGGAAGAGAGGGATGAAGAGAGGGTGGGAGATGATGGAGGAAAAGAGGGAACACATTAATAGAACATGGCTGAAGATGAGGCCGATATGCTTCATGGGAGAAATCGTAATAATCTCTGTATGAAAATGATTATTCTTAAGTATGGCTCCGTTGAATGCTAATGAACTGCCAAAAACTAGATAAGGATGTTTATATATTTCTTGCCGTCTTTTCCGGTTTATTTTGATCCGTCTTGTTCAGTTGTTGTTATCCACATCTATATTTGGACTACGTGGAATCAGTGTGCGTATCATACTGTATGTGCTGTATGTAGCAGCGTATGTTCTTGTTGGTTATCGCCTGGAGGCCAGAACAGAGTCGTCTCCGTCTATTTGAATCAAGGAGTAATGTGTGTGAATTGTACAGAATGTATGTGGGTGTTTGTCATTTGGGATTCAGGAAGAAACAGTCATTCGGAAGAACATTTGTCTGAACTGTTGAACTACAAGATGGTGCTATAGAAATATGTGTTTTTATTGTCGTTGTGGTCTAGGGATGCACGGTATTGGATTTTTGCCAATAAACCCGCCTGCCCAAACCTGTGGTATTAGTAAGCTTACTCGAACTCGCCCGACCCGCGGAGTTGTTTGTCGTTCTGCCCAGCACTACTGCGTGAACTTTCTCTGTCATATCGCAGGAAATGACGTGCCGATATCGTCTTGCATACTTATGATGGAGCTAAAATTCAAGATCTCAGATGGTCATGAAATCACGTTGCCAATCGAGTCAACAGTAAACATTAGTTTGTCATATTTCTACTGTCCCACTCTCCCACTTGAAATGAGAAAAAATATCTGTTTTCATGAGTGTCATACAACCCTGGGGGAAATATTCAATTATGTTTAGCCATGATACAACCTTTGCAGTCCTGCTGATATACCTGAATCATGTGACCGATATCTATTGTGTGTGTGTGTGTGTGTGTGTGTGTGTGTGTGTGTGTGTGTGTGTGTGTGTGTGTGTGTGTGTGTCTCTGTCTCTTAGTGGATACCTTGAAAATGCTGAGAGCTTATCAGCCTGGAGGCGGTCACCATAACAACAGTTGCTGAGGTGCAGCTGTGCATTAATGTTTCTTAGTAACTACATAATATGTAGTTAATAATACAATAATGTATATTATACAGTATTGGACTGATGTTCCGTTTGGGTCTTTCTCTCTCTCTCTCACTCACTCACTCACTCAGTTGTTGCATCTGTATTTCATTACTCTCAGAACTGACAGTGGTATTACATGTCTTGATATAGTACATTTTCTGGTAACTCAATTTGAGAAACTGTACAAATATAATAACCATCTGTCGAAAGCCTGTTTTTTTGGCCGATCTAGTGAATTGGATACCTTTCAAATCAAGTTACTTCATCACATTGACGCAGCAGTCGTGTACACTCAGTGTTGCCATAAAACTGTCCTGCTCATTGATTTCAACGTTCAACATTGCCTACGACGGCCTGTAGTTGATTCCCCAGTATAAACAGTATGGCAGAATCACATTTCTATCGTCTTGTGGCATATAAAGGTGCCCATTTTGGATAGACATGGATGTAAGCTGCCCCTTGATGTTAAATCTTGTTTAAAGTTGTGTCGTTTCACTTCAGAGCAACCAATATAAGCATTGAGCCCCACAGATATGTTTATGGATGTTAAAGTCAAGCATCATTACAGTAGGGGAGAATTTTAGCTCCTTGATATATCCAAAGATATAAACACATTTTGACAGATTTAGTTATGGAAATCTACTGTATCGGATATCAAAATGACCTATACGTGAACACAGTATAGCTCTTTCAGGATGTAATTGCCTTCTGAAGGGCAACCTTTCGCACAAAGTTCAGCTGCAGGGAACGCGTTCAGAACTAAGAACGGTGTCATGGTCAGCATCAGTCCTGCTGCCTGGGCTCCTGGAAGATGGATGGACTTCCTGTGGCTGGCAGCTTGTGATGTGACCAAACTCTTAGTGTCTGAGTTATGTTCTCAGTTCATCTGTTGAAGCTGCACAGAACCTGGCTGTGTTTAGGTCTGGCCTGCCCCTATCTGTTGTTATTGCATTGTGCCCCATACTGCAGGCATGGTGCTTCTTAAACCGTGGGTGGCTTCCCTGTTTCTGGTAGGTCTCAACGTGACAAGACTAGCAGTGTTTTCTTGAACCTTTGTACCAGGGTGAGACTATTATTTTAACCATTGGGTTCCAGGCTGGAAAGGTCATCCCAAATAAGACAGAGCAGCACAACAACAGCTGGGTAAGAAGAGGTAAAGGAGGAGACGGATGGAGAGGAAAGCTGTAAATCACAGAAACTAAGAGGGCGAGCAGGAGAGAACAAAATAAAGGAGTGTGTTTTGGAAACTTGTTGAAGCCTGTGGGGGGCCTCAAGCCAAATGCAACAGTCTAATCTGGTGGCGCACTGATAAACGGTCAGAGGAAACACTTAACTTTTGACACTAATATTAACAGGCAACAGCCTTCTGTCAGACCCACGCTGTGTGAGTGAGTGTGTGTTCATATTATACGTCTGACATTGCCTTTAAGGTCCTCATAATGTCATCTACAGCATTCATAAGTATGTCCAATCTAATCAAACGTCCCATATTCAGTACGATAAGCCCTGGGCTAATGTATTATCATCCATCATAGCATGTTCTCCATTACCTCATTTTGTGTGTGTAAGCTCATAATACCATCCATTGTCGGATGTAATTAGCAGTATTTTATCATTTTCTCTCCCTCTCTCTCATCATATGATAAACCACACAGAGCGACTTCTTACTGTATATGAGCTCATGCCAAACGAGCCTCAGGCTCCTGTGCTCAGCCTGACTCCTCTGCACTTATGCTCCAATGTTGGAATGACACGAGTAATGCAGAGAAATCCTTCCCACTCCTCACAAAATTGAATGCAAGATGCCAAGCATGTTGGAGTTGCCAGCTGTCAGTACTTGTATGTGTAAATTGCAGAGACTTTCAAAATGACCATGTTTAATAAGATGAAATCGTAGTTGTGAGACCGAGCATCTGGCAAATGTATTGTACCTGAACTTAAGCCCAGAAAGACGATGTAAAATGAGATTGTCAAGCTGTGCAGACACACACGGTCCAAAAATCAGTTGTTACAGAGGTGAGATTAGAGGTTATAGTCTTGGAAAAACCTGCTTTATGGGGCAGTCCTCGTCATCTAGTGGTCGCAGACGCAGACCATTCTCACCATGGTGAATTCACCACCTCTCTCTCTCTCTCTCTCTCTCTCTCTCTCTCTCTCTCTCTCTCTCTCTCTCTCTCTCTCTCTCTCTCTCTCTCTCTCTCTCTCTCTCTCTCTCTCTCTCTCTCTCTCCCCCTCCCTCCATCAATCAATTTAGGCAAAAATTGTCAAAAACCCCCTGCACTATTATTATATTTTGCGAGCACAGTACTTATGTATATAATCTATATGGATCATATCAACTCACTACAGAGTTCCTATGACTCACTTTGTGTGTGTGTGTGTGTGTGTGTGTGTGTGTGTTTTCTTAGTGTTGCTCTCACTACTGACTGTAATTGGCTGTGTGAAGCAGACAGTCACTGCTGTGCAATGGCTTGTTATCAGACTGACAGGCAAACTGGAAAGGACAGCGGTGTCACACACTGAGAAACACAGCAGACCTCGGAGGCAGGAAACACACACACAGGCGCTCAGACACATGCAAGTGCGGTGATACTAACAGGCTGCGACAGTGAGGAGAGTTGCTCTTAGACAAGATGGGTGGGTAGATAAAACTAGATAATGGATGCACACGGTCAACTTGATACGGCAAATAGAAGAGGATAAGACATTGTTGTTGGGAAAAGGTCAAGACAATGGCAGGAACATACAGGATGCTTCAGCAGATATGTGCATATGTTTGGTGGTGTAGCAGCTAAAATATGAACAAAACTCAGCAGTGGAACAGTTTCTATCCAAACACTAACATGGTGCAACATCAGTGATATTTGAAATCTAAAGTGCTGGTCCCATTCCAGCTCACTGAGTCGTTCACTTGTTGAGAAACGCTAACAGGCAGCAGAATGAACTAATGTTTTTCTTTCTCCTTCTGTCTAGACGTGAGACCTTGTTGCGGTGTTCCCAGTGCAAGATGGCTCGCTACTGCAATACCACTTGCCAGGTATTGTGTGTGTGTGTGTGTGTGTGTGTGTGCGCATATAAAAAGTAAGTGTGTTCGTGTTTTTGGATCAATTTGTTGAATTTCCCTTCTCCCGCAGAAACAAGCATGGTCTGGCCATAAGAGAGAGTGTAAATGTCTGCAAAGCCTCCTACCCAGAACTCCCACTGACTCAGTCCGTCTGGCGGCTAGACTCATCTTTGCCTTGGTATGTTTCTCACTGTGGCTAGTCATACCTTTACTTTATAGTTGTGGAGGAATGTACTTTACTTCTTTGATATGAAAACTTTGTAACTTCAGATATTTTGAGTTATTCATGTGTTTACTTCCGCTAACGTATTAAACGCACCAAAGTTGGTTTTAGGAAAATTCCATTTGCTCTTGCTCCCCTTGAAAATCAATGCATAGATAAAAAAAAAATCTGTGCAACAAAACAAAACAGCTTTTCTCAGCTTATAAAGGACTTCATGCAACAGGAGCAATATGCTCCAGTGAGTGCCACACATAGTGTGTAACAATTGCAGAAAGACACTTCTGCCAGACTATAATAACATGCTAATACCGACTCTTCTTTTTCTTTCTAGTTAAGTCCATCCAAGAGCAGTAGTGAGGAGCTCTACACTTTGGAGGAGCATGAGTCGCGTAAGTATATGTATGTGTTTTGCCCAAGTCTAATGCCAGTGGTGTTCAAAAAAATCTAAAAATGTTGCTCTCTCCACTATATTGAAGCACAAATGTCGAATCGGATACAATGACGAAGTGAAGACATTTTGGACAGACATGGTTGTAAACTGCAACATGACTGGTTGATGGAGGTATTCGACTCTTATTCTTGTTTTTTTATAAACATTATTTTACAGACCTGAGTTCCATGTCTGAGCACAAGAAACAAGGTCTGGCTCAGCTGGCATCCATGTTAGAGCTGTATCTACAACAGGAAGTACCTGACCTGGCACAGGAAGTGACGTCAGCACTGCCACCTTCCTGCCGAGAACCCTTCAGCCTTATTGCAAAGGTGGGCTAAATACTTTTAAACACCATACATGATTTATACTCACGTTTGCATTTGTGTATATAGTACGTAGACACACATTCACCGTGGCACTTTCACACACACACACACACACACACACACACACACACACACACACACACACACACACACACACACACACACACACACACACACACACACACACAAGTACAAACATGCCTGCTCGACCAGTGCACAAAAAGACAAATACAAGCAACTTTTTGATGCTGCTAGCATCCCCTGCTGCGTTTGGATGGACCCCAACATATGTTTAAGATCTTCCCAGCATCTGTGAATATGTCCTTGTGTGTTTGTGTGTGTGTGTGTGTGGGTGTGTGTGTGTGTGTGTGTGTGTGCGTGTGTGTATTCCCAGAACAACCTCAGGTCTAATTCCCTTAAAACACACCAGCTGCCTTCACTAGAATTTATACCGCAAATCATTATGTATGAAACGATGTCTGGATTTTAACCTACCTCTGTTATCAGTTAGCTGGTGTGACTCCTCTTTGAGATTTTTGGGCTCCAAGGTGTTTGAATTCCAACGTGTGTGTGTGTGTGTGTGTGTGTTCATTTTGTTCGTCACATCACAATCATTGTATGTGTGAGTTTTAATTGAAAGCAGCTACGTTATGGATGTCCTACACTCAGAGCAACATCTGCTTGTTTCATAATGAGTTTTCAACATCCAAAATGTAATTTGATTTTGACTGTAGTTTTGGCATTTCAAATAATAGTTCTACAGAGCAAAATGTACAACATGATGTCATGTGTTTTGGAGCCTCACTGATGACAAGGTTTTAAAGCTAGCAATGGTTATCAGTTGGTCGTTCTAAAACTTTGATCCGTGCTAAAAATATTTCAATAAATACTGGATGTATTGCCATGAATTTTGGTACAGACATTCATGTTCCCCAAAGTCGTTTTAAGTGTGCTTGAATGATAGCCACTGCAATTTCAAACACTACCGTTTTTACATTCACTTCACCACGACTGCTGAGGATAAACCACACACTTTGGCACTTACAATCTGCTTTACAGTGGACATTGCAGCCTCACAGAGCTGCTGGTGTTTCTGTTGACTCTTTAATCTGAATCTCTGCAGTTCTGGAGAATTTAATTTCTCAAACACATAAACATATTTGTGTGTGTGTGTGTGTGTTTATGCATAATTTATTAAGAATTATGGAGGTGGTGGAGTGAGAAGGTAAGTGAGAGAGAGTAATATCTTAGCTGAGATATGAATGTGTGTGTTTGTGTGCGAGGGATTGTGAAGCTGGGAAAACTGGAGAGCTGCTGATTAAATGCGGTTCAAGATACCGATGGGAATTCTGCTCCAATCTGAGGGAGATGAAGAGCAAACAACACTGTGTGGAGCGTAGAGAAGTAGAGGGGGACAAAGATTATGAGAGGAAAACGAGCGGGGAACAGAGAGAGATGAGAGAGGGAGAAGAGAGGAGGAAGTCACACAGATAGTGAGACTTAAAGGGAGCAGGAAATGTACAAAGTGTATCAGAACATGAAATGTAAACAGAAATTGGAGGGTTGGGTAAGCAACTTTATGAAAGTAGCTCTGAAAATGAATATGTCAGTTGACATAAATTGTCACCGGGTGATACCTATCAAACACAACTTTAATAATTCAGCAGTTAGTGTGACAGAATGTCTGCAGTGTTTATACTGAATATACTGTTTGTGTATAAAATACTAGACGATGTAGTGACTCGGAAATTATGTTTAAGCTGATGACACACTATATACTTCAGCAGCTATGAAAATGAAACACGGAGACCACAAGAAGTGTGACTGGTTCCCTGTTTCATTACCTCTCAATTATAACCTCTCATTACCTCTCTATAAAAAAAAAAATATATATTCTTCAGAGGTTATATTATGATCTGCGTTGCTTTATTTATTCATTGATTTATTTAGCGCAGTTGTTGTGTTTTTAGCCTCCTTTGCCGAAGAGTCTTAGTGGATTTTACTTTCAATAGTAGTTAAAAAATGGGCTATTCTAACAGAAAATGAACCCTCAACAATAATCATGGGACACATTCAGAAGGAATAAATTGCAGTTAGCATCCATTTGGTGATTTGGATGAGAAAAGACTTTAAAACCTGGCTAAGTTTGGTGGAGAAGTCAGTTTATCAGGGTTTATAACCCTCGTTTCAACAAGTATATTTCATTTTTGAAAGATATTCCTTTAATAACTCTGATTCTGGGTCAGAGCTATTAAATCACTATGTTAATATCTGAAATATGATCTGTAATATACACTACACCACATTTTGCATTTATAAATCTTCAGCTGCAGTATAGGTGAGCTATACATTATCTCCCATAATGGAAGAATCTATAATGTGACTGCAGGAACACCTTGACAAAGAAGTGAATCCGGCTTTGTATTTCACCCACATAACACAGTCTTGTATTACACTGAAGCCCTGTTTTTTGTCTCACGCATGGATGTGTGTTTACATTTCTCAGCTTGTTTGTGAAGGGAGTGGCTGTCATTTGAGTCCCTTTTGTGACCACGTGTGTTTGCCTCACTGCTACATCCGACTGATCTGAGGCATTAAAACATTGCACCATGCACATGTATCACATCACACATGTTGTGATGTGAGCATGTAGATGTAATGATCTGTCTAACTCCTATATTCAGAAATAGCAACCACCTTCCTAATACCTGTACATTATGAACTGTGTATCAAACAGGACAAAGAGATGACACAGAAAGCAATATTTACATGTATCTGATATATAATATATATACACACACAAATAGTAGTATGTAGAGATACCTGTCAACAAGTACACCTGAATTCAGAGCTGGACACAAGAACATGGACCTTGTTTTCCCCCACCCATCAAAAGCTCCAATCACTTTGCATGGCCAGTGTACCGTAGAGACCAAAACACGACATATAGCGCAACAAAAATGGAGATAACTTTAACTTGTGTGTCATTTACTTTTGCCAATATCCAGAATGGTGTTTTCTAGACAGCCAATAGGGGTCACTGTGATTTCATGGACAGCATCCTGTATTGGCTGTTAAGGAGTAGAGAAGTCCTTCATTATGCGTCCGCTCTGTCTTTATCCTCTCGACTGTTTCTGTTTTCTGTTTCTCTCTCATCTGCTTTAGCTGTCCATCCTCTCTCTCCTTTGTCCTTACGTGTCTCTGTCTGTCCTTAAATCTCGTTCCATGTTTCTTTCTTCATTATTTTTCTCTACACGTGCAGCTCTTTTTCTTCTTCCCTCTTTCTTTCTCCTCTCTCTCCTCCTCCCTCCCTTATGTTCTCCTTTAAATGTCTCTAGTACATATCAAATTAGGAGTTTACTGTTGTGTACTTGGAATGTTCAGTGTGCTTAACAAAATCGGTCATGTTACTATAAATGTGTGTGTTCGTGTACGTGACGCGCACGTGCTGGGTTTCTCTCACAGTGGGGGAGTTTTTGGTGCCATATAAAGCCATCCTTTATGCTAATATCTATTCCCTTCACAGAACACTAATAGTGTTACACAAACACATACATGTATGCACACAGACACACACAATGAAGTAATGGCACAGCATCATTACTGCTCTTATTATACCCAAGGGAAGCAACAAAGGAGGGAGTGTGTATGTTTGTGTGTATTATGAGCTGTATATCATGCAGTGTGTGTGTCTGTGTGTGCATGTGGCACTGTGCAGCTATGTGATGCAGATAGACTGCGGAGGGGTGGGTGTGTGCCTGCACCAGGTTTCGGTCAGATGAGATCTGGCTGCGGCACATTTTATTGCTTCCCTCAAGCAACTTCCCCTCTCTGGAGTGACTGTGTGTGTGTGTGGGTGTGTACATGTGTTTAAAGATACAATGCATACGATCTGGTCAGCATTTTTGTTGAAAAAGTTAAAGTGAACTAACATTATTAACCAAATGTGAAGAGGTTACAGTGTTGACGTTGTGTCATAGTCGCCGGTGTATTGCATTGCAGAGATATCTACTGCAATGAGCGCGCTAACCAGCTTGTAATACCAGTTTGCTCCTCAAGAGGCGATAGTGAGTCACTGTAGCGTCCAGTCTGCCCTCAGTCCAACATGAGAGGACGAAGAAGTAGAGCTACCTCGTGGTCTTGTCAATAACATATCCATGATCTGTGTGTGGTTTGATAGTTGTTGTTTTTTAAATTAAATCTAAAGTGGCGGACCTTAAAGCCCCCGGTTAGTGGCACAGTAAACACAAAGATTGCAATCGTAAACTATAGGCCAACTCCCACACATGAAAATGATAAGATAGCAGTGTTATTTTGACCTGCTCTCAGAGTTTCAGCAGTTTGGTAGAATTTTGCGTATTTTTTCCTTGCTGTTAGTTAGTAGTTGGCCTTTTTTTTAATAACCGATGACTATAAATTGAGATTGTATGGAGGAGAAATGCTTCCCACTATTTATTTGGAGCATGTGGCCTGATTTTACACAGTGCACCTTTAAGCTAGCATGTGTATGTCCAATTACATACTTGTAATTCACTTGTTTGTTTACAGTAACAGTAGCTGTATGTGTATTCTTACATGCATAGTATACCTTCATGTTTATGGATCCTTCCTATCATAAACTGTATGTACGTATGTTTGTGTGTGTGTGTGTGTGTGTGTGTGTGTGTGTGTGTGTGTGTTTGTCTGCACTTACCAGCCTGTGAGTGTGTGTGAAAACTTATTTTTATGCTGCATCAGCCCTTGCTGCATTGAGACCCATTTTTCACACACAGCCCTTACATGTCATGTTACCCAATTAAACACACACAGACACACACACACACACACACACACACACACACACACACACACACACACACACACACACACACACACACACACACACACACACACACACACACACACACACCTCTCTATCTGCTCTAAACCTGTTCCTCTGTGTCTTGTTCTCGCTCTCTCAGCCTCATTCATTTTCTCTCTCCTGCCTGACTATCACTTCTCTACTTCACTTACATTCCCTCTTCTCATTCACTCTGAGTTCAGGTCTGTTAACTGCAGCTTTTGATATGAGAGTTATTTATAGCTTTTGAGAGACACCTCACAGACATAGTTTTATGACAGGCCAATGCCAGCATTTGAATTTTATGAATCTTAAATTGTAGGACCACTAAAACACATAAAAAAATGAGAAGATAGTATGTACTGTAAGATGGTGATATACTGTTTCATAAAATTCAAACTGCAGAAAGCGCCTGCATACTTGTATGCTATGAAAAGTAGTTAGTAGATAAACAGTTTAAGCTTGTAAGAGAGTGTGATTTTCTTAAAAAAAAACATGATCAGCAGCATCAATAACCTGAAAAGGTTACTGTACAATTTATTTATTAATGGAAACTTCTTGAAGTCCTAATTACAGTAATTTGTTGTAGTTATCTCATATGCCTGATATGTAAAACAAGCTGAATGCAAATTGGTTCTTAATCATTCAATCTAAATATGACAACCTGACGACACAACCCATTCATTATTTTAGTTGTTTGAGGAACAGAACATTTAACTTGGAGTGGAGAGGAGAGGAGATGCAGGATTGAAGGACGAAGAGATGTCCTGAAGAAGGAGAGAATGAGAGGATATGCATCAGAATTGTTTTTTTTCATTAATTCTGTAAGAACAAATGGCTTGACAGAAAGTGTTGTGGGAGGAACAGCTCATCATTTGGCGTAACAGAAAGTAGGAAAAGCAGAAGACAGGAGGGAAGAGGAGAGTGAGGATAAGAAAAATGAATGTGGGAGTGCAGAGGGAGAAGTCTCACAACGGAAGACAGAAGGTTAAATCAGAGAAACAGAGGGTTGGGGGAAGAATAAAGGCCAAAGATGGAAAATGGGCAATACCAGAGGAATAGAGGATGCAATAAAAAGAGAGAGAGAAGAAAAGTGGGGAAAGTGAAAATGAGGAAACGAGTGGATGAAGAATAGGAACAGGGAGTACAAACTCTGTTCAATAAAAGGTTTGAAGTAGCTGTATTTATGGTTCTGTGTGTATGAGGCTGTAAAGGGCTCTTGGGAAACAAGCACACACACACACACACACACACACACACACACACACACACACACACTTACACTTCTCGTCTGACCATGCTGGAAGCAAGGCGACTCTCCATGGAAAAGTATGTTGTATTGTTTATTACCTATGTATAGAAACAATTTATCACAGATAGGCCGCACACAGACACACACACACACACACACACACACACACACACACATCTACCTGATGTCATGTGTGAGTGTGCAGCCAATAAATTTACACCCCTGCTGAAAACTGTTTTGGCTTCAATTACACGAGCAAAAATGAGTGTGTGTGTGTGTGTGTGTGTGTGTGTGTGTGTGTGTGTGTGTGTGTGTGTGTGTAGGTGTAGTTTTCTGTGTGGGTATGTGTACTGACTCTCATTTTGTGGTTGTTATAATTTTGTGTGTGTTGGGCTTGTTGCAATATAACTCGTGTATATCTGTGTGTAGGTGTAATTCTCTGTGTGTACAGAAGTGCGTTGTGGATGTGTGAGTGTTACTTCTTGTTTGCGTGTAGGAGTAATTTATTCTCATTGCTTTCCTTTATATTTATTGGCCATCTGTTGAGCAGCTAAATGAGATGCAGACACCGTCAAACTAGCATACCTTAACAAATGGAAAAGTTATCAACTTCCAAATTTGTTATGTGGGAGAAAGTACATCAAATGCAGAAGTACGAATAACTTTATTTCTGAATAAGGGAGGAAGATGTCAAGGGAAGTGGGAGCCAAGTTTTTCAATTAAAGGATTTAAATGTAAAGATTTTAATGAGATAAAGAAAAGTACAACAAATGTTTAGCCTGTTCCTGCATCTTGGTGCATGTGTGTTTGCCTGTCAGTGGTGTGTTAAGTCATTACAATAATCCTTGTGTGTGTATGTGTTAGTATGTTCAGCCTTATCTCTCTAACATTTCACTGGTCTGCCATTGTCGCTGGCAGTGCCATGGGCGCTACCTAATTAGCTTAAGCTTTGCAAAATCACACACACACACACACACACACACACACAGCTTAGTGTAATGACTTTAAGTCCATCATGAATGCAGTCACAGACAGTATAACGGGAAGAAAGAATAAAACCCATTTGTTTAATTGACTTATATTGGCTGCATGTGTGTGGGCTCATGGGGAGGAATGGAGAGGGGGGAAAGAAGTGAGGAGGAACACGGATAGAAAGAAGGGAGAGGGTGAGGAAGAGATGGAAATGACAGGAGGTTACCAAGACAAGAGAAGGAAATGTTGACACGAGTGAGAAAAGAAAAGGGGATAGAGAGATGGCAGGAAAAAAGATTTGTCACAGAAGAGTTTGGAGGAGGAGCAGATGAAAATTAGAATCATTTTAAATACAAATCTGGATTCGTTGTTTGATTCTTCAAAATAATTTGAGCAGCAATATGTTGGAGGAGATAGGCATGTACTATATGCGTGTTGTTAGTATGTTCTGATGTGTGTTATGTAGTGGTGTGTGTGTGTTTGTGAGTTGGGGGTGGGGTTGGCTTAATGAACAGCTTTTGGCTCCAGCTGCGACAGCCACTATCTCTGTCGTCTCCTTTATCCTCCCTCGCGCTTCCTCTCTCCTCTCTCCTCTTTCGCTCCAACATTTACAGTAATTACTGTTCTTTGGTGGTTCAGAGGGATGGAAACCGGGATAGAGGCTGATAACATAGCAGAGTGTGAGTGTTTGTGTATTTTCTCTAATTTCCTGAATGGTCTCCACAGGGATGTTCCAGAAAGTGAGATTCATAAACCAGTTTTATCTCACAAATTTCCTTCACGCCGAACACTGTGACCGGGGGAAAGATTTGCTTTCTGCTGTTGGGGTGAAACGGTCGGCACATGTAGTCCAACCTTGGATCATGAACTTTCTCCTGACCCTTAACAAGAACAAGAGTCTGAAACTGCTCAGCTGTGTGATAAAAGGTTAAACATGGCTCTTGTAGCAACAGCAGGATTATTAGAGATTTACTGTGACTGTATAGATAGCGACTATGGATTTTGCCTTTTTAGTCATACATTACACGGCCCATTTCAACATAATTATGAAGTGTATGTTTTCACATTAACTACTAACAAGTTGCCGAGATAAAATAAAGAAATCCCATTCATTTCATCAGCACCGTCCACCATGTTGAATCTCCAGTGCTTCAGGTTGTTTATGCTTGCATTGGTTGGTCACTCTCCTGCCATATTAGCTGTTGCGTTTATCATTACTCAGCCCTGTAATGGGTTATCAGCTGCTGTTCCCATAATCCTTTTGTCCCTCTTCTCACAAAGGACAAATAAAGGCTATTTAATTAAGGCTCAGGCTAACAGTGAATGAAGGACCATATTATCTGTTCTATATACTGATGTCACACAAATTGTGCTTTCAGAGGGTAATTATTTCATTCTCATTTGACATCTTGAATTTTAATCCGGTAGTAATACAAATCCAAAGGTTTTGGACATTTGACATAGGTTCAGCCTATCGCTGATAGCCTAAGTATTTCTGTCCTTTGGCCCAACGCTAATAAACATAACTTACAATATAAACATACAGGTAGAGAGATGGAAACAATAACTTTGACAATCTAAACAGCTCTGTAACATGATAGTGTCTAGCTCCTGTATGTAGGATGTATATTGTTTTCTTATAACATTAAAAAGGAAGATTTCCAGCATGTACATATTTCCAATATACAAGTTCTGCCTGTGCCCTTATTCATACAGGGTTATTTTTATAATGCTTGCTAAACATGTAATTCTATTATTTCCAACATTCATATTTAAAATCTGCACTGGGTGGAGAGATAGACCCATGAGGTTTAATGAGTTTGTATCCTTGCCACACACACACACACACACACACACACACACACACACATACACACACACACTTATACCTGTCTGGAGCCGGCTGGACAGACTAATGCAAGATCAAACAGCATGGGACATTTCTTAATCTTTTAACAGTTAGACTGGCCCATTGGGATGAGTGCACTTACTCCAGATGGCCAGCCTGCCTCTGATAGCAGCACCTATTAGTTATATCTCACAGCTCATGTTTTGGTGTTTGCTAAAATATTGTTTCCCAGCTAATTTGGGCATTTACTGTGTACAGACAAAGTTACATATTTTTTGGGGTGAAACCGGCTTTGGCCTTTAGGACTTTATTGTCAACCTAAATTATATTCTTCTTAACCCTTTCTATGGGTTGTATGGGTTTATTCGCAGATGTCCATTCTTTTTTTGTTGTGGACAGTATAACTAGATACCTGTGATGCAGGTGTTCCTTTATATCAAGTGGAGATTTGTTCTTTTTTTTCCTGTATGATTATATATTACCTGACTCTTTTTTTCATCTTTTTCATTTTCCCATTTCCTATTTTGGGCTCCAGGAAAGTTACTTTATCAGCCTTGTAAGCATGATCCTAAAGAATATTACCCATGAAATCCGACCCTCAGAAAGATGATGTTTTTATTACATGCTCAAATGCTACATGTATCACCTAAAATCTTACAGTGGAGCCTGATTGTGTGTGTGTGTGTGTGCACATTCCACTTAAACACACAAGAACACAAAGTTTGGCATGTGTACATGCACGGTTTACAGAACAGATCTATTTTCAGTGTTTGATTTGCCTGATAAGGAGGAACACAATTCACCCTCACTGTGCTTAACATTATCATCCAATAATGATATACTAGATATCTTTGACAAATGCAAGTCGCAGTAATGTGATACTTTGAGTGATTTATTTATTTTATTGTTTCCGTCCACAGTGAGGTCAGAACACAGGATCAGCCTCAAGTGCGAAACAGAGTTAGCTTTGGCTGTCGGTCTCAGTGCCTCAATGAGCTACAGAAAAGGTGTCCATGTTAACACAGGTTCAAGTGTGCACTCATTCACCCACACATCTCCTCTCCCTGTCCTGCTGTCTGTCTCTGAGGGTCATTAACGAGTTATGTAAAGCTCCCATGAATGCTGTAAAGTATTCAGCTGAGGGATGCTGAACCATCAATCCTGTTATTTCCATCCTGAATATAAATGAGTTTCCTCGGGGTTCATTCCCTCGTTCTCCCTCTCATCTGTCTCTCATCTTCCTCTCTCTGTCTCCTCTTCTTAAACCACAGCCAAACTCTAAACTCTCAGTTCTATTCAGGGACAGGGAGACACACCTCGCCCACTTTCAAGTTGTCTGTGTGCGTTTGCGGCATTTGTGTTTTTGCCATCGTTTAAAGTGCTTAAAAAAAACTCGGAAACCCAAAGAGCCTATTTGCTGCACCTCATTATGAAGAGGATTATTTTTAGAGTCGGGGACCAGCACAAGTTGAGTGTGTCTGCTTGAGGTACATTAAATTATTGTCCCGCAGTGGCTGCAGAGATAAGAGCTCAGATACGTTTCGTGGTTGTGGTTTTTAGCCCTCCCCTTCTTGATGGGCATTCATGCAGTGCTTGCTCTTGTTAAACATCAGCAGCTTATCAGGAACACAAATAAGACTGTGTGAATGTGGATGCATATATATACACACACACACACACACACACATTTTTGTCTCTCCATTGTGTCATTTCCTTGCCTCCTGACCCCAAAACAAAGATTAATTGTACAGTAAACTATAATTTCTGTCCAAATACACAACGAGTTACTGCAAAGCATCAACTAACAATGTCCGTTATCTCTTTTTAAAAGATAACATGGCAGCACTTGAGAAGCTTTTGTAAAAGCCATATACAAAATATACTGAATCATATTTTAAACAGTATAATTATACTTCTTGAACAACTAGTTTGATATTTTTGGGAAATATGCTTATTAGCTTTCTTGCCAAGAGTTAGACGAGAAGATTTATATCTTGTCTTGTCTGTAGGTAAATGTATACAGCCAAAGGGTTGTTGGCTTAGCTTAGCTTAGCTTAGCTTAGCTTAGCATAGAGACTGAAAGCAGGGGAAACGGATAGCCTATAAGTGGTATAAAAAATCCCCCTACCAGCACCTCTGAAAGTTACAACTTAGCTTGTTATATCTCATTTGTTTAATTTGTACAACAACAGAAGTATAAAAACAGGCTTTATTTTGATACGGGGGGTTAAGTCATTGCACCCTTATCACATGTTTAATTAGTGTGAATAAGTGGACAAAGTGCATACTATTTTCAGTAACGTTATGCTTACACTTACTGTTTTATGGGGACATTTCGTAAAGAAAACACAGCACTCACTCTGTGCCCAGACGTTCGTTTTTCCCCGCTGGCTTTAGTTGTTTATTTTTGGGATCCTGAAATGTGTTTCCAGCGCTCCCCTGTCCATATGTTGCCCAAAGCCTGGGTGTAAAGTTACACATACTTGTGCTGCTTCCTCTGTAACAATTGATTCAGCAACTTCATCCCAAAAGAAACGGTAATTCCTCCGCACTGTATTCTGGCTCATCTAGCCAAAGTAGCCCCAAATGTCCGATTCCAGCATTACAATATTCTAATCGCTTTCTTCCATATCTACAGGAACATTGCCTTCTGCCGTGGTCTTCCAGTGGTTGTTTTGATTAAAGAGCGTTGAGGAGCGGTGGGGGTGGGCATACAATAAATGCGGAAATACAATCTGTAGTTTGAACAAACAGCGGGGCCTTTGGGTACTGGCCACACGGAGGGACTTTCAAATTCTACCCACATTGAAATCCCACAAAAGCTGGTTGAAAATCGGCAAAGCATTCCTTTAATGAAATTGTTTAGTTTCCATTCATTTTATACAATGGATGAAAAATGTCAGCTTTGGATAATTCAGAAAGATGGAAATGTAGCAAAGTGGCGTGAGGAGAACAAGAGATAGAAGAAGCACGTACACTGTGTGGAATCTGCACGTTTGCTGTTTTCTGTAATGTCAAACAATTTGTCATCCTTACTGCTCACTATCCTCACTCTCTGCCTCTCCTCTCCCCTCAACTGAAAAGCTGTCTTTGATGCTGGCATTTTTTTAATGTTTTTTGTGTTCAAGTACTCCAAACTCTTTTGATTTGAAGACTCTTGTGCCAATGACTCATGGGAACTGTAGTTGTTGAATATAATTGAGTTGAATGTAATCATATGATTGGTGAAATAATGAGTTAGATGCCCATTTAGCTTGAGCAGAATACTCACAAGTTATTGATACTAGCATGTTTCTTGCTTTTTTTTGGAAGATTGATGAGTAAAACATCAATACAACATTTTATTATAGAATTGTCTGGAAATAATGTTTATTATGTGCCTTTGTCATGTCTGGGTATAATGTTGCTCCAAGAATGATAACCTATATGCATGTATGTGTTTGTTTACACTAGTATTGTGTAGTAGTGTGTGTGTCTACCTCCACAATAGCACAAAACTCCCCATGAAGGTTGAACAAGTGCTCCTCTCACACACCTCTACTTGGCTCATCTCCCATTGGCTGGTTGCCAGTGTTTCCATGGAGATGGAACAAAGAATAAAGTATTTTATACTCAAAGATTAGTTAATTTTAATATACGGTGTATTGGGACCATTGTCGGTAAAAAAAAAAAACAACAGCCGGGGGAGGGGGTACTATTACGAGAACAAACGTATAATTTCTGATGAAGTAGCAAATTTACAAGATCGATCGATCTATCTATCTATCTATCTATCTATCTATCTATCTATCTATCTATCTATCTATCTATCTATCTATCTATCTATCTATCTATCTATCTATCTATCTATCTATCTATCTATCTATCTATCTATCTATCTATCTATCTATCTATCTATCTATCTATCTATCTATCTATCTATCTATCTCCACATGTTTCTGTTTGTGTGAAATAGTGCTCTTGTATTGAATCTGGCAGGTTTTGTAGTGTCTGCTGCTTATATATATATATATATATATATAAATTGAACAGAATAATAAGGAGAAGAGACAAACCGAGCGCGAACAGTTTTTTTTTTTTCCTTCATGTTTCAGGGCACACATGATAACTATGATTGGTTATTAATTAGAAAAATGATTTCCTCTGCTTGGGCTCCTTTATAGTGAGTCTACTTCAGAGATTTTTGTCTTCTGTTCTGCATTCATTCATTTTATTCTTTTAGTGCACTTAAAAGGATCATAGCCAAAGAACGATGCCTTTATTTCACCCCTCAGTTAGGGAGACCAAAGGGGGATTGAGGATTTAATGAGCCCCTCCCTGGAAACACCCCAGGTGGAGTTGAAGAGAGTAAAAGAGTGGGAGGGGAAGATGACAGAAGGAGGAAGGACAAACACACAAACACTCATGTCCCAGTAGGCCAGTGTATCTAACATAGTGTAATTACAATGGAGATCTCCTTTAATTGACTCCCACTGCGAACCCCCTGTGTGTGTGTGTGTGTGTGTGTGTGTGTGTGTGTGTGTGTGTGTGTGTGTGTGTGTGTGTGTGTGTGTGTGTGTGTGTGTGTGTGTGTGTGTGTGTGTGTGTGTGTGTGTGTGTGTGTGTGTGTGTGTGTGTGTGTGTGTGTGTGTGTGTGTGTGTGTGTGTGTGTGTGTGTACATGTACAGTATGTATGTAATAGAGAGAAACAACACGTTTATTATTATGAGAATGTATTTTGTGAAGTCATTTTCATACAGCTCTCCTCTCCTTAAAGGTATTTCATTTTGGCTCTATTTTGACATGGAAACAGCAAAGCCT
Organism: Leptoclinus maculatus; assembly: GCA_032191485.1. Classification (NCBI taxonomy): domain Eukaryota; kingdom Metazoa; phylum Chordata; class Actinopteri; order Perciformes; family Stichaeidae; genus Leptoclinus; species Leptoclinus maculatus. Next base: position 29,925,514 of record JAVDOI010000001.1, on the reverse strand, counting down.
GGTTTAGTATTTGGTCACACTGTGTTCATTTGATTTAATTCAACCTGACTTTCATTGTCTCCCCCAACCTAAAGGTTGCAAGGGTCCATGCTATGTACATTTTGACATCTAAATTCAGTCTCCGCGTCTATTTTGGATTATATCCAACTCTTAACCCTACTTTTCTGATTTCATATGTTTACAGTTATTTCAGTTTGTGGTACGTGAGTGTGAGGCTTTCCTCATCAAAGGAAATTAAGTTGCCACTAGTTTCACATATTGCAGGCAAATGGAGAACAATGTGTGGGCATGCAGAGCCACCTGAGAATAACTGAAGGGGTAGTGACCTGACCATCTATATGGGCAACAAGATGTAAAAAAAAAAAAAAAACAAGATTACCCTCCAGGGAAAAAACATTAACCTCCAGGAAAAACATTAGATGACAAATAACGACAGCTCTTTATAATGTTATAACTTTATTATGGTACATATAATGATCATGTGAACAATGTGCACTGATGCACAAGTCCTCACTTTGTCATTAAAGAAGGTGGTAAGTTGATATATGGTCAACCCTACAGCCAAAGTGTGTGTGTGTGTGTGTGTGTGTGTGTGTGTGTGTGTGTGTGTGTGTGTGTGTGTGTGTGCATGCATTACTTGTATCGAATCGCTTGTTGTGTGTATTCAGGTGCATTCCTCAGTCGTTTAAATGTCATTAGCTTCAGGCTACTTGTAATCCAATTTGAACACACGGCAAAGATGTCTCGTAATGACATTCATACTGATATTGACTGATTGGTCTGAGAGAGTGTGAGTGACATGACGGATGGAGACAAAGGTGTGTTTCACTGTTTTTCATACAGTGTGCTCCATTTGTACAGAACGCAAACACACACGCACATACACACACACACACACACACACACACACACACACACATAGTGCAGTATTGTCCTTGTAAGTCAAGGACATCCCCTAGTTTCACAGGTGAGGGAACACAGACTATTTCTGCCAGGGATGAAAAAGAAGAGCAGGGCAGAGAGGAAGAGGACAAGGGGAAGAAGAAGAAGAAGAAGAAGAAGAAGAAGAAGAGGGGGATGAGGGTGGTAGTTGAAAAGAAAGATTAGGAGGAAGAGGAGAAAATAACATAAAACGATGAATTCCCCTATCGGCCAATCACTTACAAATAAACCACCTTGCCGTTGAGCTGAAATTAGCATCCTATTTTTAGCTGTAACAGATGGGCAAACAAGCAGAGTAGCCCCTGCTTGGGCCAATCAAGGAAATTGAACGTGCTCGTGCTAAGATGCATCAGTCCTCCAAATTCTGCAAACAGACAAACAGCTAATTGTCTTCGCTTACTTCATTCCTGATTTAAATGCAGTATTGAAATATCTCTAACTCTGGACTTCATTAAAATCAGTTCTAAACCTGCAGTATAAAATCCCTTCATCGTCAGAAAAAGGCGCTCCCCATCTCTGTGTCAGTGGGTGGGGGTGGGTCCCCCCCCTCCCCCTCCCTATTTAGCTGACATTTCAGATATTAGAAGTTTTTGATCTGTGATTCCACACCCCAATCTCTGCTCACCACACCATTTTTTCCTGCCTCCACCCCCCCCATCTCCTCTTTACTCCCTCATCCTTTCATCATCCCATGGTTATACCATCAGATAGTACTTACTGTAGGCCTACACCTCTCTGAAGGAATGGGCAACGAGCTGATGAAAAGCAGAGGAAAGGGGGATGGGGAGAGGAGAGTAAAGAACAAGGAAGGAAGGAGGAGAAGAAGAGGAATGAGGAAGATGAGACACATTTAACACGAGTAGATTTAATAATAATAATAATACTTACATTTTATATAGCGCTTTTCTAAATACCCAAAGACGCTTTACACATAGGGCAGAGACAAACAGAACAAACAAAAAAGAAGAAAAAAAGGAAAGACAGAGGAGCAAACGAAACACACAAACATTTTGGTAAAAAATAAAACTGGAGAAGCTGTGCGGAATGGGTCATGTAGTGGAGGGTTAGGGTGCAGGGGTTAGCAGGGGAAGGCGAGTTTGAAGAGGTGGGTTTTGAGGGCTTGTTTGAATGATGATAGGGAGGGAGCCTCACGGATGTGGATGGGGAGGACGTTCCAGAGGGGGGGGGTGCAGCAGCTGAGAAGGCCCCGTCACCCCAGGTCCGGCGCTTGGTCCTGATGGTCTTCAGAGCGTTTGCACCTAGCGGACCTGAGGCAACGGGTTGGGGCGTGGAGGGGGAGGAGGTCTGAAAGGTAGGGAAGGGGCCAGGTTGTTTAGGGCTTTGTAGGTGGTGAGTAATATTTGAAAGTCTATTCTGTATTTGACCGAGAGCCAGTGGAGGTTGCGAAGGACCGGGGTGATGTGTTCATAGCGGCGGGTGGAAGTGAGCAGTCGAGCGGCAGAGTTCTGAACATATTGGAGTTTATTGAGGATTTTGTTGGGAGAGCCGTAGAGGATGCTGTTGCAGTAGTCGAGTCTGGAGGTTATGAGGGCATGGATGAGAATTTCGGTGGTGGCAGAGGACAGGGAGGGCCGGATGCGTGCAATGTGCAACATTTAGAAAGGAGGAAGGGGGGAGACACAGAAGGGGAGAGGTCAGAACGGTGAGCAAGAAGTAGTTTTTAAAGTCTTTTTTCCACAGTTGTATAATTAATTTACAATTGTAGCTCCTAAACCTTTATCTACCACTGCTACTCTTCTCACTCGACATCCTGCATTCTCCTTCCCTGCTTTTTAGTTTTTTCTGTTAATATGTGAGATGCAGGTAGAATGCAGCAGGTAACCCTGTTAATCCAAGATGATATGAATGCCGATGGTTATTTCTTCCACCTAGTATTCACTACTATGAATATGACTGACCCCTCCTTCACCTCTCCCTCACTCCCTATTTCCCAAATCCTTCTCGTTTATAATTGTAAAGAAAAACAGGGAATTCATGAAACTTAAATGTAAAAACTGGCTTCTGGCTTGTTTTCCCTCCATCTCTCATCATTCCATTTTGTCTTGTCGTAAACATTATTGTGATGCTGCACTTCATGATAACTAACATTTTCTACGTTTCTGTTTCCCAACTGTCCATATGGTCTGTTTTCAAATTTCAGCCTCCTGTAGTAAGCTTACATGTTTTGCATTTGAGTACGTACATTGTGAAGTTATGGAGCAGGTAAAAGGCTAGTGCTTTATACTAATTGCATTGGCATTTAATTTATAAATATTAGGTGCGTTTGTCTGAACCTCTCATCATCTATTAAGCTGTATCTCCTCCACACATCCTCCACTTCATTTCCCATGCACTATTCTTCTCTTTCCCTGTCTCCTTTCTGTAGAGGTCACCATTAATATCCTATACCTTTAGGGGATCTATGAATCAATAACTCAGATCTCACACACACACACACATACACACACTGCAAAGCAGTGAAGCAAAGAGGCCAGTTCTATATAGAGTTAAGCTGCAAAGAGGACATTGACATTTTCTCACTTTTGTCATCATTTTCTGTCGTGGATTTCTTTTTCCACATTTCTCTTTCTCTGGCTTTTTCTTTCTTGCTTATCTCCATCTCCATCTCCATCTCCATCGTCATTGTCCAAAGTTTTAGAATGCTGTCTTAATGAGTTACGATGCAACCACAGACACACACACACACACACACCTTCTCAACATCACTGGGGATGACAGAGTTAGCCAGAGCTGCTACCTCAGTGTCATGTACAGCTGGTGTGTGTGAGCTCCACTAAGCAGAAAAAATGGTCTTCCAGTACATTGCACAACACACACACACACACACACTAACACACACACTGGTTGCTCCAATGTCGACAGGCTCCACTGTGTTTTCTATTTCTAGAAACCTAACCAACAACACAGCAAACAGTGCATTATAGATATACATATCTATAACATAACTAACAGAAAGACATCAAATAGCTTGCCTCCACATACCGATGCACATAGCACCTACACACATGATAGATATGTTGCATTCACATGGTATCTGACCGCCTCACCCAATTTGACCATCCTGCCCTTGTCTACTAAAATGATACCTGGTTTGCGGTCTGCCTGATTCCATGTGAATGCAACATTACTGAGATATTTTGTTGAGTGATGCTATGGCAGAGCGGATTAAACCCGTGCCATAGCGTGCCGGTCTCCAGTCCAGGGATCTGTATCTAGGACCAGATGGAAACAGTGTGAAGAATGGGTTGAGGGGATGCCTGGAGTCTTGTGCTATAGTGTGTGTGCTCTGCATTTAATGGCTTTGCTGTTGAGTGGTTGGGGGTGGGAAGGCTAATAATTATAAATAAATCATCAATTGACTATAATTTCTGACTTAATAGACTTCTAAACTGCTTTCTCCATGCTAGAATCATATGAGCACTTTAAGGGCTTTGTTGTGGGTGAAAGCTTCTACCAACTGGGAGGTAGTTTCATGAGAGAGAGACTTATTTTCTAAAAGAGGATGGAAGCTGGGACTCTGTGATGCAGACTGAAGGCTGGTAGAAGCTAGCCTCCAGACAGTCACCTGCTGTTCTTGACTTCTACCCCCAGACCTTTGTGTGTGTGTGTGTGTGTGTGTGTGTGTGTGTGTGTGTGTGTGTGTGTGTGTGTGTGTGTGTGTGTGTGTGTGTGTGTGTGTGTGTGTGTGTGTGTGTGTGTGTGTGTGTGTGTGTGTGTGTGTGTGTGTGTGTGTGTGTGTGTGTGTGTGTGTGTGTGTGTGTGTGTGTGTTCATTCAGTTCATCTGCTTTCACTTCCTGTTTCCCTCTCTAGTCCCTCTATTTTCTGTGTGTCTCCTTCATCTCTCCCTCTGGCGATGCCCACGTTTCTGTAGCCATTTGTTGAGTGATGGGCTCATAAAACCAATGTTCAAGATAGCAAAGCCGTGTCTCGAGCAGGAATGTATTTTGAGTTGATAAAGTTTGCCAGCATTGGCGACCCTTTTAAGGATTACACTGTATTTCTTTATGGTGTAGTTGATGGGTTGGATATTCTTTAATCGGATGCTTTTAGACAACATGGTATACCTACCTGAAGAGTGAACAAGTAGGACGAGGTGGGGTATTTCATTTGGATTTCTTTTCTGTAGCTGGTGAATCATTTGCTTAAGATTTGCTAAAATCTGAACTGAAGGAAAATTGGACAAGATGCATTAGGATCCTTTATTTTGTAAGATACCATTTAATGTTTAAACAACACAATCTTGTTTAAAAATGTGAACCATTAGATAGATGTTATCCTGGTTAAACTCAGCAATCAATTATTGGCTAAATATATCCAGCATAACTAAATAATTCTGCTGCACTTTCATTTCCTACCGTTGCAATTTTCCTCCTTTTTTTTCTTTCTTTGATTATTACGTTTTTCGTCTTTCCTGTTCCCCGTGCAACTTTCCTCCCTGGGCAACTCTATTGTAGACTGTATCGGGCTGAAGGACCGCACAGGTTCATGGGACTGTATTATGGCGTGTGCCCGTCAGTGTATTTTGATAATGATCGATTCATGTCATGGGTGTGCATTTATGTAACGAAGGTTTCGTATTTGTTAGTTTAGTGTTCATGTTGATTTACAATGTGGTTACCGTGACCAGGCCTGTGTGCAGATTGATGGTTTCTGGCCAGTGTGTGTGAGCAGAGCTCTTCAATGTTCAGAAAACGGTACAGAAAGTTGAGAACTTTGTTTCATGAATAAATTGTCCCATGCAGTTTCCCACACTCTCTCTGCTCTCTCATCAATCCCTGTTTTTCCTTCTCTCCCCTCATCTTTCTTTTTTATTATTCTTTGTCTACCCCAACTTTCTTCTCTGCCTTTGGGGCTCGTGGTTTGTTCCTGAGACAAAAATATCATCCATGGAGTTTCACTAATGAACTATTTCAAGTGTGTGTGTGTGTGTGTGTGTGTGTGTGTTGTGCTGAAGTGACTCTCTCGCTCTCTCCCAGGGTAGCAATCAGTAAGAGGTTAGTTATATTTGTTGTATTTGTTCTGTGGAGTTTAATAAATAAGTGGGAATGATGAATTATTCAATAATATGAATTATAAATGGGACAGTGTTTCTATAGACGACACACACACAGTGAATGAATAATGAACTGTTGCTTTGCTCCATAGTTACACAATCATAAAGGCCCCATGTTTGTTGAAAAATAGAAAACAAACAGGCCTGTGGTTCATCTAAGGAGTAAAGAAAAGTATTTCACTGACTCTGTGGACAATTTAAGGACAATGTAAAGGGACTGTTTTATATTTATATAAAGCGTGAACTTAAAAGTTCAACTTTGTGCAACTTAAAGGAAAAGTTTACCCAATAATAACTGTCATAATCTGCTCACCCCGGTGTCTTGTCAGCAATATCTCTTGTGTTTAGACTCATTATTTTCTGGACGTGATTAATTGATGAAATAATCAATATATATATATTGATAATAAAAATCATTGTTGCAATACACAAGTATGAAGTAGATCAGAGGAGCGGTTCTCGAGATATGCGGAAAAACACATCAGAAAATCCTTACTTTATACTTAGATTTATCGTTTTTATGTTGTGTTCTATCTTAATTAATACAAACACAGGCTTTGACATTTACAATAGTTTTGTCTGCACTTGTTTAACAGCAGAGCTTCTGTGACATGTGTGTTAAATGTTTTCTCGATGAGCTTCATTAGTGTTTCAGTTGATAGCTTTAAATTCATGCTGTACATGTTGTTTTAGAGGCTTTTTCTAGTCAGTGAATCCCAAAATATCAGCGTCTCATCGTCTCCGCATTCTTTTGTCTGTGTTGTTTGGTGTGTGCGTGTGTATGTGTGTGTCTGTGTATCTGTGTTGTTTGGTGTGTGTGTGCGCACGCGCAATTGCATGTTCACTGTAGGAGATGGATGAGGGTAATTTCCATTGGTCCAGGCACTACTTTATCACAATAGTGTACAAACACACACACACACACACACACACACACACACACACACACACACACACACACACACAAACTGTATACATACATATACAGCCCAAGGCACTATCGTATCACTATAAGAAACCAACATTGGGTTTTAAATCAAAAGCAGATTGCATTATACCTCTATACATGTCACGCACATGCAGAAATACGTACTCTGGTGCACACAGAGGTGCAAACTCGTCACCTTTCGGCGAAATTCGCCGTTTTGAATCAAAAATATGTCATCCACGTGAATCGTATAGATCCGTAGAGTTTTGTACATTACATTGATGAGGCAGGGTATGCTGAATGCAGCCTCTGCTCCAAGGAGATAAAGTACAGCAACATGCCCTCTCATCACACTGACCGACACTGTTCACTGTGATGACCACAGCCAGAGTAGATTATCATTTTAATTTAAATAATAGAACTGGATTGAATGCATATTAATTGCAAATAGAAGATAGGCCACTATTCTAACAGCTGTACAGTAACAGTGGAAGTTAATATGAAGACATACAGTAACAGGGTTCAATGAAAACTAATCACTTTATTTGCAGGCGATGGTTCTCGCTACTCTGCTATCTTTGTTTTTATTTGACTAAAACTTTTGAAAATGAGACCTCGTTCTAAATGGATTTTGTCTAATAAAGGTTGTTAATAATATTGATTTAAAAAAAAAAAAAATAAGCTAACTAGCCAGCTGTTCAACTCGAGCTGAAATAGTGATAAATAACTGAATAATAAATTATTCTTTTTTTTATAAAATGTAAGTCACAGTTTATATTTAAATAATTACCTAGCTGAAGCAAAACTGTATTGTACAAAAGTTGAGTATTCGTGGTTAAATTATACTTTTGAGATTTTTTTTGTCCTTTCTTTAGGACCTTCTCATATCCACACTATTCCCTATTATGCTAATTCCCTGATTGCATGTCTTTATGCTAATGACACTAGCTACATTAGGAGTCTCTGTTCTGTGAAGGACACATAGATGGATGTGTGAGTGTAGGAAGCATTTAAGTATATACACACAATGAGCTGTAGATGACAGGGTAGCATTACCTGTGTTGTTATTGAAAAGTCATAGTATACACAGTCCTGGCTCACAGGAATCAGGACAAAGGTCAAGGTAATGCTGTAACTCCGGTTACAGTAATCCAAGCAAATGCTGAACTTGTATCTTAAACTCATTTTAGTTATTGATTGATGGTTGAAAACTCAAATGTAAGTAGCTTCTGTGTCCAACTTCTGATGGTTGCATTTAAGTAACCTGTCTCACCAACCAGTAAATGTACAATTTAAAGGAACAGTGTGTAAGTTTTAGTGGCATCTAGCGGTTTGTGGCAAGTTGCAACCAACTAAATGCCCCTCAGCTCACCCCTCCCTTCCCAAGCTTGTTGGAGAACTACGGTGGCCTTCAGGTATGGATTGAGTACAACTAGGAGCTACTCTTATCAATACTCTGCTTTTCTACATGACTAAATCGTTTTTAAAAAACGTATATAGAATTTTAAAAACAAATATATTCAGAACAGAATTAGAAGTTATTTATAATTTAGACATAACTAAATGTTTCTAAAGCAACAACCGTTACAACGTTACACATTGTTCCATTAAACTGCATTTACATGTTGTTTGCATGATGTATCTAATTACCTCTTTGCTTTGGCCTCTGCAGTAAAAGTAAATAATGGTGAACTAATTATGATAGGTTTTCAACTGCAGTGTGCAAGTCTTTTTACTTTTGGTTGAAACAGAATATATTTCTGTGTTGATGGCATATTTATTTAGCATAGTGTGAACAAAAATGTTATTCTAGATTAAAGATATTTTCAGATGAAATGCAAAGATTGAAAAGACTTACTGTATCAAAAGAGTTGGTAAGCACAGGTAAAGCATGAAAGCCCATTTTCTTTTATTTATTCATTCATATGTGAAACCAAAAACAGTGTCTACAGAGAAGAAATAAAACTAAGGAGACGGGCTGTTTGTTGATGTTTTTTGGTTCTAGTTGTCCATGCCTACGCTCAGAAAACTGGAAGTCTCTCTCTCTCTCTTAAACACAGCTGTAATGGGTATGGTGTCATTATTAGGAGTATGAGTATTGATTAAACAGTATCTGTGCCATAAAAACACCATTATCATTACAACATGGTCCGCTCAAAACATTCAGGAGCACACATGTAGCATATAAATGCACAAGCTTTTATGGGTATGGTTGTAATGTGTAAGCATTTAGACATGCCTGAACACACACACACACACACACACACACAGTGTATATGCACACAGAGAATTGGATGAAGCATTTGACCTATAACCTGACGGTCTTCCTGGAGTGGGAGATAATTGTAGTTTTACAACCTCAGGGATTATGTGTGTGCGTGTATGTGTGTGTGAGAGAATAAAACCCATTGATGGAAGAGGATTATGTGTGTGTAAAAACATTCATCTGGGTGTGTGCCTGTAATGATACAGGGGTATCTAGAGAGAAGACTGTCCTGTATATTATATCTTTAAGAAGTAAGGAAAGAAGAAAAGAAGGAAGAAAGATGCATTCATTGCAATAATAGTAAAATGTATGTTGTATCTGGTATCCCAGATATTGCAAAACAGATTATAAATCATTAATATTGATACATACATTAATCTGTGTGGTAACACATCATAAACACAGGCCAGAATACTGAGTTGCCATGGCAATGCTCTCTGTGACGATGCAAATAAGGTCTGCTCTGAACATTAACGTGATGCATGTTGTTATTTTCTCACGTTAAAAACAAGCATGAGCCCCGTGGCACCCGACTGTGCTGAGACGATTAAACAGCAGGCCTCGACAAACGACCTTTCAACACAAACACAGTGATGGTGTGCAGAAAGTAAAGAATGTAAAGTTGTAACAAGTCATGGGCAGGTGTGTCAGTGTACCATGTCACGGTGAAATGCCAGAAGTTTAAAATGAATTGGGATGAGATCAGCTGGTGTTTAAGTGCCCCGTGACCTTAAATGATAAGCGGTGAAAATGTATGAGTGGGGATCATCAGTTACTTGGCAACCGTCACAGTACCGGAGTGAGTGTTTGCCCCCAAAAACGTGTCCAAACTCACTATTTGTATGCCTTGGGGCTTGCTCTGTAGAACATACGGCTGAATCCCAGAGCACTGCTGACACCTCCGTCATGAGTGTCAGAGTCTCCCGGGGCCACACATGTCAATCAAACATCCTAACAGCACTGGTAGCTCTCCATGTACCAGCTTCAACAGAGGGGAGAGATAAAGAAACATAAAGCACTTTTAGATGTAGTGTAGTGCAGAATATTGCTCGATCTCTTCTCCTTATTTTTCCAAAAACAACATAAATATACAGGGATTGTTTTTCCTGTTCCTGCTCTGATTTTTAACAAAAATGGTGATTTTCAATATTTGCTGCCAGATATTATGTTTAGTGTTTCCATTAAAATAATAGCTTTTAGAAATATGATATAATACAGATTTTCTTTTTAGCGCAAACATACTTACCTACACACACAGTCGTATTTATCAAACAGAGACATGCGTGTTCTTTAGAGATCTTTGGACTCTCATCCCACTTTTTGCATTATGTGTGTTCAAAATAGGGCTGTCCTCGACCAAAGGAATCCGTAGTCGACTAACGCACATACGTTTTTGTCGGTTAATCGATTAGTTGATTTAATCAACATCTGTAAAATTGAGTTTCTCTATAAAGAATCATGCAAAAACACCACTTTAAATCTTTGTTGGTAACAAGTCTTTAAGCATGAAAAAGCCTTAAAAAAGGAGTAATCGACTAAAACCAAAACAAGAGGAGGCCATAGTTCAAAGACGCACACAAGTAAAGTGCTGTGGGTTGTTTTTGCACATATGGGACAAATGTCATAATTGAGAAAATAGACAATTAACTCAAAATATAGTTAATATGCAGGAGCTTCAGGCAAGCACAATTTAAAACCATAAGGAGAGGAGTGTACATTCTACAGTGCATGAATGATTAAGTTAAGACTCGTGTTTGTATTTCATAAATCAGCCACAGTCAAATCCAGCACAACATTCAAATGCTGAGACTGATGGGTGACATTTATTTATGCGCAGTATCTTGTGATTGCCTTTGTGTCACCCAGGGTTAAGCATGAAAAGGATGTTTTAGTTGTGAGATGAAAGTTATGGATGCTGAAAATGCACAAAGAAAAAGAAAACATTCAGAGCTGCTGCCTTCAGAGTGGAAGGAGGAAAATCTTTTCTCCTGGGAAACACCCTTTGAATCAGACTACGGCAGAGCAGTCAAGCAGTAAAAACGATTTCATATAAAGAATACTGCTCTGAAAACAATAACCTGCTTTAACCTTTTTATCTTTACCCACCCTTATTCTTCAGGTTTAACCACACTCGGCTCAACTTTGCTCTTCTTTTTTTTGTATTTTCCCATTTCTTGCTTAAGTCTTTTATCGAACTGTATTTATTTCTTTATTTCTTTTCTTGTTGATATGCAAAAACTCAGTAGTGAGCGAAACCGAGTAAGTAAGAGATGAGAACGTAAGCAGCAGTGATACTGAATGTGCTGCAGCTGTAGGCCATACTCCGCTACGACGTACTGTATAAACACCACTATCTCTGCATGTGAAGCGTGCATGTTGTGTTGAAAATCAATGTTGGGTGTAACCTTTACCACTCACTGATCAAAGACCTGCTTCACATGATATTCAAAATACAACCTTTACTGGACCAGGCAATTTACTGTGGGAATGTCATGACAGACATGATTTAAACACATTTAAAACATACAGACACACACACCTACACACACACACACACACATAGTGTCTCCACCAGCTGTTAATATACAGTGTAGCTAAACCAGAACTAAACATCCTAGTGTGTGTGTGTGTGTGTGTGTGTGTGTGTGTGTGTGTGTGTGTGTGTGTGTGTGTGTGTGTGTGTGTGTGTGTGTGTGTGTGTGTGTGTGTGTGTGTGTGTGTGTGTGTGTGTGTGTGTGTGTGTGTGTGTGTGTGTGTGTAAGTAAACGATATACAGTATGTTCCATAAATCTGCCTCCATATATTCTTGCTTGTGGTGTACAGTTTGTGTGGGAGAAGTATAGTGTGTGTGTGTGTGTGTGTGTGTGTGTGTGTGTGTGTGAGAGAGAACAAATGGGTGTAGCAGCTCATGAGCTGAAAATGTGCCAACTTGACAAAAACACATGTGGACTTTCTTTTCATATTTCTCTGAGATGATTGGTTATCAGCATGGAAATGAGTCATTAGAGAGTAAGAGGCAATCTTGTGTTCGATTACATACACACACACACACCCCAGGGCTAATGGTGTGTGTGTGTGTGTGTGTCTGTGTGCATGCACCACATATTAGCTTGTGATTTCACTCACTCACTCACTCACTCACACACTTCGGGGCAGCACTTTTCAAAGCGGTTGCTTGTAGCTGTAGCCTTCCACTCAATATTCTGCTCGATGTTTTCCCAGGATGCACCTCTCTAATTCAGCCCGCCTGCTCTCGTTAACGCTCAGCAACTTCACGAACAAGTTTACTAACGAGTTTAAACACATTTCTGCTCCTCCTCCCTCCTTCCCTCTCTCTCCTGTATCAAGCCTTTCCTCACTCATTGTTTTGTCCTTTGCCGTGTCTTCCCATCTTATCCCTTCCTTACCCCTCCCACCTTTTCCTTCCCTTTCCCTCCCCTGATCATGTCTATCTCTCACACTCTCTCTCTTAACCCCTCCTGAGACGGTTTGGCTGTTTTACGCTTGTTTAAACAGAGACGGACTCTTGGGGTCTGTGGTGAGCAATGAAAAAGAAGGGAGGGAGTAAATACAAAATAAAAAAACAGAAGGGTATCTCGTGTTGTTCTTTTTATCAAATAGACCATAAGAAACACTTCCGTATAGCAATGAGTCCCTTCCCTCTGCTCTTTTCTGCTCCTTTTTTCAGTTCTTAGATTGTCATTCATGGGTTTTGGAATGTCATTTTCATGTGACATTTGCTTAATGTTCAGGTCATTTAATTTGAAGAGCAATAACTTCATACATGTATATCCAAGTCTCGGGGTGGGAAGGTTGGACAAGGTTGAAATGAGCCTGAAAGCAGGAATATGAAAAGAGTGTGTCCACGCAGAAGAAACTAAAAAATTTAGTTTTGTTAACTTTTAAATTATTTTTTTGCGGAATTTTGTGTCTTTATTAGTGAGTTAACAGTTGAGAGGCGACAGCAAATGAGGGGAGAAAGAGAGAGAGATGAGCAATGAAATGCAACAAAGGTACCCGCCCCACAGTGACAGCAACTAGGCAAAGGCAATGCCTTGAATGGGTGCATGTAGCTAGTAGCTACAGTTGTACAGCGGAGCTCTGGGATGATGATAAGGTAAACTGCACTGTCAGCGGTCCAGTCAGAAGTGCAGTTGGACACTGATTTAAGTTTGAGTATGTCCTTCAGATGGTTCTGTGGCTCAAGCTCAGACCTTTCGGCTATGAAATAATGTTGTGGATTTTTACTGCCGCTGTTGCCTGCAGTGTCACACATCCAACGGCCTTTCAGCAAACGCATGGTGCACTCTGTGGCAGCAGGTGCACACAGGACAGGTAGCTGACTGCTCCTGAGGAGGCACCTCATTAAGGACATAACCTCTGTCACCGACAGGCGAACCAGTTTGCAGCACTGAAGTGAGGCAGCCTTTTATTTAGGCTCCACTCTGTTAATGGAGAAGAGAACAGCACCAGCAGGTCATGGCTCCCTGTTTACCACATGCATGGTAGTTTAAAGTCACATTACAGATACATTTCATCTTTATGAAGTGTTGTGTGTGTGTGCATCTTAATTACAGAGAGTGTGTTTAAGACAGTGCTGACTCATGTATAATACATCTTTTAGTCCTCTTTATTGCGCTTGCCCTTATACATACTATACGCATAGATTTTGAGGAAACATGGTGGTAAAAATGAAGGAAAAATATAGAGATCTTTGTACAAATCAGTTAAAATACCCTTTAAACATGCAATAACCGATTTAATTTTTTTGCATTTTGGCAAAAAAATTGCCTATCCGGAAATATGGAGCAACACTGTCCAGAAAACATGACTCCAAATAAAATGCTAGTTGATGAATGTATGTCCAACATTCCCTTTTGGCTGAAATGTGATCATGTGCACATTTTGTAATAGTAATAGTGATTGAAAGCTAGAAAGAAAGGTGTGTGTGTGTGTGTGTGTACGTTTAGTCTTGTTTTTTCCCTTATATTTCCTCTAATTCTGTCTGTTTGTCTGCTTGTCTATAGAGAGATGAAAGAACCTTGGTTCGGTCATGAATACTTTATCAAAGCATTAATAGTGCACACACGCCACAGACAGATGCAGCCTTTGATTGTGTCTGATGGCCTTTGTAGTGTTTTCCAGATTGGCAGTAATTGAACCAATTCCAGCAACATTAAAGACATAAACCATCCAGTCACAAGTTTTTTGAACTGACATGACGGGACAAAGCAAACCAATTCCTCCGATATGAGATGACAGGACCTCCAGCTCCCCACCGTCCCAAACCCCCATCCATCCACTTAGAGACGTGCCACCCGTATATGTTTCCAAAATGTCTCTGAAATCATTTTGATCTGCCCCTCCGTCGCTGAATACTTAGAAGGTTAGTTTACCCGTCTCAGGGGTGAATTCACAACAGGATTGCGAAGCTTTTATGGCCGCTAAACCTGCACAAACAAGACAAAAAGAAACCATGTAGTTCTCATAGCACCCACGAAGGGTGAAATGCACCCTGACTGCACTGCCAAGCGTCTCTGTAGTTCTATGTGCCCATATTTAAAATAGGTTATATGTGTACATTTGGTGCAAAATTTGATCTTTTCTATGCAAATGAACCTCATTGCAAAAACAGTCCATCCACAAAGATCAGCGCTTATAGCCACACGCAGTTACAGTGAAATTATTACTGTTGTTAGAGTTGGTGGTACTGTAACTGAAGCGCATGACACTGACCGATTGGGATATGAAATCCCAAATCTCGTTTCTCTCAGTCACATTTACATTCCCTGACTGAAGTTTTGATGAATGCGTTTGCACCTCGTCAGTCAGGACCTGTAGCTCACGGTCAAACAAATGTCATTTTCTCTTTCTCTCTGCCGTTGTTCTGCCTACTGTGTTCTTGGCACAAAGGTGACAATGTACATACTGTATACTTTTAGGTTTATACTCGCCGTGGTGAAGCCGGTGCAAGCTGCACGGGCCATGAATGACATCATCACGTCGGCTTTGTTTATACTCGCGACTTCACAGACGGCGTGCGAGCTCCGAGCGCATACAAGAGCGTTTATAGCATTATTCCCCGAAACACCACAGGGTAAACAAACTAAATGTACTGTGAGGAAGCTAAAACACCAGGAGTGTAACTATTTGTGGCAGTCATATCTGAAAAGCTCTATTCATGCGCGCTGTTAACGCATAGTTACAAAAATGCAGAGGTGCATGATTAAGCACCACGACCACTTGGGCGCTTTGGCGAATGTGCCGCTTCCCGGGGAAGTGAACTTAAAAAATAAATATCCCCATTAGTGCAATGAGATCACAGAAGATAAGGTGTGGGGAGGAGATCAATATAATATATGAACTTTGACATCATCAGTGAGCAAAAACAACAAGTTTACACTTAATTACGATTCGTCCACGACATCCTGTTTTTGACGTTTTGCCGGTAACACTCGTTGACTTCTTGCTCCTTCACTGTACATCTTGTTTGTCTGTCCTCTGCCGTTTATGAGAATAATGCAACAAACAGGACATTGAGCATAAGCACCTTTGTGCGTGCTTGTAGCATCAAGGTTAAACGACACAGAACACAACAGGGGGGGATATGTCCGACTCAGTTTTAATGTTTTGAGATTTGCTTTTGGGGGTTTGATGTTGAAGTTATGGAATTTACAGATTCATTACAGAGTCCTGTAGTTATCCATTTAACTAAAAACTACAAGTTAAATATGTATCTCTTTGGTAGTATTGAATTCAGTGTAGTACTTGTGTATGTCTGTATTTTACATCTATTTGTTTGACAGTATGACGTCCAAAATATATCATGAGTGTGAAAAAGTGACATTTTTTCGTTTTTTATTCCCCCCCCAGAAGATGACATTTTGTGTGAGTGTTTTTGATCTTTTTATTTTCCACATCACAGGCTGTTCTTCACACCCTTCACTCATTCGCCTGTCTTTGCCTCTGTTCCTCTATCTCGCATTCATCGTTTCTACACATTTCATCCAAATCTAATCAGCAGAAATATTGTGTGAGACAGGCAGAAAAATAAATGAGCAAACAAATGAATGGCTGTGGGGACATTTTCTGCACCATCTTGAAGAAAAGCCTTCGGGACAAAATGCACGCTTTGATGTCTTTTGTACAGATGCAGTAATTGTTTAATTCTCCACAGTGGGAATGGCAGTAGCTGAATCATATCAGGCCTGTAATCCCCGTTAAGAGCCTGCTGTTAAGAATATCTGCTTTATTTGCTGGAGCTCATTCACTGAAGATGGATAGAAAGTAGCCCTCCAGACACTGTAACTCTCTGGCTTTCTCTCAAACTGGTCCCTCCTTACGGGCACTTCACCACCTCATCTGAACCCACACTCGCTGCTGTGGAGGGCTCTCTTTATTAATGGGGAGGTTATAAATAAACAGGTCAACTGTGGGAGACTCTCAACATCTCTCATCAAAGGAGAGAACAGCCGTCCCCATGGTTACTGATGGATGACATGGTCGGTGTCGCCCAGATATGGTGTTATATTACTATTACTATTACTGTTATAATACGTTTCTCAAATGCATAGAACACCTCCAAACCAGTGAGCTTATTCTATAGGAAAAATAAGTGATGAAAAGTTTAACCTCAGCACACATTCTGTAGATGTATCTAAAGTAGAGCTGCAACCATTAATATGTTTACAAATAATCTGCCAAAAATATATACTAGTACTGCGAAGGATTGCACGTGGCATGTATTCATTTTCTGTTGATCGATTGATCGACTAATCAGTTTATTTCTAGTTTAAAGCCACCGTAAAAAGCAATGTGGAGGTTAAAATTAGCAACGCTTCAGGTTTGAAGAAGCAACAAGACCTACATGTGACTCTCATTTGTGCAACGTTTTCTGAATTGTACAGCAGCAATGCTTCTCTGTAATGGAGCATCTGAAGTTCAGCTATGGATCACATGGTCCACCATTTCCAGTCATCTCGAAAAAGCTCTCTAGTGAATGGAGTCGGATTGACCCCATGTTTGTCACAGTTTAGCTTAATGTGACATCAGTTGTCAACAAACAGTAAAGCCGTGGTTGATGAGATTAAAGACCAGTTTAATGTGTCTGTTGACAATTTCTAGGTACATTTTTCAATGTGGGGACACCAGCTGCAATAGATCACGTTTTTATTAGATTTTACTTTCGTGCAGACAGGAAGAGGCAGAGAAAGAAAACAGGAAGAGAAGTTAGGAGTCAGTGAAGGAGGAGAGGAAGCTGTACGAGACAAATAGAAGCACACAGGAATGAGATTCAGATGTGGATGTTCTGCACAGATGATTCTTATCCCGAGAGAGAGAGAGAGAGAGTGTGTGTGTGTGTGTGTGTGTGTGTGTGTGAGACAGAGGGAGATCTATGCCCAGCTGAGTGCCCTACCACTGTTTGTTTAAATTTCCTCTACACTTCATCACCCCCTGCCTCTTCTCAAAACCATCCTTTGTGTTCTCTCTGCACGGCCGTCCCTTCGTCCCTGCTGTCACTAACCAATGCTGCCTTTTCCTAATGAGGTGAAAACTGTGGGGGACTACTTGGCAGGAGATAGGTGTATGACGTGGGCAAAATAAATTAATAAATGACAAAAAAATAAACGTATCACTTTTAGCGGACTTACATCGCCGGTGAGGAGTTGCCCCGAGCGATTACATTGCAGCCGGTTTAGCGACTGCCGTCTGCATTCTCCCCAAATACTGGACCAACGTAAAAAATGTTTGTCCTCATTAGTTAACACGCACATGCTTTATGGTACAGATGATGGATGATTGTGAGAACAACTGAATAACTAGGAAGTGTGTGGGATATGAAGAAAGAACGATTTGTGTGTGTTTCAGTGTTTTTCTATGAAATCATGTTTTCTCCTGTCGGCTTTATAATTAATAGGTTGAGTAAAAAGCCTCATTTCCCATGAGACCCGACTCTTGTGTTGTTTAATAAAACTGCATATTTAAATCTATCTTGCTGAGTTCTGATCCGTGTGATTTCAGCAGGATGGAGAACATCTGTCTGTGGCTCACTTTAAATCTCACGCTCCCTCTCTGCGTACCTCTGTCTGCCTCTTTATCTTTATTCTGAATACTAATGTTACTTCAATTATTCATCTACTCTCTTCGACCCCATGCAGACATGCACACCACGACCACCAGCACACTCAAACACACATGTTTACCAGCACTAGCTCAGTAATTGACACATCAAAGACCTTTTTTCTATTCTTTTCTTTTCTATTATCTTTCACTTATTTGATGTTTTAGTGTTGATTGCTTTTCCCTTTCATCATCACTCTTAGTCTCTAACTTTGAAACAACTTCTTCCAGCATTTTGTTATTCAAACCTTCTCTGCGCCAACTCTGTTAGTTAAAAGAAACAAACCATCTCTCTCCCTCATTTGAAATCCCTCCTTTGTCTCCTGAAAGCTGGGACTCTTTCATTAGTTTGTTCCTGAAATGTGTCCTTTAAATCCTGAAGACCACCCAGGTGCATTGTGGGAGGTTCATACACATAAGTGTTAAATCATTATCAGTATTTAGATTTATGATAAAGTTAAATTGAGTCTAACTTTGAGTCGTGGCAATATGACATTGAGGAGTCTCGCTGTACTTTTTGTTTGATTGGGCACGTTGTGATCATTTTGGCACCATTTGTACCATTTGGTGTACCATTATTTTCCAATATATCATCATCATCATCATTCTACAGCTAAAAAGAAGTGTAAGCGGGAAGACGTGATACCTGTGTATAAGATGTAATCACATTCAACTACATTCATTAATTCATTCACTCATACATACATACATACATACATAATACATACATACAGTGTTGCAGTTTGTAGAAGGCCTCTTAAAAGTCTTTAAATTACGCTAACAGTATATATATATAATAGTTTATCTAAACAGTCACTAGCTTTACAGTCTACAGTGTTCCATCAGTTTTTTTAATCTGATATACTGCTCTGTTCTTTCCTCCTGTCTCTCAAACATTGATCAAGTTGATGGGGGTATATGACTGTCATATCAGCTCTATTCCATAGGAACTGATAGTTGTTTTTTGTTCTTTTATCTCTCTTCAGTGTAGTTTTCAGGGAATACCGTCTTTAAACATTTACTCTCAAATGTTTTCACTTTCTCATTTTCACAGGCCCTGAAGGACACAAAAATATTCCACATTTAAAACCACCTGACACGATGCAACATTCTGTTGACTCGGTTGATGAAAAATATTTCAGATATGTATTTTATTTAAAAAAATCTTTTATTATCCTTTCAAAGAAATAATTCCCCTGGCTCCAACATAACCAGGTGGTAATTTAACACATTCAAATCCTTTGCATCTCAAAGCAAAAACCCTGTATGTCATGTTTCAGTTGCAGTGCCGGTGGGGTTTTGCAGGTGCCAAAGATATGAAAAAATGTTCAGAGCATATGATGAAAGGTGTTGTTGGTTCCCTGAAGCAATTTAACAAATCGTCTCTCTCGTCTCCACTTTTTTTATCCTCTTCCTCTCCTTTAGGTGACATGTAATTGTTTCACCATCAGTGACGGAGAGCTGCAGGAGATAGGAGTTGGGCTGTATCCTAGGTAACACACACACACACACACACACACACACACACACACACACACACACACACACACACACAAAGGGCAGTGTGTGAAGCATACACCTCTAAAAAGCGTCATTAATCTCAATCTAGCTCATAATCATTGTTAGATAGTTCCTCTATCTCTCTCACTTGTACACAGAAAATGCCACAACATTTAAATGTAGCTCTTGAGTTACCTGCCAGCTCACCGCGCCCCAACCAACCCCACCCGTCCTTTAACCGCTCACTTCCAAAGCCCTCCCCACCCCCATCGCTATTTTCATGACAGTTCTTTGAAGTACGAGGAAGAAGGGAGGAAGGGAAGTCATTTTTTTTGTTGTGAGGCCGAAAACTTGAAAATGAATGCTGACAGAATATTATAAAGCTGTTCGATGAAGGAGGAGGAGGGGGGGGGGGGGGTTGTGATTCTTGTCTGGCATGTGGAAGTGAAACACACACACACACACATACAGACACAGAGCTAGGCGGTATGCACTGTAATCACTGTATTGAGTCCTGGGTGAATAGGGTGGGATTTGGCCTGTCGTTGCTCATGTTGTTAGAGTTAGAGCTACACACACACACACACACACACACACACACACACACACACACACACACACACACCAGGTATCTCAGCCGGTTTATCTGGCTGGTGTTGAAATGTCAGATGGTCACAGTGACTTTACCAAAGCTCAGCCAAACAGCGTGTGCCTGTGTCAGTGTGTGTCTGCGATTTGTTCCGTAACTCATCCATAAATGATGGGCCCCGTTCGCAGGATGGTCCCCTGCCTATTCATATTTTGGGTTGCCTAGCAACAACTGGGTTTGCTGAGGAGAGGGGGATTGCTCTGCTGAGGCTACACCTCTGTTCACCTTTGTTAATTTTCTCTCTCTACTGTATGTCACTGTTTTTTTTCCCCATTTGGTGACTTGTTCATCCCTCTCCTCTAAGCTCATCTTTCTCTCCGTCTGTCTCTGTCTTCCTCTCTGCTAATCAGCATATTGAAAATATGATGTCAAATCCCATCCTCTGAGGTCTTTATCGGGTGCAAATTGATTCACAGTAGGATTGATAACAGCTGCACTTCACATCAACTCAGAGTAGCTCAAACCCATGTGTAGCCACAGCCAAATCCTCACAGAGATGCACTGAGATGACAACAGGAAGAAGAGATGATCTGACAGTATCTTACTCTGAAGCCAGTAATCTCTGTCTGTGTCTCTGTCTCTGTGTGTTCCCTGCATTATCTTGAGAACTGCTCATCCAGTCTCCTTCACACTTGGCAGGTGTGTTTCTAGGAACCAAGGGAGTCCCGTGTAGAATTTGGTGCAGTTATGACATGTAAACACGTTGAATATTAATACCGCGAGAAGCCACGACTTGGGTGGCACTAATAACGTTACCACCAGCAAAATACCTCCGTCAATTACAATCCATGCTCTACTTTAGAACCATGGTGGTTATTTTAAAGCAAGCGATTAATACACCTATTTGGAAATGACATTACCTCCGATTAGTGTATTTCACTGATGGTTGTGACCGCGAGTAACCGTGACGTGGGTGTGTTTTTCAGGGGCAGCTTTGGGAGCCCCAGTTAAACGTCGTCGAGCTTTACTTTTCACCCTCCTTCTAACATGTTGAATGTTGATATTGGCAGTTGAAGAAGAACTAAGCTTACTTGAAACTTTATGTCAAAAAGTAAAACTATTGACTATTAATAATAAAACCATTAATACAGCAGAGTAAAAGTCCTGCATTCAAATGTTTACTTCCATTGAAGAGTGAACGAGAAGCATCATCAGCACTATGTGACGTTACTTAAATGTACTTAAGTTCGGTTCAAGCTGGAGCTTTCAATTCCAGTATGATCCTGGATAGTTTAATGAATAATAATGCATCATATTTGAAATTGTTATATTTTGTGAGTCAAATCTGAATCTGTAAAATGTTGTCTTCCTCTGATGTAGAAGTACAAAGTAAGTACAGTTGAGTTGCAGTGTTTTGGGGGCCTTCTGTAAGTTATTTCGGGGTACAATGACTTAGAATAGTAACATAATTTAATACTTTTCATATCTAGACATAATAATAAATGTAGAGCTGTTTGTGGCCCTTTTATTTGGGTGCCCCAGGCAGTTGCCTACCTTGTCTAAAGTCTGGTGTTACTGGTGTATCAGGGCTGTATGCAGAATATCAGTTGTTGATTGCACACAGTTGGGCCTCAACTTGTTATTTACGTCCTGACATTTCTGTAAGTATCATGTAAAGGCTTTGCACTACATTAATTTCTTATTTTTCGTGACATTTAATGTAGTAAAGTGCTGAACCACGTCTTCACAACAGGGACTGAAAAATGAATATGCAGGAAACGGTAACAAAGAGAAGAGAGTATTTAACCCTTTCTTTTGTTAAATATAATCAATGCTTGTTCCTCTACTGGCTCCACCATATTTGGCTCTCTATCCTGCTGCACTCAGCAACAGTTTCTGTTAGTGGGAGCAGATATTTTTAATGTGAGATGTGGTTTAGTTAATTAAATCTAATTAGTATGCTAATGAGCTGCTCTCCATCAGATAAAAGCATCGTTTGGAGGGCTTGATTTCTAGTTGATATTCAACCCGCAACTTCTCTACTGTAGAACAAAGCCAGGGGTCTACTGTTTTACAAAGGCTCCACACACACAAACACACACACTCACTCTCTTTATCTCTTGCATCCATTGTTTTCTTCTATGAATATGATAAACAGGAACAGCAGTAATGGAGGGTCTCATAAAAACAGACAAACCTCTTCAGTATTTTTTCCCGGCCATGTGCGCAGTGACAGTTAATGTCTTTTTATGGGTCAGGGAGGTTTTGAAGTACTTAATTTAAATAAAGAATCAACAACATTCATAACAATTACAGTCTCAGCATGGGAAAGCTGCACCTCAAGCACATACTTTACAATCAAGTCAAATCACCACTATTCAATAGAGTTGCATTATTTTAGTTTTCAAGCCTTGTTCATCTTTTACATTCATGAAGTGAAGAGCACATATAAGACAATTTTATGACAATTATTCACCCATTTATTAGGTACACCTCGCTAAAGCTAATGCAGTCTAATACAACAGTTTACATAAATATTACTTTCATGGAGGTTATAATGCTCAGGGGTGTTGGAGGCTGTGGTCTGTGGTGCTGTTGAACTAAGAAGTGTTTCTAATATTTAGTCTACCTAGTACATTACTACATGTGTTTGTACAGTACTATAAAGACATCATTCATTGAATATCACATGGTTAATGTGTATTACTTGTTGGGTCAACAAAATCAGATTTGGATGAATCCAACCTCTCTCCCATTAAATCTCCTTTACAGATAAATGATTCCTCCTTGTGCTGCAGTACATCCTGCCCCAACAATGTTAATGTCATTATTATTTGGGAAACACATCATACCTACACCATTCTTCCAAAAGACTTTTAACATTTCAATAAACTAATGTTGACATTTAGTGGGGGAAGAAGTTCTCCAACCTCTACTTAAGTACAAGTAGTACTACAGTGTGAAATACTTTTGTTACTCTTGTAAAATCTTGTATTTAAAATATTACTCAAGTAAAAGTACAAAAGTAAGTATTAGCATCAACATATACTTAAAGTTTCAGAATGATATAAATGATGTTATGGGATTATAATTATTGATGCATTAATGTATTCATCACTTTAATGCTGCAGCTGGTAATGGTGGAACTAATGTTCATTACTTTATACACTGTTGGGTAGTTTCATCTATAATAGTACATCACAATTCATGATTAAGACATTTCAATGTAAATAAGATGCATGAAAAAGTATCAAAATACAGCTTGTATAGTCCCAGTCGAGGATCCCCTCGGACCCCTCTAACAAAACCACGAAGCCCCCCCCCCCATATAACAAATCCCAGTTCAACCACTGCGTACACATGTTTTCTAATATTGTCTAAAATGATGTTTCATTCGGATTGTAATAAAAATCCAGGAAGATATTCCTGGTAATATTAAGTGCAAGGGAAAAGCTCTTCATGCCTTAAATCAAAGTGTAAATAAAAACAATAATATGTGTCATCAGTATCAGGATGCCGACACTGTCAGTTAGTGTGCGTGTGGGTGAGTAGGAGGATTGGCTGTATCTATTTTGAAAATTAGGAAATGAGTCTTTGTTGTGACAGAAGTGGAGTACCCATCGTTTCCTGATTCATTTGTGAATATGTGTCTGAGGCCGATAGAGCGGCAGAAAGAAATGAAGAGTGACATTTGTTATGACAGAAGCAGAGTACTCATTTTGTCACACTGTGCAGGGAGTTGTCTGTGTCTGTGTGTGGCCACGTGTTTGCAACTTTCTGTCTGAGGTTCATTTGTGCAACTCAGTCTTTACTTCTATGCGCAGGATTCCCATTATGAGAAGCTGCCAGATGATACTTAACCCCCCTAACAGCACCTTGGATACAGGGATGAAAGACATATGGTACCCTGCAGCTGTCACACTAAACTGACTGGCTGATACTGTAGATGGATGGATGGTGATCTTGATGTGTCACTCAGCATGTGTGTGTTTTCTCTCATGAATATGTTGGAACAAACCATTTCAGTCCACATCGGTCTCAATGATTTGAGAAACCCCTAAACAGTTGGACATGTGGCAGTTGGCGGCTCAGCAGGATGGGGCTACAACCTTTATCATGTTCTCTTTTTAAGAATTGAATCACAGATATAATTCTCTCTCTCTTTTCTTCCTCCCATTCTCTCTCTCCCTCATCATCTTGTTTGCTCTCTCCCAGTTTGTCTCTGCTGAACCACGACTGTAGGCCAAACTGTGTGATGGTGTTTGTGGGATCAAAACTGCAGCTCAGAGCTGTTCGGGATATCAACCCTGAAGAGGAGGTACTGCATTAAACAAAAGACTCACACTTTCACCTTCGAAACATTAACAACGTGGAATATGACTCTGATTTTAGCGACTGTGATGTTGCCTCTGCTTTTATGTTCATGTTCTTCGTGAGCAATGTTCATTGAATGTTTTTATTTGCTGCTGTTATTGATGGAGGAGACGATGCCTAAGGCTGTTTTAAATGATACATAATCTGAACCATATTTTACATTCTCTATTGTTATTGTGTGAATTTTTATTGTAGAAGTAATAATACATATTGATGGAAGAACAATAAACCTAATGTTATTAGAGTATTCCTAAAAATTGTAGCCAAGTGAAATATCACTGGGACTTGGCAGTGTCTCCCCTCATTTTCCATACTTCACCATCCCTCCTGACTATGTAATGAGATGCGTCCATGCCATCTGGAAGATATACACGCACACTTTACTCCGGTATCTCTTTCCACCAAAAGCAATCGACACAATTTAGATTTAAAATGATTTATCCTCCTGCTCTGAACTGCATTTAACTATGATCTATAGTACAGCAAAAAGGCAAACTAAAGTGTTCTCTCTGTTTTCAGCTGACTATAAGTTACATTGAGACGTTGTCGTTGACTGAAGATCGACAGAGACAGCTGGAGGACCAATACCATTTTACATGCAGCTGCCAGCATTGTGACTCTCAAGACAAAGTAACATGAACACAAATTACATCGTCGCATTCACTGCATTCATTTTTCTGGGTTTCAAATATTTACATAATTGTCATTCATTTCCAAACACAAACTAAGCCAATCTCTAAATTTACTTGAAACTAATCCTAGGGGTAATATTCAGAGTAAGGCATTTATCCGATTTTAAAGCACCCCATAAATGTTCCTCAATCTTCTTGCTGTTGTGGAGCACGGTCCAGGAATGTCTGAATACTCTTCTCCAACTGAAGTGTCCATCAGTAAAAGACTTAGGGAGGAGAGTATCTAAACTGATTCTCCTGCATTACAGCCTGGACCTGGGATTGGATTGTTCAAGTTAACGTAGCCATTGTTGCCTTTAAGGCAATTCTCAGGTTACACAAAAACACACTTACTCACACACACTCATGCACATTTAGTTCTTCCCTAATCCAAACCGTACCCAAATTTCTTAATATTTTTTACTTATTAACTGGAAAAACGGTTCTTACTTGAAATGTTTAAGTTCAAACACACGGGCATTCTCTCTCTCTCTCTCTCATATATAAATACACACACACACAGTGTTGTTTTCATGACTTTTGGGGACATTACATTGACTTTCATTGATTTTCTGGAGACTTACCCAAACCGTAACTTTAACTTCAACCTGCCCTAACCTTACATAACCTTAACCTTTTCCTACCGAGAGGGTCCCTTAAGGGTCCCTTAAGGGAAGCTCCTATATGGTTTGATAAAAATAATTAAAAAAAAAAAAAAAAAAAAAAAAAAAAATGATGTTGCATACTACGTGAAACTTCATAACCTCGGTTAAAAGACTATTGATGCCATTTGTACATGCTCCAAACACAACTCACTCAAAGCCTATTATAATTACTACAGTACCATATTCATATTTCGCCAGGAGTGTGCACACCCACATATCCGGACCTAGCAATCGAAGCTCGATGCTAACAAAGAAACCGAGATTGCAGTAAGCATGCCAACAGCACACAGATGAGGGACATATCTGTAACATCTCTCTAAGTCATACTATCACTGAGATATGAGCAAACAGACACCAGCAACACAAATCACATTATCGTTTTTTTATGTCTGGTTGAATTTTCAAAATAAAATTAAAAAAAAAAAAAAAAAAAAAGCCCAAAACTGCTGTATTAGGATGTATTGAACACCATTAGTAATATACAAGTGAAATATGTAGTTTGGTACATGAGAAAATTCAAATGGCACACATGGCACACATGGCACACATGGTGCCCAAATGCACATTTTGGAAACCTCGCCTAAACTCTCTGTACTAAAACCTCTAATTTTGTTCTGCTTCACTTTATCAAAGTCAAACTTTGCAGAGAGTGCACTGCTGACATGTTGTGCTATGATTTGGGAGAGGTGTTAGAAGTGTCAGCTGCCATTATTTCAAAGAAATGATGTCAAAAAGTGCTTTGTCTTCAGGCGAACTTGACACTTTTCAATTTGAGCTGTGTGCCATCTTCCTTTCCTCTTAACCAGTAACATATACACAATATTTACACAATTCATACGAGCAACCCCTTCTTAGTGTTATTACTCCATTGAAATTATTCAAATAGACCATGTAGTTAGAGAGTAAGGCCCCTTTGAGTATGGGTATAGTATTTTCGAGCAGAAGCCTAAAAATGAGGCTAGGTATGAAAAGGTTAATCCAAGTCTTCACCCTAAAATGTAAGGATTTATGTTATGGGGACGTGCCTTTTGTCCCCAAAAAGAAGACGAGTCCCCACACTGTGTAATCACATTTATGTCCCCACAGGATGGGTAAAGCACGCCCACACACACATACAGCCACGCCGCTGTTGGCTGTATGTCCGTGCATAACGTGTTTCAGTGTACCCTTCCCTGTCCTCTCCTCCTTTTCCCTCCTTCTCTCTCTCTTATCTCCTCTTCCTCTCCGTCACTCTGTTACGCTTCACCTCTTCACACATCTCCCTCTCTCTCTCTCTCTCTCTCTCTGTCTCTCTCTCTTTCACTGCCTCTCTCCCTCTCGCTGACCAATGACTGAAAAATGAGAAATATTATCTTGTCTTTCAGCTGCAGTTTTCTTTTCCATCCATCTTAATTCACTCGATCTCTCTTTTCCAGTATCTCACTGTCTCGCTCCATACGTTTTCATTTCTCTCTCTCTCCTTCTCTTTTTTTCTGCCATCACTTCTGCCTCTATAGCTTTGTTTTCCATATATGACACTTTGCTCGTACTCTACCACAACACAGCAGCACTCAGAAGTGTGTGTGTGTGTGTGTGTGTGTGTTTGAGATAAGGTAAGAGAGAGCACTCAGTTGACTCTCTGGGACAATTGCATTCATTTTATTCAATCCACCTTTGTTCTGCAAGCAACACGCACACACACTTTCTGTCGTTCCCCCACTTTCTTTTTAATCTTCAGATGGTGATGGCAGGCTGCTGGCAAATGACTGTTGACATCAAACACAGGAAATTGTGTGTTGTTTTTCTCCCCCTGTGCATACGTGTGGGTTGTGCATGTGTTAGGATGTACATAAAACAAGGTTTTCATTAACAACAAATATATTGATCTAGTGCAGTTTTTTTTTTGTGCATCACTGTCTCTACCTCTTTATCTCTATTTTTAACCTTTTTCTTGCAATGATGGACACTTAAAACACATTGCGTGATAGGATTTTTTTTAAATCAAACTTAAGCAACAACTACGCAGCGATACTCTGTAAATCTGTCACACAAATGCTCTCACACATGCAGCAGACTGTGCCATAATAAATATCTTCTTGCCATCAGCTGTCAGTCCGCTGGGGTGAGATATACAAAGAACAGGCAGGAAATGTGTAACTTTAACACTCAAGTATTCATTTTAATAAAGTCACTCTGTTCTATCCATTTTTGATGCTCACTCCATCCACTCCTCAATATGGTGCTCTGTGTGTGTGTTTTACTAAACATTAATGTGTACTTGGTCAGTGCGGATGTTCAGGTGGTCCCTCTCCTCTCTTTCCCAGGACAGACTCATGCTGCCAGGGCACGAATCAACATGGCGCCTGCTGAAGGAGGATCTACCCAGACTGGAAGGACTGAAAGCAGAGTCGGGTATCCTTTACCTTCAAGATCCACTACAGCCAATGCACACTGAACACTGAACATAATCCATCATCTGCTGTAACGTGGGATTATGATTAAATAAATCGAGGCCTTATAAAGTTTTCTTTATAAATACATTAGTTTTTCTTAGGAGAAACAAGTGTTCATTTTTTTTTACTTTTTTTGAGGTTCTTCCAGTATAATTGTTGCTTTTCCTTAAATGACCCTCCAGATTGGCAAGCGTTACTGGAGGGCTGTAGTCATCTCTTATCGACTGTTGGTGGTAACGTGCCCGATGAGAATCTGTATAAACTCAGAATGACAGACATGGCTGTAGATGCTTCCATTCACCTGGGACACTGGGAGGAGGCTGTGGGATACGGAGAGAAAACACTTCCAGTATACAGGTGAGTCGGAATATATAAGTGTGTGTGTGTGTGTGTGTGTCACCGATGGATAGCTTTATTATTCTAAAGATTTTAAAGGGGGGAAAAAAAACTTCCTCTGCTATTAAATCTGGATATCCACTCCATGGATTGAGTGTCTTTTCCTTCCTGATTCCAGTATGAACAGCAATGTGAGGAAGAGGACAAGAGTGACTCATGTGCATCTGAAGAACAACTCCCTTAGTTAAGGCTCACCTGCACAACTGTCTTTACCAATGTAGATTACTTCAAAAATTATTACTTTAAATATTTGGGCTGCTACTCAATCCTGATGCCTTCATAGTCATCACCGGGCTTCCACACTTCCACACAGCATTTTATGTTATTTTAGACCAAGCGCCATCGTTTTTACCACTCAGACCGATGCATTGGAGAGATGCACTGCAAGGGTAGAATGTAATGTGAAAATACCGATCTGTTAAGATTAATGTATCCTTTGCTTGTTTTTGAGATTGAACTGGAGATTAAGAACTGAAAGCAGCGACTGGGTGTTGAAAGACTCGACAGTGAAGAGATTTCACAGTGTGCTGGATTTGGCTCTTTGACTTGATGAAGGAGGCAAACATTTCCTTCTGTTATCCCTTGGGAGGGGAAATGCAGCTTAAGAAGGTTTGTTTAGAAATACATGATCATTGATAGTTTTGTGGACAAGCATCAGAGTAATGTGTTTAACATAGTTTTTTATGGAATCATGTTGTATATCCTGGAAACAAAATTACGAAATAGAATCCATAGAGTGGTATTTGGAAAACACAATCTTTAAATTGAGCTTTGTTCTTAAGCCAATGTCTTCAAATCTCCAGATGCAATGTGATATCTGGGCTTGAATGCCAACATCATTTTGGTTTGCCTTAATTAGATTAAGTCAGGACCTGAAATATTTTATATTTAAAGGTAAAAGAATTTGAAGATATGGCGAGAAAGGGTTAAAAAAAGAGTAGAGAGGAGTGTTCAAAGTGGTGACGTTACACAGGGAGCAGACGTATTGATAGAGAGAAGAAAATGTGCAGCAAACTAAAAAGTACAAAGAAAAAGAAGACAAGAAAATACATGAGAAGAGGAGTTGAAGGGGAGACCACAAGAGCTCTTGTAATTAGCAGACGTGAAACATCTCCTAAATCTCTTGTCCTAATAAAAGGGGAAAATACTGAGAGCAGATTAATCTAGAACTAAATGAAGTTTTTGTTTGATCTACTTGTCAGATTACAATAAATTGCATCAACAGTTTTAATTGTCTTCTGGATGAGGTCCTGCAGCCCTCACACGTCCTTACCTCCTCTTCTCTGCAGTTTGTTTTTCTATCTCTCTCAAACTCAACATTATTCCCGTCAACTTTTGTGTGTGTGTGTTTGCGTAAGACCAATTGATCTTGTGTGAAGGGCAGAGCTCTAGTGGCGTAGCCGTGCTCTGTCTCTCTCTCTCTCACACACACACACACACACACACACACACACACACACACACACAGATAACAAAATACCTGCAGGAGAGAAACAGTAATACAGTCTCTATCAATAAATAACCAAACACAGAGCTGCACAAAGAGAGAGATGGTGATGAGGAGAAGGGGATGAGAGAGTGGTGACATGTTACTGAGGATGGAAGTGAGAGAGGGGATGTAAGCAGGTGATAAATGACAAATGAGAGAGGGAGAGAGGGGTGCGGGGGAAGTGAAACGGGGGACAGAATCACAAGGGAGAAGGAAAAAAGTGGTGTAAAATAGAAGAAACAGGAAAACGTGATGTATAAAATGAAGAAAGTGGTACAAAGGAGGAGTAGAGGAATGCAGTGAGCAATAATTTGGCACGGAATGGGGACAGAATGAAAGGGAAGGAGAGAAAAGCAGTCAGAAGAAAATAGTTAGAGAGAGAGACAGTCGGAGGAAGATCGTCCATATTCATCTCCTATCTTCCTCTGGGCTCTTCAGATGGCAGAGAAGAAAGATAGCTGCAGGAGTTCTCTCTCTCTCTCTCTCTGCTGTCCTTCCCCTCATTCTGTATTCCTTTCTTCTTTCTCTCTCTCTGCAGGTCTTTTTTTCCACTTTCTCTATTCAGTTTGTGATGTATAGAGAGGGGTTTTCTCTGCGCCTGTGTGCGAATAATGCACACCTCCCTCTGCAGGCTGTACACGCCAGCGGTCTCCATGTCTTCATGCGGCATATGTTTTACTGATACACACACATACGTGAATGCATGAACGTTCATGTGTTCATGTCTGCACATCAATAAGTGTATTCTGGGACCGCTTACACACATAAAGCTGAGCTCCAAAACAGATATTTTGATTGATCTCGTCTCTCTGAGCGTTTTGTTTGAGTGTTTTTATTCTTATTTCTGTGAGTAACTGTCCAAACATAGAAGACGTTTCTCAATAATGGGATTTGCAGGGCGGCACTAATAGAGTAACAGCTAAAACCTTTCTATGATGTTCAGCTTCCATTCATTTACCTTTCTTGGTAAGTCCCTCAGAATAAACTGGCAAGGATTTCCGAAATGAATCTATTCAGCAGTTCTGTAGTGAGAAGTCTGTTGCATGACATTTCTGCAGACGGTGGCCTCGCAGGACCAGAGAAGAGCACCCACGCTGTCAGTCTTCATGGATCCGTTGGTGGTGTGAAATCAAAAAGTCTTTTAAAGCACCACACACCATTCTCTGGGGAAGAAATTACTGCCTGAAGTCGATCGGCTGTACTGCTTTGAAAAAGCACAGACATGATGAACCATGTAAGCGTTTTAAGTAATGGCAGTTTTTTTGTCATGTAAATGTCAGGGGTCTGGTAGCAGAATGCCCCCGAGATGTAATCTGTTTATGTTTGGAGTTCAAAATCGGCATTGAAAATGTAAATCCAAGATGATTGACCGGTTAGGAAAGAAATTGAAAAAATATATTTCTACTTACTTTACTTTAGATTTACTCTTAAATCCTGAGAATGAAACGATGTGAGAGGCGAGCATCCCTCTTTGGTTGAAGTGCTCACAGCTCATAGACATATGCAACCTTGCAACTGTTGTAGATTACTATGGTACGGTTGCACAGTGCCTCGAGAGACTTTCCTGCAGCGTAAAGGTTTTATCTGGATTTGAGGAACAGTTAGTGGGTCTGCATTCCTCTGGAAAGAAGGGTCGGCTAAATACTGCATAAACTGTGATTTAAAGCTTATGTAAATGTTCTTTGTTTTAGCAACAGATGCACGGCGGTGCTAAGTTTGTTAAACTGTGGAAATGTAGGACTGAAATTACTGTTTCAACCAAATACATTCAAGGAGAATACTCCCAGCTAATCTTTCCTCCCTGTTTTCGTTCTCCTTCAGTTTTCTACTTAGTAAGATAATCCATGTTTCCCTCTCACGAACAGCAGGCCGTGGATCTTTTGTTCCAAACGAGAGCCTCATTAGTTCCACTGCATTTGCATGGAAACGCTACACTTTTCCACAACTATTAATTTCCCCTTCTTGCCCTTTCTCTTACTCATAGCCGAGAGCTATGGCTTTCTAACTAGCTGCATACGGCAAGAGCGTTTTTCCCTTAAATTTACTCTCCCCGGGGGGGGAAAAAGGAGGGGGAAATTCAAGATACAGCAAGTTAATGAAATTATTTTAATTGCTGTGTGGTTCTATATGCAAAGAGGAAATATAATTGGAGTTTGGTGTTGATGTGTGTGTTTGCATGTCATGGCAGTTTGAATCACTGGCTTTGTAATTAAATCAATATTGTAACTTGCTGTTATTCATGGAGGACTAATGTTGTTGGTTTAGTGTTTGAACTTCCTATTTAATGATTCAATTCTAACCACAGAAACGGGAAGCATCTTTGTAATTGGTTGGCTTGCCAGTTAGTAGTTAAGTTAGGCTCGAAGGTATGAACAAACGGGCAATTAGCATTGCGAGTAAAAACTCTGCTGGATCATTATCAAAGAAGCCATAGAGTTTTAAATGATTCTGGCTGTGGCCACTACGTGTTAATTAACTTTGATTTCGCTCGCTTCAGAAAACAGATTTTCCTTTTTTAAATCAAAGAGTTAAAAAAAATGTTAGTGTCAGAAAGTTGCTCTTTTCAGTTCATAAAGAAATAATTAAGATTAATGCTCTTTTAATAACCGATGCAGTGCTATTTGTATTTAAATGTAGATTAATTGAAAGCGTACTGAACCCTGTTGTGGTGTGTTTACTCTGGAGAGAAGTGAAATCTGGGAAATACACCAGGTTATACGCAGTGAAACGGATTCAAATTGACCCAATCTTAGTGTGCATGCATGCTCACACGTTAATGCTGGCGTGCATGTGTGTGTACTCATGTGTCTGTGTTTACGTACAGGTCTCTTTGTCTTATCTGTTTGTTTGTGTGTGTGTGTGTGAGAGTGAACGTCAGAGAATGAGAATGAGCCAGACAAGAAATGTAAATTTGTTTCAATGTGCTTTGTCAGCGAGCTTTTAAATGCCACCTTACAGCGGTTATATAAGATTAAAAAAAAACGTTTTTTTTTTGTGCAATCACCAGAAAACGGAGAGAGAGAGAACAGGAAACAGAGGGAAGACTTAAGGGGGCATCAGAGGTAGAGTGGGGGGAGAGCAATGAATGAAGAGAATGGAGAGAAGGAAGCAAGCAACCGACCGAGCGATGACACCAACTTTAATCCCTGCAGCTAGCGGAGCACAAAGCACAAATATAAACAAGTGGGAGCAGAGCAAAGGAGATGAGAAATAGGAAAGGGAAGGAGAGATTAAGGAAGAAGGATGGGGGAAGAAAAGAGGATAAATGACAAGTGGAGTCAGGTAAATGAGTGTTTTGAGAACTCCAGTGTTTACCAACAACAAAGCTGCTTCCTAAAAGTCCTCGCTATGTATTTATCTCTGTAGGACTAAGACGGTCCCAGCTCTTAGTGTGTGAACTGTCTGACAAACATGTGTGTTTATACATTCATGTGGGGCGCACTGTGCGTAACAAAGGTCATTAAACATCAGTCTGTATCACTAAGCCTCAATGCATACCCATTTGCATCCATGTGTGCATACAAATGGATACAAATTCAG
Source organism: Leptoclinus maculatus (assembly GCA_032191485.1). Lineage (NCBI taxonomy): Eukaryota > Metazoa > Chordata > Actinopteri > Perciformes > Stichaeidae > Leptoclinus > Leptoclinus maculatus. The sequence goes on along the minus strand of JAVDOI010000001.1, from coordinate 29,891,527 downwards.
TTATCTCATATTTATTATCATTTTTAATTAACTCATTTCAAACTGGCTAAATATATTAAAGACTGGCAGATAGAAATGTCTTACGTTGTTGTGTGTGTGTGTGTGTGTGTGTGTGTGTGTGTGTGTGTGTGTGTGTGTGTGTGTGTGTGTGTGTGTGTGTGTGTGTGTGTGCCTGTGTGCCTGTGTGTGTGTGTGTGTGTGTGTGTGTGTGTGTGTGTGTGTGTGTGTGTGTGTGTGTCGTCTATGATGGTTGTGGGAGTGTCTTGGTGTCAAAGTCATTGATCAGGCTGATCACAATGGACACACATCCCAAAAGCAACACTCGCTCTTTCTGTATCTTTTTGTGTCACATGAAGATCAGCTTTTAGGGAAATACAGGCACTACAAGGTGAATACATATGCACAGAAGTAGCACAGGTCATGTGATATATACTAGTATACTGTACATATACATATACAGTATGTGTTGGTGTGACTTTCTACATTTTCATTTTGTGCATTATTAATGTTAAAGCGAATGGTGAAGTGCATATGTTTTAAAGTCTTGCCACCTCGAGTGTAGCCGACACACTTTCATTTAAAAGTGGACTTGATCAAACTTCATCATATAAGGCATGCTGTACCTTGCTTTGACTGGCTTTCTATGGCTGCCTAGAAAGGTTTAAAGATCTCAATATTTCCGTGGCATGTGGAGTTCAAGGACGTGTGTGATGGTTCCCGATTTTTAAAAACAGGACCAGAGAGTGTGCTCCAATTATTGGGGCATCGCACTGCTCAGCTTCCTCTGGAAAGCTTATGCCGAGGTGTTAGATACGAGATTGAGGACGATTGTTAAATCTCAGATTCATGAGGAGTATTGTGGAATTCATATCCTGGTCATGCGACATCGAGCCAGCTCTTTACTCTTGTGAGGATACTTGAGGGGTCATGGGAGTTTCGCCATCAAGCCTACATGTTTTTTAATCATGTCCCTCTGGGTGTCTTGTGTGGAGAAGCCTTCCAGCAGTGTAGAACCAGAGGGAGGGCTGTTTCTGCATTTTGGCAGTAAATCATGATGGATCTTCCAGGAAAGAGCTGGAAGATCGGGCTCGGAGGAAAGGATGCCCGCTGACACCCCATGACCTGGGCCTGGATAAGTGTCAGAAAATGAATGGCACAATTGATGGATAATACAGTACAGCCCCTAAAATAAGAGTCTGATGTAATAGTTTGTTATTCATAATTCTGTTTGGTTTTAGAAGTAGAATTAACAGCTCTTGAATGAGCTAAAAAAAAAAGTATGATTTTCTTAACAGTATGTAGAATGTTGAGGCAAAAAGCCAAGGGGAATTAGAATTGCAATAACAAAGCGGATGCCAGAAGGACAAAAGTACAAAAGGAGTAAATACAGTATTATTTATTCAAATTAAGGGATGTCACCACATATGAATAGTTTAAAAAAAAGATATTGCCATGACACTTCCCCATTTGATGACTCACATTCAGACAATTATTGTTCTGAAAATGTATGTTTAAGTATGCAAATGAGGAATTATCTAATGCTAACTTTTGGTGAATATAGAAGAAGTTTAGACTCAAATAGACGTAACAGAAGTAAAATAAACACTTAAATGCTTATTTTGGATGTTTCTTTCCAAGAGTCTGAAAGAAGACGTGTTATGGAAGCAAAATAGTGCAAAAGAGTGCATGAAAACCAATGTTTTTGCCTCGGGTGTCTCCTCTTAAATTGAGAGATCTGTGCAAAAGTTGCACCAAGCCAACAGAAAACCTCTTTCACCGATGTCTCACCATCTTCCCTTTCTCTCTTCTCTCTGAAGCCAATACTACCCCGATCCTCATCCGGTCCACGGGGTCCAGCTGATGAGAGTCGGAAAGCTGCAACATTACCTGGAACATATTGAGGACGCTTTGGACACATTCAAACAGGTGCGAGGGATGAAATACTGACAAACACCAATTGCCAAAGTAAAAGCAAAGTGCTCTTTTGTACAGCGATGATCTACTTCTTATAGTTTTATCCGTCACTCCTATCAGTTATAAGATTTTCCTCGCTGAGTTAATGGACAAGGTCTTGAGACATGTAACAAAAGAGGTGATCAGACAAGTCGGGCAATTATTTTATTGTAACTTTTGTTGACAAAGTTTCCTTTTTAAACATCTATTAGTGAGTATAGCATCACGGTTCAACTTCCAACTACAGCACATTACTATCCCACATTGTTCTAGCAAGAGCAGAAGTGACAGCTAAGACGCTCATTGAGAGTGTTTAATTCTCCTTTCCCAGGCCTATCGGATCATAAAGCTCACCCACGGGGGCGATCACCCAATGACCACCGATCTACTGATGAAGATGGAGGAATGTCGCACTGAGATGGTTCAACAGTCATCAAGCAGTCACTGAGATGCAGCTACAAAATAAAGAAAAATAAAGAGGACTGGACTCATGTGCATTTCATTTAGTGGACTAACTTCACTTTCTGTCTTAATTTCTTATTTGTCATCCAATATAAATTCCTTTAAAGGAATAGTTCAACATTTTGTGAATGATTTTTATTTGCTTTCTTTTTAAGAGTGAGATGAGTAAATACTTCAGAGTTATACTTGGAAGGCGATTAGCGAAGCTTAGCATGCTGTAACAGCTGGAAGTAGAGGGAAACATCTCTGTTCAAGGTTGAAAACTACAGCTAGCACTCACTAATGAATTGTTCTGCACCTAAAGATACATAAAAAAACATTTTCTCTGTTCAATTGTATTGACATACAAAGTAAGCGGTCATACGTGTGTTTGTGTGTGAGAAGGAGCATGGAGACCTGTAGGCCTCTGTCTCTGTTCTGCATTTAATCTTCACATACCATCTGTGTGTGTGTGTGTGTGTGTGTTGTTGTTTTTGTCAGGTTTTCAAAACATCCATCTTTCCTCTATATATATCCATTACACACACTTCCCATGTTAATCCCTGTTTTTGTGTGTTAAAAGTTAAGCCCTGTATGTCTGTGATGGAATGTGGTGATGGGTTTCTCTTACATACACACACACACACACACACACACACATACATACACACACACACATACACTTCCCATGTTAATCCCAAAAGTCTACCGTTCGCTAACTGATGACAGTATTTCCGCTGAGAGGGAAACCCTGTGTGTGTGTGTGTGTGTGTGTGTGTGTGTGTTTCCGTGGGACTAGAAATTTGTTTGATATTTAGGTTCCTAAAAAGGTTTTGGTTTTCTGAAACTTGCTCTCTCAGCACTAGAATAGCCAACATGTTACAAACCCGTTACCCGTCCTGGATAAGTCAGCAGTAAACTATTCTCTGGTCATTATTATTCAGCATAAAACAATATTGTATTTATGTTTTTTTAATTATTGACAATAATTACAGAATTACAAAAGTTATGGCAGTAACATGTTCTTTTTAATTTCCCCTGCTGATGTGTGGAAGAAAAGAGAAAAGGCTTTCATTAATGGTATCTTGAAGAGACTAAATGAAATGAATGTGAAGATTGAATGGCGTCGTAATGAAACTCGTGGACTGAATGGTCTGTGGAAGAGTCGGTCCTGTTGTACAATACTGCTGTTCCTACCTCCATTACTCCCTTCATTGGCTCTGTTGCTTTCTGTCTCTCACCCTCTCCCTTTCTCCTCTTGCACATCTTAACGGCCATTCAATTAGATTTACTATTGCTTAACCATAACCCTCTGTCTCTCCCTCTCTGTCACTCACTGTCTCTCTCACTCCCCAAAGGCTTTCAAATTAAATTCACTATTCATTGGCATCTCTCTCTCTCTTTTGCTGCACATCTCTGCAGGTAGCCGGAGCCAATCACAAAAAGGACACCTAGTGGTTTTAACCCATCTTCATTCACTCACCCTCCTGCCATTTGCTCTCCCCCGTTTTCTATTTTCATTCTCAGTTTGAAGACACCCCCCTCTCACTGTGTCTCCCCCTGCGCCACCTCACCTTTGCACACTCTTAACTCTCATTTTCTCTCCCACTCCTTCTGTATCTTCAAGACTTCTCTGTCCATTCTTATTATTATCCACAATCTTAAATCCAAATGTAAACCAAACACCTAAATTCAGGACACATGATTTGGAACCTGCCGTCACTCCCAAATTGATTGTCAGGTCTCATAAAGGATCTACATTGGATGACAGCGAAATCTGTGTAATTCTGTTTCAGGTTTTGTAAAACATCTGCATGTCAAATTGTATCACTTTACGTATGAAAATGCCATAAAATAATAAATTGATCCATTAATTGGTCAAAATCACTGTTTGACTGTCGACTTCTTCCTCTCCCCTCTCAGCTGCTTGTTCCAAAGAGATGTCGCTGTTTCAAGTTCTATTAACAGCCAGAGACGGTAGATTTTATCCCCGGTATCACTTCTCGATTGTCTTCCTATGTTTCAGCGTTCTGTGATAAGGAGTTGAAGGATATTACCATATATTCATGAGTAATCTCACCTTAGAATTAAATGACAAAGCTCCACGTAAACCCCACATCTTCACCATGTCCTCATCACCTCTCCGTCTTTCTTTCATCTTTGATTGGGCTTCTTCATAATCAGAGCAGGCTCTTAGAACCAGACGACCGTTGAGCTGAAGGGTAACTGGACATATTTAAACTTTACTATGAGTCCTTGTTGGACTGAAAGTCGCTTGTTTCTTTTGTAGTGATTTAGCCATGACAGCGGCATGTCTCTAGGGATGTTGGTCGGTCAGTCGGTCCACCGCTTTTCTCCAGACTGGATGATTACCATGAAATATGGTACAGACACTCCTGGTTCCCAGAGAATGACTCCTCCTGACTTTGATGACTACCAAACTTCAACTATTGGATGAGACCTTTTTCATTAAATAGAGTTGGGTTAACTTTTCTGACACCTCCTGCTCAAAACCCCAAAAGTAAGAAGGGTCATGAGGCCCTACTTTCAGTCTGTTTCTGAAAATCACGATCAAACTATCAGATTTGGAACAGACGTTCCGCTCAGCATGAGTTGTAATCACTTTGGTTATCTGTTCACTTTTCATCTAGCTCCATCATCAGATCTGGTTTTTGACTTAATACTTCCAAACGGCTTTACCGTATCAGCCGTACTTTGTGTTCAGATCTAATTAGTGAACATTAGCAATCTAAAGCACACAACTGAAAGGGTAAATATGGCAATGCCGGTCTTAGCATTTAGCACAGTTGTACAGCCTCACAGAGCTTGTTATGAGAGTTGTTCCAAATGTTTTTGCATGTATCTTCATCTTATTAAAGTAAGTTACAACGTATTTCTGGTGAATACCAAGTTAACATTTGTAAAATCCCTGTTTGTGTGAAATATATTTCTCATGTGAACCACATTTGCTTTTGTTTTCTGCTATAAAATTACTGGAAAAAGAGAAGCAGAATTTATTGAAGATGCCATTCAAGAGGTAAGTGGGATAAATACATACATTTTCTGGTTATAGAAGTTCGGGTTTCAGTCATTTTTCTTGTCCGAGCACATTGAAGTGGTCTAAATCCATACCAGAAGATTCACTTGTATAAAACAAGATTACCTCAAGACAAAGGCTAAGTGGGCCTAACAATTATCACCAATCTCAACAACATTGAACAATTTAGCATGAACATTTTTCTCGCTATCTTGGGCAGGAAATTAAACTTTTGACTCTTGCCAGTGGATAGGTGAGTTCAGAAAAGAGAGTAATAGACCATTTGGTGATCGATGATTGTAATATTATTTGTCCAAATTTACCCAGGAGATCAGTCTCTTACTATTCTCTAAATTGACTGTTGTTGTTTCTTCCTGAAATGAATCCACTTGTCTCTGTATTTATTATATCCCCAACCTCACCCATCTTAATTCTCTTGCACCGTTTCAGCTCTTCACCATCTCTCTCCTCTCCCACTCTTCTAAAATGTAATCCTTTACTCCAAATCTTTCTCACGTCTCCCTCTTACACTGCATTTCCTTTAGCTACCTTTCTTCTCCTTTCTTCTCATCTATTCTCTCCCGCTCTCCCCCATTCCTTCCTTCGCCTCCTTCCTGTTCCCTGCTATGCGTGGGTGATCAAAGCAGGTGCAACGGGGCAATATGTCGCCTAGGAAGCTGCCTACAGGCTAGTGAAGGTACGCACACACACTCTCACACACACACACACACACACTTGTTAGCCGCCTGCATCACAGGATCATAGTTACCAATCAAAGTCAGCTGACTGAGACAAGAGGCTGCAGTGGAAATAGTTTCTCTGAGCTGATCAGTCTTTTTTTACAATTCTGTCAAAAGCACAGGAGCAACAGGGCTCATCTTGATCTAGCAGAAATAACTAGATCATCACAAATTCTAAAAATCCCTGAATAAACAATGAACCATTAAAGTTCTTGTAATCAACACAAAGCTACTTGACAGTCTCATATCTATTTAAATGCTGCACATGCACAGAGGAACCACAAACAAATATTATATGATGTAGAAAACATCATACATCAAACAAATTTTGACGAGATTACTAAAATGTGTAGTAAAACATGATGTATATTCCAGCAGAAGTTGTTAAATTCGCAATAATTTCACTGAGCAAAGAGCCTCCATGTTACCTGGTCCATCTTTGTTTATTAGGAGCAATATAACATCGCCCATTACACACAGAAAAATAAAGGTTCCACCTGGAACCGAAAATGGTTCTTCGGAGTGATGCCATAGAAGAACCATTTTTGGTTCCACAAAGAACCTTTCCGACCAGGGTTCTTTAAAGAACCATTTCCTTAAACGGTTCTTTAAAGAACCCACAAAGGTGCTTCAAAGAACCTTCAAAAAATGGTTCTTTGAAGCACCATTTCTGGTTCTTTGAAGAACCTAAAGACAAAAAGGTTCTTGAAAGAACCATTTTCAAAAAGGTTCTTTATGGACCCAAATGGTTCCATAAAGAACCCTTTTCAAATGGTTCTTTAGGTAAAAATGGTTCTTCCCAGGAATAAATGGTTCTTCCCAGGAATAAATGGTTCTTTAAGAGAACCGATTTTTGGAAAACATGATTTTCTTTTACATTTTAACAGCATAACAATGGAATCAGGGTTCCCACTCTTTTTTAGAGATCATATTCCAGGATCTTTTCCGTGATGATCTATAAAATCATCTTTTACATGCACAGAAATGATGGCAAATAGATTTTTGGATAAAACAAACACCTGTAGATGTACTGCACTTCACTTTATTGTCAGAAATCAACTCTATACAATGTAATCCATGTGCTACATGCAGTGTCCTATCTAAGAAATATTCGGAGCATTTGCCACTCTCTGCACAGCTACCCGTGTGTCCAGCTTTAGGATAAATGCCTCCAAAAATGAAAAAAAAAATGTCAGATGATAGAGGGCCAACACAACACCCATGACCAATGAACCGTCTGCGTCTTCATTGTCCACCATCATTTTTTGTCCATCCACTGCTACAAAAACATCTGTGCTGTCACTCAGGGGCTTGCCATCGCTGCTGCTCAGGACAATTGTCGGTGTTGGGCTTAGTGGTTCCTGAAACAAAACATTTGAAACTTAAAGCTGTATTCTGTAATGTTTAAAGATCAAAGCTTTCTGATATGCTTAGTTGCACATAAAATGCTAGTTTGTTGAGATTAGATGTCATATTTTTGAAATTTCACTTAATCTTAATTTTCTGAAAATATATTTCCCTTTTTTAAATAAACAAATTCAAGTTGCCCCCCCACAAACACAAATGACTAACCTTATCTATTGCAAACAGCTGTGATGCATTTTCTTTGAAGACCGATGGTAGGAGGAGTATGGCTGCATTCACCAACAGGCCTGCAAATGACAAATAATTTTTCAATAAAAGTCACAATTCTGATTCTGCAAAGTTTTGAGACTGTCCAATTCCCTCAGGAGTGTTGATTTTGATAAAAGTATCTAGGTAAACGTCAAGTCAACTTTTTAGAGCACGTGTTATATATTAGATAAAACACTCACCAAGATTGGAATAGAGAAGCAGGGGAATTCTTTTAAGACCTCTGCAGTAGAGTGTTGTTGAATATAGTGTCTTCTGTACTCTCTGGAGGCATTGGCAAATGATGTCCAAGTTGGGCCTCATCTTTTGGCACTCCTGCTTCATTGTTGCAATACGGTGGCTCGTACTTCTTTGGTCCTCCCCAGCATCCATTGCATATGTTTGCTAAGTAATAAACAATGACACAATTAGGACTGAGCTGGAGCATGAAGTATGAAGCATAAAATTCAGTTTAGCATTACTCTTTTAGTCAATGAGAGAATACTACTTACATATCCAGATCCACAACTTCCCTTCAGAAAAGGGAAGTTGAGCAGGACAGACTTAAAGAGCTGCACATACTGAATATGAGACAGATACCTGTAAGTTTTCAAAAGGAACAAAACACAAGGCGTTATACAAGATTAACATTCCAGATCAGCGCAATAAACAGATACCTAACTCAAATGATCAGAAAGTGCAGTTAAAAGGTCTGCAAATGTGTAGTTTGTCATCATGATGCATAGTTTTCACTATGGCATACAGACCTAAAACGTGATTAATAAGGAAACTTGTTTTACAGGCAGATAACATGTCATTACTGTACATTACGGCTGTCAAAATTGGCCCAAAATTATGTTTGAATATTCATTCTTGAAAAACACATAAGTTCAAACTATTCAAATATCTTTTGTTGTTCATTATGTCCATGACACTGTGTCCTAAATGGCCGCGAGTGGTACTGCGCTGTGCACCGTTTAGAGCTGAACTTTTGTCGGACACCGTTTCTATTTCGATTACTGTCACATGCTTTGAAAATGCCAGATAGCAAGTACTACTTAGCCTTTTTTTTTGTGGTTACATCTCCAGTCTGATCTGGAGCTCACAGATGATAGATACATGGTTTGCTTACATGATGTACCGCAATCACGCTCAAATGGTCAAACAGAGCTGCATCCTTGTTGGTCAGTGCCGTGAAGACTTTTGGAGGAAACTGGACTTGGCAGTTGATCATTGGTTGGACTGCTAGGGCTCTCTGACTCACAGGGGCTTTGCTTTCACTGCTAAAGGGGAGGAAAATCAGATTTTAATTTAAGCCAACATGTAAAAAAAACTACCAAAAACAAGACAAGTAAATCCTTAGAATTTTAACTGAAATTACAAGGCTTCACTGTATAACGTAACTCACACTTTCAGCTGCGCTAAAGCAGACAGGAACTTCACTTGGTCTTTCATTTTTGGAATGATTCGCTCACTTTCTTTCAGACATCTGGAGAAGTGTAGGCCCATCTACTTCATTATCTATGACAGAGAGAAACATTATTGGACCAAAATCATGTTAGGAGTCAGTATGTGTTGCCATCGCTCATGTCCATTTTTCGGATTTAACATTCTTGCCTTGCTTAATGCTGAACATCCTTGAATGGCCGATGTATCACTGTTATGAGGTCTTTACCATCACGACTACATATGTCCACATTATTAATTAGTGACTGTATGACTATAGTGTTTAACCTATTACTGTATTGCACAAGACAAAAACACAGACACACTGGCAGTCCTCTGCATACTCTCAATGCAGAGATACAGTTGCCACAGACATTAGCAGCACATGTGTTCATTTGAACTTTGTATTGACAGATACTGTGTGATAAAAGTATACTATTATCAGAAAATGTCTACAGCTATCTTTGCACTTGTTTGTACTACAGCAAATCAACAGGTTTATTTGCCTTCAAACTGACAAATCATAGACTATACAAGCACCAACATTGTAAGGTCAACTAACATTAAATCCATTATTTTTACCTGCTGGAACATAAGTGTCTGCTGTATAAGTTACATGTCCTGTGCTCTCCTCAAGGAGAGCACAGGACTACTACTACTACTAGCACAGAAGCTACTGTTTCTCAAGAAACAGTCTTATTCAAACAATGTCCTGCTTCATCCTCCACAGCTCGTTTGTGTCACTACAATCAATAATGTGTATTTATACAACATTCAGGAATTGCTTTAAGGTCCCCATAATTTATATAATCACAAAATGTGGCTCATAGTATACAGCTTCCTTCAGTTTGTACAACTCACTAAGCTCTGCGCAGATCAGCACAGCTCTGTCTGACGGCAGCCACAACGCCGCTCCCTCTCTCTCGCTCGCCCACTCACTCACATCGCTAGTTTACCGTTAGCCAAAACACTAGCGGTGCCTGAAATTGTCAAGACTGATCTTCAACAGTTGCTAACACAGCTTTCTGACCTTAACTTGCAAGCTACAGTTACAAACACACGTTTATTTACTGTCTTACCCCACCAGACAGCTCAGCTGCCGGCCGCTGTCAGTCAAACATGGAGTCCGAAGCAGCTAACCGAAGGGCATTTTTTAACGTTAGCTCAACAATTGGAAATACTCCGTTGACTAGCAAGCACAAAATGGTGGCGTTTTCAATCGTGTGCAGTTAGCTAGCTAACATAACATTGCATTGAGTTATGTAGCAATGTCATACTTTTTTAATTGGTAAAAAAGTTTTAATAAAGAATAGTTGATAGCTAAAGTAATTAGATAGTTCACATCTAGACATACAGTAACAATAACCAGTGTTAGTTAATCATCTATTGCCATTTTACATATATTTCACAGGCAGAAGCATAGCAGCTTAGCTAAATTAACGTTAAATATATTTTCGCGCGCTATGTAGGCTAACGATTAGCTAGCTAACTAGCGTTAGCTTCAGCCAACTAGCAGACTAACAAAGGCAATTAACTAACGGTCAAGTCACCGTTAGAATACGAAATACATGCGAAATTAACTCATAACGGTTTCAACAACCTAAGGATTGTTGAAACTAAAAGTCTAACATTACCTCAAACTCCACAAATATATATATGCGGCATCCACAAAACGAGGGAAATATGGTGCTTCCAGCCAAGCTACAGGCACCAATACTATATTAAATGTAGACTAGCTTATTCAGACACTCGGATAACAGATGGCTGTGACATGACAAAAAAGAGGAATAATTTGCCTGTAATAACCAAGCTTCCAACACTTACCTTACACCACCACTGTTAGTTCCGGGCGACTGGTTTGAAAAGATGTTGGTCAGTCAGAGAGATGGACGAGTGTCACTTGGAAGTAGGCGGGGCGGACAGATATCTCATGATCGTGATTGGTGGTTTATGTTGTCATTCATGACTTTCCCCTTAGAATTTTCTGGAACACAGCTATTAATATGGGAAGAGGCTATAGGGCCCGATTCACCGACATGAATATATGTGTATATACATATATATGTATATACACATATGTATGTATATCTGTATATACATATACATATATATATATATATGTATATACACATGTGTATATGTATATATATGTATATATATATATATGTGTATATACACATGTGTGTATATATATGTATATATGTATATATATATGTATATATACATATATATATATATATATATACGTATCAGCTGGCAGCTAACTACCCCACACCCAGATCATGGCACGGTAGGTTTTTTTTCTAATTTATCCCATCCCCCACGATTCAACAACTCAAACATGAATTAAGAACCATTTCATATCCCAAAGAACCATATGAAAAACATGTAGAACCATCCAATAGATAAAATGGTTCTTTAGTAGGTGATGGTTCTTCATGGAACCACACTGCCTTTTAAAGAACCATTTAAGAACCATTTTTTTTCTGTGTGTAGCTGCCTCTTTTAAATGCATAATGTGTTGGAGTCATAATGCAAAATGTGAGCATTTCATGGGTTTGGGACGGACCGCATGCCATTGACTGTACTACGTTCAAAGAATGAAGACTCGGATATGAAAATCTTTCGATACATTTCTTTATTTACATCCCTCCATCTTGCTCTTCCATTAACACAATGTGTCAGATCACATTTCTCAAAAACAGTTAATCTGCAGAAGACATTATCTCAGTTTTGAATCATGGAAACAACACACGGTGAAATCTTCACCGGTTTACACCGAGCATGTCTCTCAACGGGTTATTCTAATAGGAAACAAGTCCTTCGTCTTGGCACTTTAAACTGGCACACAAACTGGTTTTAATCAGTTGTGTAGAGATTTCCTCGCTGTCTTACTGCCACAGATAAAATCAGTTTCTGGAAAATGTGGTCTGAGACAGACTTTAACACACAATACTGCTTAAGAACCTAAAGATGCTATGTGTCAGATTTCCAGATAACACGTTATAATTCTTGAACGCTCCAGTAAAACACGCAGCACATTCGTCAATTTGTTCATTAGACTGTGTTTGTTCCGTTGCCCTCCAACCTGTGAGTAATTTTATTTAAAGCACCTGACAATGAGTGCATCTCTTTTAGTTATGAACAATAGGGGCCATCAAAACCTCACATGTTTGTCACAATTATTGCTAGAATTATAAAGCGCTACCACAGTAGATTTGGCAGTGACATATTAAGGACAAAACCTCACACATAGCATCTTACATCTGGAAAAAAGTACAGGCCATTTAGCTCATCCAGAGGTTGGGGTTCCCAAAACATCCACTGCTAATGACACTAGGCTGTAGTTAGTACTGTAGAATAAAAGGACATTTCACTTAAAACAACACTGCTTTCTTCCCTCACGTGTAAAAAAAATGTGCCATTATTTTTTAAGTTTTGATCTGGAGCCACATAACTACCCTGAAAGTGAATGTTTTAGGAAACCCAAAGCCCATTAAAATCTCCAACAGGAACAACAGGTGCAAACCAAATCAACAGAAAATATATAAAATAAAAATGAGCGTATATATGATATGTGTACAGTATATATATTTATATATGACATGGGCTCAGCTAAGTATGTACAGTTATTTTTTTCTTTTCCTTAAATGCATAGTAACTTTTTAATATCTTAAGTTGTAAATAAATAAGAACATTAATAATTGACTCTGCTCTCCTGAGCTCAAATAAATAAACCTTCATTCATGACTGGCACGGTGAACTGGGAGATAAGAACAGGAAGCGTTCACAGGTGTCGCAGGGCTGCTGTGAAAACGCTTCTTAGGTCCAGTCTATCAAAAGCATCTCAGTTTCTGGGCTAATTTCCCGCTAGATTATCTTGTTGCGGTCACTGCAAAGTGTACACCGCATGGAATTAATGAGTGTTACCTCTTTACACAGCCATGAGAAGATCCAAACATTAAAAGTAATTTGCTGTTTCTGTGTCAGTCCAGTGGAAAAGGTCAAAACTGAGTTTGCTCTATTAGGATAAAGATACATTTATCACTTTGACAAATCATACCACTATCATTACAGTCGGTGTCTATTCCTCCTTTTAACTCTCAAACAACAAACAGAATCTCCCATAATGCTCTCTGCTTGCTGGGCAGAAGACATTCAGAGGGGGGGGGGGGTGAACAACAGACGTGATGACAGCGATGTAGAAGAAGCATTCAAAGGGTATTGTTCTGTATTTCAGAAGGAAACGGGCTCTTTCATATATTTATATTTGTACAAACATTTAGATCATAAACATCTCAAGCACCATAGATGATAATATTAACAAATCCTAAGAGTTGCTATCCGTCCAAAACAAAAATGGAACCAGGCAGAGATCTATGCCTCTTAATTTGGCCATTATCCTTTTCTTTCTTTAGTTCTCTTTCATTCCTTTATATATCTTTTTTTTATTGTTCCTTTATCATGTATGTGTCTTTTTAATAAAAGAACTATAATTGTAGTCCCATGTAAGTATTTCCAGTCTAAAATCACTACTTTGTTCCAATAACACAGGCCTTTAAACACTGTATATCAATGGGCTTGTCTCGTGCTTGTGTATTTGTGTGTTCCTTACAATTTACTCTGAAACATCTCTTCAACCTACTTCCATTCTCTTACTATCATACATAGTCTCTACATGGTCCCATTGCACTCAAATAAAAAAAGGATACCTTAATATAAAACACACACATTGACGAATCATTCGGGTTTCTTTTAGAATAAAGCAGAACAACACGGATACAAATAACAGACAAGTCTGGCTGTCAAGTCAATCGATGGATCGGAGAAAACACGTTTTCATTTCCACTCCTATGTGACTCAGACGTTTCATTGCTTTGTGAACATGAAAAAGCCAATCACATCTGTATCAGGAGAAACATGCTGTATGTAGAATTCAGGTGCTCTGTTTGTAGGTAAAGTCGAAAACATCGCCACAAAAAAAATGGCGTTTTTTTTTTTCTTTGTTTAAACACACGTTACTCTTGTGTTCTTGAAAAAATCATGTACGTTTTTCAAATTGGATATTTGGTCCTTACCGAGGACTTGTTCTATGTTTCGTAGGTCTTCTTTAACTCTTTTTATTTAGTTTAAATCTCATCTCTCATCATTGTACCAAAGACCATTCAAACATACAGTATTAGTTTGTTTATGATATAGTGAAACATTGACCGACAGTAAAACATCACAGTCAGAAATGGCTATAAATTGAAAGATTTCCCAAGGACACTGATCTTTTGTGGGGTTTTTTTCTCTACGCTAGCACCATACTCACTGCATGTACACAAATTCAGAGAGAAAGAGAATTGGTCTTGGTATTGTTGAAATGTTCACAAGGCACTTATCTAAATTATTTTTCCTTTGTCCTCCTGCCTTTCTCTTGGTCAGTCTCTTTTAATAACTGCACAACAATACCAGGCCATTCTGTAGTCAGCACTCTGTGTTTGAACTCTCCTGCACCTCTTCTTTATCCTTCTTTGTTTAAAAAATGGGCAGTTTTTGTTGGACTCTCCGCTCCTTTCCTCTCGACATTCCTAAATGTCTAAAAGAGTTGAACAGTGTAGTTATTCTGAATCTCTGGAAACCCACATTCTCTTGGTTATGTTTGATGTTTCTTCTCAGAATCATCTGTCTGCCTTCATTAGATGCTGTTCAATATCTAGTGTCTGAGGTTGTTTCCAAGCCCCGAGAAAAAGAATAAGGACTCATCTGTCTGTTGGCCTGTTAAATATCTATATATCCATTCTCTATTTTATCCCTCCAGCTCTTCGTCCACCTGTCCTTCTGCCTACTTTCATCTGGAGGAGACATGAGGATGACATGCAGGATCGAGTGGTCAGTCATCCCTGTATCCCTCTCCTTGCAATTATCCAGTCATCTGATGAGATGGATCTGTGTAGGAGATATTTTGTAAAAGTGTTTGATTTAATCGGTGGGCATATGGTCCAAAGGGCGTCATCTAATTGAGTCCAGCTGTGTGTCGGCCTCTCCGTCCTCCAGCTCTCCATCTGTCTACCGATGTCTCGAGGACACGTCGAAGCAGGTGATCATCATGAGGTGGGCTTTGCAGAAGTTGACTCGGTTCTCCAGTTTGTCCGTCACTGTCTCCAGAGCCTCCAGATACTCCAGCGAGTCTACTTCGTAGGCCTGTTGTAGCTCAACTGAAAAATGGACAGACAAGCAGATATAAAGATGACACACTTTGCTCGAACAATGCTCTATGTCGTTTGTTTACGAGTATACAACCCATTTTAAAGTCTGATGGTATTCTATCTTTTTCTTATTATCAACAAATTCCATGAAAAGACCAAAAAACAGCGACTCATTGAAGTCGTCTTTAGTGTATAATCAATTTAAAAATAAGAATTAGAATGAGCCTATCTACATATGGAGCCTGCCGCCATGTTTCTACAGTAGCCCAGAACAGCCAAACCAAACACTGGCTCTAGGTAGGACCATTTGCGTTTTCATGTTTTAGCTTCGGGCCACCGTAGTTCTCCTATTACACGCTTGGCAAATCCTACACACTCCACCTTTAAATACCTTCCTTTTTAGACAGCAAATCATATATTTAAGGAATGGTTGTGAACAATTGTTCTCTTAACCCTTTAACCCCTAGTCCTAATTTGTAGGCCTCTGCTCGAAAATAGCATACCCATACTAAAGAGAGTACAGATCTCTAACTGTAAGGTCTTTTTGGATAATTTTGATGGTATAAATAACACTAACACTTGTGAGATTTTGCTCAGATGTGTAAATATCAGTGTATATGTTACTGGTTTATAGTAAATGAAGATGGCACACAGCTCAATTTAAAATGTTCAGGTTCGCCTGAAAAAAAAAGCACTTTTATTGATATTATTTATTTGAAAGAATGCAGGTCCAAGCCTAAAACATCTCTCAAATCATAGCACAATATGTGATCAGTCTTTCTGCAAAAGTTTGACTTTGATAAAGTAAAGCCCAACAAAATGAGAGAGGTTTTAGTACAGAGAGTTCAGGCGAGATTTCCAAAATGTGCATTTTGGCACATCTTGGCACCATGTGTGCCATTTGACTTTTCTCATGTACCAAACTACATATTTCACTTGTTTATCACTAATGGTGTTCAATACATCCAAATACAACCGTTATGAACAAAATGAACGGTGAAAAAACTCGCGATGATACAACAACAAGCTGTGGTGTGCAGGTGCTGTGCGTAAAGTAGTCGCGTGCGTAATGGTGGTTTTCGTCTGCTGTCTTTTATATATTCTATTTGCTCATATATCAGCGATAGTATGACGGAGAGAGATGTTACGGATATGTCCGTCATCTGTGTGTAGTTGCCGTGCTTTCTGCCATCTCAGTTTCTTTGTTAGCATCAAGCTTCGATTGCTTGGTCCGGATATGTGCAGGGTGTGCACACATCCTGGCGAAATATGAATGTGGTACTGTAGTAATTATAATAGGCTTTGAGTGAGTTGTGTTTGGAGTATGTACAAATTGATTAAATCTTATTTTAACTCAGGTTCTGAAGTTTTACGTGGTATGCAACATCATTATATTTCGGTTTCATAATTAGTATATGTTCGATGGTCTAAGGAAAGTACTGGAAACGCCCCATATATGGGGCGCTAGGGGTAAGAAGGAACAAAGCCTTTGGATGAGTATGACCTACACAATCTGAATATGTTCGTGCTTTTTGAATTTCAACAGGCAACTTATGATATAGCATATCCAGTCAATACTCTCGTAAAAAGAATCGTCTAACCTGTTGAGAACATTTCGTGTAGATTACATGAACAGGCACACACACACACACACACACACACACACACACACACACACTCCCTGGTGTGTCAGACTCCTACTTACACTCGGTCGTCCATTTGTGCGGCTCCAGCATCAGGTGCTGTTTGGTTTGTTCCAGCTCCTTCTTCAGACACTGGTACTTGGCTCTGACTTCACTGATTCTCTGCTGACGGTGTTCCAACAGACGGAGCTTGGCGCTGACATACACCACCTCCTGACACACACACACACACACACACACAGAGAGAGAGAGAGAGACAGAGAGGCAGATATGGATTTTATTCACCTTTTATTTATGTAGAGGACTCTGTTGTGAAACACATGTGGCTCTCTTTCAGCAGCAGCCTGCTTAACATTCACACAGTTGCATACATTCACACCTCATCGAGCCTTCAGTGTGAACACAGCCGAGTGCTTTCGGACACTGAGCAGCTTCACTGGAGCAGTCGGGGGTTAAGTGGCTTTCTTAAGGCCTGCTGTAGGGGAAATCTATATTTCATGGTTTTCTCTCCCACCCTCGCTCCCAAAGCTCACATTCCTCCCTGCTCTGAATGCATAAAGGTTGAAGAGTGCATTAATTTGCAACGATTTCATGAGTTTCACAGAAAAACTCTGTATTCTGCTAAATCTGGGGAATTTTTTAATAAATTCTTAAATTAAGTAACACAGAGAGAAGTGGTAGATTTATTTAAAAGAAAAGCTCACTGTTCATACAGAACGTAGTGCTAATGTTGATTCATTCATTTTGTGAAAATCCTTACTTGTTTTTTCAAGTCTCTTTCCACACACGTACAGTAACTCATGTCTATTTCCTCTCCTTCTCCTCCAGCAGCAGTATCCAACAGAAGAACACTTTTTGCTTTTTAGTGTGTCCCACAAGTATTATTCATCAAATCAATTTCGTTGACATCAAGTGCAATATGGCTCCTGCCCTCTGGGCCTCTTTCTCTGCTCTTTGGCTCTCCACCTTCTTTAATTATCTCCACACATCCATCCCTCGTTCTCCTTCAGCCTGCCACCATACAGTACATTCTCCTCACACACTTTCTCTTTCTTTAACCCTTACATGCTTTGTTTGATCCTTTTTTTGTTTCCAAATACACTTCCCCACTGTATGTGAATGACATTCTTTTACCCGTGGAGATTCAATCTTCTCTGTACCTGCCATATTTGTAATTCTCGCATCAAATCCTCCTTTACCTGTACAGAGGTTAATCTAGACCCATCTGAATATTGACATCCACAATATTGTGGGGAAAGCTGTGGTGTCAGATATATTTCAAGAATCTTCACATTCTACCTGTACTTTATTTAGGATGAATGCACTTGAAGCACTGCACAAACTGAAGATTAAAACACTAATTGTGCATCACTATCAATGAAGCATCAAGTGGATCAGGTTAGTTTCTCCTTCCTTTTCCCGCCTCCCTTCTCTCTCTCACCTTGCCCCCTCCTTTGTCTCTCCTCTTCTGCAGTCGCTCGACATCATCTATCTCATACACCTTGATCTCAAAGGTTTCTGTCGTTGCAGTCGCGCCACGGAGGTTCGAGGGAGTTGGGGGCCCCAGTGGACCATCTACCCAGCATGCACCTGGGCTGGAGGAGGAGGAGGAAGAGGAGGTGATGGCCTGTTTGGAGGAGCGGTGAGAAGGTGAGGAGGAGGAAGAGTCCAAGGTCAGTGCTGGGATCAGACGACGACGCTGCAGGCCTGAAAGAAAAAATAAAAGAAGAGTGTTACACACCGCCAGAGTTTATTATAAAGTTCCTTATTCAGTTATTGAGTGTTGGTCAATGCTTATTGTAAATGTGTCTTCCTTAAATGTTTCTATAAGTGATGCATTGTAAAAAGTGGTGGATTTTGTCAGTGGCTGGTCTTCATCAAATTTAAAGGGAAACTCTATCCTTCAACTGACCTGATATCCATTTCAACCATAAACCAGTGCGCTACACCACTCAAACTGCTTCAGCATGGCGTAGCTTGATACTGAACTGCACTGAATTTACTGCGCGCAACCAAAAATAGTCAACTAGCCGACCGTAAATCAACAAATTGACATTTTTATTTTTCAGTTCTAATTAAACAAATGGGATATAACGTCTTAATCAATGACCTTTGAAACTGTTGGTAGGCTGTTTCCAGTCTTTATGCTAAGCTAAGCTAACAGCTGCTGCTATATATATATATATATATATATATATATTGAACGGACAGATATGAGAGAGGTATTGATCCTCTCATTTATATGACGGCAAATCAATGTCAAAATCCGCAAACACAAATGAGATACACACACACACACACACACACACACACGTACGCACATAGGTGTGTGTGTGTGTGTGTAAAGGTCCCGTGCCTGCAACTCAAACGGTGGTTTTTAGTGGCAGATTGAAAACCATCTTCATACTGCCACCTATCGGCCATGTCGGGAATGATATCCGGCCAATCCAAAGACGAGGATTGTAACCAATTAAATGTAGTTACACAATGGTGAGTGGGTCCGCCCACTTACTGTCAAAAAGAAAAAACGCGGCGAAAGCTTTACGAGCAGAAGAGCAGTGATAGAAGTCGTGCACCAGCAGACGCTCCTCGCCCTCAAAGCATGGTTTTCTCCTTTCAATTTTGCTCGCGCGAGCAGAGATATGCTGCGCGGAGTGATGTGAAAGCGCTGTTTGAGTTGCACGCACGTGACCTCTACATACGCCTGCGCGTTGATCTCATTTGTGCTCGCAGATTTTGACATTAACATCTAACTCTCTGCAAGGAAGCGCATTTTGCAAAATATCAAACTATGTCCTTTAATTTAACATGAGGATTACATGGCTTATGGGGTTACAGAGGACCTTTCAAGATGAACATGTAAACAGACAAGCTGTGTATGTGTTAATAGATCTATCTACAGCCATACAGTAGATAGAGCACAACTTAAGTGTCCAACAGGGAACCCCTGTTTGTTCACTCTTTACCATTTGCTTTGCATCAGAGTGAGTCACTCACAGAGGGAAACGGGAAGATAGGACATAGATATAATAGTGTAAGCTGAGGAAAGAGATCATGGGTGGTAGAGGAAAGAGAGGGATATGGATGAACAACTGGAGAGAGGCAGAAAGGAAAGGACAAAGGAAAAGTATTGACTGACTGAAAAAGCAGAAAGGGAACTAGAAACAGATAATGAAGTGTGAAGTCGGATAAAAAAGTTTAGTCTCTGTTCATGAAGCTCACAGATAAGAGCAGCAGGTCACTCTAATCTGCCCACAACGCTAGAATGAACACACACATTCATACGTGCACACACGCTTTGCATAGAAATTGCCAGCCATGTAGGAATGAGAGTTATCTGATTCACTAGGAACTGAGAGATAAAGTGTGACGGAGGAGGGAGAGAGTGGTGATTTTAATGAGGTTGCAGCTGTCTTTTGATCTCATTGTGGCACAGGAAGGTCAAGCAGAGACATTAGTATTTCATTACGTAGTAGGAAGAGGACAGAGAAAGAATAAGGGTCCGCAGGGGGGAGAGAGTTGGACAAATGTGGGAGAGGAATAGATGAAAAAAAGATGAGGAGAGGTAGAGACATGGCATATTATTTTTTTTAGATCGTTGATGAATCCAATCGAATGGAAATCAAACATGAAGGGAGAGTCAACTGGAGATGTGATTACAATTTCAGTCGCACTAACATCTTCACACATTGCTTCAGTCTGTTGCACATCTGTCTGTTGTTACTATTTGTATTCTGTCTGCCTGAATTTGGACTGAATTGTTGTATCCATCTTGAACATGAGCAACAAACACAGATAATCCTCTCTGTCTTCTTGTGATGGTTTGACCGCGAATGCTCTCTGAGAAGTTTGTGGTTTTAAGCAAAATTAGATAAAATCCAGACTTCATGCTGCATACTCGTGTATGGAAAGGGTTACTCCAATTTAAATTATTAATCAGAGACACGCCAGGAAGAGCTGCCTCTGTCCAATCTGATTTTATGCACATATCCATCCTCGTGGTTAACCAGTAGAGTGTAATGGCGGACACATTAGCAGCCTCTCTGTGTGCTGTTCTGGTGAATATATATTCATTACAGCCCACACCAGCAGTTTCCCTTTACCATTTCACAGATGGGTGGTCAGGGTCACCTTTCCTACCTGCTAACTCCTTCTGCAGCCACAGCTTCGTTTCACTTTTCCCTGACCCGTTCAGTGCTTTCTCATTCTGCTTTTTCACCGATGGATTCTCCTTATGAAGGTATTTCTTGTCGTTTCTGTCAATCCTTCATTTCTTAGCATTCTATTTTGTTTTTAAAAAGCCTTAGCAGTCTTCTGATCACATTTTATCAAAGCTTTCACCTCTATAGATTTCATAATACAAAAATGATGTATGATGCTTTTCAGCTCTAAAAGCTTCAGCATGCACACGTACTGTACGTGTGCATGCTGAAAGTGGGCAAGAAATGAATACATATTGAGAACAGAACAAACTCAATAAGAGTGGTCCTCTTTGCATGTGGCATTGGGAATGTGTTCTCTGATTGAGAAGTTAATTAAAAAGTAAGCTGATCCCCAAAATGATATATGCCTTTCTTGTCATCCTCCATGATACTCTAAAATCCAATTAAATGACAACGTCATATCAGCAATAGTTAGAAAATAATAGGTATGATTGTGACCTGTGTTGCTCCTGCTCTTCTTGCTGCTCTTGGAGCTCCGTCTGGAGGAGGTGGTGGCTGAGCTGTGCTCACTGAGGGAGTCCTGGGCGGAGGAGGTACTTCCTGCGTTCTCGCTGCTGTCTCTCAGCATGCTCTCGTAGCCACTGCTGCCTCCACTGTGGTAAAACAGGGCTGTTTTCCCCATGGCTGGGGGGAGCTCGCCACTCAGTACGCTGCTGTTTGAGGCAGAATGAGATCACAGTTGAAGGTAAAATCAAATGTTTTAACCAGCAAAAAAATTGAGATTTTGACATTTCTCAGGGAAAGTGAGATCATACCTGTTGTCACTAGCATGGCCGCTGCTGCAGCGGTGTGATTTTCTGGGAGCTGTGATCTTGCTGTAGGGTGAGGGCAGCGTTTGGACCACTGCTGTTTTCTCCTCACCCGGACCACCTCCACTGCCACCACCTCCATTACCACCACCACTACTACCACCACTACCACCACCACTACCACCTCCACTTCCTGCTCCAGTTCCTCCTCCACTGAGAACAGGAAAATAGGATCAATTATTACAGATTATTTTTGGAATTAGTTTTAATGCCATTTTGTCCGTGTTAGTTAATAATGCACGATTGAGCAGAGGGAATGAAGACCCTGATGGAGGCAAATTTCGCGACATGCACCATGAACCTTCAGGATTTAGTTATGCATGCTGTTATTGATGATATTCTTACATCACATGAATGGTCTCTGTACTACTACTGCCTCGAAACTGTCACTGGTGCGTCATATTTATTGTCATGTAATGAACTCAATTCATATATCATATGTATTTTTTTAATTTTCTTTGTTTAGTATGTCCTACTAAATGCCTGAAATGTAAAATGAAATAAAGTAAAGTAAAACTGACTAACCTTGCCCCTCCAGCTCCTCTTTCCTCTGCTGGATCTGTGCCACCTCCCTGGGCATGACTCCTGGAACGGGGGCCTGCACTTCCCTGGAGGAGCTCTGAGATTCGACCGTTGACAGCCCGGAGAGGCAGCTTGGCAGCCAGGCTTCCCCCTCGACTGCGGCTCAAAGACTGGGTAGACCAGGATCCAGGGGAAGGTCCCTGCTGCTGCAGAGGGCCCTGGACTGAGCTCTGGGGCTGAGGAAACAGATACATTGCTTAGGTGGGATTGTAAGGAGAAACGGAGGCCATGATGACTTGAATTACTTGCATTAAGTAATTGACCAATGTGTTTCTTGTGTAAAACGGAGGACGATGTTTAAACTGTGTGGTTCATCTAGTTTAGTCTGATGAGCTGAATCATGTAGTTTATTGCTGTTAAAAGCGTGTTCATTGACAGTAAAGAAATATTTGTTCCTACCTTTCCATTAGGAGGAAGGCTGGAGCTGCGGCTGGAAGCTTGGCTCAAAGACTTGGTGGAGAAGCTCAGAGTCTTGGTGCTGGATGCAGACAGACTCCTGGCCTTGGGACTGCTGGTCATCAGCAGCTTACTGACTGCTGAGATCTTTGACTGGGTGCTGGTTTTGGCAGGTGACTGTGGGGCGCTGCATGGACCAGGACTGGCACTGAAACTGGGGCTGCTGATGTTTCCAGTTGGAGAAGATACTGATCCAGCACGGGTGAGGCTGCGCCCAGTACGAGGCATGGTGCTGTCCCCCCTCACTTCTCCTCCTCCCCCTCTCAGGCTCCCCCCTCTCTCCAGAGAGAAGCAGTCGTAGTGGTGGGAACCACTGTGGGAGCTGTGGACCCGACCCAGAGAATTGGTCCTGTTCGCAAGCTGTTCCAACTTGGCGCTGAAGAGTCTGCTGCTGTCTATGCTCGAGCCTCGTTGTCTGGTGATCCCTGCATCATCTGCCGAGACGCCCGGCAATGACACTCCGTGGCTGGGTTGGTGGAGAAGGCTGGCTGCCCTGTTCCGCTGGTCAAGGCTGGACTTCCGTATCGGTGGCAGAGGTGGGATTCCCCCCTTCTTGTGGGAGAAAAAGCCTAGTTTTACAGTTGATCCTCGGCGGTCGAGTGTGGCTCGAGGACTGCAGGGAGTTGAAGTGGTGACACCGAGATTACGATACTCGTTTCCATTGTCCAAGCCGTCGTGTCGGTTGAGACGGTGCCAGCCGCGGGGAAGACTGGCAGTACGGTGGATATCTGGGCTGTAGATACTCGTCAGACATTCTCCCTGGGCAACAATGGCCACCATCTCACAGCCGTCCACCACTCTCTTAAAGGAATCTGGAGACGACACAATCTCACCACCTGAACTAGAGCTGCCATGATCCCCACCTGGTGATGGAAGAATAGCAAATGATAAAGAACATTGACTCATTTTTAGACTATCTTTTACATTTCAACAACATTTCCCTGTTTCTTACCATCAGGCCCGGACTGTCTACTGGCCAGCTGATTGACCTGAAGTGTCAGTGTTTTAAAAGCAGCTATACCTTTCCGAGGTTGAGTCTTGTGTTTTTAGATATTGAAAATAAAGACCTGCTCTGTTCTGTCAGGTGGATATACCCCCTCTTACTCAGAGCTACCAGAGTTTCATGATGATCAACACCAGTCAGAGCTCTGAAGAAAGAAATATTTATTCTTGTAGCATTAATTATGGAAGTGCCGACCTCTTGAAACTGAAGACATTAGGATGTTTTTTATTAACGCACTATTGTTGGGTAGCAATAATGTTACTGGCAGAAACGGTAAACATTAAAAATATTTCAACAAAAGCAGTTACAGTATACTTGGTCTGTTGTGAATGCGTGGAGAATGGCCTGGCCTGGCCTGGTGGTAAGATTCACAGTCTGATTTATTATCCCAGTCCAACCCCACTTACAATCCCTGCAGAAGCTCCGATGGTCTCCGGTCGCAGCTCCCGCCGGACTTTTTGAATGCTCTACGTCCCTCTTCTCTGGCTTCACTTCACACACAAGCTCCCTGGACCTCCCCTCTTCCACAACACGCTTCAACCATGGGTCTTCAAAACTCATCTCACTGGAAATAGAAGCTAAAACCGGTGCATTATATTTGCCTGGGTCTTTCATTAAGCTGGTCTTGGTAGGTGAAGAGAGGATGGTTGGTTCCTGTATAACCATGGGTTTGACACTGATGGTGGTCTTGAAGGGAGAGAGGTTACCAGGTCTTGCCAGAATTTGGATGTTAGTTTTAGCCATGGATGGAGGCATTTTCCTCAGCCTGTCTTTGGTTGCAGTAGCCTTACTACCCCCGTTTTCTGACAGCACCACCTCTCCTTCTAGACTCCCCCTTCTCGGGCTGCCACCGTTCTCATAAGCACCCAGACCCTCCAATCCGAACGGAAGGCTCTGGTTGGGTTCAGGTTCAGCCAGGGCCTCCCCTTGCTGGCTCTGGGACTGACTGAAGCTGTGGAGAGACTGGTCAGCTTCACTGCCCACGCTCAGATCACTCATCCAGGAGGAGATGGGTGAACCACAGTTAGACATCACTGTGGAAAAGGCTTCACCTTCTATCCGCAGCTTGGCCATGGCCACCTACAACAGGACACAATGCAATTGGGTATGACATCTTAAAATTCAAAAAACAATGATTTACACAATGATTACACTATGAACTATGAACATTGAATTACATAAGATCTAGGCGCTGGTCAAGTAGTAAAAGATTTTATTCAAATTATGACAGCTAAAGATTATTTTGTCAAATTAAGTATTACTGAAGATAATAAATACTGTAAATCATGTGGCGATTTTAATCCAAACTTTTAATCGAAGGTATACATGTGATTGATTGATTGATAATGGAAACACTGAGTCCATCATCCAATCAGATGAGACAGAATTTCTCGCAAGTGGCAGCCATGTTGGCCCCACAAGTGTGTTGTTCTGTATTTGGTTCTGGTTCGAATATCATCAAATCAGCCATATGTGTGAACAATTGCTTTAGTTTGGGACACATTTGCACATGCCAAATGATCTTAGTCACCGTAAATGCAACGTGAGTCAGTCACACTAACCTCTGCCATGGCAGCAACATCTGTAACGCCTGAGGTTGTTGCAGGACCTGCAGGCATGTGATAATCCTCCACAGCTCCATCCTCGGCAGTACTAATGAAGCAGGATGCTTGAGAGCCTGAAGCAAGGGCAGTGATGGAGCAACAATGACTTTTGAAGCTGACGATGCTCGTTGGACGACATGTGAGGCCCTGACTCTCCATAACAGCTGTAACACCAAGGGTCTCCTCCCCTCCAAAAGCTACAGTGTACACCGGTTCATCCTCCCCAAGTGAGATAGGTCCAACTGCTCCTACAGAAGCTGCTGGTCCTGAGGCTGCAAGTGGAGTGTAAGAACCAGGTTACCACATTTGTGGAAATGTTGTTAGTTTCCTAGCTGTTCATATTCGTCCTCATGATTCTCTTTCTTTGTGTATGACTCATATGACCTTTTTTTTGCATCTCAACCTCCTTTCCTTGTATAAAAATAGCAATGTTTTAGTTCAACTCACCATCCCTGTGCGTGTCCAGAGGAATCGGTGGGACGTCATCGTCACAGAGTGTCTCTGCTGATCCCAGGCTGGCAGACAGAGAC
Source organism: Leptoclinus maculatus (assembly GCA_032191485.1). Lineage (NCBI taxonomy): Eukaryota > Metazoa > Chordata > Actinopteri > Perciformes > Stichaeidae > Leptoclinus > Leptoclinus maculatus. The sequence continues at coordinate 29,865,258 of JAVDOI010000001.1, read as the reverse complement.
TGTGCTGGCTCTCGGACTTGTGGGCTCATGCCCACCGGAGGAGTCCTGGACAGCAGGGAATCTGTGGAGGATCGACCGCTGTCTGCAGCCAAACTGTCTGCAGAATCAGAAACACACATTTGGTGTCGTATCTCATTTTGTTTTCCAAGTGCAGAATAGAAGGAAATTGGCTTCACACTATGATGCCAATTTGGAACCACCGGCTATTTTACTGATAAACTGTGCTGCGCTGTAGTGACTCAGTATGTGGCTATATTTTAAATGCCTTAAGACATTCATGTAGACTCTGTTATCGACTTTTGGAATACAACAGCAACAACATTATCTGCTAGAGGGAGATGCGTGTAAGGACTCCCAATAACAGGTTGTTCATACAACATTAAGACATAAGCAGTAGCAATACAGTACTCCATTCTAAAGCATAAGCATGTAGAAAGAAGCATACTGTCTGAGGTCAAAGCATCTGTGGCCTGTCCGTCTTGAGCCAGAGTGTGTGAGGACAAGGGGGGCGTTGCCAGCATCACGCACTTCTGGGTGTACACTTTACACCGCTGGGAGGGGGACGACGGAGGCCTGCAGAGGAATACAAGGATCAAACATTATGGAGCCGGTCTTTGGCGCTGCTGCCTTCTTACACATTTAGACTGTCCTTCATTGCTGCTTACGGTTAATATAGTAAAAATAGAAATTATTTTTGTCTTGGTGTTTTTTCTTCCAAATGTTGTCTGTGAAGTCCACAGTCAACATTATTGTCCACACACAACACCTTACACCAGTGGTTCTCAACTGGTCTGGCTGCGGGACCCACCATCACTCCTTAATGACAAGCCGCGACCCAAATCGAGGAAAATTTCAACTTCTCAAATGTATTTAATGAAAAGATGGTGCAGTTTGAACCTGAGTTGAAAATGTCCTCTGCAGTCGTAGTAGTAGTAGGGAGCTCTCTTGTGCAGAGAAATTGTTCCTGTGAGTCCCCGTCCCACACATGTTTCACATAAATGAGTAAAACTGCTTTGTTTGTTATGTCTGTAGATTCATCCATTTGTAATGCAAAATGACCATTTGCCTAAATTCGAGCTGTGGTCTGTTGTTTGATGTCATCCGACACGTCTTCAATTCGTCAACTTATAGTGTCATTTGACAGAGGTATAGTTTTCAGTTTATCCCCTGCTGATATTAGCATTACAAGGCATTAACGCCAAATATTGTTAAGGAGTGTGAATAGACGCTGCATAAAAAATCCCCTTCAAAATAAAAGCACAGGATTTTTTTTTTTTTTTTTTTTTTTCAGGCAAAGGCCCACCACCCAATGAAAATGGGTCCGCGACCCACCAGTTGAGAATCACTGTCTTACACCTTACCTGTAGTCTGAGGTTTTGGTCAGGCTGGCGATGCCGAGGCGTGGTGATCCTAAAGGGCGGGCCTTTCCCTCAGTGTTACTGCCCACATTCTCACGGCTGTTTAGAGAGACATTAAAGGAGACATCATCTCAATTACAGTCAGATCCTTTCAAATGGCTAATAGCAACATATGAAAAAAATAATTCACACCAATCATACATAACTCCTCACCCGTCATGCAGGGAGCTCCTAGCCCTGTGCAGGGAGTTAGAGGTGATGCTGCTGCTTCCTGTAACACTCCTGGTAACTATGGGGGAACCAGAACTCTGAGCCAGGTTGTGGATCATTGTCTGAGCCAGCTCTGCCTCTTCCACCACCTCCTTGATCTCCTGTAGCTGCTGGTCATTGGTTCTCCTCCTGGAGGTTGTTGCTGCTGAGGAGGAGGAGGACTGCACTGCACCTCCTACAGCACATGCAGAGCCTGTGGGATGTTGGACAGAACAATGTTTTTCAAATCCCTGACACTATAAAATGGGACTTGACTTGATGCTGAGTTACAGAACTACAATTGTCAAACACTTATATATGAATGAACCCGTTTTACTTTCTGTATCCAACACAGCAGCAGAGCCAGGAGCAGAAGGAGCTGAGGTTGGGACAGCTGAAGATGGACATGGCTCTTGTTTGGCACCTTGTTTGCTTGCTGGAACTTCTTCAAAGGGGAACTTTGCCACCTGAACAAAGGACAGAATGGATGAAAACGAGATATAGAACCGAGTCCTGTACAAAATACTTTAACAATGAAAAGGTAATGCCTTTTCAAATGCGTTGTTGAAACACAGTTGGAAGCACATGCTTATTGAAAGGCACAGAAAATGAACCCCACTAACACAAGCTGTGACAGCAAGAAAAAGGTTATGCAGATACTGTACATGCAGAAAATACTAAACAGACACAAACAAAACCCTTTTTCCATTTGAATAGATCGTGTTTAACTTGTCAAACAACCCATCAAACTTAAATACAGCATCTCTTTGTCTTCTCTGCTATATTTAGTCGTTTGTCTTTTAATAATAAAAAAAAAAGAAATGACAGAAAACTCAAATCACCTCCTCGCTGCCATCAATGCAGTCCAGTCTCTCCTGCAGCTCAGCAAAGGTGTTGCATTTCAGGCACTCGGCTCTTTCCTCTGGGACGGGGGCCAACGGCTGCCCAAGCAGTGACTGAGGGGGCTGAGACAGAGGCTGAGAGAGGACACTGGGTTGGTCTTCTGGCTGAGACTGCACCTGTTGGAACAGAAATCACGAGTGAGTTGCTTTGCATCTAATATTATTCAGATTCCTGCAGATTGTCTAAATATATTGTAATTACCTTGTTCTGGACTCCAGCCGCCTGACTTTGACTTTGTGTTTGATGCTGTTCTGACGTTTTACCTCGAAGCAAAGCAGGAATAATTGGTACAAATTCCGGTGGTCCCTCGTTGTCCGTAAGCTCTTTATCTGACACTGCCGCCCCATTCGGGCCCACGTAGATCACCGTGTCACATGACTGCTCGCTGCTCGAATATTCGTCAGGGTCACTGGACAGTCGCAGCAACGGAAGGTCAGAGTCAGTGTCCCCTCGGTGATGGAAAGGTCGCAGATGGGTCGGACGACGCATGCGACCCTCCTCGCAGGAGCTCTCTCCTCCAGAGGAGCTGGAAGTGTATTGCTGAGGAGGGATAGAGACAAGCAAGCAAGAGGCAGAGGCAGAGGTGAGAGAGAAATATTCCCTTTTTAGATTTGCAGAGCATGAATTTTTTTTTTTTTCATTTAATTGACAGTTCACACCGGAGATGGAATAGAGAGAGAAAAGATGACATTCACTCGAATCCTGGACATGCAGCACATGGACAAATTTAATTTACTTATTCCTATTTCTATCACAAACTGGCACTTTCATGTATCTACTGACTTCAGTTTTATTTACATTTTTAGAGCTTTTTCTTCAGCCTAACAATTTTGAAATAAGTGAGCGTGAAAGATGAGAGAAGGTGACAGCAGCACATGTGGTGCATGCAGTGACTTTATCTTGAAATTAATATACCTAAAGTTTCAGTTTTATGAAGCATTAAGGTTTGACCAAAACTCACCACTGTGACTTTAGTTTTCTTCTTTTTCATGCGGAGGACACGGGAAGCAATCTGGATGGTTGAAAGGGTTTCTGAGAAATCTCTGGGTGAGGCAGAGATGTGAGCAATCATGGTGGTCCGGCAGTTCATGTTGCCTAGCGACTCCCTTAGCAACATGGTCAGTTTGCTGTCCCTAGTAACAGACACACGCCGAGATGTGAGCTCTAAATGCACTTTGGAAATGCACAGTTCCTCAAACATGGGACAAAACTGGTCGATTTTCTAACAGACACCCACACACGTATGACATTTGACAAAGGATTATTAATAGCTCGGCGTTGTTACAGTCTATGTAATGACACAACATAGGCTAGCATATTCATATACCGGTAAGTGAAATGAAGATGCAAAAGGCAAAGTTAATGGTAGTTATTGATTATGTCTATTGATCAACGCTGCTTGAACACATGACAGTTTGCTATCCAAGGCTAAAGCTAACACAGTCTTAAAAGAAGCACTCTGGATATTATGTAGCCCAATATTGGGAGATGATCTATCTCCCAGAGAGATTATGCTAGCAGATGGGAGAGTAAAAGTAGGCTGTGTGTTAAAGAAACGACTTTCTCCTGGGTGGGCTACTGCAATCATTCATTGCCGTGTGTGTGTGTGTGTGTGTGTGTGTGTGTGTGTGTGTGTGTGTGTGTGGAGGCCTGCAGGCTGATGGTGAGTAAAGCTCCTCTGTGGCCCAATACCTCACGCTGCTGTCCCCCTTCTCTAAAAACACAGCCTGCAGGCATGTCTCACACACGTATGTGCACAACCTCACATCCTCACAGATACACACACACACACGTGTGTATACACTCCCATCTTGACCTCCTCTTTCTCGTTCATGCTTCTCTCCTCTCTTTTCTCCTTTCTCAGTTTGCTGCCTTAGGCTTTAAAAAAAAAACCTCGTCTCTCTCCCACCTAGATCTTTCTCTATCTCGATATCGCTCCCCGAGATTAATGTAAGTAAATTCATGACTCATGAAGTATCCATTTGCATGTTAATTCAAGTGCTGGGGATGTTGAATGAGATCTAACCTCTCAGTCTGTGCTAAATATATTACCTTTTTCTTTTCTGTTTTACCAGGGAAGACTACTGTATGTAGCATGATGCGCTCTTTGATTAAGACTAGCCTATAATGAAAACATCTAAATTCATAGTTCACCATTATTAGACACTAATATTGAACAGCACAAATAAAGAAGCCACATTGCAAACACGCTCACTCACAGCTTTTATACTTATGTATGACTGAGCTAATAAATTAAGGCAATCTAGACTTTCCTGAAGTGCGCTGGAATTTCTATGCTTGTATTGCTAATATTAGCAATCGCAATGGTCAAATGGGATATTGGATTAAAGAACAACTGACTGTGTTCCTGCAGTGCCTTTAGAGACTCCAGACAGAGTGGGGACTTTGCAAGGAGAGAGATACAGCAAACCAGATGGAAGTGGTCAGATTTTGGACAAGGAGCTTCAGACAGTCCCTGATGAGAAAGGTTTAAGTTTAGTGAACGTGAGAAGAGCCTTTAAATCTACATGAGCACGAACCGCTTGTCTGTCTGTCCGTCACGCTGAGACGCTTCGATTCATGTCTGGACAAGAGCCAAAATCTTGATTTTGTGGTAACAGACAACTGTCTGCCCTTTTTAATTGAACTGGGAAGCTATAGACACATGACAATGTTGACTAATCAACTGGGATGGAATCACCGGTTACCTAGCAACAGCCCTGGAACAGGACTGGGATTATAAGAACAGGATGGGACCCTTTCCCAAAAGTATTGAAGCACTGTAGACTGTCACGGCCTTTAACTGTGATGAAAGGACTGGAGCACATTTCCTGGGCTCAAACTAGATTTATGCACATTTTTAGTTTCGTCATTTCTTCCAATATTTTCACATCACAAGAAAGACTGTTTTTAACTGAGGCTCAGTTTGGTCAGTTGTTTGGCCCATTTCTTTAGTCCAGACTGAAATATCTCAGCAACGACTACTGGATGGTTGAAGTGGAAGTTATCCACGTCAGCTTGTGCTCCAAAGCCTTTGCTCAGTCATTTGTGATTCTGTGGCGACCGTTATGTTGAGGATCCTTGGTTCTAGAGAAGTGGCAGTAACACTGCATACATTTGCTAAACCAGTCCAAATCCCCTGACAATCCGACAACACTCTGAGTCATCAGTGCCAAACCAGACTCGGCACAGCTTTGCTTGCCGCTTCAGTGTTAGGTAGCAGGTTGTTTTGCAATGTAAATGCAAAAGCTTGTGATTTAATTAACCCAGCAAGACGCACAGAGCTACAAAGCCCTTAAGGAGAGTGGAATAGCAAGAGGGAAGGTGGGAAGAAAAGGTAAAATGAGGACATTTACAGTTTGGTCCATCACCTGTACACTGCCTGAGCATGCCAAATGTTACTACAGCAATTATAGTTTTTTACCTGTTACATGTATTTTTATTCTATTACTGTTTTAGTCTGGCTAAGGTCTCTGACTGTGTTATCTCTCCATTTCTCCTCTCTCTCCTTTGCTCTCATTGGCAGTCAGTTAACCAGCAAAATGAATTTGATGAATATGTAACAGCAGCTGTTGTTGTTTATAGCATTAAGTCCCCAAATCCTGAAGCAACTTAAGAGATCTCTCATTTACTTTCCTCTCTTACTCTCCTCACCAAAACAATCCTGCTTTCCTCCTCATTCCACCTTTCCACACTTCTTTCTCCAAATTGTTTTCTACCTCAATTTCTTCTCCTTTGATGTAGAAAGAAGCATTTCTTTGCTCCTCTCCTCTCCTCTCCTCTCCTCTCCTCTCATCTCCTCCCCTCCCCTCCTCTCCTCTCCTCTCCTCTCCTCTCCTCTCCTCACACATACACGTGCACACACCACCTTACTTGTATGGGATGTGCTTGCTCCCGTTGACCAGGGCCAGGATCACGTTGCCGAGGGCAGATAGAGAAAGGCACAGAGGGGCCGAACTGGGCAAAGAGTTCTCCTTGCTTTTCACACCACCTCCTCCTGCTCCTCCTCCTCCTCCAAGTACTTTGAGATCACAACTGCCCAAGTCCAGCAGGTGGAGGCGACTGCGACCTCCTGACACTTGCAAAGTGAGAAAATTTGTCAAAAATGGGGGAGGAAAGACAGAGGAGGGTAAAAGGGGTACGGATACAAAACTAAAGTACCCCTATCTATATCATTCAAAAAACTATTTCTGTGGTGGTATTTTTAGGAGGGTAGACCGGTTTGAAAGTGTACAACTATTGAATGTACCCCTCAATATATCACAGGAATGTGTACTAACATGACCAATGGTTGTAGCTTGTGTTTGTTTCCTGAATTATGTAGTTATATAATTGAAAACTTTGTTCTCTAAAGGTTAATACAGTGAAAAGTTAATTAAAAGAACTTATGTAAACATAACTGAAGACATGTTGTGTTCCCACATTAGTGGTTTCCTCAAATATCCTCATTGTCTGCATGTGATACACACACATGTGTGATGTGAATCAATCTGAAGAAAGAATCTATTTCAGGATCATACAGCCTGTGACAGGTATGTGCACGATTTATCCATAGTGACTATAAATAAATACATTGATCTGTCAATCATTGTTGTGTACACACGCCTTGCTTTGTCTTCCACGTGGTGAAGCAATATTTCAATAGTAAACCGCACGTTCGCGGCTGCTTTTATTCTAATAGGATTATCAGATGTGGGACTCACAGCAGGCGACGTGTGATGTGATTTGAACAGTACAGATACTGTAGTATCTGCAGCAGTAGAAGTAGTGATTGTTTGTTTGTTTGTTGTTTTTAATGCTGTAGTTATGTTAATCTTTTTATTTTTACTTTTGTTATTAGAACAAATTGTACTTACTTCCTCCTTTGCCTGTCTTTTCCATGCGGTACTGGTATATGTGTAATGTAAACAGCATGTGTGAGTTTCTGTGTTCTTCTTCGGTGGTGTTGGGGCGTTGGCTACTGTGGCGAGCTGCTATGGCTGCATCCAGAAACCAGGCTGCCTTCTCTGGGGTCGGAGCACGCAGTTCAGACTGGTTCTGGAGCTGGAAGATGTGTGGGAGGAGGAAGGTTGTGTGAATATAAAAAAGGAGCCAGACAAGAGGGAAGGTGCAATTTAATCTTAGCTAAAGCTCGATTTACCTTCCAAGAAACGCAGATAATACTGATACACTGATTGATTGGCATATTCAAATAAAGCATTTTCTAATTTGTCTGCAGGTATTGGGGACAGAGATAGAGAGAATGCAGAGGTGAGAACGAGAGACGGACACGTGTGTGTGTGTGTGTGTGTGTGTGTGTGTGTGGTACTGCGGATATCATTACCGATGAGATTATGTCAGATTAGTTAAGGATTACACAGCTGTTCTTGTATCAGACCCTATAATCCTATAAAACATAAAACTGCAGCTCACACACACACACACACACACACACACACACACACACACACACACACACACACACACACACACACACACACACACACACACACACACACACACACACACACACACACAGTTCACCCTCTGTCACTCAGTTGTTTTTGCCGCTCTTCCACATACACGCATTCAGACTGCTATGTAGTTACTAACCTAAAATGAACGACAATGACATTAATCATAATGGTAATTACATTTAGTGCCATGTAAGTAGCCCTTTGTTGTCTGAGTCACAGGGATCAAAGTGGATTTACTGATTGCAATCAGTAAATCCAAAAATGTCACCTAAAGCATAACCGATTTAAGAAAAAGCTTGAATATATCGAACAATATAAATCTTTTGTAGTTTTTCCATTTTTGTCTGTGTCATTGAGTCTTTTGAACTTGTTCTTCTTTGATTCCGTCAGAGTGTATTCTTAGTAACACAGCTATTTCTGGACCTGGTGTTTTAAAAGATGCCTGGTTTATTTAGACACTAATAGCATACTAAAGCTCTCATATTGTATCTGCTGCTCTAAGGTGAGTGTTTGCATTACCAAGCCTGCACATGCCACATTAGCTAAGACAACATAGAACTGCCTGAGGCTAAAAAAAACAATGGTAAAGCATATTGATAACAAGGCCCAAGGCTGTTCATACACACACTTGCAGGATTTAATGTACAGAATACACGTTGCATAAACGAATGCTACCGTCAGCTGCAGTATGTTTAAATGCGTGCATGTTTTTGTGCGTGTGTCTGTAAATTACCTGCATGCCACAGATGGGGTCCTCAAAAAGGTAGACTCCAGGTGACTGTCCATCCTGTCCGTCCTGTAAGCTGCCTGTGGCGACTTCAGACAGCAAGTCTTTAAGGTTCTCCTCTTTTCCCCAAACCTACACACACACACACACACACTAGTTGACTAGTAGTAGACATCACTTTGTCTTTTATTTTCTGACAAAATCCTTTCCCAAATTGATTTTGACTAATTGTGGTCAAAGCATTTTTATAGTGAGAGTCCGGCCTTTATTAAAACCTTGTCAGAGAGAAGTCATTACTTATAATGGCAAGTCAAGAGTTAAAAATATAACATTTAAGTAACTGTTGTCTGATATGACACTGCCAGCACCCCAGCTACTGCCACTACAACTTAGAAAAAAAACTGTTAGTAACCTCCTTTCCCAAATGTCCGTATCAGTAATGGCACCTGTGAAACTCTGCAAGCAATGTCGGAAATTGAGGTCTCGCCAGTAACACTGACCTCGACTGCAGAGACACGGACAGAGAAGCGTGCTCCTGTTTTCTCCTTCCTCTCATTGATGAGCTTGAACAACCAGGAGATGGCACAGGGGATTATACCCAGAGTCTGGAGAGAGTCATCACGGCCAATCATGGTGTAGGATTTACCTGGAAGAGACGGACAGAAAAACAAAATGAAAAAGGGTGAATGGAAAAAAGACTTCCAGGGAGAAAGGTGCTTTGTATGAATAGATGTGTGTCTGTTTGAGTGCCTGAACATGCATGTGCACACGGGGCCTCCAGATCTGTCCCTTTGAGCTCCCCCCCCCCCCCCCCCCACACACACACCTGCTCTGACTCTCAGGAGTTGGAGATCAAACACACACCTAAACAAAGCCATATGCCACACCTAACAATCAAACCGACACAAACATTTACACAAAAACAGAGGACATCAAAAGCCTGACTCGTGTGATGCAGGGTAGAGAAACAAATGTGCTCAGATTTGTTCAGAGACAGCGTGGTGGGTCGGTTGTCAGCTACATTGTCATTTTACATTGTTCACCCTAAATGTCTCCTGGAGTGATTAAACTTACTGTCAAAACAAAGATGCATTTCATGATTTGTCACAAAAATGTCTGGAGAACTAGTGAAGAAAATAGAAAACATGATCAACAAAAAGGGTTGTACCATCGTATTGTTTATACGGCGTTGAATGAAATCCTTTTAAGTTCACTGAAGCACAGTATCAGACTCTAGATAAAACCTCAAAATGATGTTAATGAAATGTTAAAGAATGCATTAAATTCAGCTATCAGCCGCATCAAAAAAGCAACACTGGGTCATTTACTTTGATTTAACCGATTTACCAGTTGATTTCTTTTGATTTAACACATCTGACTCCCTCAGTGATGGCTCTATGTAGTACCACTACATAACCACAAAGCACCTCCTTTCTCTTTTTTGCCTTTCAGGACTGTGTACATGTGAGAGAGCCTTGAATTACACATCGACGCGAGTATTTGTGTTTCCTTCTGTTCCGTGTACCACAGGCTATCAATACACGGTCAGCTAGCTGACTGTTTCACCGACTAACGCTGCAGCATAGTGACTCTTCGCTACAGGGGATGAAGTAGTGTGTGTGTCCATGTCTGTGAAGATGATGTATATTCCCGGCAATTGGTATCATCAAACAGAGCTGCTGAGGCTGTCAGAGAGAAAGTGAACAGGGTGGAGAACGTGTGAGAGAAGAAGGCAGCATCAGTTCAAAGACTCGCACACTTGAGCTTACAAACACTCACACACACACACACACACACACACACACACACACACACACACACACACACACACACACACACACACACACACACTCACACTCTTCATTACTAAAGGATGATCCATCCAAAGCCAATAATCACATAACCAATACCATAATCCATCAGAGGATTCAATTACATCCATTTATTTCATCATTTTCCCAATTCAATGAAAACCTGGTTACTCTTTGTGAAAGTGTGTAGATGAGTCCACTTGTGTGCGCCCGAGTACCCATATGTGTCTACAGCCAAGGGCCACAGGGCCGAAGATAAATGCTCGTTGTGTTACTTTCCCCATTTTAATTAGGAAAAAGGTAATGCCATTATAATCCAGCCTCATTAAGATCTATGGCAAGAATGATCTCCTCTGCTGCTACCAGCCTGCAGCAGCCGTTTAAGCCGAAACCAGCAATGTCAGAGCCTCTCTGCATCATTAATAGAACAGTAAAATTGATTGAAAGAGCAAACTGTCTATGATGGATCATATAAAAGCACTTCCAGTACTAAAGCCAAGAAATTCAGTTATGTCTGTCATCCAACACGATCAAACACTGACAATAAGAGGTCTGTTTTGGGGGCGTGTTTGTCATATTGGTTCCAGTCATATTACACATTATGAATCATCATCATGAATGATGACAGGCATTGCCATGTGTCAATATTTGAAAACTGAATGACAACATGTAAACATGGTGAGATTACAAAACCCTGATCGAGACAGGCTGTGTGATACACCATGTTGGGTTAGTATCTTGGGAGAACCCTGGTGATTATGTGTGCATCTGTTTGTTTGATCTTTCCTCTTTGAGGGAGAAGTGGGCAGGTTCTCCTCTCTGCCCACTCTTTAGCATTCTTGTATGAAAATGTACGAGGACCTGAAGATACAAGAAGCCTGATTTAAAGGACACCTATTTATTACAACTGAGGTCTTATTTTCATATGTGGCCATCTTTATTATTGCTAGCTAAGCTTTGACTTACGTTGCTGGCCACACTACAAATGTGTTAAAGCCTTTTTTATTGTCTTTGTATGTATTTTACAGTGTACCACGCTCCAAGGAACAGCGCTCGACCGCGAGGTGATTTTGGCATAGTGGCTGCTTCTGGTTTTGCAGTACCTCGCGACACTCCTGATTAAGTGCTTCAAATAATAATGTATTTGGAGGCAAAGCTGAGGTGTTATCTAATCTCCAGTTAATCCGTCTAAACTGCTGGCTGTTTGTTTTACAATCTGTCTGACTGCTCATGCTTCTTGCCCCATTGGACTCGTTTGCATGGTCCCTTTCTCAGCAATTACTCTAACGATGTAAATATCTACAACTTACAATCAAGATACTTCTTCATAACTAATTCATAAACAAGTTTACTTTTACAACTGATCTGGCATTGGGATGAAATCCCTGCAGCACAATTAGGAAACACAGCGGCTTGCGTGTTGGTTTTTACGTAGTAATTCATTACCGTTCGTTTCAGGAAATGGCTGGTCGTTAACACAGAAGTGTTCCCTGCTGAACTGCCAAATTTAAATTCTCTGCTTTCGTCCACTGCCAGCAGCTCAAGGGGACTTAGGGACTCCAACTGGCTGTATGAAGATCACAAGCCAAGAAGGGTAATGCTGCTTGCATGTACAGGGATAAACACAACAAGGGGTGGACCCAGGGTTGAAGAACATCTGTGTGTGTCTGTGTCTGTGTGTGTGTGTGTGTGTGTGTGTGTGTGTGTGTGTGTGTGTGTGTGTGTGTGTGTGTGTGTGTGTGTGTGTGTGTGTGTGCCAGGGCATGTGTGTGGGTTCAGGCGTGTTGCAGAATGCAGTATGGGGTCCTGACCCTTTTTAAGACAACTTCTCTAAAAAACAGCTTCGGAAGGATTACAGAGAGAGAAAAGAAGACAGAAACACAGACAGAGCAGACTGAGAATGCTTTCAGCTTCAGCAGACACTAATCCTCTTCTTTCTCTCTCTGATAGATGAGAGCCAGTGGAGAGACAGCCAAATGAAAGACTGACACACTGACGGTCAGACACACTCGCACTGAAGATGACTCACGAGCCACACATGCTCTGATTTTGTAGTCTGCGTGCATGCGTGTGACAGTTACCAAGTTTGGAGTGTCCAAAGCAGAAGACACAGCCATCTGCTCCGTTCACCACCGACTGAATCACCTCTGCAACCGTTCCCGCGCACACCTCCGCCTAGCAACAGGCAGACAGAAGAGATGAAGGAAGAGGGTCAAGAAAAGCATAACTACCTGAACGTATAGAGGACGTGGAAGGGAAGAATTCTGTTATTCCAACTTGTGAGCATTTGTGCATTTTTCCAAGATACACGTTACTCCTCCTGATAGCATTTTAGTCACACCACATGCATTACTATTAATCCTAAAATGTCTATTTTCATTTTACATTTGTAGCGTTTGGTTGACTAGTGAAACCAAATAAAACAAACAGTGTTCAGCTCCTTAAGGAATAGTTTGACATTTTAGTAAATGTGTTTATTTGACAGTTAGCTTAGCTTAACATAAAACTGGAAGCAGGGAGAAACATCGGCTAGCCTGGCTCTATCCAACAAAAAAACACCTACCAGCACAAGTAAAGCTTACACATCTTGTTTGTTTAATCTGTAAACAAATAGAATGTTTTGTTGCATGCTGGAAACATTTGTTGGCCGGCCGCGGAGACTTCCTGGTGCTGGTAACTGGATTTTCTTTAGCTTTGGACAGAGCCAGGCTGTCTGTTTGCCCCTGCTTTGAAACTGCAAAGCCAAGCTAACCAGCTGCAGGCTGTGACTTCATACTTAGCTCACAGAATTGAGAGAGCCTATCGATCTTCTCATCTAACTCTCGACAAGAGAGTCAATAAGTGTATTCCCCAAAATGTCAAACTGCTCCGTCAATATTGGATTTTATTTAGATGGAAGTGCCACCGATGGGGGCTTTGCAGCCAGTTTGTCACCAGTCTGTTGACACTTCTGTAGATTGTTTTAGCCAAGTAACTATCTTTTCTCTTACCTGTGATGCATCAGGAGGGAAAGCAGCATCAAAGGTGAACATCTTTGGAGGGACCTGATTGGCTCCCGCCTTTTTCTGGGAGGCCGCGCTTGGTGTCTGATTGGCTGTGGGGTCCATGATGGTGATTTGTTTCTTCCTGGAATCCACTTTAAGGAAGGAACTGGACTCAGCTGCGTCCGACTGAGACACCGGGCACACACGAACCATCACTTTCACCTGAGGGTAAGACACAGAAAACATACGAGTGAAACAACAGAGTATTATAGATTAAAAAACGGACAAAGACAACTGCAACGTTATCCCTCACAAACACCCGGATGCAGAATTTATAGAGAAAGTCCTCCCAATAAAAGGATTCACACAACCTTCACTGTAGCACGGGCAGGTTTTGTCGTTATTTCTGGTCTGATTATTTACAAAGCAGTGAAATGAGACTGTAATCAATAAAAAATACTAAGAGTTAAGTAAAAGTGAGTGCTAAAAGTTGTAGCAACCAAAATGTTCCCTTTTTAAAACGTTGGTGATGCCTTTTGATAAACCTCATCTATCAATGTGTTCAGTGCTGTTTGGAGCTCCTCTGTTAATAAAGATTTAGTTTCTGATGGTTTTCTCTGTCACTTCAGCCACGTTGGCGTCACTGCTGCTTACCCACTAACACTTTCAGGGCACTGAAAGATTTTCAGAAAAAAACCCACGCAACAGGAAACTATGAACAGATTTGATCACACTGAGGGATTGTTGCTCGAAGGCATCAGAACTCATCTGTGCCTCGACAAAAGACTCCCAAAAAAGTCACAACATTCAGCTTTTTATTTCTTTTAAGACTTACATGAATGTGTACATGCTCTCTCTTCTTCTTCCCTCCTTTACCTGTCACTCTTTCGTTATCACTTTTTCCCTCTCTCCTAACTCCTGTCCTTTTTTTTATCCTCACCCCTCCTGTCTAGCTTCAGCTCGCTGACACATATCAAAAGCCTGAAGTGCAGGATTCCGATTTTAGCTTTCTCTCCTCCTCTCACTCCCACTCCTGTCATAAACTGTTAGCAGCCACAATTTACCGCCTGACAGCTGCTGTTGTTTCCTTTGATATCAGAGGAAGCAAAGCGCTGCGTCATCGAATCAGAGTGAGCTCCAGAACATTTTAACATATAAACAACCTTTTCTCTGTTAGTTAAAGATGTTTCAAAAGTTTGAGGTACTTTCCAACAGTTTATTTTTTGCTCTCTTGATCCTCCTCTGGCTCATCTGGGCGAATTATACTTTGTCTCTCTCTCTCACTCTTTTCATCTCTCACTGCCTATATCACTATTTGATTTAGTACGGCTGTTTTTTCCCCTCTATTTTTGTCACTACATTTTTCTTACTGCAACAAGCTTCATGATTAGCCATGAGCTTTACCTCAGATTTTCCCTTCTGACAATTGGGAGAGAGGCTTGGTTAAAGATTAAAGAAGATGAATGGAGCAGGATGCCAGATGCAATGAAAGCTTTATGGATTAAGTCTTAACCACACCAACTGTCTCAGAGAATGATCATCAAATATATTTGATATTTACACTGACAGTGGATGGATTATGAAGCGTGTGTGGGGGGGGGAGTGAAAAGGTGCATCAGTCTGTTTACCTTTAAGAGTTATACTTTCTACTTTGGTGACACATTTCTTGCTTTCTGTCACCCTTAATTTCCCTTTACAACTTTGCACATCACCTGTCCAGCGTTGGGCAGTGACACATTACTTAGTAACGCTCTCACTGTTAACAAGCTGAATCATACGGGCAGCTCGCTAAAATAAAGGGAGAGCTAGTTACAGTAAGTGAAACAACGAACAACTTGCCATAATATGACTCCCTTTAAACTGTCCTGTTATGCTAAATGAACTGATTTATGGGTGCATATTGGATTATGTCACAGCATATTGTGGCGTGCCAACCACTGGCTCAGTTGTACCGCACTGTACTCTCCTCACATTGTAAGTGCTGAGGGGGCCCTTGTGGTTAGAAGTGGACATGGTCACCGTGAGGTCACCCATTGGTTTGTGGACTGCCGTTTTAAAGCCTGGAGGTTCTACATTTTGTCCATCGCCAACTTGGCTTTATGCAACCATAAGTGACGAGAGAGGGTTGAGCTAAGCTACAATGTTTTTTTAACTTTCTTAATTTGTGGACACGAGGATCTGCAAAGTAAAAATGTAAAAACGTGGAAAAAGCTGAGCTATAGAGTTTGCTGTGTTTTAAACGATTGTGACCAGACTGAAATCAGTTCAGTGTTAGTTCACATTAAATTGGCTCCAGCTTTGAATAATGACGGCACAAAATACGAAGATTGTTTACAGTATACAATACACAGACTGACAGCCAGAAGATATGCAATTTCTCATCCTTGCACTCTTAATGTGGTGAAACTGAATGAATGAATCATTAGTTTCGGCCAGACTGTCTCATTTTGGGAAGCATTGCAGGTTCAGTTTGGCCCCGAGAAACCACAAAAGAACATACATTTGTGGACTCCATCCTTCAAAAGATCCACACTATGAATGAGGATTCAGCATCTGTGTGTACCTGCTTCTCAGTGCAGAGTGTGGTAAACTCGAGACCTCTAAACCCGACAAGGATAAAGGGATTTAGAGAATCAAAGGATGGATGGATAACGGTATTCAAATATCTCTGCAGGGGTAAAAGTCCTGACATTAATCATAGATTAAGAATACACAGGAGGATACTCTCAGTTCTATTATATTGTTACATGGCTAAATGTGTGCTAACTCAACCTTACCTAATAGCACACTGTGACAAATTAAAAAATAAATGAGATCTATTTCAGATCTTATTGTGTTTTCTAAACTAGGTAGGGTTTTCTCGACAGGGCTCAGCGGTGCAGGGCAGATGAAAAGAGACTACTGTGTTTATGTGGCTCCTAAGAGGGGAGGAGAGAGAGGAGGAGAGATCTTTCGTCTGTTTGTGCTTGTTAGCACAGATGAATCATCGTCTGAAGTGTGATCGTACACTGCGTTTCCAGTTAAACACCACTATGGGTATACGAATCACACAGTAATCCCAAAACACTCCAAACCCCACTGCACTCGGAGTTAGAGCAGTCACAGACTAAACAGAAGACTGTCAGCGAGTTAAACTATACATTTCACTTACAGACCCATTAGCTGAGTCTTTGGATCATATAATGTCTGTCAAATGCTGGAAAATGTACATTTTCATGTTTGTGCTTGACTCTATTTCTGAAATAAATTGGACTATTAATTAATTAACCTCTACTGCATTACTATGATAGATAACATCACTAAAATAAAGCAATTGTCTACAAAAGAGATTAGAAATTGGTACAAATGATTTGCTATAATTTATTTAATAGCACTGGAGCAATGAGACAAAGGCAACCAGACCAAGGTCATGTTATACTGAACAAAGTCACCTAGAAGGATAAGTGTTTTATAAAAAGTGTCGGCATGAAAGCCTGCTGGTAACTAATATACTGCCGTGTAAAGCACAAAAGCAAATGACATTCTAAGAGCTCTGACTATGTTGCGATTTTTATGCACATTTCTCTCTCTCTCTCTTTCTGCAACACACGCGCGCGCACACACGCACACGCACACGCGCACACACACACACACACACACACACACACACACACACACACACACACACACACACACACACACACACACACACACACACACACACACACACACACACACACACACACACACACACACACCTAATAAGGCACATTAACAGGATTTCCTTTGGTTGCATCATTAAATGACCATAGGCCATTTTAGAGAGTTGGTTCAATAAATTGTGTGAGTGTGTATGAGAGAGTGTTTGTGTCTTTCTAAGATGAATGTAATTATAAATTTAAAAGTGTGTCCATGTATGAGATAAACTGAGATGCCACCCGAATACAATAAATGTGTAATCTTGGTGACCTGGGAAACCTACGATACTAAGTATTAATGTCAGGTCAACAGTTCCATAGCATTTCCCAAAAACACACACGTGAATAACACACAAACACACCCTGTCTCTCTCTCTCCCACACACACACTCAGATTCAGTGCTACACCTTCTCCTGACCCCAATAAAAGAACCCTTCACATCAGTATGAGCCTGGGGGGGGAAGGATTTTACCGTTGCACACTTTACAAGGCGTAACTCATAAAGTCTCCCCCCCCCCCTGAGAGCCCATTTCCTCATGTCTAAGAGTGTGAAAGATAAGAGTGTGTGTGTGTGTGTTTGAGGTATAAATGTGGACATGGAATCACATTATGGCCTCCATAGTGATTCCATGTCCACATTCTCAACGTATTGAAGGTGTCAGTCAAGAGGCCGTCAACTTATATTCTTCTGTTTTTCAAACTATCAAAGTTCTGCGGTGATGACCAACCAAACAACATCTGGGAAACTGATGCATCAACACAGTTATGCCACCGTTAAGAGATTTTTCTGGCCATGAAAACTTCCTTTGGTCTCCAGCAACCCAAAAAATAAATCAGCTTTTGATTGGGACATTCACACTGGAAGTTTAAACCCGAGTTCAGCCCAAATGTGCAGTTGTGTGTCTGCAAGTGTGATCAAACCCACATTTACGACATTTTTAGAGGATCCTTGGCCTCGATCCAATGGTGAATCAATACATGTGGCAAAGTGCTGCAGCCAGTATGACGTACGAGCACACATACGCAGGAAGAACACAGAGCTAATGGACTCTTTGTTCTTCTGATGAAAAAGATGGAAGAGAGAGAAGGAGTTAGTGGTGGGTTTTTCAGAAAAGCAAGATAAAGGACAACATTGAAGGATAGATATAGTTGACTAAATCTTCATTCCAGCCAGATACCTTATACGAAACGTCTATTTGCACCCAGGTGAGAATAGTCACAAGGCAGCTATTCAACTATTTACACCCGACCAAGTTGAATGTGCTACTTAATCTAACAATAGATAGCCAAAAAAAGCTTTCTGACAGAAATGTGTAACTGGGTTGGCTGCAAATAGCATTGCTTTCTTTGGACATCTATCTGGGTGCTAACAGCACCTGCCTGCATTAAAATACAATGAAGTACAATGATAACAGCTACATGAACACAGCTACAAGGGAACACTAAAATGAGAAACAGGTCACTTATACTAACAAAACACTAGCAGTGTGTGATCCCTGATACCTTCATCCGTCTTGTTGTCTCTGCCCTCTGCTCTCCTTGACTCCCACAACACCTATACACCTTTCCCTTCTTCAATCTCTCTTTATGTATGAGAAACAAAGTGTCGCTCGATAGCACTGTCAGTGTCCACCAACTCCATTCCCACTGCTCCCTCCGTTCTCTCTTTGTCTCATCTCCCTCCTCTCGCCCTCTCACTTTTCCGCCCTGCCCTTCAAGAACAAATGACAAGACAAATCACAGTCTCCTTCTTTTATCCGTTCTATACTTTCCTCTCGAGCTGCAGAAATAAAGGACTGAGGAAGAGATGCTTGAGAAGTGAGTGCTTCTTTGACTTTTTCCACATGTCTCTGTGTAAATATTAAACTTCCATTTGCTTTGGGGAACGATTGATATCTGTGTTCTGTGTGTCTAAGCATGTAGGATTACTGTGTTCAACATATTAAAGTGTAGGCTGTGTGTGTTTTAAACTACAATACCACTGTGTCTGACATAAAGGTCTGCTAAACCACCCTGGAACAGCTTTGGGGTTCATTTCTATGCTAAAGGTTACAGACAGATGTTGAGGCAAGGAGTCTTTTTTCCCCTGAGAAACTAACTTGTCCCTTAATACACTCTCTTGAATAGAGAGCTTCCTTCCTCCGACACAATGAAGTCTTTGAGCCAATTTAAGTAAAGGAATTCTGCTAAACAGCAACAAACAAGCCCGAGCTGAGGGAAGATTGTTCGATAGTCCCTCACAGCAGTGCTTCATTACTATTGGCTGGAAAATCGATAAGAGACTGAGAGTGAGCTCTAATTGGTTCCAAAAGACTGCAGAAACACACATTTGTGAAAACACATGTACAGAGAGATAGGTACACATACCATATGGGAAAAGCAAGTTTAGGCTTCAGATCAATTCTAATTTTAAGCAATGTATTCATTCAAGCTCAGAAAACAGTATCATCAGATGGAAGTACTGCATATATCTTACTGCTCTGAGGTTTGAATTTGTGTGTAGTTCAACAAAGATGAGTCACTATATTATCTAAAAGACCTTTTTTATACGTAAATGGTGAAATAACAAAGCCTTGTTATTTTGGATATATCGCTGGACAGTCCATGTTAAGTTACTGTGAGGAACTTTTAACTGGTCTAAATTAAATACTGATGCCTCTATATGACCTTCAGTAGTAAACGAGACCATCAGCCAGAAGATCGGCTATTTCTATATACCGGTAGTTATTCTATCTCAGAATATAGTAGGAAAGTGTGTGTGTGTGTGTGTGTGTGTGTGTGTGTGTGTGTGTGTGTGTGTGTGTGTGTGTGTGTGTGTGTGTGTGTGTGTGTGTGTGTAATGCTGACAGCATTAATATTTCAGCTACAAGGTGGGACAAAGTGGCTACTGGATACCCATAACAGACTTACTCCCTCATTTAGATACAAGACACACAGACACCCAGATAGGCATGAAGACACACAAATGCCTGTGGAAAAACCACTTGCACATGCTCACTCATGACAGAGACGCACACAGCTTGTGGCCTGAGAGGGATCGTTGCTGCTATTAAAAATTGATTAGCTGTCATGGCATCATTTTCCCCCCAAGGTCAAGTCGCAATTCGTGAGGGTGTGTGTGTGTGTGTGTGTGTGTGTATGTGAAAAATGTTGGCTGCAGGAATGAAAGAGCTGGAAAAAAACTCCCACAGTCCCTCCTTGTCATTGAGATATGGAGAAAAGCATGAGGGTGGGGATAAAGGGTTGGCAAGGCAAAAGATAAGACTTATCCATAGATAAGACAGAGATGAGGTGAAGATAGGTTCGAAAGGGGAGAAAAGACAAGAGGCCATATTAGCTTTTATAACATTTTGATATTATTTCTCATCCCTCTTCAGATATATTAAACTGTATGTAAATCAGTTATGACACAGAACTGTGGGTGAAGTGCAGCAGACGGCTTACAGAAGAGTTTGAAGGCCCCGGGGCAACTGTGACATGGCTCGTGTATTTGTGATAAAGCTTTGAACAAGACATGCTAGCGCCTCTGTGAGGCTGTACCAAGCCCCCTGGAAGAGCCCCAGGCTTTGAAGCAAATTTTACATTGTGGCCAAACTGTTGAATTACGGTTACAGGATGTGCATGTGATGTCATTGGGTCATTAGTTTAGTGTCTTAGCATGTTGATAAAGACAATGTTAAGCTAATGCATAGCAGGTAATATTTACCAAATTATGGGAAAATGATACAGTCAAGTGGTCATAAAAGGTCGTACAATTTGACTTGTGGAGAACTTAAATGCCGATTAAATAGCAATCCATTCAATAGCTGTTGAGATATTTTAGTCACACTGACTGACAGCAACTTTGCCATAGCGCCATGACCCAATACCCAGCAATACCCATATTCACTTTTTGCAGGTATTTGGTCACACACCAAGTATTTCACGAATTTAAAACTTGACCTTACAATGGCGCTAGATTTAATCAAGGGATCAGAGTTACTACAATTAATCCTGAGGGAACATAAATGTCTGTTCTAAATGTAATGATGCATTAATTAATGCATCCAATAGTTGTAGAGATACAGTATTGAATTTGAGATTGAGAATCTGTCTGGACCAGTGGTGGACCGACCGACAGGCAAACTGACATAGAGGCACATTCTCTGTAAAGTTAAATGACAGTGAATCCAGTTTGGACAAGGAGAAAGAATAATAACAACGTAGTTCAGCAGTTATTTACGTGTATGCAATAACGCATTAGTCTCTCTCAACTGCTGCTGAATGACACTCACTGATTTGGTTTGCAAACTTTGCTGAAGCCTATAGCTGATAAAGACGCATAGAAAGCAATCAGAATATAAGATGTATTTGGTAATTACAGATAAGGATTGCTTTTATTCAATCGTTGACATCCTCAGTATTTTTTCATATCTTTAGTTTTCATCTGACAGCTTAAAAAATGTGTCATTTGCAGTCTCTGCTGTAACTCTGCATTTGGTTTTCTAAGTGATAATATATACACAGCTTAACTTCCTCGACTGATACAAATCTCCCACAGCAGTCAGGTGTCTGAATGGAAGGCTCCCAGCTGGCTGATTTGATTAAAGTGAAACAGAGCTTACCAACAACACATGTAGAGAAGCACTGTGTATAGAAATAACGGAGGGGAGTTTGAGATACAGACGCCAGTCAGAGGTCCAATGAGGGATACATCCTAGGCCAGGGGTATTCAATTAAATTTCCAAAAGGTCCAGATTGAGAAAATCTCCTCGTGCAAAGGTCCGGAACATTACAATAATATCTAACTTGCACTATTTATATTTCGAGAAGCCTAGTAGTGACAACGTGTCTGTAGTCAACAACTGTCAAATCAAATAAAGAATCAATTATATTTAAACAATTATTATTCTCAGTTTTCAAATTGAACTGGATGGATTATAAATGATACATAGAAATACATAAATAAATGTTCTTCTCATTTCAAGTAAAATAAGAGCTGGATTAAAGAATAACTGAAAGAAAGCTTTTGAAAAATGTGCATCTTAAAATAAAGTACTTCATTTTAGAAAAATCTATTTCACTGATTTGTTCTGTAGCTTTAAATTCAGTTCATTCAGGTGTGAAGTGATGTCAATCAAAAAAAAGTCACAATATTATGTTTTTCTCATCTTCTAACAAGAGAAATTATAGTGTGCAACGACTTTATCTGTGGTTATTAAACCACTTGTTTCAGCTCTATTCCTCTCTGTTAACATCATTGGACAGTGAATGAATGTATTAATATTCTGATCATATTGGGCTCTTAGCTTTATTTTCTGTGTCTTCATTTCAGATGTGAGTGGATACGTTTACTCAATATGAGGCATACTGTTTTTAAACTGCCCGTGGTAAGAATTCACCTATAATAGTCTGACCATTCCTGGTTAAAGACTCTGGTCTGACCACTTTTCTCTCTTTGGAGTACGTCTTGTGAATTAACTTCTTGTACACAAGCAACTTATCTCCTGCTGTTCTTACTATTTCCTCGTCTCAGCCCCGTGTGTCACGGTGTGTGAACATCTCACTTGAGTCAGGAAACTTGTCAGAACACCCATATTTGATTGGCTGCGCTGCATCACGTGATGTGATTTACAACGCATTGGTTGGCGTGTTTCCTGCACAGCTGAACAAGTGCCGTAAATGCTGGAAAAGCTGCGCCGGTTAAAATAGAAGCGCTCCGTCAAAATGTAATACTTCTCAATTATCTATCGGTTTTAGGTCCTGGGTCCGGATACAACGGCGTCTGGGTCCGGATCCGGACCGCGGCCCGCCAATTAGTGACCCCTGGTATAGCATGTCGAAAAAAAGTCATAGAATAGCATGTCGAAAAAAGTCATGAAAAAGTCATAGTATAGCACAGGGGTCACTAATTGGCAGACTTTTTTTCCAATCAGTGCAGGCAAAGCAGGACTGTAGCTCCAGCTTTGCCTCGTTGGTCCATCTCCTCACAGTCTTCACCACAGGCTTTGCAGATGTTAATTTAATTTTTTTTTAATTGTTTGTTGATCTGCTCAGCCAGGTGTTGGAGCGCCTCACTCACACAGGCCTGAGGTGGGATGTAAACACAGACCAGAATGAATGAGGAAAACTCCCGCGGTGAATAAAAAGGTTTGCAGTCTATGAAAAGTGTTTCTAAGTGAGGGCTGCATGATTCCTTTGACACTGTGACATCTGTACACCAACCTTCGTTAATGTAGAAGCAGATTCCTCCTCCCCATGTTTTTTCCCGACAGCGCCGTTACGCGGTCCGCTCGGAGGAGTTGGAAGCCCGGCAGATGTAGTGCGCTGTCCGGGATGTGCTCACCGAGCCAGGTTTCAGTGAAGCACAGGGCGGCGGATCTGCTAAAGTCCTTTTTTAGTTTGTTGAGGAGCAGCAGCTCATCCATCTTGTTGGCCAGAGAGCGGACATTCGCCAGGTGAATTGACGGGTATTATGTATTTGTTTCCAATACGTTGAATAGCATCACTTACATATGAATTTAATGAATCACCTTATCAGTGAACTATTTAATTAGTAGTTAACCATTTCAAATGTAAATCATTATTATAGTCACTATGTGGGTTTCCATCCAAATATAAAGCCAATTTTAATCAATTTTTGAGAAGAAACAAGAAACAAAAGAAAAGGCAAATGAATGTTGTTACCACACTGTGATTATTACGAGTAGGATCATAGAGATAAGCTGTTGGTTGGAGAAAAATGTATAAATCCTCAGAAGGGAATTTAATGAGGCAATAACATAAAATAAAACAAAATCACCTTTGTGATTCATGCTTGACGCATAAGGTTAGAAGTTAGGTATCGTTTAGAATCTAACAATGACATGTCTGTCAGGTGTGATGGCTAATTTCCACTATGACTTATCTGTTTTTATTGTCTGACCACTCAGTGTTTTGGCCCTTTTTGTATTAACAAAGTTAATCATTGTCAGACATGGTCAGTAGGGGTCCTCTCAGGTTGAGTATTATAGACTGCCACGCCAACAAACCAGACTTGTTAGCTACGCACACCTAGCTAAAAAGACCATGCTAGGGCATTTAGCATCTTGTTACTCTGGTACACTGTCAACAATTACTTTGTGCATATTTCCCCCTTTATTAAAACGAAAAAACGTACTATTACTTCATGAAATGCTTCACTCAATCATATTTAATGTGTTATTGTGTGTGGCAAATGACTGAAATGCTGAAGGTTAAAGTAGTGAAGGTAAGTTTTTGGTTTTCACAGCTGAAAACATTGTATTTGTGTTCATTGACACATTGGGTTCTATTATTTGTTCCGTGTAAAATTGAAGCCAACACCTGTAGATACACTAACTGCAGAGAATACGTCTCCTCTCTGCTCTGACTGCAGCGCGAGGCTTCTGTGAGAGTACCCGCCTGTGTGTGCTTTGGGGCGGCGGAGGGGCTCACGGCAGCACCCGCTGCTCGTTCACGGCAGTAACTAGAACGTACGTGCTTTAACGTTATCGAGTCAAAACACCAGCAAAGTCTCCAATAACACCAGAAAAAGTCGCTAGATTTGTTGCTAGTAGCTTTTGACAAAAAAAAGTCTCCATGAGGGTTTGGAAAGTCGTCAGATTTAGCGAGAAAGTCGCCAAGTTGGCAACACTGGAACCGACTATATATATATATTCAAGAAGCCTAGTAGTAGTAACAACGCCTCTGTGTAGTCCACAGTTACGGTTTCTGAACATATTAGACATGCTGGTTTTAACTGCCTGTGGGAAGAATTAACATATAAGATTCTGTTCATTCTTGCTTATAAATTCTATTCTCTCTGAACACGTTTCTCTTTTTGGAGAACGTCATGTGAGATAACTTCTCTGATTAGCGCAATATACCTGCTCTTCTTTCTATTTCCTCATCTCTCCCCCGTGTGTCATGGTGTATGTAAATCTCACTAGAATCAGGAAACTTGAATGCCCATATTTGATTGGCTGAGCTGCATCACGTGATGTGATTCACAACGCATTGGTCGGTGTGTTTCCTGCACCGCTGAACAAGTGCCGTAACGGCTGAATAAACAGCACCGGTTAAAGTATAAACTCACTGTCTGATATGAATAATTCTGAATTATCTATCGGTTTTAGGTCCTGGGTCCGGATCCGGACCGCGGTCCGCCAGTTGGGGACCCCTGTCCTAGGCTGATTCTCTCTCTCTCTTTCTCTCTCTCTCTCTAACACACACACACACACAGCCAGTACATCTGACCTGTGCAGGTTGATTTCCCCTGGCTTTAAATGTGATGTCTCAATCTGTTTTCAGCCATATTAACATCGGGGAGAACACTAAACCCCCATCGCACTGGCAGGCAAGCCCATGTATTCTGCAGGATGTATCGTACACACTTCCACCAGGGGCTTTGCCGCTTCCTTGACATCTTTCATTGTACACTATAATCCTATAAATTGGTGAGCATGCAAGCCTGTGTGCATGTGTGTATGAGTGTGAATGTGTGCAAATGCCATTTCAGCAGGGAGCCGACCCCCACTGCAGGTGACATTTTGCTTGAGAAATGTCACCACAGCCATTTTCTTCTCATATGCACGTGTGTGTGTGTGTGTGCATGTGTGTGTGTGTGATTAGGTCTTGGCAAGCTACAATTGATTTCACAGGAGAGGCTTGTTATGTTCCAAATACCAGAATAATTTCATGCCTTGGTACATGTCCTGTCCTTGTTTTATTCCCCATTTCTTTCCAAACCACAGCAATGAGAGCCAACTAAAGCTTGGTTTATATGGTGCATGTGCAAGAAAGTCATCATCACCTCACCACGGCTTGCGTGTTGTGCTCAAAGTCTCGGCACATTGTTGGGGAGCTTGGTCCAGCGCCTATGAATTTTTGTTATTAGGTGCTTTCTGCCCGCGTGCTTTAAGCTTTTCAGACATGACTGTAACAAATAATTCACTGATAAAACCACTCTTAACATTTTACAAAGACAACCTATTCTTAAAAAAAATGCTTTAGAAACAAGAGGTCTTAAAAATCAACATTTAATTGTTTACAGGTTATTCAAATTTCGCTTCTTTGTAGTGCATTTAATACTTGACTTCTTGTGGAGGCTCGCGCGATGGTGCCACAAGGACGGCTAACATGAAACACTAGTTAAATATAGGCAATTAAAAAAATTCAGAATTCAAGACGTTAAGGCCAAAAAATGCTTAGCCAAGCTTTGCATCAAGCTCTGTCAAAATCCCAAAATTAACAAATGATATCTTGTTTGTTCCGTACAAAAGCTGAAGTGTAAAAACAAGTTGTGGTAGAGTAGAGGTTCCAGACACTTCTTGAATGGGAGCCAGGGTATTTGTTTTTCCCCTTTCTTTCTTTAGGCTAAACTAAGCTAACAGTCTCTTGACTGTTTCATATTTAACAGACAAATATTAGAGAGGTATCCATCTTCTCATCCAAAGTCATCTCAAGAAAGCAAAATGGCGCACTTCCTAAAATGTAAAGCTCCTTCTTTAACAATGGAATAAAGACACGTGAGAAATAATAATTTATTTCAATTGATTTGCTCTTCAGATACTGTTTTTGATTGATTTCAGAAAGGAGCTGTCTGCCAGCAGGGCAACAGGAAGACAAAGTGGGTACGTAGCTAAAACAACTGGACTTCATCAAAGCTCCACCATAACACAGATCACACCAGAATGATTACTGTGAGATGTCCACATGACTGTGAAAAGGGGGCTGTTTGGCAGTTGAAATTAAACAGCAGCAGGCATTTGTACACAGCACGGCCGGCCAGACAAGCTAATCACAAGATCCGAGAAGACCATAGTGGGATGAAACAGAAGCCAGAATGAGGGACAGACAGACGGTGAAGACGGTTTGTGTGTATGTGGTTTATAATGTATACTGTATATGGGCTTGTAGTGTAGAGGTCTATAATGTCAGCATAATTTGGCTGCTGTGTGTGCGAGTGCGCTTGTAAATATGAGAGTGTGAATCTGTCTCCCTGACAACTGAGGGGACATCTGTCACCTCCATATGGACAGAAACGGAGATAGAGACTCAGAGGGATCCAGCAAAAAAAAACACAACACATGAAATAATCAGTTGCATAAAAAAGACAAATAAAATATGAAAGGCCTCAACTAAATATGACTAGAACTAGATCGTGTTTCTCAAGTGAAAGCATTTATACCTACATGGCTATAATCACATATCTATATGTAATGACTGCTTTATCTTTGCAACTTTAACAATTGATTTGACTGTAAATCAATTGCTAGAAATAACAAATTTTGAATATTTGTTCATAACTAAAATATGGTATGTATGATAACAGGCACGGGCGAGTGACAGAAAATATGCGAAACCTCCGGGTCTGAAAAGGGAAAAAGTGAAAACCTATGTGGAAGTGCCTTAAACGTGCATTCTCTCTTTTGGCCAGCAGGGGGCGACTCCTCTGGTTGCAAAAAGAAGTCTGATTGTATGGAAGTCTATGAAAAAATGACCCTACTTCTCACTTGATGGATTACCTCAGTAAACATTGTAAACATGAGTTAATGGTCTTAATCGTTAGTTTCAAGTCTTATTCAATACAGCATGATGTTCATTTAGTGAATTTTGGTCCCACTTAGAGTAAAATAGACAGTGAAGCAGGATATGCTTTTAGCGTGAATACCTTGTGATTGACAGGTCGCTACATAGTGTTGTTTTGGAGTTGTCCGTGTTTTCTTCTTACAACTTTCACCCTTTCACAGTGTGTTTTCTGTTCTTGAAAGTTAATTGTAACATCTTTAGTTGCTTAAAAATGTCTTATTCAGCGTTCGATTGTACCTAGCTCCACCTTCTCGTGTAACTTCTGGTTGCAAAAAGCCAAGATGGTGACGGACAAAAATGAAGATGGCGACGGGCAAAATGCTGAACTCGAGGTATTAAAATTGCAGTCAAAAAAACCTGTGGGTGTCAACACGGTGACTACGTCCACTTCTTATATACAGTCTATGGGCAGACCTAAACCACAACATTGTGACTGTGTGGGATTTAGATCAAAAGTTAGTCCACTGTAGCTGTTAATTTCAAAGTATTCAAATACTTTCATTGTATAAGCTACGTAGCTTGTGAATTTTCCCCTGGGGATCGATAAAGGCTCACTGATATAATATTGTCAAAATGTATTTGTTCATTATATTTTCTATTATTTATCAGAATCTGGAAAGTAACTAGTAACTAAATGATCAAATAAATTAAGTCTAATATTTGCCTCTGACTTGTAGAAGTGTGGAAGTATAAAGAAGCAGAAAATGGAAAGGTAGTACAAGTACCTCAAAATTGTACTTAAGTGCATTACTTAAGTAAAGGTACCCTGGTGACCGAATGGTTACAGCACATGCCAAATAACTGCAACTTCTCTGGTTGTTTTAAGCCTTTGTTGCATGTCATGCCCCTCTCTCTTTCTGTCAACAGTCCAACATCGTCACACATGCATGCAAGTACAGACAGACAGACACACCAGAGCGCACAGACACAACATGCACGACTAGCTGTGATGCACTCTTCTCTTTCTTACTCATACTCATAATCACAACAGGACGTGTGGAATCCCTTCCCCTCTCTGCGTGCTGTAATGGACACATGGCTGTTTGATTTCTGTTTGATTTTGTCCTCCATAGTCATTCTTTTTCTAGCAGTGACACACACAAACACAGAATCAGTGAGCCTCTCACTCAAACCGTGGAGGAGGGGGCACTAAAAACTCATTACATGGACGATCAATATTGCACACACTTGAGAAGCATGAAACCCCCTCACATCCACAACATCCACACACAAGCGCGTTCCATCAACCGCTGGCAATGGTGACAGATGACTTTTGTCAGCCTGAGATGTGTTACCGTGGTAACCATTAGCCTGCATTCCAGTATGGTACAGAGGGGGTGACACACACACACACACACACACACACACACACACACACACACACACACACATGTACCAGTACATACATTTAGACCAGGGGTCACTAATAGGCGGACCACGGTCCGAGTCCGGACACAGACGTTGTATCTGGACCCTGGACTTATAACCGATAGTTAACCGAAATTGTCACGGAGCGCTTGTATCTTAACTGGCGCAGCTTTTCGAGCCTTTACGGCACTCGTTCAGAGGTCCAGGAAACACACCGACCACACCGTCAGAGAAGTTATTGACGTGCCCAAAAAAGAGAAATGTGGACAGCTTAAGAATGGACAGACTCTTATATGTGTATTATTCCCACAACCAGTTCAAAAAGCAGTATGTCTCATATGTTCAGAGGCCGTGACGATTATTAAAAGCGGCGATGTAAAGCGCCACTACGAGACAAATCACAAATCTTTTGAGCAAACGTACCCACTCAAAGCCAAATTTAGGAACACAAAAATAAACCTAAGAGCCCAATATGATCAGAATCCCAATACGTTAATCCACCGTCCAACAATGATGTTAACAGAGACGGAATAGAGCTGGAACAAGTGGTTTTAATAACCACAGATAAAGTCCCTGCACACAATTTTCTCTTTTTAGAAGATAAGAATATAATATCACTTCACACCTGAATAAAATGAATTTAAAGCTGCAGGGCAAAGACAATTCAGTTCAATTAATTTTTCTAAAATTAAGTACTTTAATTTAAGAACCACATTTTTGAAAAGCTTTCTATTGTGTATTGTTTTTTTTATCCAGCCCTTATTGTACTTGAAATGAGAGAATAACATTTATTTATTATTAGAGTATGTTTTATTTATAATTAATACAGTTCAATTTGAAATCTGTAATTATAAATATTGTTTAGATATTATTCAATTTAACTTTCTTTATTTGATTTGATAGTCAGTTGTTGACTACATACAGATGTTGATACAACTGTTGGCTACTTCAATATCTATGGGACTAAATCATAGCGCCAATGAAACGTTATTGTGATGTTCCGGACCTTTGCATGAGGACATTCTCTAAATGGACCTCGCTGAATTTGAATTGAATACCCCTGATTTAGACAAACCAGCCAAGGTCATGATGAAATACTACAGGTCAATGTTTTAAAACTTACCAGTGAATAAAACCAAATCACCAAGTACTGACACTGAAACCCGGGCTACTTACAAATAGTTTGAATAAAATGAATAATCTACATAAACACTTTTTTGTGATAGTACCAATACCTTCATACCCCACGAAATAGATCTATTCTTAGCTTGACTTCTTGTGGATTCAGGTGCTATGACACAGGGTGTCATCTTCAAAAGCCAAGGAAGATGAGTAAGAGCCTATTTATAACAAACTAAATGTGTTTGACACAGACTTGATTGAGACGAGTCATTAGCTGAAAACATTTGTATGTAATGTATTCATACTCAAACATTAAACTGTCAACTTGTGATATGAAATAAACTGCATTATGTCACCTACCAAAGATTTAAAAATATAAGTCAATGAATATTCATTCCCCATTATGAACAAACCAGTCCAAACCAGTCGTTCTGAAAAAAGTGACACATAACCGTGTTTTGGACAGTCTAATAATTATCAAAAATAAAGACAACTATATATTTTAAGGAAGACTTTGAGGAAGTATATTCCCTTTACCTTTCCAAGCCCAGGGGTATCTTTGATTTTGTTGGCAGCACGGAGAAGGCAGGGTGGAGCCGGGGGAGGGGCCATCAACAGGGCGGAGCTAAAGTTGGTGGGGAACAGAGGGGGCTCACATGACGGTGAGGATGATGTCACTGGGGCCATGACTGCCGCGGTCTTCTTCTTCTTCTTGGATGCTAAGTTCAACTTTTGTGCAGCTCTGAGACAGGAAAGCAGAGAGAAAGAGGAAAGGAGAGAAGCCAGTCCATCAATCAAATTGATTTGTTAAAACAATACACTACACTTTATAACTGTAAAAAAAAACACTGCACACACTCAGTAGTTTAAATAAAGAAATAAAAGGAGATGAGGAAGGACAGGGTGGATGGTGGCGCATTTGCATGCACACATGGGTCTATAATTACATCCTCCCATAGTTTGCCACAGCCATGGCAATTGGCAAATATGCTAATTGCAGAATAGAGCTCGATTACACACCCTTTAACACACACACGCACATACACACACACGCATGCACACACTGCTGTTTACATATGTAGCAACATCTGGATGGGGAGTGGTTCATTTGCTTGCTTGCTGCTCAATTCCCTGCAGCATTCAGCTCAAAAGGAGCCACCAGAAATTGTATTTATACTCCTTCTATTCTGCCCTCAGATTCTCCTTATTCGCCGTCTCCTTTTAACTTCAACTTCTAAATCTCGCTTCTGTCTCCTTACTCATTTCTTACTTCAACTCAGCAATTTCTTCCTGTCTGCCTCCCTCAGCACAACGGTGTCATCTCTAGTGTATAACCTTTTCTCCTCAATTTCTTTTTATCTCTCTTTCTTTCTTCCCCTGCAGAAACACTGCATATCCATATAACAGAATGAATTTCTGCTTCAAACTACATGAAAGAAATAGTCAACATGAGACAGTTATCACCAAACACCGAAGGAAAAAACTAAGTACATTCACTCAAGTACTTTACTTGAGTATTTCAATTTAATGCTGCTTAATACTTCTATTTCAACATAATTCAGAGGGGAAATAGTGAGTGTTTTACTCCTCTACATTACTACGTTACTTTGAGTTTAAGATTTAAAAACATAGATACAAAATACAATGATTGTTTGAGATTAAACTAGGAGTTTCCAATGTTTAAGGCTTGTGACGTCACGTCCGAGGGGCAGATCAGAGACTCAAGCGCAGACAGACGCGGGAGACGAGGTTAGGTAGAATGCCAGGTTATTTATTGAGCTCCAAGCAGTCAAAAAACAGGAACTCAAAACAACTCCAACCGGGAGCGAGCAAAAACCAACAAAAAAGGCAAAGTAACAAATCAGGAGCAAAAAACGAGGACCAAACATTGGAGCACGGAGCATATGCGAAGAAGACGCAATGCTGGAACATGTAGCAGACAGGGGGACGAACAAAGAAGATCTGACAACCAGAACAGGGAACGCAGGGGAGTATATATGTGTGGGGTGATGAGAAGATTGAAGGCAGCTGGGTGGACTGGGCAGGTGAGTTGGATGAGTGCAATCAGGGAAAACACACACACACACACACACACACACACACACACACACACACACACACACACACACACACACACACACACACACACACACACACACACACACACACACACACACACACACACACACACACACACACACACACACACACACACACACACACAGGAACACAGGAACACAGGGGGCAAAGCCTAAACCGTGACATGTGACCTGTTGCAAAGCAGCGTCTAGTCAAAGCCCTCTGTTATATTTCAGATCTGCAAAAGAGACATTTCCTCTCTTAACTTTATATTTGTTTTTTATTATTGGTGGAGGGCCAGCATGGTAAAACTCCAATATCTCCCCCCAAAAAAGCAAAGCTTAGACAAAAGTTCGTAAAGTGAAAATAGATTTGTGTATCAAAACTTTTTTCTTTTTTTTTTGTTTGTATCATCTCACTACTCCTCAGACTTAAAATGTGACTTTTATTTTACTTTTGATACTTTACACACATTTCATTGATTATCTTCTCTACTTTAACTTAGGCTGGGGTTGCAGCAGCAATGATTCATTTATCCTAAGACTAGTTCTAATCAGAGTTTTGCAAAAGTAGGTATTACATGACTAAAGATTTAAAATTCAGCAGAGCTCTGTTGCATAAATAAAAACGTTCTGTTTAGTAAATCAAGTTCATTGTGCTCATTCAGCAGCATCATTAAACTCAATTGGTTGAGTCTGTCACTTAACCGTCTTCGGAGAACTTGATTATTTTGTTCAAACCGTTTAAAAAAGGCAGCCATTTTAAAAGTTAAACCTCTTGAAGTTTAACGTTAGTAGTGTGACCATTAATCTTGAAGGATTAGAACAGAATGAGCAGTTAATGATATATAGATAATAAGGTCTATGGATGCATAGCTAATAATACATTATTTTCCTTTTGACAAAGGCATTGGCCACATTGACCATGGCTGTGCAGAGAGATGAAGAAAGGTTAAGTGAGAGTGATCTTGCAAGAAACCCAGTTACAATAAATCTGCAGGCAGTAATTCAGCATGATTTATTGTCATTAGTAAAAAATATTCGTATGTGTCCATGTAATTCCTTTCCTACAATTTATGAAGCCACAATTCAAACAAGCAGATTTGCTGACAAACTGAGTTACACGCAGGAGCAGTATTGACGATATGATGAAATAGAAGACCTCTAAAACTGCTCTGGCGGGAATTTTCTGCTCCGTTCTGCTTTAATCTATCCTCACATATATTTCTTTGATTATCTAGAGAGAAGACCTTGTGCCCTGAAACACTTTCTGTCAAAGAGCCATATTCTCACACCATTGGCTTTCAATTAACTGCACCGGGTTACAGAAATGAAAGTGGGGGGGGTGGGGGAGGGGGGAGTCAGCGAGAGGGGGGAGAGAGAGTGAGAGAGAGAGTGAGGGAGGGACAGTGCAAGAGGAGGGAGGAGGAGGAGAAGGGAGATGTGGATTCAGTGACCCGGAGAACGACGAAGCGTTTCACCATTTGACTAGCTCTCCCAGGAGATTTGTGAGTGTGAATCTGTGTAGGTGTGTGTTTGTGACTGTGGATGTGTGTGTGTGTGTGGATGCACATACTGTTTGAAACAAAGCTCCACAAGAAGACCACTAATTGGATTTTCATTGTGTGCCAGCTATGCTTCCATACATATTGCATCAAATGCAATCAAAAGCGACTACAGGTTTTCTTATTGTGTAACTTGAATGCTCCGACCCTCCCGTGTAGCATGAAGATACATGAGGTGCAGGAATTCACCGTATCTTAAAAATGATACTGGTGTTAGTTAAAATTGTGGCATTTTTTGAATCATAAAAAGGCTCAAGAAGTTTAAGAAAGATGTGCTTGAATTAAAATCTACTTTTGATTTCTATGTAACAATGGAAACTACAGGCTGCTGCAACTGCTGCAGTGCTGGTGCTTGTATGAGACACGACTGTGATGGATTCATGCACGGTTACTCTGTTGCTGGAGATTCCCACTTGCTCCTCGGGCAACAGTATCCTTTTTTGTGATTGTTTTTATAATAGATCCTTCAAATCCATCAGCCACATCAATTTCGTAACATGTTTATATTCATGTGTGTGTGCTATTACACTATTATTATGTTCTCTCACCCTGACTGGTGTAATCTATGGCACAATTCAAGCATGGTAGACACACCCTGTGGAGCCTGTGTCCATAGACACACACACACACAAACGCCAGCTAATTGGTAGCGTTTAATGACAAGTGGCCTGGGATTTGGTCAAGTGGATCTATTCCAATCCAACCAGTGAAGGGCGTTTGTTTTCCATCCATCCTCTCCATCTCTCTACCCATCAGCTCTTCCACTGTCCCCTCCATCCCCTCCCCTTCCTCCATTACCTTCATTCATTCCTCCTCTCTCCTCTATCTTTCACTTACCTATTATTTCTATTTTAAATCCCTCTCACTCAACAATCATCCCCTTATCCTTCCCTCTATTTTATTCCTCTCCCCCTTGTTATTTTGTATCCTTTCATCCTTTGCCTTCTTCTCCACCCATCCATCCTGCCATCTATTCAGCCGTCCTTACACGTATTGATCCCTTCACCCATCCTTGCCTCTCTTCCCCTCGGTCCATTCATGTGTCTCTCTCTTGTTAGAACGCAGCACAGGTCACAGATAGCCCAGCTACTAACATGCTGTTGCTTTGTTTTCCTCTCCCTTCCACACAACTATAAACACTTTCACTCGACACGTAGACTCCCTCGAAAGACACACACACACACACACACACACACACACACACACACACACACACACACACACACACACACACACACACACACACACACACACACACACACACACACACACAGCTGATTTATAACTGGTGTCTCTGGGCTATGTTGTTGGCTCAGTAGCTAATTACATTCTATTTAACAGGCCATCAGTGGAGGGAGATATAGGGAAAGACAGAGAGCCATGGTGTGTGTGTGTGTGTAGGTGTGTGTGTGTGTAGGTGTGTGTGTGTGTGTGTGTGTGTGTGTAGGTGTGTGTGTGTGTGTGTGTGGTGTGTGTGTGTTTGTCGTTTGGCTTGCATGGACAGAAAACTGGCTTGACTGACACTATCTATCGACATGTACATATAGCCTCCAATTTACACATTTCCTACTCCCTTTAAGACGCCATCTCATGCTCTACTGTAACACAAGCCCAAACACTAAAATATTAATACATGTCTGTGTTCAACGTGGAGTTAAGATGGCCACATGATACTTCTGGCTCATGTGTACTTTAACATACACATGTTGGTCTGCGATACTGTAGATAACTGAGCTGGTCACTAATCTGTCTGAACCAAATAGCTTTTTTCATTACAGCAGTATGCCCCACACCCTTTGTGTGATGTGTTAAACCATTTCTAACTAAACTAATACAAATTTCAGAAACAAGTGTTTGTGAGCTTTCAGTATTTTTACGTCTATTTAACGGATAAAATCGTAAAATTTGCTCTCTCTTGCTGCTTTCCCCTCTAATATTGAAAACAGCAAGGTCACTCGAAGAGCAAATGGGCTGTCAAAATAAAAGACAACCACTTTTAATTACTGTTAAAGGACCCATGAGCAAAAGACCAACAACAAATGTGGTTCTGGTGTGATCGGGTAGTTGATATGTAAATCATCCATCATCCATTATGAGCCTCATTAGTGGCCAATTATCATTTTCATGGAGTACACCTTTTTAAAGGAAAGAAAAGAGAGGCAGCAAGAGGTAAACAGACAAATAGACAGTGCTTTCACAGCCACCCTGTGTCCATAAAATAACAACGCCTTCCCAATTCACCTATTCACTTGGGACATATTCATTTACTCTGCTACCTCCAACAACACACACACCACGCCGAATCCCCAAAGATCAAATCCTCGGAGCATGCACCAAAAAATACTTCACTGATAGAAACTCCCTTCCCCCAGTGAGGGAGAGCCCACACACACACACACACACACACACACACACACATGTACAGCATGTCTCTATCCTCTCGCCCGGCATCCCCAGAGGGCCACTGCACCACAGGGAAGATGGAGCGCTACCGTGTGAGTGTGACATATTCAGAGACAGATCGGTACTAATGAAAGATATTACTCTCATGCACATTAGTAGAGGTAAAGAAAAGGTCAGTGTAGAGATGGAGAAATTGTTGGAAAAAGAGAGCAGAAGAACAAAAGAGAACAAGGAGAGGAATAGAAGAAAGTAGAGAGCAAAACAGAAAGGAATTAGATGTAGACAAGAAAATGGAAAGAAACAGGAGGACCTGGAGGAAGAAAGGGATCAGGTGAGAGGAGATGTGGTGGACATGGGGATTTAGCTTTACGCAGACGGTGAGCAAGGGGGAGATCGTGCGTGTGCGTAATAAGAATGTCTGTATGCAGTCCACGTCTGAGAGTAAAGACCACGACAGCCATGGGATTTACCAGCACTGCATGGCTGCATCCATCGACCATAAACACACACACACACACAAGGTGACAGAGTGCACATTGTTGCCATTTGCCAATTAAACTGAAATCCCACTACACACACACACACACACACACACACACACACACAAATGACAGGAAAATTGCTGACATGCATGTGTGTATGTAAAGTTTTGAAAAGCAAACAGAACAAACACACTGTCACTCTGATTTTAAGAGGAAATTACATATCACAGCGTCGAGGATCTACAGTAATTATACAGCCTGAAACAGGAGAGAAAGATTGACAGACACACAGACACACACACACACACACACACACATACACACACATACACACCATGGCTCTCTGACAGTGACACCTGTACCATGAAACAAACCCTGTTATTTCACTTAGAAGGTTAACACTCATAAATCAGCCCAAAGACAGCTGGCTGTATGTCTGCAATGTCAACCAGATGTGTGTGTGTGTGTGTGTGTGTGTGTGTGTGTGTGTGTGTGTGTGTGTGTGTGTGTGTGTGTGTGTGTGTGTGTGTGTGTGTGTGTGTGTGTGTGTGTGTGTGTGTGCGTGGGTGTGTGTGTGTGTGTGTGTGTGTGTGTGAAATGGCCTTTTTACCTGAAAGTTCAGGGGGTCATAGACACAAAGCTAAAGAAAGTGTGTGCACGTGTCTTTGGGTGCATTCCCATAAAATGTACGAGTTGCGCCTGGTCACAGGTGCTTATAAGCCAGACGGCACTTTGTCTGCCACACTGAAGCACATCACTCATATATCAAATACACACTGAATTATCTGCAGATTTGGAGAACAGACACAAGAAAAAAATACAGGAATGTGCACACCAATAGAGAAGGAGAGAGTATGTGTGAAAGTGAGGAGGGAAACCAATGGTATCATTCAAAATGTGATTTAAAGCAGCTCATTAGATACGACGTCTCAGCAATACTTCAGACACTGTGACACTCATAGTCTTGTGTTACCCATGAATAATTGACTCATTCATTTCGAGCTTGCCATGTTTATTCATCAATAATTTACCCAGATTACCCGTGTCTTATTTATGTTGTCGCTCTGCATTTCTCTAGATTTGATTACACGGCTCATCAATGACCACTGACTGGATAGGTAATTTATGAATTAACACGTACAAAAATAAGTAAGTACGCTTAGGCACAATATATAACAGTATTTCATTTTTCCAACAACTTCATTTTCCAAAATGTTCCAATGTAGTTGTAGTTTGTAGTTTGTATTCCCATTCTTTCATTCTTTCTGCTCTATTAGACAACTTGAGAGACATCAGCGTGAGCAGCCGGACCGTGTCTGTCTATGAACCAAACCTAAAGATTAATCTGGCACAAATCAGCTCGTAAAGTGCATCTCACGCCCTTGTTTTTAAGTTATCATGCCTAACATTCTCCGTAATACTGATTCTTCTAGTCCCTATAATGCAGCTAAATCCTAAAAAAAAAGAATCCTTGTGGGATTAGTGTTCATATCAGTGTTGTGATTCTCTAGAAACGTCTCAATACAGAATAGCATATACCTCCTGACCATTAATATCAGAAAGTTTGCCAAATAACAGACCAGCATTCTGGCGCTGTGTGGAGAGATCAGATAAAACAGGACGTCAGGTGATCTTCGTTACATGTGTGGCGCTCTGATCTGAATGCATCTTACCTGGCAAAGAAGGAGGCGGCAGCAGAGGTGGTGGTGGCCGGCGCGGTCGTGGTTACAGCTAGCGTGTGAGACGGCGAGTTTGTGTTTG
Organism: Leptoclinus maculatus; assembly: GCA_032191485.1. Taxonomy (NCBI): domain Eukaryota; kingdom Metazoa; phylum Chordata; class Actinopteri; order Perciformes; family Stichaeidae; genus Leptoclinus; species Leptoclinus maculatus. The sequence goes on along the minus strand of JAVDOI010000001.1, from coordinate 29,826,744 downwards.
ATGTTGAATTGGTGTGTGAAGGGGAGTGTGTGTTGTAGCGGTTCAGGGCCGCCTCGGTCAAACCTTCTCTGGAGTCCTCAGAGATCATCTGGGAGATCTGACGAAAGACAGAGAGATTAAAAACGTTTACTCCTGAAGTCGCAGTAAATGTTTCCTGTGTGTGTGTGTGTCTGTGTTTTGTTGTTTCCGCTAAATAGAAGAAAGAAAGAAAGACACACATACACTACAGCATACTACAGTAAATCTCTGCCCTTCTCCTTTCCAGATGGTCAGATAAGAAACCAGAGTCTGGTTTCCCACACGCCTTTAGTTTCCTATTTAATCATAATTCATGTCCATTCATTTGTGTATTCTGATGGATTTTTGGCTTCAGAAGTACTGAAATTTCAACAACTCCCAAATAGTCTTTCAAAAGACTAGCAACACTGTCAAACCTCCATTTTCTCTTTACAAACTGATTGATTTATTATTTGGAAAAAGTGCAACTTTCAGAGAGTTTATGTTAACTATCTGAAACGTTTATCTTCAACATGGCATATTCACTTATGTTATGAGATTTTTTGATGTGTCTGTGTTCTCCTTGGCAGACAGAGAGCAGATGAACTCTCTAGTGGACCAGCAGCAGAATGTTGTCTGGGTCCCACATATACAGGCACAAACAAACAAACAAACACACCCTCCTGCCTCTGTTTTTCTCATTTAACCTAATGCCTCCTCCTTCTCTTTCACCCTTACTTCTCTTCCTCTCTCCACTTTTATTTGATCATTTGCTCATTCAATTTCATTCTCTCTGTCCCTTTGCTCTGCCACCTTAAGCTATTCACATTTGTCCTTTATTATTGGATCATCCTTCAGGGCATTTGTCCTTTATTAGATACTGGGGACAGTGGGGGACAAAGAGAGAGAGAACTTTTAACTTATAACACTGTAAATAATGAAATTTGCTGTGCCTGTGCGAGTTACTGTTTCATCAGATTGATGGTATACTGTAAATATATACTGTTGGAAGTGTACGAAGATGAACGTTGTGATTATATGGTATGTGCCTCAACCACCACAAATTGATATGCGTCCTTGGTGCAAACACATCTCATCAAATCTCATTATCTCTGCTTCTTGTCAATATGAACGATGGATAGATTTTAAGTTTTGTTGCTTATGTGTGAGTGTGGGTTTTTGGTCCAGATAAGATACTTAAGACACACACACACACACACACACACATAGACATTTATATGACACACTCGACTGCTTTGTATGAGAGTGTGTGTTGCATTAGTTTGTCATTGTGTGCACAGATGTGTGTGTGCGCTGACTCGCATAGGCATGTGTGTGTGTGCGTGTAGGCGACCCATTCGTGAAATAGATATGGATTATTGATTATAGTTCTTTATGTGCTGCCAGCAAGCAGACAGCAGAGCACCTAAATCATTACCCTACGCTCTATTAAAGGAACTATAGCTTGCGTGTGTAAATCTGAGAGCATGTATGTCTATTGTTAGCATGTCTAAGCGTGTCATTGTGTGTGCATGCGTCTGCACTTCTCTACACCTATGTGTATGCGTGTGTAAATCAGCTCCATTGTGCATGTATATGCCGAGGGCTCCTGAGTCTAAGCATGCTGCCCACTGCCTTGATAAATTACCTATTGTAAATGAGATGCCTCTATAGTTTATATACCATTCCCCCCAGTGCACCTACAAGCATTTCAAATGCTCAGGCTTAGCTTGCTACCCCTGCATTATTAAAGGAGTCATGCCTGTATGGAATAAGGGTTCGGTGAGCTACATGGAATACCTGTGCATTTGTACTCGCTACCCATTTATCCTGATAAATGGGAAGAGGAAAACTACCAGCATGGTGTGGGAGAAATGTTCCCACAGAGGTCTATTACAATGTGAGCTGAACACTGGAGTAAAGGTGGTTGAATAATATGTGACGGTCAGCAGTATAGACCGCAAGGACAGAACAGACTCTTTGTTTTACTCAGCTGCACCTCCCATTATCACCAGAAAAGTGCAATTCATTTTATACTATTATGAGATTCCAAAAGGTCTGCCGTGCTTCTCTGTGTCTGAAACAGCGCTGTGCTGATGGGCAATTATGCTTCATGCATCTCATTGAACCAGCTATTGTAAGAAAGCTGTCAAATTAGTTCTGCATCTGAAATACTGCACCCCAGAAACTAGATGGCTAGTATGATAGACCCCATTCCAGCATGGTCACCTGGCTAATGCATTGACGTGAATGGCATTTTAGGTAATGTAGTCATTGAAATAAATTATATTTTTCTTGTGATGGGTCTTATGATGTCGTTTCACCAGTTCTATGCAGATCTTCCCACAGGACACACAGGCGGAGTTGCTCTCTCTACATTTGACCATAAATTAAATTAAATTACACTGGATGAAACTTTAATGATCCCGATGGGGATATTAGGTCATCGCAGCAGGAGAGACAAGGATATAGATAATACCAGGACAGAGAGAGTGCTGCAGATATTACAACAGCTACATGTGTTCGAAATCATGCAGCAAATCAATGAAAATTCAGCATCTGACCATGTTTTATATACACCTGGTCCCCGAGATTGTCAGTGAGAGACTTTGATGAATGTGATATCAGATTTCCCTAGAAAGAGGGGATAAAAAAACATTCAAACACTCATTCTGTCACTCTCACCCCTCCTCTTTCTCGACACTAGAGCACTTATCCACATCCCTCTCTCTCCGCTCTTAGGAAAAGGTAAAAACTGGCTCATTCATCTTCATTATAACACAAACATCATTTCCCCAGCACTCACCTTCCTCATCTGTCACTCTTACATCTATTTTATTTTACATCCTTCTCCAACCACATGCTACAGAAAACCACCATTTGTGCCTTAAATCTCAGACTCGTATGAGGAGAATGAAACGAGTTTGTGTGTTTGTGTGTGTGTGTGTGGGGTCCTGCCTACTTTTATCAGGGGGATAGACACAATCTGTAAAACAATCTAAATGCTTACTGCTGCACATTGGAGGGAGGGAGAGAGAGAGAGAGAGAGAGAGAGAGAGAGAGAGAGAGAGAGAGAGAGAGAGAGAGAGAGAGAGAGAGAGAGAGACAGAGAGAGAGAGAGAGCCTGCCCTTTCAAGATGAAAGTAGAGGAGAAACTTGAGTTAGTGAGCGAATGGAACGGGGTGTTTTTTTAGACTACATCAGAGATAGAATTACAGAAACATAGTCTATGGGAGACAAACAGGAAAAGAAAAGAAAACAAGTAAGTAAACCGAAGACCGTCGTGAAAAGTAGACGACACACACAAGGAAATGAAATATAGAGAGAGCGAAGGCAAGAAAGAAATGAAAGAGCAATAAATGATAGATATAGGTAGAAAGAGAGAGAGAGCAAAGGTGAGACAGAGGGTGGTGTGAATAAATAACTAAGGCCTCAGAACAACATATGTGCAGTATATTGTATATTCCACTCAGAAAATGCCTTATGGCGACACACTGTATGCCGAAAGACAAACGGTTAAAAGGGAAAATAATGACAGGAACAAATGTAGTTTTATACATTAGTTTTGCAGTAGACTGTGATTTTATGGGAAGCAGAGTTATAAGACATGCCTTTCTGACACTACCACGATTCAAAATATACTACAAAATACACATTGCTTTTCCAAAGGCTGTTAGCTAAGCATACATGCACTTATCATGATCTTGTTTTACGCAGTTATGCATCAACGCCAGACCATTCCCTCCAAACAAACAGCCGTATAGGTCATCTGTGCAAGCAGCTTATTACGACCCATATTTACATTTATTGATAGGCGGTGTCCTATGGTGGCCTTTACGTAGAGAGGAAGTCATGGTGGATGGTTTGGTCAAACGAACTCATAACTTTGACCCAGGAAACCGCTGCTTGTTTCCGGTGTGAAACCAAAAGTCAAGCTAGACCAATTTTAACTTATGTACTTAAGTTACCTTACCTAATGTACTTAACTTACTTATATAACCTAAGTTGCTTATCTTAACCCAAACCATGATATTTTCCTAAACCTAACCAAGTAGTTTTGTTTGAATTCACAACGTTAACCATGTGTTTAAAACTGACATTTCACAATGTGCGCCTGTCGCTGGTAGTCCACTCTCCATCATATACAGTATGTTGTACTGTTGTGTAGGTATTAGGACGTGTTGAGCAACACAAAACTGCACGTCAGAGCTCAATGCTTTGCTCTCTGTCGGCAACTGACCATGTGCACTTATCTCTCAAAGAGGACCCCAAGGGGACCTTGGCTGGAGGAAGTAATGGAATATAAATTGTTTTACACTTGCAACTGCTGGCCAGTGTGCAACTCCACTGGACCAGTTGGGGCATTGTGCTCCTATGACACTGTCATGATGGACAGCAGAGAGAAAAAGCGCTGCTCTTTCACTTTCCCCACACAGATTTATCCTGCCATTCCAGGGAACTGGCGACCTACTAGTCACACGCTTCTCTAACCTTGAGTTCACCACTGCTGCCCTAATTAATCCTAAACTATTTGGCAGTGAAGGTTTAGCTATTATTTTGTACACAATATGTTATGTTGTGTGTGTGTGTGTTTGTGAGTTATATCTCACATCCTGTTTCTCTCTGCAAGATATACAATGAAACACACACACACACACACACACACACACACAGTCAGGCACAACAAACAGAAACATAGTAAACATACACAGGCACACATGATACTGTGTAAACCTATTTTCAATTAGCCTAGCTGCTTGAAGGACAGAGCGAGGGCAAAGAGACAATATTAGATTTGAGAGAGAGAGAGAGAGAAAGAGAGAGAGAGAGAGACAGAGAGAGAGACAGAGAGACAGAGAGAGACAGAGAGAGAGAGAGAGAGAGAGAGAGAGAGAGAGAGAGAGAGAGAGAACCTCAAGAATTTAACATAGATTTATCTGAAAATGTTTGTGTCCCCTTGTCGGCTCACTGATCCCAGTAAGCTACCTGGCAGATTCACACCCAGTCCGTTATAATCAGTCTTCCTTGTTCTGACTGCTTCAGCATTTTCCATTTGTTCTACACTTCTTGTGGGACCGAAAAGAAAAGTCCTAATAAACATAAAATGTGGAGGTTGTCACCTCTTCGATTGCTGACCCAGCAAGATCTTAATGTCGGCTACACTGGCGGAGAGGTTGCTTCTGGTCTCTGCTTACCTCTGCGTCCTCCTCTCTGTTAGCTCTCCTCTCTGTCTTTTGTTGTGCTACCTCTGAAAAACAGAGTTTCAACTTAGACCCGACTAATTTTCCCTGCTGTTGTTTCTCTTTCGCTTAGCTGAAGAGCTTGAATATGTTGGAGGAGATTTGTCGTCTGCCATTAGAAGACCCTCTGAAAGCTCCTCTGATGCTCCAACATGAACAGCGATCTTTGATGTTTTGTGCTGTACAACAAGAAAGCAGTGGTAAAGCAACAATATCCAATTCTCTTGCAAAGAAAAAGAAATAAAGTGTAGCGGTTTGCTAGTCATCTCAGCAATGTGTCTAGTTACCCTGATGTTTTATAATGTCTCTTATTCTTATTCTCTCTTATTCTAAACCCATCTCTCTAAACTTCTCTTCATCCTCTCTATCTTTCTCTCCGTTTTTTGCTTTCCATAACCATCTTTTGATAATCTCTCTGCTCAGCTCCTCCCCCTTCTCTTCCTCTCTCATGGGTGAGTCTAAACAAGGGTGATTTATTATCGTGCTCAGTTTCTCCTTTCCTGCTGAAACACCATTACTGTCAAAGTCTCAGCACAAACACTCAGACTTGCTAACATTTTACACCTCCCAGCACAGGTACTGACTCAAATACGAGTACACAAGTAAATACACTCACACAGTCGCACAAATGGTGTCCTATGTCTAGTGGATAGTCTAGTGTACCCTATGCTAAAGGAGATAAAAAAAAGGAAGCATTGAAGCACCTTTCCTTAGCATTTAGAGAATTTAACCAACATCTTATCATGGCTGCCACTTACATCCTTCCTGGTCATTTCACTCAGATAGGAACCTTTCTATTCGACCACAGTCATGGTCACACACTTTTTTTTTAACACTCAAGACAGACTCGCACTCAAATACATTCTTAAACATGTATGAATCTAAACAACAAAACAAATACATGCTGAGGAAAAACAGGAAGCGTGAGACATTATTTCTGCTTTCTTTCTTGCTAGCTAACTGTGTTAAGTCATCTAAACAATGTGATATTATGAAAAGCAATATCAAAGGAAACACACTCATGATTGTTGCTGACCAACAACATGAGGCTATTTCACAATATTGGAATCATAAAAAAATCATATAAAAAAAAGAAGTAGAATCATTCTTAAAATCTGAAAGAGCATTTCTCTTTTGCCAAATTTCAATTCATTAGATAAGTCACACTGTCAATCCTACAAAGACAGGCCAGAATACATAAAGGCTCTTCTGCTTAATTTATTTCTGACCAGTAGGACAAGATAACGAAACAATTCAAGAGATTGTACAAAGTAATTTCCACCTACGACTCCATATCTCTGCATCGGACTCAAGTCATGCACTGGATACAAATATTAAGAGGGATAGGGAACAGGGACAGTATTGGGGGGGGGGGGGGGATATGAAACAAAGTGTGAGAAAGACAGGAGAAATAATAGGGGAGAGAAAAATAAGGAATAAGTTTGTGTGTGTGTGTGTGTGTGTGTGTGTGTGTGTGTGTGTGTGTGTGTGTGTGTGTGTGTGTGTGTGTGTGCGTGTGTGAAAGAGTGAAGGGGTACTGGGGGTGTGTGACATAGAGTCCCCAGAGTTCTAATTATCACTGTATGAATTATTACATCTGTAGAACACATTCATACACACATGTTAACACGCACACACACACACACACACACACACACACACACGCTTGCACCTCTGGATCTCCCCTGCAGTCTCAGCTCTCCTGCCTCCCTCCGTACACCTCGAGACCACACATCACCCTGAGGCTTTTCTCCCTCCTACCATCTTCCTCTCTACTCATGATCCCTCTCTTCCTGTCTTCTCCAAAAACCTCTTTGTTTATCTCCATTTTCCATTTGAATCACTCGTGCTGTTTGCGGCGCCGTGACTCAATACTTTATGTCCTACCTCGCTGCAGTTGAAGAGGATATTTAGCTTCCCCCTCGATACCAGATGGTTATCAAATCCAATAATTCTAAGTTGATTATCGTGTCCTCATGGGGAGCTCTTATGGGGGAAAACTAACTTCACAAGGTCTCTTTGCCGTTTTAGATTTTAATTGATTCCTGCAAGCTAAAAAATAAAGATTTTTCTTCAGTTTGACGCTTAAATGAGCACTTCAACTGTTGGGGAGGAATATATGTATAAAGCGCTACAGACTATATGGCAGTCCCTGCTAGTCTACAGGAGACTATAGAAGATAGGAGCCTGTACGTTTATGTTGAACACATTATCTCAGAAGGCAGGTATTGTCAGTGGTTGATAGCTAACAAGGTCACATTACAGAAGGCAGCTACACCTACAAGCTGAAAAATGGAAATGTTGTTCCTGACCTGCCTGTCAGACTCAAAAGATAAATTAATCTGCACGCTGGTAGCCTGTTACCATTTGTTGTAATCATATAAGACCAGAATTAATTTATTCAGTTTCCATGGTAATATTTGCAATGTCCTCGTGGGAGAAGTAGTTATACAGATCGTATGTGTGTCACACACACACACACACACACACACACACAGTCCTTTTGGGGACATTACATTGACTAACATACATTTTCTAAAGTTTACCCCAACCATAACCGCTACCAGCCTAGTTATAACCTAATTAACCCCCCCCCCACACACGCATGCACGCACACACACACCTCTACAGGTAGCTTACCTGGTACGGATAGAGTGTAACTCCTCCATTAGTTCGGTTCAGGTGCTGATGGGCCTGCAGAGCTGTTGTACTCAGTACTGCTCCACTTCCGTTACCACTGTTATTGCCAGGGCTGTTTACTCTAGTCACTGGTTGGGCAACAGCTTTTCCCGAACTGGGGGATCCATTCCTTCTGTCCACCCCACCTCCAAGCCCCAGGGAACTGGGCTTGGACCCCGATCTGTGCCCTGGGCCTTGAGGTTGTGGGTTTGTGGGAGCACAGCTGGACGTTTGTCCCATGGAGGGACTTCCATGGCTGGGGTTTGATGGTCCGTGGCTCGGGCTGGGCGTTGGGGTCTGGCTGGGACTTGGGGAAGGTGACTGGGAGGACGAGTGGGAAGCGGCAGCAACAGCTGAAGAAGAAGAGGAAGGAAGAAAAGCAGGAATCCACTCCCGTGAACCAGGACCTCCTGGTGCTCCAGATGCTCCCATTGGACCCGGTCCTTGAGATCCATATCGTCCAATGAGGGCCGGAGGCGAAGAGGGGGGAGACAAATCCCACTGGTCAAGAGTGAGGACCATTCGCACGGCTTCCTGTTTGAGCTGCGTGAGGTGGGTGGCGCAGACGTCACAGCGACTGTCACGTTCGTTCCACGCCCGCCAAGAACTGTTGGGCACCTGAAGCTTATCATGAAGGAGGAGAGAGAAGGAGGGATCCTGAAAAGAGAGAAACAGAAAGACAAGATTTATACTGATGTCTGGAGGATTGAATGAGAGTAAAATGAAGCAAGAGCAGCACATTTGAGCTGCACTGGAGAATGTATCTAAAGAAAATTGAGAGGAGAGGAGAGGAGAGGAGAAGAAATGATAGGCATGTTGAACAAATCATGACTATGAATATTTATAGAAAATCCAAGAAACATAGCCTTATAGCCTCGGGGAAGAGAGACACACACACAACCCAGAGAAGGACATGCAAAAGCAAGTCCACACATAAAAATGCACACACACACACTCACTCACTCTCTCTCTCTCTCTCTCTCTCTCTCTATTCCTCTCCCTTCTTTCCTTCTCAGCATTTTTCAGTACAGCCTGATATTGTGTGTGATATATTAGTGCATGATGTGACTTTGCATCTTTTAATCATCTGTAAAAAATCATGGTGCAATAAATACTGAAAATATAAAAGCTAAAACAGAAGGCAAGAAAAATGAATTATTGCTTGACCTTCAATTTCTAGCTAAATTAAATTTAGTTCCCATAAAATGGCAATAGAAACTACTTTAATGAGAATTTCAAAAGATATATCAGAAATGTTTTTGAAGAAGATTACCAACCCTGCCTTCTAAAAGGTAATTTAATTTGCATGAACATTTTTTGACAAAGTGAGTTCTTCAGATAATAATTTAATAAGTTTTGTCTAATTAAACACCATGTGTTCTGGCTCCATTGGTCTTTTAACAGTCTTTTAGTTGAGTTTATTTATTTTTACTCACAGTATCTCAAACTACATTGTTGTTTATTAGTATATGTAACTCTTCATTATGAAAATTCAGTTATTATAGTTGTTACAGCAACCGATCATAATGATAATAACCTGCATGTTCTCTTCTAAAATCATATTCATAAAATCACTCTTTTATCATAAATCTAAGAAAAGCCAGCCTTTGTATTTCAAAATTATGCAAAACGACGTGGTCCTGATTCAGATAACTGTTAATAAGCTGCACTTTTTGCAGGTTTAAGCATAAGACCTTGTTGCTCTGACAACAGTTTTAGATGAATTTCCTGGTCTGGAAAAAAACAAAAGATCTGAGTGCTGCTGGCCATTGCAGCGCCACAGAAAGAAGGCCCCTTATATGCACAGGCCAACTGTCCAAAGTAATGGACTATAGAGGCTGCCCAAAGCGTAAGATCATGTGTAAGTGCTTTGTAGTATTATAAGATTGGTCCACAGTGTGTAGAAAGTGCCAACTTTTCTGGTGCATTGCTTTTCTTCATCAAGATTTCATGGTCAATTAATTTAAGGCTCAAACTGCTTCTAAACACTCACACAACTACAATTGTTCCACTTTCACCACCTTCACATATGTGTGCTGCTCCCGGAATGGACTCTCAACACAACAGTCAATATGAAGCTGCAGTGAGTATGCACATATGTGAATGTGGGAGCAGTGGCGGCTGGTGGAAAATGTTCTTGGTAGGGCTGTGCCACATCCAATCAATTTCAGCAAACATCCCAGAATGATTTAATGCAAACAAATTAAGGTATCAAACACGCATTACTACTTTGCAGTTAAATATTTAACATTTATTCCAACACAAAAAAAAGCAGTAAATAACACTTTGACAAACACGTCATCTTATTTTAGTCACCCTCACAGGGAATTCAGTATAATATAATATAATATATATATCATATAATAATATTCTGTATAATATAATAATATATATCATATAATATTCTGTATAATATAATAATATATATATCATATAATAATATTCACTATAATATAAAACACACGTATACATAATTATTTATTTATAACTATATATCCAGTGGCGGCTGGTGGAAAATGTTCTTGGTAGGGCTGTGCCACATCCAATAAATTTCAGCAAACATCCCAGAATGATTTAATGCAAACAAATTAAGGTATCAAACGCGCATTACTACTTTGCAGTTAAATATTTAACATTTATTCCAACACGAAAAAAAGCAGTAAATAACACTTTCACAAACACGTCAGGACATCTTATTTTAGTCACCCTCACAGGGAATTCAGTATAATATAATATATATAACATATAATAATATTCTGTATAATATAATAATATATATATATATCATATAATATTCTGTATAATATAATAATATATATATCATATAATATTCTGTATAATATAATAATATATATGTCATATAATAATATTCACTATAATATAAAACACACACACACACACACACACACACACACACACACATATATATATATATATATATATATATATATAACTATATATCCATTTCTCAGACAGGTGCTTCATGTCCCTCACTCCCTAACTGTCCATGCTGGTTCTGTCCCCGTTGTTTTAAAAAGATAAATAAGTTATTATCATGACGTCATCCAGCTAGTCAAACCTGTCTGGTGTACAGCTAGTAGAGAAGCTTCATGTACTGCTTCTCTTTCCTGCTAGTCTGCTGTCTGATTGTGAGGTCAGGCTGATCTGGGATCAGCTCTTTCAGTAGTTTCTCCTCTCAGTTCTCCTCTCAAACGGGTCTTGGAGGAGTAGTGCTCACACTGGCGCTCTCCTGTAGAGACTTCTCCTGACGAGAACGCGCAGCTTGGGGCAGGAAAAAAACTGCCCCAAGCTGAATCTATTTGAGGACGCTGATTGGCTGAATTGTATGTCACTCATTTATATCTTTACTCAGCATTGGCTAAACTGCTTTATAGACCCGCCTCTTTGGGGCAGTTTTTCCAGCGCCCCAGCCAGCTGAGACGTGCACACACAGAGAGGAAGAGCAGACAGGCAGAGAGGACAAGCAGGAAAAGCATATATTTACCGCAGATATCATATTTTACACATATTACTGGGTGATTCCATGTTTCAAAAACACAAATATTGACAATTTGTATAGTTTATTTTTATTTTAAATTTTATTTTTATTTATATTTTTATTTTTATTTTTATTTTTTGTAGCTCTAGGGGGGGCGGCGCCCTAGCGCCCTCTATGGACCAGCCGCCACTGTATATATCCATTTCTCAGACAGGTACTTCATGTCCCTCACTCCCGTAACTGTCCATGCTGGATCTGTCCCCGTTGTTTTAAAAAGCTAAATAAGTTATTAGCATGACGTCATCCAGCGAGCCAAACCTGTCTGGTGTACAGCTACTAGAGAAGCTTCATGTACTGCTTCTCTGTCCTGCTAGTCTGCTGTCTGATTGTGAGGTCAGGCTGATCTGGGATCAGCTCTTTCAACTGTAGTTTCTCCTCTCAGTTCTCCTCTCAAACGGGTCTTGGAGGAGTAGTGCTCGCGCTGGCGCTCGCCTGTAGAGACTAGTCCTGACGAGAACGCGCAGCTTGGGGCAGAACGAAATCTGCCCCAAGCTGAATCTATTTGAGGACGCTGATTGGCTAAATTGTATGTCACTCTTTAGTCAGCATTAAAGCATCATTGGCTAAACTGCTTTATAGACCCGCCTCTTTGGGGCAGTTTCTCCAGCACCCCAGCAGCTGAGACGTGCACAGCAGAGAGGAGCTGCAGACAGGCAGAGAGGACGTGCAGGAAAAGCATATATTTACCGCAGATATCATATTTTACACATATTACTGGGTGATTCCATGTTTCAAAAACACAAATATTGTCAATTTGTATAGTTTATTATTATTATTATTTATTTTATTTTGTATTATTTGTAGCTCAAGGGGGGGCGGCGCCCTAGCGCCCTCTATGGACCAGCCGCCACTGTGTGGGAGACTGTTTTAACTCTGGCAAATTCACCTTTTCTGGTGAGTACAGACTGCCAGGCTTGCTGTTTCCCATGAATGGCCAAATATCAACATTCAAAAAAGTATTTGAAGTTATTTTTTAAAAGTGTGACACAAACCACAAATGCAAACTTCTTTTTCATTTTGGATAAAATATCTAAACAGAAAAAAAGAAATACATAGTGTATAATTCTCTCTCTTTTCTCTCCTGATGTTGGTCCACTGTGTGTTTCCCTCTGTCTCTCTGTCAGTGTTTGGCTGGTGAAGTTGTGTGTATGCGTGTGTGTGAACAATCACTGTGCTTTCTTGTGTGCGGAAATTCGTAAATTTGTCCCAATTTGTTTGCGCTGTTATCTGTGCCCGTACGCATGAATGCATGTGCGTGTACAGGTATGTGTTATGTGTGTACGTGGGCCTGTGTTTTTCCAGACTAATTGGAGCCACTCGCACGGAGCAAAGCTGCTCTAAACCTCCTGCCACGACTCTCTGGTCTAAATATCAAAGTTAACAAGCAAAACACACGAACACACCCTGATACACATCTGTGTCTAAAGCTCATTTGACCCCCTTGAAAATATTTTCTCAGTTTTTTTCCACATGGCATTAAGCACTTTATTTAACAAAAGGTCATTAAAAAGAAATAGAACTCTATACTTCACCAAAACCTCTGTGGTAGCTCACTTGATAACTGTAATTATCTTCCTGCTTTCAACCAGCCTACCTCTTCTGCAGTGACGTGCGGTGAGGTTTGTGGCTGGTGAGGCATTGACTCTTTCAAGTAAAAAAAGAGTCAGATTTACAAATATATGAACCTAATATAGAATAGCTTAAATCACCAGTCAATTGGCAGCTTGCACATTGACTACTGGTTGTTTTTCATATCAGCATTCTTTACACACACATAGGCAGTGGCGGCTGGTCCATAGAGGGCGCTAGGGCGCCGCCCCCCCTAGAGCTACAAAAAATAAAAATAAAAATAAAAATAAAAATAAAAATATAAATAAAAATAAAATTTAAAATAAAAATAAACTATACAAATTGTCAATATTTGTGTTTTTGAAACATGGAATCACCCAGTAATATGTGTAAAATATGATATCTGCGGTAAATATATGCTTTTCCTGCTTGTCCTCTCTGCCTGTCTGCTCTTCCTCTCTGTGTGTGCACGTCTCAGCTGGCTGGGGCGCTGGAAAAACTGCCCCAAAGAGGCGGGTCTATAAAGCAGTTTAGCCAATGCTGAGTAAAGATATAAATGAGTGACATACAATTCAGCCAATCAGCGTCCTCAAATAGATTCAGTTTGGGGCAGTTTTTTTCCTGCCCCAAGCTGCGCGTTCTCGTCAGGAGAAGTCTCTACAGGAGAGCGCCAGCGCGAGCACTACTCCTCCAAGACCCGTTTGAGAGGAGAACTGAGAGGAGAAACTACTGAAAGAGCTGATCCCAGATCAGCCTGACCTCACAATCAGACAGCAGACTAGCAGGAAAGAGAAGCAGTACATGAAGCTTCTCTACTAGCTGTACACCAGACAGGTTTGACTAGCTGGATGACGTCATGATAATAACTTATTTATCTTTTTAAAACAACGGGGACAGAATATGACATATATATTATTATATTATACAGAATATTATATGATATATATATTATTATATTATACAGAATATTATATGATATATATATATATATATTATTATATTATACAGAATATTATTATATGTTATATATATTATATTATACTGAACTCCCTGTGAGGGTGACTAAAATAAGATGTCCTGACGTGTTTGTCAAAGTGTTATTTACTGCTTTTTTTCGTGTTGGAATAAATGTTAAATATTTAACTGCAAAGTAGTAATGCGCGTTTGATACCTTAATTTGTTTGCATTAAATCATTCTGGGATGTTTGCTGAAATTGATTGGATGTGGCACAGCCCTACCAAGAACATTTTCCACCAGCCGCCACTGCACATAGGTAAGGTACATATTTGATTGCACCAGGAGCGTGTGTGCCGCGATCTGCGACCCCCACCAACCTGCTCCAAAAGCGGAGCGCTCGCGGGCGCCAGCCGCGAAAATCGCGGGGTCCCGCGATAATCTGTGTAACAACCACGGATTTATAAAGAGAACAACAAACACATCAACGGTTACTTTACCTGTCCGACGTTGAATTGCTGTTGATTTGGTCATATTTCCCTGTTTTTTGAGAATTGTTAAAGCTTAGATATTTAATCTTCAATGTTTGCGATCAAAACAAAATATAAGAAGAAGAAGAGTAACGGAACTACAAGCATGAACCCGACCCGTGGGCTCTCGCGCGCCCCCTTCATTGAGGCAGCCTACTGTGTGCCTCCCCTCTGTGCTTTCACTGCGGTTTAATGTCAGATCAGCAAGACTAAATATGTTCTACACATACATGAAATACATTACATATTATATGGAAAGAAAGGACATGTTATTATTATGTTATTCTGTGTACAATCCTCCCTACAGATGACAAAATCTTTTTCTGAAACTGCTTTCTCTTGAATGACCGCTATTACCAAGCGCTTCTGCGTCTTAAAAACAGAGCCATTACAATCACCATCTTCTCAAAAACAGTTAACCTACAAAATATTCCACATTTGCAGCTGCATTTTCAATTTGATGAATTAAACAACAACAAAAAAGTCAACAGTTAAACCGTTAACGTATGATGTGTCAGAATAATAGGATAAAAACAATAGCCAATTACACATGTCCATCCATACTAGTAGAACAGTAAATGCATTTCTCTAACCAGTTGTTCAACATACTGGGGCTTTTATTTGAAACAGTGCATGGTGCCAGGGAAGAGGTTGTGCATGTACAGTATTAATCAAAGTGATGGGAAGGCACTCTTTGTTTAGTGAAGCTTAATCAATACATGAGTTATGAAGCATGTGTATGCGCGTCTGATCAATAGGCATGTGATGGACACAAGTTATCTCTCAGCAGATTTAGATAATCAGACATTAAGATAGAGAGACAGATGATTGACAGGGAAGACAGAAAAACATAGGGACCTGTGAGTATAATTGACTGAACAGGCAGCTTTCTTGCCAACATACATCCCATCACCTGTTTCCATGGTTTTATATAATTAACTGATTCTTTGACCTCTTCTACAGCTTCACAACTATTGCAAAAAAACATTTAAATTTTCTCCCAGAAGTCTACCGAACTGTAGATCTAGATTTGTGTGGGTGTGTGGTCAGCCTCCTTGGTGGCCCAAATGCTCATAATGTAATGAGAGCCTGTGAGAAAAAGAGAGTGAATATAGTATGTGTCTGCCACACACAAATAAGCCTCTATCAATAACTAGCCTTTTAGCTTTCCTCAATCAATACACCGTCTGTATGTGTCCAGACAAAGCAATATTTCATTTAATAGTGAAGCCTCTCAATGAGAGGGCTGCCTGCTAGGCTATGTCAACAAACCACAAAACCACAAGATACACACACACACACAAACACACACGCAAGGCAGGAGCTCAAACCTTGGCGAGCAACTGAGTGGTTTGTGTGTGTGTGTGTGTGTTTATGGATAAAGGCTACCTTGTTACTCAGGCAAACTAAGTAGCACAACGAATAGAATGTGGTTTTTAAACGTACTGTACACACAAAGTACGCGGGAATACAAACCCCCCACACACACACACTTCAGGCTACATAACATAAGCTAACAGTGTGTGTCTCTCTCTCTCTCTCTCGCTCTCTCACTCACACACACACACACACACACACACACACCTTTTTGCAGAGTGACACGCATGACAGGAGGCAGACTGGAGGAAAGAGAGCTGAGGTAGAGGCAGATTTAAAATGCAGACTATTTATCAATCTATTCAATTTTTCCCTGTATGTTCAATAATTGTGCTTAGCCAAGGGGTCATGACACATTTTCTGCTGGTTACAATAATGTGTCTTTTAACACTAAGGGAGGGAGCAGTAATGATAACACCAGTGATAAAGATGACAGAAACCGTTTGCAGTGCTCTAAAGGAGTTCTTCGTGTGCGATTAAAATTTTCCCTATGGAAAGAGTCCGTTTCTCTTCATTTCTGAAGCTGACACTAAAAGCTTTAATGTAGATGGCAGAAAATTGCTCTTATAGGGAACTTTATTGTAGCTGCACTAAAAGTATGTCATGTCATGTCGTATACCACTGGCCACTTAGCCATGGGAATCGGAGAGATAATTCCCCATAGAAAAAAAGGGAGATGAGCGCTGCAACATGTGCACTCCAATGCACTTGCAGACTCGTAAGCCCAACAGGTCTGTGTGTAAAGATTTAAAGGGAAGCAGTGGGTTTAGTCGTATTATGGTAAAAAATATCGGACACAGTTGAAACACAAAGAGGACAAGTGTATTGTGTTGTAGAAGGGGTTAGAGATTTTTATTTTATGGATGATTTTAATGTAAGAATCCAGTGTTAGTGTTGTTTTCTTTAGCAACATTCAATGAAGAGTTATGTAAAATGTATGATCACAAAAATAAAAATGATCCCTAATATAAGTCCTAACTTTATTCAGTTATTTTTATGTCCTTGTTTATTGTTTTAGTTACAAAGAACTTCTCAACTTCTTGCTAAAGACATTGTGTACAGTTTGCAACCAGTGCAAGAGAGTCCCATTTTACTTAGTGTTCATTTCTGTTATTATGAAATGTGTTTCAGACAGATAAAACAACCTACTATGAGTAAATTGTGAATCCTCTAATCAATGCCAAATAGTAGTCGGGATTTTCCTATTTGGAAGGAATTGGAAAAAAATGGTAGAAAAAGGAACATTTAATCTCTCCTGGCTTCTTTCTACCACTATAAATCCCTGTCACACACACTCAAATACACATGCACAGCAGACAGGCTACCAAAGAGCAATTAAGTGGACATGGTGTACAGTCCTTGAGATGAGGGCCTTGTTGTTCTAAATTAGCTGAGATTTGGGGAACAGCCAAGCTGCCTGATTGAAATGAAGAGGAAAAGGAGAGCTGTGTTTTGAAGAAGAGAGAGACGAGGTGGGGCGTGTGGGAAGAGAGATGGAGTTTTTGCTGATACTGGGTAAAGGTAAATATAGCCAACACACACACACACATACTCTCTTTCGCTCTGTGCCCTCCTTTTGACCCTATTTCTGTATTTCTCTTCCCACTAATGCTCAATTTTTGTTATTTCCAGCCCATCTTTCAGTAGAACAGTAAAGCTTTAAGTTTGTTTACATTACCCTGGTCCAAACACGCGCACACACACACACACACACACACACACACACACACACACACACACACACACACACACACACACACACGCAAGGAGTTTAATGTAGAAATCTAATTGGAAGCTATTTTATTTTCCAAGCCTTACATTTTACAGTATCAGATTTACAACATAATTATTAGTATTTTTACACAGTTTGATAAGATTGTGGTTTGATAGGAATGCCTCATTGTGAACCTTTATATTTCCTGCTCTTTCTTTTTTTCATCGCATCTAACCGTGTCTTCCAGACGTCGCTTCACCTCTGAGTTCATCAGTATTCTGTGAGTGACTCAATCAGTCTCAGCACCACAGACAGTGTGTGTGTTGTGTGTGTGTGTGTGTGTGAGAGAGAGAGAGAGAGAGAGAGAGAGAGAGATTAATTTCCTCCTACAAGGGCAGACAAACTCCGCCTCAGTTCTACTGTGCAAGGATGGAGTGAGTGACAGAGAAAGAGAAAGCAGAGAGACCAAGACAACATCCAAGCTAACTGAACAGTGACCTCAGCATCTCTAAGTGAGGTCGGGACAGAAGGATGCTATTACTGTGATTTGACAAGAAAAGACTGCTTCCATTGTCCACTACTGTTGTTTCTGTGTTTGAGCGTGCATGTGTGTCAGCACACTGGAGGTAAAGGGTTCAGGAAAATGGGCTGTCAAAGACGACAAGACACATCCCTTTCATACACACACGTTTGTTGCTTATTGAGAAAGAAGAAAATGGCAGATCAGCGAGAAAAGAAAGAATTAGACAGAAAAGAGTTGGATTCTTCATTACAGCAGAGAGGAGAAGAGGAGTATGTTCTTAGTCAGTTATAGCCAGAATGACACTGGTTTATTAGCAAGCGTGTGTGTGTGTGTGTGTGTGTGTGTGTGTGTGTGTGTGTGTGTAGGTGTGTGTGTAATCGGTTCCAGATGAGTGGCTGAGGAAGGTAAACCTTTTCTCCTCCCCCCATACTCATTTACCTCCTCTCATCTCTCTCCTCATTCATTTCACCACAACTCGCTCCTGAGCACACTCTGTAGTAAGCAAACACACACACGTATTTCTCGGCTGGTCTGGGATCAGTGAATTCATGCAGAAGAGATGCAGGCGGTCTCTTGCACCTGCTCTGAGAGGACACACACCCACACAGTAGAAGGCAGAAAGTGTGACAGAAAACGACGAAGAATGAAAAAATGGAAACCAACTGAAAGACACTGTGAAATGAATACTATAAATTGTGTTGGTGACTCATGATCATGCACATTGGTCTCATGATGGAGAATGATAGTGTGCAATGATGATGGGTGTGCATGTGTGTGTGTGTATGTGTGTGTGTGTGTGTGTGTGTGTGTGTGTGTGTGTGTGTGTGTGTGTGTGTGTGTGTGTGTGTGTGTGTGTGTGTGTGGCTGCGTGTGTGTTAGTGTGTATGTGTGAGAATGATTGAGTCTGATGTCTTTTCAAGAGCAAGGTCAATAACACGGAGGTTATAAATGACATCACACACACACACCAAACATATGGATGTGCACACATATGGGACAAATGTTACACTGACAGAGGTCATGCACAGGTCTCTCTCAATATCTCTCCCAAAACACACTGTGTCTGTCACTGTCTCTCTCTTTTGGTGTTTCTGTCTCACTCTCAGGACATATTAGGTGCTTGTCATGCACCCATGTCCAGTTTCTACATTAAAGTATGTAATATACTGGACCAAACGTGATTCTGTCAGCTCGAGGCGTCAACACATCTGGAGACAACTGGTTCAAATTGCACGAATGACAAAAGCTTCACACACAGGCTTTCATCTGACAACCTGCCCATTACATTTTAGAGTCTTTTAATATCTTATGTGGAATTGATAACAAAAGTGAAGAAGCATCTTGTTTGTAAATGAAGAAGACATTATTCAGGTAATAGAGCTTGAAGAGCAGCCAGCCTTTTCCACATTTGATTTACTGCGGCTCTTGCAGTCAAACTGTCATCAGCAGGGGAGACATAATTCACCGCAACACACAAGCTTTGATTTACTAACCATCACTGCAGCCACGGGCGTATTGTCAGTAGGACATGTGCACAGTTGCAATTTCATATTCAAATCCCCATTTCAACCATTTTTTCCCATTATAAATAAACTCTATGTGAGAAAGCATATCAAAAACATCCATGACTAAAAGTCTAAAATGTACCACAGTTAGTTAATGTAAAATAATACTATGCGATGTATTGAATCCCTTTTTTGCTTGACGTTACCATGTTTAACAACAGGAGCCAATAGTGAATGATATCGGCCAAAAATAATTCACAATAAAACAATTAATCTGTGATCATATTGACCCTAGAAATCTTGATTAAAGCATGACCACATCATTTAGCCTCAATTATAAAAGTGTGACAAATGAAAGGAGAGAGACAGACAGAAAAGGAAGGAGAGTCAAAGTGAAGGAGAGGGATTGTGTGGATGATTAGAAGAAAGGAAGCATCGCTGAGATTAGAAAGTTGGTTTCATGTTGTGAAATCAAACACATCAGTATGTGTATGAACATGCGTCAGTGCTATGGATTTGTATTATTCTGGTGTATTTGCAATAACTTGACATTCTGGCAATTGGATTCATGTGTGTTCAATCAAGCTCTAGATGATTGACTAAGCGCACCTGTAGAGTAACCCACATATAGGATGACTCATCATGCATGTCTTATCTTGCACTGAGGAAAGAAATTGCCCGTTTTTAGCTGTGACCAACAGCTCTGCAGCTGTCGTTCGGTTGGTCCACAAAAATGTCCCCACGCTTTGGCGGCCATAGTTTTGGCTGAAATTTGTCATAGAGGTTGAATGTCTGGGTGTGAAGGTGTGTGTTTTTGTTCATGCCTATATACTTTTTTTCCCAGCAGACACTTTACACGTCATAGTAGGAAAAACACAGATGTATTCAATAACATTAATGATAGCTTTATGCCACTTGCAGACATTGTGCATGCTGAATCACTGGAATAGCTTACTGGGACACTTAACGGGAACTGAGCCATCGTTAATGTTATCAATTTCACCTGTGCTCTTCCTACTATGACAAGTCAAAATGTAGATAAAGGTCCACTGGCACAAATGGGGTGTGGCAGTGAAAGTGGCCTATAACAAAAAAGTTCAAAGATTCCCGTACCATATCCAAACGCATAAACCATTTGTCATGGGCTGCGTCCAATATCATTCACTCATTCACTACTCCCTAGTTCTATGTAGTGGACTATATAGAGGACTATAGTATGTGTGCTCATCTGCAAAATTAAAAAACACAACTTGGGTCATTTTCTCTGTGCTGTTAATTACGTCCATGCTGTGGGGCAATTAAAATGTGTCAATATTGGTTGGTCGGCCATCTATAATTAATACGACATGCATTTTAGTGATAAATACATATTTTTAAGCGCTGCTCTGTCTACATTAAATATATTATTTTTGCACCTCAACTAATTGACTTGTCTCTGCTGTTATCTCTCTCCTCTCTCTCCTCTCTCCTCTCTCTTCTCTCGTGCTCTCATTTTTCCATCAGCACAATGCATGATGGTGAATAGTGCCTGGTT
The DNA here is from genome assembly GCA_032191485.1 of Leptoclinus maculatus. Classification (NCBI taxonomy): domain Eukaryota; kingdom Metazoa; phylum Chordata; class Actinopteri; order Perciformes; family Stichaeidae; genus Leptoclinus; species Leptoclinus maculatus. The sequence goes on along the minus strand of JAVDOI010000001.1, from coordinate 29,805,562 downwards.
AGCGACCATCGTTGTACACTACTTTTCACAATGCCTTGTTTGATACTTAGTCCACTGTAGGGTATAATAATTCTAACTAGGCATTCACACAGAACAACAAAATGGTGAACTCACTATATAGTCCACTATGTAGTGAGTAGTGAGTGATTTCGGACACTCACCTAATGGTTTTCCTCTCTCTTGCTTTCTCTCTCTGTCTCTTACCTGAACCCCACCTCTCTCACTGAGGTATATCTCCTTAAATCACATTCCTTCATTTGATCCAATAATTCGTGTAGGAGTTACATTGGTTAGGACACAATGGTAACCTGCACACACACATACACACATGTTGGCACACATGCATAAAGTCGCTTTTGCATACAGAGCACACACACACTTTCATCTGCATACATGTACGCACACTCCCTTGCGATGTTGACACGCTATATTAATAACAGAGCAAAACACATTAGAATGTTTGTGTTGCCATAGCAGTGCAGAAATTAATTAGCATACACAACTAACTAGCTATAGGGGATATGAATTACCTGCTACATTCTGTCTCGCTGGAGATTTAAAGTGTGTTTGTGTGTACATATTTGTACACTGGCACAGCATGTGTGCACTGTATAATGTTGTGGTGAGGCCTCACTATCAGTCAGTAATAATACAAGTGTCAGATATTATAACACCCAAGAGATGTGTTTGTGCTATAGCTCACATTGATCGCACTCTGATATTCTCTTTCTAAATGCTCAAGCCAATTTTCAGCCTCAGTCAAACATGGCATGGCAGGTAATTATGCAGTATTGCAGGAGCTTTCATAAACCACTGTAGTAAATAATCAATCAAATAAGAAACTTAACTTTCTCTTCCTTATTGAGAAGAAATTGTTTATGCGTGAAGGTGCTTTTACACCATCATTACCACTGGTCCCAAGCAAAACTAAAAGTAAATGTTAACATTTTGTCACGTCCGTCGTTATTCACGTGAGCCGCAAGCCATGTGACTCGTTTATCACTCACTAGTCACATGAATTGTTGGTCAGTCAAGTCAAATTCAACCATGCTCTTATCCTAAACCTAACTATGTGGGTTTGTTGCCTAAATCTAAGTTCATTTGGAAAAATCACTATGCATGTTACGAATAAAAAGAAACTGACACGCCGCCCCTGACAAGTCCAAAACTAATTCTAGAGGGGTACCTAGAGTGTCAAAGTTCGTCTGTATTTGACGAATTTAGAGTGAGAATGTGTCTTACTCTCATTGGTTCACTCAGAGGATGAGACAGTGGCTTCACATGCTTTGATGATCTTCACAGATTATCATAGTACCCTTTGAAATGTCAGTTCCTTTGAATGGCTGTGGGTAAGCGACTCTCGTGAAGCAGGGTCATTGTAGACGTCTTTAAAAGAAGCCTTCAGCGAGTCTTTGAAGCGCTTCCTCAGACCATGTTTGTGACGTACTTCGGTCTGCAGCCTGCCAGAGGCTACATTCATGCAGCCACTGTTTGGGATTGACAACCACAATTAATTGGCTGTCTGAACGTTGCCTGGGATTATCTTGGGTTAAGTGTTCATCAACCATTCCGCTCCATGAAGCTGTGTCTTCCTCACTGGAAACACATATGCACATATACATAAATAGCGTTGCTTGATGATGATGAGTGTGTATGTGTGTAGTGGGATGTTAAACCCAATCAAAATACTAGAAACAGATGCTATGGACAGATCAGTTAACTAAGTCTCTCTCTCTCTCTCTCTCTCTCTCTCTCTCTCTCTCTCTCTGTGTTATGCTCTTATGCAAAGTGTTTGTATTAGTGTATTTGTCCTTTATGCTTTGTGCATATTAAGAGTGTGTGTCTGTCTGTGTGTATGATGTATATACACTATGTGTGGCAAATGCTTCCCTCCCATTAACAGCCTGAGCTATGAATCTTGCCCAGGCTTGTACAGAGCGAAGTCTACAGAGCAGCCCCCTGCCACGCTGTAAATGAGCTAGCTGGCTGGAAGGGAGCCTGGTTTTTATTAGCTGGCCATCAGTGCCCAGCTGTAAATGAAATAGTTGTTTAAAATGAATGCCTGTTTTTTTATGTGGAAGTTGCTTGCCAGTGACTGTTTTTAAATTATCTGGCTATCCATGGTGGTGCCTGACTGTAAATGAGTGCATATAAACTCTGCTGCCTGTTTTTGAATTACTCCACCATCTGCATCAGAGCTGCACTGTAAATTAAGCTACAAACGTGGAAACAATCTACTTCAGTGTGTTAGCTAGCTGCCAATTACCTAGTTGCCTGGTGCATGAATATAGATGAGGTAGTGGGCTTCATTGCTAGTTAAATTAAGAGAAACGGTATTCTATGCCTGTGTTTTTTACATAGGATATTTGCAGGAGTTACAGGTGGCTCTGCAGGATAATTCTGTAACACCACACTCACAGTGAAAATACAGATCATTTGTTGTTCCCACAACTGTACGGTCTAAATATGATGTTTGATTGAACAAATAATGTTTAGAAGGACTGTTATAATTACCATTAGTCTAAATAGGCTCTGAAAGGCATATTCACCTTCACCTACTGTAAACGGGTTGTCCATTTATATCAGGGCTTGAGACAAAAATGCCTGTTCTTATTGCCAGTGAGACATTTGAGAAGTAGTTGTTTGATGCTCCACACACTAGTGGCCTGTCCAACACACTGTACAGATCAAAGATACATTACTAGCTTTACTAAATGTGCTACACAGGGACAGCATTGTTCAAATTCAACACTCTTACGCAGAAAAAACTACCGCCTCTACTTTAAAGTCTTTCCTGATCTGTGTTCATCCTTTCCAGAGAATGACCTGTTGTAAGAGTGTATCTGATTGTACATAAAGTGTATGATTCACTGGGCTTCTCTCTCACAACTGTTTATCCCCTTTTTTCCACCTACTTCTTCTTCTATCTTCCCCCAAGCCCTCCATCCTTTCCTCTCTTTTCTATATCCCTCACCCTGCCTCTCTTTTCTCTCCCTACTCTCTCTCCCCCTCTCTCTCTCTCTGACAGTGATAAATTGCCTATTGCGTTGGGCAATCCATCTTGCCGTATCCCACACCTGAACACACACTCCCTCACTCCTCCCCTGCTCCCTTTTTTTCTCCTCTTTTTTTCACCACGCATCCGTTCTTCCCTCCGGTATCCTTCCATCTCAAGGTTAGTGAGGCTCACTGAGAAGGAACTGAAGGTAAAGATCTGCCCGACAACTCCCACGCATACATGTGTGCCCACACACTGAAACAGGTGAAAAGTGTGTGCACAGAAACATGTATCCTTACACACAACCTCAAAAATACAAACTCAGTCAGGTTGTTCCTGGCTCAGCATTAGACAAAAAGGTTGAAAGCTACTGTATATCAACCATGAAAACTACAGAATTCAAAATAAATGTAAACGTGCCAGGTTGTGTGTGCGAGTCCACATCTGCAGGCTATGACTGAAATATTGTCATCAATCTAGAGTTGAAAAAATTATGATAATTACAACGTCCTGTTGACGTGATTAGGATATGTACCATATGACTGCAAATTTCGCTGTGTCATTCCCGTCAGGAACCTACATCTCACACCCCTCTTCTTTTGTCCAATATTTATTGCATAATTCTTCAATGACAACTCTAAGAAAAATCAAAAAAAAAGCTAAATGGATATTGACAGACAAAAGTCTACAACCATGCTAGTGACTCTATGAGGCTACTTAAGCTTATCGGTGCTTCAAACTAAATTCAAATACAAGCATGCTTACATGCTCATAATGCTGACATGATGTGAAGCAGGTATAATGTTGACAATGTTCCTCATCATTAACATTTGTTAATTATCACTAAAAACAAGAGGAATTTTCACCGACCACCTCATGTTGCTTAAAATGTATACTGATATCAGAACAATAGGACTACCTGCATTTATATTCAAACTAATATTCTTACAGATTACTAACTTAATGTTATTGACATAAAACACTAACTCTACTTTGAAAAACAGATATTTAGATAAACAAACCACGTTATACATGTTTGCCCATGACTCCAAAACAATTTGTCTGGTGGTTCCCCCAGGCCTGTACAAAGAGCTTTTATGTGCTTTAACATAAACCTTAAACTTCCTCAGGGTGTGCTTGAATCATCCAGCCTCTAAAACTAAAAAAGTTTTTTAACAGTCCTATATCCATGAACGTCAACAGAGCGTCTTTGCTCTTTTCCAGGTTTCATAATCACACAGTAGCACTCATTCATACATGGGAGCTCCGTAAAGCGACCACAGTGCTCCACTGTTGGCCACTGAGCTCCTCAAAGGGAGCCGCTGAGGTTTAGGAGTTTTGCTCAAGAGCACAGTTGTTATTAAGGGAGGGGAGACTTATTCATCCAGGTTTGACATGGGCATCAAACCTGGATTCCACATGATAACCGTCTGCCCACCAGCTTGCATTGAACTACTAGACTGCTGCTGATCCAGAAGATGTGATCAGTCAGATATTACTTGTGCTTTGTCAGATACCAAATAGGAGATTCAGTGACACGGAAGTGTTAAAAGCGAAGAGATACAAAGATATATGGGGTAAAGATTAAAGAGGGAGAGATCTGCTTTAGTATGAATCCCTCTCTGACACTGTATGTATCCTGGTATACAGTCAATAACTGTAAACAACAACAACCATTTCAAACCCTCTAAATCGAGCCCCGGAGGCTCCATCTGCTCAAGGTAATTGGAAAGTTTAACGGCTAGAGGCTATTCTGTGTCTGATTGAAACACAGACTGGGAACAAACAGCCAATTTAACTCTCTCTCTCTCTCTCTCTCTCTCTCTCTCTCTCACACACACACACACACACACACACACACACACACACACAACAATCTCTTTCCATCTATGCCTTGCACCTTTGTTGTAGCCTTTGCTTTAAACCTCTATTTTCACTATTTCCTATCTCTTTCTTCCCTTCCCTCTCTTTCATCTTCCTCCATCTTGTTGATAAACTGTAGAGAATAATGACATATTACTGCTGAACTGAGATGGTTGATAAGCATTCAGAGAAAGTGGAGGATGTTTATGTTATTTAGTCAGTACGGGGAAAGAAAAAGAGCCTGGCAGGGGACAAATTAATTATTAAAGATGTGTGTCAAAGGTCCTATATATGACATTAATTTAGCAGCAAACAACTATTTGCTTTGTAAAGATATAGTGGAGTAATTCATCCTGAGCAGAGAGTGAAGTCACACTCCTGTTCTGTGTGTTGTAACTCAAGCTGCTCCATTCTTTGTTTTGGTAGCCAGGCCGACCATAAATTGTAGGGCATGTGTGTGTCCCTGTGTGTGTGGCCCACTTACCGCTCTGAACTGCACTCATACAGCGATTACCGATGATAACGCCGTCCTGACCAATGGCTGATAACGCTGTCCTCACCAACAGTGTTGTTGGGAGGCATAACACCCACTCTCCAGTTTTCCCTCAGGTAATCTTTGTTGCTCTGTCGGCACTATTAGCTGCTAACTGCCGGTTCAGCCATCACCATGTTGAGAGCCATGCAGGCAATCCCTCAATCATAGATTTGCTCTGAATTTCGTATTCAGCCCCTATAAGCATCAGTTTTCTTTACTCAGATACTATAAATAAACTGTACAAACACACAGTATTGCAGAACCATACAGTCTGTAGTCGCCTACATCTCATACTGCAGAAAGTAGGCTAACCAGAACCACCTTTAAGCTTTTGGGAAATAAATGTGTGATGGTGTCATCAATATGCAAATGACCATATGACATCATCTGGCTATATTTTTAGCACTAGGAGTTGGTGCTTGCTACTTTCATCGTAAAGAGTGGTCCACAATGCAAAGGACACTGCATTTTGTTTTCCACAGCTTTGTGCTGTAATTGAGCCTTCATTCTTCCAGCTGATCGTACCCGTTGGCAGACAGAATAGCTTCGTGAAAGCGAGGCTTATAGGGAACCAATCACAAAGCAGTGTCATTATTCTGTAGCTATAATGTGCATTCAATATTTACTTCATAATGATAAGCTAAATTAAAAAACTTGAATATAGCCACTATAAAGTCAAGATTTTATAAATTTCTAATTTTGGAACTACATAAAAGAATGAAAGCTTCTTTTTTTAAATACTACAGTAATTGAGCCACTATATTGCAGTGAAGTCTGCCATGGAGCCGGACTACTGCAGCTTAAATGTCATCCTTGTTCTTGTTTCACCTCCTGCCCTTTACAATGCTCTGATACAATAGATTCACAGTGCTGCTTAAAATACACACACGCACGCACACACACACACACACACACACACACACACACACACACACACACACACACAGTTCTCTTCTCAACTTATCTTTGGCATTAGACAGCCTCTTAACCTATATAGTTAAGCTAGGAATGTACACACACATATACACACACACACACACACACACACACACACACACACATTTGCAGTCCTGCAGTGCAGTGTCTTTAGGACAGGAATGCCATTACAGTACTTGTAAAACATGACCGACTGACTGGCAGAGCCCTGGCTCTAATTTTGACCCTAAAAGGTAGCTCTGTTGTCACAGTAAGCACTCACAAAAACACACAGAAGAAGAGTGTGAGCGAGGCCACTGCTCCTTTTTCAACAAAACTCTTTCCACATGCTCATCTTTCCTTCTATTTCTTTCTATCATGTCTCTCTTTCCAGCTTCCATTACAATATTAAAAACAGCTGTGGTCTAACTTCTACCATTAAAAAAACTTTAAACCAGGTTTACAAAATCACATTGTTCATAAGGACATAATAAAAGAAATACAGATCAACATGAATCTTCTTTAGCTGAACATTTATACGTATGTATAGCATTTTGGACTGAAATCTGTCAAACTTTGGCAATCTTTTCAAATTCTGTATTAAATAGGAGCTTTAGCTTAAGACTACGAGGCCATCTTTAGTTTTTTTTATGTCATGATATTTGTCAGACACTAAAACACCAATGTGTTCTCTTAATTGGCTGTGAAGGCACAGTTGTTCACATATGGGTGAGCTCATACTGTAAATAAAGCTAGCTGACACAACCACTGCACTGCAACAAGGCTGCAGGAAGCTGTATCTGCATGATGACTTCATCTCTTTTTTTATATCCATCCCACATTACAACACATCCAAACATCAACATCCAGACCAAATATATGAACAAACCTCACAGAGCAATCTGTCATTTTTGCAGCAAATTGACCTTTAAAGCAGCTATTTACTAGACTAATCAATCAATGTGGCCGACATTTTACAACTCAGAGCTGCTACTTTCACATACATCGTCACCCCAACATACACACATGCATACTGTCTCTTTATCGTTCTACTGTAACCATAAAATAGTCCCTTGAAGAAATAAAGCCCCGCTAAAAAGGCCTCACTTCGCAAGCACCCTCATTTTGATGGTTAAAAACTTAAATTAGTTTTCACAAAGAGAAAGTAAAGCACAGACACATACACACATACCCAACACACGTCATCCCTGTCACACCCACCTTAGCCTGTCATGAGATTTTCCTAGAGTGAGATGCTGAAGATAGATGTGTTATATCTGACAATGTGATAGCCTGTGACGGCGCATGTGTTTGCGAGGTATGTTTCCGTGTGATGTGTCAGCTCGTGACAGCAGGTTAGCTAATATTAAAAGTGTGGTTAGCAGGTCTTCAAATAACCCGTTCAGTGAGCGAGACTTCACAGTGTCACAAGATGTTTGAGCTGGCACCTGCAGCTACTGACACATTTTCACTTTTCATCTTGGCTCTGGATGATGGAATTGAAAACTTTTAAAAGACTGAGGAAAACACACAGCAACGAAAAGCAGCGTCTGAACAGGCACTGCACATTTTGCACGACTGACAGATAGACAGGTAGGATGGATGGATAGACAGAGATATAAGATATAGAAACAATATATGGTTACTGCATTTATAAAATCTCAAACTTTGTATCACCACAAACACAAACATACCATATATGAACATCGAGACAGGTGGAGGCAAATAGAGGAGACAGGTGAATAACTGCTGTATAGTGTTCTCTACTTAAATCTGTATTGTGGTTGATGGAGAGGCAGTTGCCATGGTAGCTATAGACCTCATGGCAGCAGGTGCTGCTGCCACTTTCACCGCCCTCCAGCAGTGCAGTGTGCTCTTGGTAGAGCACATACACACACATGTCAGTGTGTGTATGTTCATTCGTGTGTGTTTTATATGAACCTCAGAGTGCCTTGGTGTGTGTATTGTGTGAGTATCTGTTGTGTGCCAGTTTGGGTGTGTTTACTCATGCATGTGATTTGCCTGTTATTGCAATGTGTTGTTGGTGTGCAGGAGTGGTGTTTGTTTTGGTCTCGTAGTCTGTGAGGTGTCCAGAGGTTACAATAAATGTAAAACGGTCTTTTCGTTGTCACTGCTTTGAGTGGACTACAACTGTTTATTTGATCTCAATATATGTTTTCTTATTTTGGCCTTTATTTTACAGATGAAATAGGGGGATAGAGAGAGACGGGGCTGATGACAAATGTCCCCAGCCAAAATCAAGACAACTTGACCACCAAGATGTCCTCTCTCCTGTATACATGTTGTCATTCAATGGGAGACTAGCAATGCCAAGTGACAAAAAAAAATTGTCTTTGGAACCAAGTCCCTTTAATTTCTTTTAAAATTAGCCAATAAGCAGGGACTTAAGTTCAAGAGTCAAAATAAAGCAAATCAATAATGGCACTCAATATACAAACACTTGATACTACATCCATATACTGGATCTAATAATGTTTGGTTTTGTGTTAAATTTCGTAATGAATACACATTGGCAAACTCAAATTCAATCTGCTGTCTTTTGGAACAGGCAGAGCTTTTTGCAGCTTCTCTGGCTCTTTATAGGTTACACACATTGGGTTGACTGTGTTAGTCAAATTAAGTGTGTCGGCTCTGGGTCAGAGACAGTAAAGACAATGATAGCACTATTAGGGAAAACTGTCTTCTTTCTTTTCTCTTACTACTAATTTGTATCCTTCTTCCTCGGGCCTCCTCTTCTTCCTCCCTCTCCTCCTCTAAATTTAAATCTTTGTTTCTCTCATTCTTCTTTCTGCAGAGCCGAAGTGTCAGAGAAAGAAACAGAGACAGCGAGATTGTGTGTTAGTGTGTCTCTGCATGGTAATATCTGCAGGCATGCTAAATGAGAGAGGGATATAAAGACATTAAGGCGGGAGAGAGAGAGACGGGGGGGGGGCAAGCAAAAGGAGGTGTGAGACTCAGAAAACAGCACAAGATACTGGCCACAAGTTCATCGAAGTGGTATGAGTTGAACCCTGTTTGTCTCCATAACAGTGTATATTCTTCAAGGTATAGATGACATAAAGTGCTGAGAGAAATCCGTACGGATCTCGGTCGATGCAAATTTGTTCCTGCAAAAATCTGAAGCAGCATGTTCATGTTGGTTCCACCTCATCCCAAAGGGGCTCTACTGGTTGCGAAGTGTAGATGACAGGAGTAGAGGGGAAGTCGCTGTTATGATTATTGTTAGTCACTGTGTGCTTCATGACATTGTACATCATCGCACCGACAGTATCTATTTGAGAGAGGATGGGAAACGGTGCTAACAAAGACTCACATGATCAGAAATAATTTTCCAGCCTGCCAGTGTTCTTGAGTACAAATTAACACATGTTGGAACACCAGTATAAAGCCCAACAATAAATATGATTATCTTCCTTGAAGACATTTCACCATTAGAACATGTGAACTACTAGCTGATCACTGATCTCTGCTGTTCCAAGATGTTATTTCACTCACATATAGGTCCATCTGTTAGCTTGAGAAGTACTGCCAGTCTCATAAAGGAGACCATTTTGCTGTTTCTGTAGTTTCTGTACGCCCATGTAGGCTGTATTTATCACAAGAGTGTTGAGCTTAGTGCATTAGATTGTACGGGGGCTTTGTGAATTTAAGGATCACTCAATGTATATGTCAACGACTATATGCTACTTTGTAGTTTTTGAATTACAAAAAGCTACATTTTTGAACTACTTAGATAAACACAGATCTTGGGTTGTTGTTTTAATAATTGGGTTTCTGATAAATACCAGTAAACTTATCAAATTGAAATAGAGAGGGTACAGTAATGAACACTAGATCTAGAGATGGTGTGTGCGCTTGGGGTTGGTTCAAATTGACATAAACCCAGAGGGAAGATCTTCAATTCAGCCTGCATCAGCATCTATGCCTCCTCTCACAAACACACACATCCATCCATCCAAACCGTCTTGCTGTTATTGATGAAGCCACCTCTTTATATGGTAATGTCTTTCACACCTGAAAGGCATAAGGAGGGCATGATCGTTCTCTTTCTCTATTTTCACACACACACACACACACACACACACACACACACACACACACAAAAACTATATACTATATTCTCTCTTACCTTTTTGCCAAAAACACACACATGCACACCAACACACACTATTATTCCATATATTTTCACCCTCTTTCTGCCTCTCACCAACACGCACACAGCTATGAGGAGCCCATTAACGCTGATGGAGATATGTATGCGGCTCACATCTGTCACATGTCGCTACCGTGGCAACACCAGCTGCCGTGGTTACTGGAGGCCTGCTTCTGTAGTGTTATGGGATTTGGTTATTACAGGATAGCTACCTGTGTGCAGAAATACATCCCTTTGAGGACAGACTACAGAGCAATAACACTCCACCATTTGATCTGATAAGTAGACTAATTACAGACTAATTACTGGTTTGGGGTGAAAATTACCAAGTGACTGGGATTAGTTAAATTGATTTTATCCTCACGAGTGTAACCCCATTTGTTTGGAAAAGGTATTTGACACTGCAGATTGATCATAAGCTCTCAACCTTAGACTCTTCTAGTCAGACAACATGAGAGGTAACACTTTGGAGTTCTGAAACTGAAAGGATATGGGTGAAATTTGCACAGCATCAGCAATAATTGTTACTCTTTATATTTGGAGAATAATAATCATGATAATAATGATGATGGTGATGATAATGATAATAATGAATAAATAATACTAATAATAACAATACTATTTAAATTATACAATGTGGGACAATTATATTGAAGGGCAGCCACTAACAATTATTATTGATTAATCTGTTCCATTTATTTTCTGTCAAATGTTGGGAAAGGGTGAAAATGCCCTCACAAGTTACAAAAGCCCAAAGTGGCATCTTGCTTGTTTTGTCTGACCAACAAAGCAATGAATTAATTTTTGCACGGTAAATGACACCTGATGATTATTAGATAATTGTTGCTATTGATTCATTTTCTTTTGATTGAATATGATTTAAAAAACTACTTGTTTCTGCACTAGAAGGCTCACTATTTCCTAAATACTACAGCTTCAATTTACAATTACTATTAACACAGATGAAGTCCTGTTAAATACAAGTGACACAAATACTTTGTTGAGTAGTTTGTAATCTAAAAAAGTTACAGAGAAAATATATTAGGAAACAGTCATTTTCCACCAAAACCATTCTTAGTTACTTGGAGCCAGAATTGTTCAGTTTTGGTACTCAACAGGATATTTGTTAATGTTTATGATGGTACATGGAACATGATAAAACTGTATTGTTAGACTTGGACAAGGGAAGTTTGTTTGTAAGGATGAAATATTTCTGGATTGACAACCCTTGGATTTCCAGGTAACGAGCACTAAAGTTGGACCACTTTTTCATGAACACCAAAAAGGATGTATGCAGCAAACCTTTAGGTTCTCATCTGTGATCCCAGCCTTAGTAATGTGCATTAAAGTCCAAAATCTATGTACTGTTTAAGATGCTGGCAGCTGTTTAATCTAGAGATAAGTTTAGACAGACACATCAATGGGTCTGTTAATATCAACATTTTAAGTGCATATGTATAATAAAAACTCCAGGATGAAAGCAATCTCAATAAATGTCAAGTTGCCAGAAAGAGGTCCTCGGGGAGTGAATATATTCACAAACATGTCCTTTTTTGGTTTAATTTTTATGTCTTAAGTGGAACCGTATATGTTTCTCTTTATAAACATTCATGGTTTTGACTTGCAGCTGATCTGAAACAGACTTTGTTGGTGACTTACACATACACACACAGAGTAACCCACTTTACTGGGCTGAACTGGACCAACCAAAAACAGATCACCCTGCATCCATTTTTGATTTGGGCGTGGATATAAGGGATGAATACACAGACAGACACATGGATATACACAGCAGTAAGAGCTGGGGCAGAGGCCTTAAGTGAGTACAGCTGTGGAGCCAGATGTGCTTTTGAGTCCTGTGGTTACAAGTGTGTGTGCATTTTGCTTGCATGTGAGTCTAAACCTGAAAACCTACTCTGCTCATTCTAATCCCTACAGAGCACTCTGTTGCTCTTTTGCTTTGTCTCTCTCTCTCTTTCTCTCTGTCTCACCAGCTTCCTGAGTAACAGCAGTCACAATACGACCTGAAATGGGTTTAACCCACAGTTGCGTGTGTATATATAATAAATGAATGAATGCGGTACCTTCTCTAAGACTCAAATAGCAGGATGCAAAAAAAGTGGATGAGCACACACAAACATCAAATATCCTGACATTTAACCGTAGACAAATTCTTACATGGACGCTTGTGTATGTGCGTGTGCTTTCACAAACTCTAACAAACTGCCACACAAACACGCTAAATGCCCGACAAGCACAACACACACACAGAGCTGTAGACATCCAAACAGCAAAATATTCACGGTAAGACCGGTGAAGGTCATCATTAGCATAGTATTAACAGCCCTGTGTGTGTGTGTGTGTGTGTGTGTGTGTGTGTGTGTGTGTGTGTGTGTGTGTGTGTGTCTGCGTGTGTGTCTGCGTGCGTGCGTGCGGCTAGCATGGGTCAAGCATGACAGGTCTACATGGTTCAGAGTGCTGTGCGTGTGTGTGTGTGTGTGTGTAGTTGGTGGATGTGTGTTTTTATTCTAGCTGTGAGGGGTCACATATGTCCCAGTGTCCTGTGGGAATAACATGGGGCCTCATGCTGACAGCACAACAGGAAGGGACACACACACACTCAGCTGAAGTGCTGCTCTGGCACATTTGGTGAAGGAGAAGGATTATTAGGTCATATGCTTCACCAAGGACATGAGTTCAGGTTTTCCCCGACACAAAACACCTGGGTAGGTCAGTTAATTCTTGTCAGAAGAGAAGGCGGAAGAAACCAGACTTTAATTAAGAAACCCAAATATTGTATACCCAAATTCTGTTGGGCAAAAATTCAACAAGACAGTGCAGCTATTGTACTTGTTATGGGATTAACCTTCACAGCTTGTTTTAAATCTTCAAGTTATACCATGTAAAAGTACCATGAAAGATCTAATTGACATGCTTTATTTGAGTTTTTTTTTACTAACAATGAAAATATCCAGTGTGCTGCATACACAGTGTATTACACACTTATGTACAAACTCCCACTTCTTCAGTCCATTTTCTCATTCATACTTTTGAGTTTGAATCTCTCGAGCCAATTTCTTTCATTGACAAAATCCTTGAACCAAAGCCAGATATTTTGTTTTGTTTGTGAATACCCTACAACTGTTTTTAGTCTGCACCATCGTTCTGTGTACTAGGTTCAGTGTTACATTTAAGCCAATTTCTATGTCTGCAGCAATTAAATACACACTCAGCTTAATTTATGTTATATGCAGAGATGTTTTCTACAAAGACATACAGCTCCTACACCAATTACAATACTGTAACTTATGTGCCTGTGCTTATCCTACATTGCAATAAAGTTAACCACAACGGGGAGGCTTTAATCAGTCTGAACTAAACCTAACCTCACAAATAACATTTTAATTAGTGGTCTGCCCACCAACGGTCGCCATTAACCCCCACTGTTCCTAACAAATTCCAACTGTCATGTTGTTGAGCTAATGAGAAGAACCCACTGTTTACACCTCCGTCTCTGTTTCACTGGCTCTACTGTAAGTCTCTCCGTCCCACTATAGCCCTATATCTGACTCCAACTCGCTGGATGCACTTTATTAGCCCCATGGTGCATAATACATGCTTATTTGTTACCAATTAACTCCAAGTCTGATGCGTGGCCCCACTGCATTCATAAGTAAAATCCAGTCAACTGCAGCAGAAGAACATTGAACCCCGAGGCAACATGTTATTATTAAAAAATTATGCAGACTCAAAAGCCCTGCCAGGAGGACTTCCAGTATGTTATTTTTCATGCTTTGTAAATGCATAACCACCGATTTTCTACCAGCCAAACCAATGTCAAAACCAAAATGTAGTTTATCTGACACAACAGATGTACAACAGCACAACGTGCATGAAGCATCTATTCAGTGTGGGCGGGCTATACAGTGTGTCGCAAAAACTAAATACACATGATGATACATTTGTATAGTATATGATTTGCTGGGTAAGAATTACTGTACTGATGGAATTAAAATTGATTATATGGATTACCCAAAGAAAAAAAAATGCATCACCTGTCAAAGAAAATTAAAAAAGGCTGCAGTCTATCTATATGTATTAATATCTGCCCTAAGTGGCCAATGTCTTTCAGTAATCTATCATGTTAATCCCCTCAAAAGGAGAAAAATAATATTGAACAAAGTGAAGTCATTGATTTTGGTGAAATGATCAATCAGGTAAACTGGAGAACTATTATTTTGTTTTTGGCACTGTGTCAGTAATTGATGTACAGCTTCAGATAAGATAATTATCTTAAATCCCAAAGGCTGTTCAGTCTCTGCCCTTTTCCCAAGCTGGTCAAATGAGGGTTGGACAAATTACAGCATCCTTATGATTTATGAGAACAATAACTCTGACTACACAGCAACACAGCAAGCAAGGGAATGATTAGAGGCCCAGTCTTTCATGAGCAACCAAGTTAATATGTGTCACTGTCCAAATGCCACAGTTAATGAAGGAACAAGTTATTTTTGGAAGCTGTGCTACTGAGCATAGCCAACTCACCCCTAGGTGAGCAAATGGGAACTGCAAACACATATGCAATAGGATTCACACACACACGCAGACACATTCATACCCACCATAACACAAGAAGACAATCTGATTGTTACCTTGCTGGAGTGAGGTCCAGGGATGAGCAGTTTCAATGCTTGTCTTTTCAGCTCTGTCAGCCTAGCGTTGCAGTTCTCACACCAAATCCCTCTTTCACTACCAGGGGAACTTCCACTGCCTGAGGCTGGTGATCCTGTCCCAAAACCCGGGGAGCCACCCAGAGAACCAGGCGATTCTGTCCCAATCCCCGGAGAGATGGTCCCTGGTGATCCGGAGAAAGACCCTGGTGAGGAGATTCCTGAGCCTGGGGACGGGGTGCCCGTGGAGCTCGGCATGGAGCCGGCACCCTCTGGGGTGGGGCGTGTGCCGGAGCGAGAGTTTTCCTCGTAGGCCTTTCGGTACCATGTGTCCGGGAAAAACGAGGCAGATTTGGTCGGGGAAGTGTCAGGCACCTGCAAACATTTTTTTAAATGTATTAATTAAAAAGGAGAAATCTTTTTGGCATGTCATAACAGAAAAACACTGGTGTAAATAATAATATGAATTAACAATGGATGAATTAGCCATAGGTTCTGCAATGAAAATAAAGCCTATATTGTGTGAATATGTGCAACATCCCACTCATTCCAGTGCACACAACAGGTTGGGGATGAGAATAAAATAATGAGGAGGTGGTAAAGGCACGTGTCTTGTATCATGCAAATTAGAAGCTATTTGCATTTTGCCTGTAAAGCAAAATAATGATGTGTGTTCACAATATTCACCAAGCTATATTCAGTAGGCTTCCTGTTTTGTTGAATTTAACAAATCATTCATTGTTTGTGAGTGCTTACAAACTAAACAATATCTGAAATTCATGAGAGAGAATCAAAACAAATTATTTTGGCTGAAAAAATTTACTTCACTCACAGCTTCAATATCCATGCTTAGCCTACATGCCAGCAATTGATAACTGGTGAACGTCTTGCTTTAGGAAGAAATTCACAAGCTAAACATACAGTACACAGTCACAATATATGCCAATAAAACACACACAAACAGGCAACAATCCTAACCAACATTGGGGAATTAAATCAAATGGTCGGACAATTAAAAACACACAAACAGAAAGCAATGTTAAACATTTACTGTGATGGTGCTCCAACCCAAGTCAAAGCGTCTGCATGGTGGCTGTTTCTATTACCATATAAATAGGAATAAGTCTGATTCCGTGTGGAGACCTGTTATTTTTCTCTATTCAGACGGCCACATGGGAACATGAAATGAGCCGCAAGGAGTTGAAAATTAAATCTTTTGTGGCTGGGTAAATCCAGTCAGAGAGAGCAGACCCATTGATGTGGTGGTGGCTGGAGAGGTTGGGTACTATAGCTACTTTAATCCCTCACAAGGGCTATAATAAGGAAGCAATGAGTAGGCTGATAGGTGGGAAAGCTCACTCATCTCCAAAATGAAGAGGTGGGTATAATGTGAGCCAACCCTATGTTATAAATTAAGACTAATTATGCTGTAGGAGGTAGGCAGTGACACAGGTGTGAGTGCAATGCAGCTGCATGGTCCTCGGTTAGTGATAATTAAGCGATGTGGGAGATCTATCAGTGAAAATACATGCAGCACCAAAAGCAGTGAGGTGCGAAATGTGTTCTTCACAAAGCGCTCAGTCAACAGCATGAGGAAAATCTAATGAGCTTTCAACAGTTTCATATTCATGTCAGCCTGAAAAAGGTGAGCAAACTATAGGCTCCTATCAAAATGTGTGGGCAGTGTGAGGTGAAGTGCATGCATCACTGAATGGAAGATAAGTTTGTATGTATGTTTACCCATAACAGGGGTGTGTCCACCCCTTGGCTACTGGAATGAACAACCTACCCCATATTTTCTGCTCCGGCTGCTCGCAGACCTCTCCTTGGTCCCTGACAGTGAAGTCATGTTGGAGGTGAGAGGAGGGAGGGAGGGAGGGAGGAGAGGAGAAAGAAGCTCTGGTGCAGCTTCACATTCAAAAAGAGACCACCGGATCGATTTCAATTAACCACGAGCCCCTGCAGTGTGCTCCTCTCACGCCACTTCCAAATGCATGTGGAAACCGGTTACATCCCCATTCCGTCGCCAAGAAACATACATACAAATCCTGGATGGTTTTCTTTTTTCCACGGTTGTTGCCTCCGGAGAAAAATCCCTCGAATCACTTCTAAAAACACAAATTGAGAATTCGCACAGGTCGTGCGAGAAAGCAGACCGCTCCCTGTCAGCAGCAGAGTCTGCTCTGCGCTGAATGAGGCTCAACAGCGCTCCGGACTGGCATCGCACTCAGCCCTGCCTCTCTCCATCAGCTCTGCGTCTGAGGCTGGTTGGCCAGGTAAAACAAAATCCCCCCCTGGGGCAAATTCCGTCTCATGGACTACACACATTAAAGTCACGACTCATTAGATCGAGCAGGATCAGGCTGGTGCCGAGTCGACCAAGGGAGTCCGTTCCTCGTTGTTACTATCCGTACCCTCCTGTTGACTTCCCGAGGCTCCGCACTCTTCTGAAGCCAGAAGTGGACTGAGGAGACAGGACAGAGGCGCACATCTGGATGAGGGCGGGGCCACCCTGCCCCTCATCGTCCACAGGCCAATACACCTCCAGAGGTTCTGGTTAAGTGGCAGGTAGACTGCTTCCAGTTTGAAGTGTGGATACGGATGTTGTTAGGAATTAGTGATTGTGCGTTTAACTAAACAATATAAGAAAATATAAAAGGGACACTTCCAGTCTAGCTACCACTGATGACACTAAAGTCTTTGTACATTGTTGTCAGGGAATAAGTGGTTAGTAGAGGTTTTAGTGACCTTGTGGTGACATAATGGTGTAGAATCAAAATAAACTGAAACATTTTAGGCAGTATTTCTTAATGGAATATAATTAAATTAAGGCTACAGGTCAACCCAAAATAAATTAATCATAATTTCCCCATCGGAGTTTTATTGCTGACAGTGTGGAAAAAACAAAAAAACAGCAAAAAGACCTTGAAGTAAATGCAATTGACAGAAAACTAAATTGAAAAGTCAACTGAATCAATGAAATTAGAAAAAACGACACAACTAAATATTGACTTCAAAATGGGGTGGGTGCGTTTGGGGGGGGGGGGGGGGGGGGGGGGGACTCAGGATTTGTAAGATCCAGGCTATGGCTCTGGGTACTTCCTCTTTAGGCTACTAATAAGTTCAAAGTATTTGGGGATGGATTAGATGGAGAAGAAGAAAAGCAGCAAATGGATGTTGCATGAAGCTTGAGTGCAATGAGTTGAGGACTGGACATGGATGTAGACAAACCAAGCAATTGATCAGTGTCATGATCAATTGCCTGGTTCAATATGTGAACTGACTCTGTGAAAAAAAATGTCTTGGCTCCTGCAGTAACATATTTTGACCGATGTGCCCTCTAAAAAGGTGACGCAATCATCTCTGTCAGTCAAAATGGTCAACTGGCTGGTCTTTTCATTGAATTACGTGCAGGCTGTGCCAAGTCAAGGAAAAGTTATGTAGGAAAAGGTGTGTGTAGGATTAAGATCCAAGGCTTTGGAAGAGTGTACAAATCAATATGCGATCAGTAATATTTCTGCATTAACGTCCAATGACCTATTGTAATGGTTGAGACACGTGCATTTAGTCACTGGTGTTTTAAGGATCACTTTATTGTAAAAGATAGCAGTTTATGAGCGGATACACAGTGCCCTCTACTGTTGTCATGAAGATATTGCTTTGAGACATACAGGCACCCAGCAGCTGGGTGAATAAAGCATGTTGGACTGCTACATGTTATGGTAATAATGCCATTTTTCACTGTTTCATCTTTACAGAAATGTGTGCTGTTACATTTTGCAGCACAAAAATGTACCTTCTGTGGATTAAAAAAAAGGTTTTATATAAAGGACTATATTACAAAAAAAGAGACACCATTTACGAAGGTTATTATATAATTTACTCATAGGCATTTTGACATGTCACAGTAGGAAAACACAGGTGAATTTGGGATCTTTTTTTTTACACTTAATTTATTAGAACAGAGATCTCTAAATATTTGTCAGTGTAATGTTGTGAGAGTGTGTAGGCTACTGTATGATGTAAAATATATGCATTGTATTGTATTAAATCCATATACTTAAACTCAGTTGGAAAGAGAGGCAGTAATTGAAATACTGGATGCATAAGTGAGAACAACGAATAACGTTGAAACGGGGAAATACTCAGGTAACTGAACAAGAAAAAAATATATTAGAGAAAGCTTCTAAAATTGAAAATGAAACAGACTTTGTGTGGCTGGATATTTTTCTTTTGGCTGTCCCGACCTCCAGGTTGGGAATCATTGGACATTTATTTTCAACCCTACATATTTTTAACAGTTTCGTTTTAAACTTTCAGGTATTTGAAAATACGCACTCCGTTGCAGTAGGTGGCGGTACATGTTATTAAGGCGTGTTTACATCCGCACTATCCGCGATTACCTTGAATTTCTAAAAAGCAGAGACAGTTCGTGTGACTTGCATTCCATGTTTGATACTTTATCGTATTTTTGCACGTTTTTTTCAGTCCGCGTGAGACTGTGTGATGGTAACGATACGACAATGCCTGCAGTCTTCAATGAAACGGGTCGCTAACTATTCAAACAAACGCCTGAGTTTAACATCTCAGGTGAGTGGCTAACGTTTGTCGTACAGTGATACTACTAATTCGTTTTGCCTGACTTTTAACAGATAACAGATTGTGTAACAGATACAGTGTTGGTGCGTTTGATTGTGCCCAAAGATAGCTGTCTGCAAACGCTGAATTAATGTTAGCTTTATTTAATTGTCGCAAAACTCGCATTAAAACCGTCAAAAATGTAGCTAACGTTACTGTGCGAAAGCAGCAGACAGCAGTCGCTGCTTTCATTGCTGGGGATGGTTGTGGGTAACGTTTGTTTACTAATGTAGCATGCTAGCTACGTAAACAAGCTGCTAGCAACCTGTCAGCTTTATCCAATCTCTGTCCACCCAACTCAGCTATTACCAAAACGTTTGAGCTGGTTTAAGGTTTGCGCATGTGTAATTATATTTGTGTATTGTGCAATGCTAATACGTCTTTGAGATTTTTTTTTCTTGCAGTAATTACACCGTAGTGGGGGGGAGGAGCACTGTTGTGAATGTGGTGCCTTATCTTATCTTTGACAAATAACGTCGGGGACATGACTTTATAAATCCCCAACAACGTAACTGAGATAATGAACTAGCTAGGTTTTGCATGCAGAGTGAAGATTGTATTTATCTCAATGGCCAACATGGCCTTTCCAAAGCGGAAGTACATTGTCGGTCGGGCTTTTTGATTGAACAATACTTTTTCTTTCTCGTTGCACAACTCTCAGCCCTGCTGCCAGCGCCTCAAAGTCCTCCAGGGGAAATGTCACACTTTGACACTATCATTCTGATCCAATGAGCTCATGGGAAAGACTAAACAAACTCGTACTACAATGAAAGGTAATCCAACCTGTATTCAATCCTGTAAGAAATAAATAAATATATATATTTTAAAGTGAGAGGCCGCTGCTAAATCTGTGAATGATATTTAAGGTGGATCTCGTAAAACCAGAACAAGGGAATCTACAAAGACATCAAGAGAGAAGGTCGCCTCAGACACAGTTTCATCTCAAGCCACGAAGGATACAAACGCTGTGCCAGGCAGTGATGTTGCCACTGTCGTCCCGTTCCCTGTGAGTTTCTTACCAAGTACTCCAAAAAGAGGCAGGAGACGAATGGGACAGACGCAAGAAGCACACCTGACCTCCACACCAGTCCACAGCTCCTCCACGGACATCCTGTCCAACATTTCAAAGTCCCCCACCGGAGAGAAACACGTGGAGCTAGAGTACACTGAACTCATCACTCAGTTAAAGGTGTTGGATCATATTTTATTGATATTGTTTATGCATTTTGAGCCAACAAGTTTTTCTTCCTACACAGTTGATTTCAGGGATATTGTCAAACTCTTTTAATATGTGTTCTCTTGTAGACATCGGAGGTAGATTCTCCATGCTCCCAATCAGAATCTCAAAGCAGACGTAGGGGGGCTCATGCTTCCGAGCCGAGACAAGTTCGGAAAAGGCTGAAAAAGGAGCAAGCACCGACCTGCAGCGCAACCAACGGTGCTGCTGTCAAGCGCCGACGAGGCAGGCCGCGGAAGGTAGAGCAGGGAGGTTTACAGAAGGACACCACTACTCAGTCATCCAAACGCTCCAGACCGAGATTCGAACTGGAGAAGCTTGACGCAGCAACGCAAGGTAGTTTCTTTTTCATGTATGTTTGATGCAGAGTCACCACAATACTTAGAAGAAATTTGAGACATGTATTTTAGGAGGCCATCACCCTCACAATCCCAAGCATAAGGAAATGATCTGTTTTCTGCGTGCAGTTATTTTTGCTAAATCAGGCGAGCAAAATGATCTGCTTTAATTTCATGGTATTGCCCCCCCACCCTCTACACCCCCCCCCCACCCCCCAAAAAGATGACTCCTTGCTGTCTTCAGATCTATCAATAGAGCTGAGTCACCATGAGGAACAGCTGCCATCTTTGTCCTTCCAGGAAGATGAGGGAAGTGAGGAGGATGAGGAGGATGAGCTACCGAGTTTCTTGATGCAGGTGGACAAAAGTGAGAGAGATAACAGTGACTGAATTCAAGTAACCTCTACAAGGAAGGACGAGAGATGGTTTGGATTGTGTGTACATGCTGTATACTTTAAGTGGATTGTTTTTCTTCTTTCAGAGCCCCCGTCCATCACAGAGGGAGTGTTTGTGTGGCACAAATTTAGATGTTATCCATTTTGGCCGGCATTGGTGAGTGCAGAAACCTGTGTGTATTTCTCACGTTTTTAGATAGAACAATACACAATTTCTTACTAAAATGTTTTGCCTATAATACAGAAAATTTGCAATTCCTCACATTTGAGAAGCTTGAACTGGTGATTATTTGCTCATTGAATGACTTCAACTGGTTTATCAATTTTCTGTCATACAACTTAAACTGATAAGATTACTTTTTTAGCACTAATAAACACTGTACTAAAACTCTATCATCAACTTAAGGGTGATGTCATTCTCTGGGGAAATTAAATGAAAGACCATTATGGGTATGAAATATTGATGACCTGAAAACCTGCTGTCAAGACTTTATAAACCGGCAAACGCTGAAAGCCTTAATGGGTTAAAATGTTTAAAATGCACACTATCTTTGTCTGCAGGTGAAAAGTGTGAACCGTAAGCAGAAAAAAGCCAGCATCATGTTCGTTGATGACCCAAAGATTCAAATAAAGAAAGGGTAGGAAATAAGTGCATTTTCTCTCACTACTTTGTTGGTGAATGCATCTGAATTTTAAAAAATGTATAGGGTTGCACTGTAGGTTGTGAGGGTCCCTTAGCCATCGATTCTCTGCAGAACTTAATACTTTACTGTAGGTTTGTTGTTCTCGAAGGTTTACTGTGTCCCTGAAAACTCTGAAGCCTTTTGACTGTGAAGAAGCCAATGAGCTACGGGTAAGAATCGCTCATAAAGTATACACTCAATTTTCTAAAAATGGGGTTGTCCTGACACAGTGGCAAACAATATGTCTCTCTTATTGAATTTGTAATAGTTTAAAGCCAAAGAGAAGTATGATGCTGCAATTGAGTGGTCCTTGGAGCTCATAACAGACTACAGAATACGGATAGGTAAGTCGTGTCCATTTAATGCTTATGCAGACAAAAGCAGATAGACAGTGATATTTATGTGCATTATTTATATATACCTGCAGTATATAGAAACACCATTTATCTGACACTGAATTATTCACAATACTAATTGTGTTTTGTCTTTGTAGCCTGTGGCTCATTTTGTGGCTCCTTCATCGAGTACTTTGCTCATGACATGAGTAAGTTTAGTTGTATAACATTTTTTTCTGTTTTTCTCAAACGCTTTGGCTCATTTTTTTTGAAGCTCCAAACTATAAGTGCAATTGTTATAGCAGTTTCATGGGACATCACAACTCTATTGCATGTCTGCAAAAGGAAGTAACTCACCCAAAACATTTAATTCATGCTACTAATTGTTTCAGTAAATTGATCAATGCCACACAAATGAAAAGTTATTTTCATGTGAGCAGTCCTTTTTTTCACCATGGCAGTCAACCCTTGGAAAGGTTGAATGAAAATTCACCTTTTAATCTTTCGTGTCATAAACAGATAATTTCCACGAAATGACATCCATGCCAAAATAAGCTGCAACAATGGAGAGAAAAACCCCGGCAGTTCCATAAAAAAGACTTAATTGTACCTCCCCACAGTACGTAACACCATGTGGTATTAGATTCAAGGATAATTTATTGTCATTATGCACAGGTTTGCGCCGATAATATGGCCGGCATTTTAATATTTCCATAAACTTTTCCTGCGCTCTGTCCTGTGATTCTCCCGGATCCGGGATGCCATGGAACCAGGTCTCTGTAAAGTTGCGGGCACAACAGACGTCGACCTCCCGTTTCTGGGTTGCCCCGAGGTCTTATTTCATCCATCTTATTTTCCTGCGACTGGACATTAGCCAAGAGTAGGCTGGATAGCGGAATAGCCTTAAGTCCTAGCTGGGTTGGCTTTGCTTCCATCTTCACTCTTCTCCACCTTTTGGTGGTATTTGGTCCGGCTGGTCCGGCTGGTCCGGCTGGTCCGGCTGGTCCGGCTGGGTGGTCGGAAGATGCCGTGGGCGGTGATCGTCTCAACGTCTGCTGCACTTTATCCGATCCCCACGCTTCCTTCTCTGACGTTGATGAGAGTATCTCTGTCATATGCATTATATGCTCCAGTAATTAACATGAAAAGACTTTGATAATTGAACAGGTCAAGTTGTGATGAGTAAGACCGCTTCACTGAGAAACAACTCATCAGTTTTGACCAGCAAGCCATGTGCAAGTGGTTATTGTGCAGATTGTAGACGACTTACTCTTTTTCACTCCTGTGCCAAAACGTGCACTTTTCTTCAATGAATGAGAAATTCAAAAACATTCAATGAAGTATTTAATTATTTATTTATTTTAACATTGTTTAAAAAATAAATAATTCTCATTTAAGAATTGAGTCAAAGTGAATGAGAAAAGCTGAAACATGGCACGGCAAAAATACAAACTGAAGTACATCTGCATCCATACTTGGTCCTGACATGCTCTTTACTGCCTGCCCTGAACTCCAGGCTATCCAGTAAGGAGAACGTACCCGCAGGCAGCCTCCGAGAGAATAACCATCGCCACTGATACAACGATGAAGGAGCTGTGTGACGATCATAAGGAGGACAGCTTTAGTGAACAGCATGAGGTGGTCAGCAGGAGTTCAAAGAGGCTGCTGCCAGACCGGAGTCATGCCGCCCACAACCGTGCTAATGAGAAGCTCGTACATTTCATCGTAAAGCAGCGCATGGTGGAAGGACGCCTTCTGGTATGAATAATGGAATCTGTTGTGTTGCTCGTGTAGTTCTTGGATTAGCAAACACTTTCACAATACCAGATTAAGATTATTTACTTTTATGTATATGTAAGTATATGTATTCACGTATCTATCAGAGCCATGTAATCTCTCTAATTATAACCATCCGCTGTGCGATTTTAATGTTGTGAAAAGAGACTAAATGTGGTTAATAGGCATCTAAGAACATTCTAGATGAGCACCCGTCCCTGGATGAATAAACGCACCCTTCCTGTGTCACTCGATTTACAGGCTGTGATCCGTGGGCAGCAGCAGTCCAGATGGCTCCGCTCCTTTCTGAGTGCCAATCGTAGACGAGTGGTGAACGTATACCTGGAAGATGACCAGCAGTTGGACCAGGTCTACTTGTACCTGAATGAGCTCTACGCAACTGCCGGGGCCACCGCCCCTTTACTGGCGGAGATGAAATCCATGCAGCGTGTCCCCTTTGTCCTGGATGTGCTTCTTCCTGAGGTGAGCTAAAGCTTTGAGGTTTTTGCAGTCATGGCGTATGTTATGTTTTTTTTTTTTTTAATATGCAGTTCACCGTTTATGTATCTTGTGGTGTTCGGTGTGTAACATTATTGTCCTCCTACACAGGCCATCATCTATGCCATAGCTGGGGTGGACAATGTCACAGTAAAAAAGGCAGAAGAGAAGTACCTGAAAGGACGATGCATAAGTAACAGGTAAGAGTTTGATGAGATAACCTGTCATGGTTGAAAAGGAACATTTTTTACACTGAATACGACTGATATTTTCTTTTTCATTTCAGAGAAAGGCAGGAGTTTGACTTGATGATTGAGCGGCAGATGAGGAAAAAAGCAAAGCTTCAGAATACTTCACTTGCACTATTGTCTGACCCCATGGCTCCCAGTTAGCAGACTGAGTATTGTAAAACAGGAAACCTATTTTTTTTCAGATTTGTTTTTTTTTTAAAGGTAATTAAGCAGTTTTTGTGTGCCTTGTAATCAATGATGAATCGTATTGCATTAATCAAACTCTCCTTTTAAGTTGCAACACTGTAAATTGCTTAAAACTGTTCAAAGGGGGGACTCTGGTGTTAAAACGCCTACAGTAGTAATAATAACACAACTTTGAACAACTATGTAACTGTTTACTGACAATATATACACTGCCAGATCCGTCACAGAGCTTTTCTTGTACATTAAAGAATTGCTGTGTGTATATGCTTGTGTGCTTTTTTTTTTTTAATAAACCATTTTGTCCCGGAGTAAAGGCTTTCACACACTAAAGGATCGACAAGTGCCAAATATACAACACCTTTCAACACAATCGTCGTCGTCATCACAATACCGGACATACTGAGCCAACAGCCCCATCACTAGAGGGCCTCAGGCCAAAAACGAACTCTTCTACTGAAAATGTCTGTTTAAAAAGGAATTATTTAAAACATCTTAAACAGCCATCATATAATGTAAAGCATTTGGTACACAGCCAATGGCCAATGCTGATAAGCACTGTAACAGCACATCTGGGTATTGTTTCTTGTTCAATCTTTTAACTCGGGGTTAAAAAAACTAAAAACTAAATTCAGTTGAAACTGCTTTGGTCAAATGTCAGAACAGAATTGGTACCTTTATATCCTACATCACTGTCAAGGATGAGATGAAGTGTCTGCCACAGTCTTTTCATCCTTCTGCGTGTTGCAGTACAAGAGTATCTGCTGCCACACTATCAGACTACCGGGCATCGTCTCCTCTCTGTTTATCCCAACACCATCACAAATTATAAGGTACTGTAATTTATGTAATCTACCTCTGCAATACATGCTCCACAGGCTGGCCTAGAATTGTATTTTTATACTTTATTCATTAACCATTGTGGTCATATTTCAACACAAACCCAGGGAGATGTTACACAACATGTTCTCCTATTTATTATGTTTCTGCCTGCTGGTGCCCCTCGGCATTCATTTGTAAACATTGGAATTTATGTAATCTACCTCTGCAACATGCTCCACATTCAGCTCGTGCCCTTTACATATTTTTCTTCCCTGCCCCTCAGACAGCCCGAGTCTGCCAGTGCTTCATCATACAGTGCAATATGAAAGTGCCACTTAAGCAAAGATTATGATGACATCAGACTCTCTGCTATTCTTTGCACCACCAGTTTTTTACTGATGTACTGTCATCACACAGTATACATTGTTGTCTTAATGTAAATATGTGTATTAGCTTTAGCCTATTTATAGAGATGCTCCTTAGTTTTATTCTAGTCTTTACTTTTGACCTTTTAAACATGCTTTTAACATTTTTCTTTGAAAATGTCTATAAAACCTTCACATTTGATTTCAACAATACCCATTTGACTCTTGATGTGACTTCAGTAGGCTTCTTGGGAAATAGGTTACATGATCTTTGACAAGTTTTAATATATATGAATACATGAACAGATCACCGTAGTTTACCTTAATCCCACCTCTTTTGCTATTCTGTCTCATTCGTATGGTTAGACGCAGTGGAGGTTTACAAACAATGTAACTATTTATTTTCCTACAATTTGAGACCCAGAAGATTTCTTTGATTTTCTTTAAATTAGTATGTACCTGCTTTCTCAAATATATGGGTTGTAAAACATTGATGTTGTGGGTCTTTAAGCCCAATGATACATTTAATATGATTTCTAACTATATAAACATAAATTCGACAATCTATATTAAGTACACTAGTCAATTGTGCAACAATTGCTGATAGCATGGTTAGTGATTACCATAACATTGTGAACAAAGGAAGTATGACGGGCGGGTGCACGCTCCACTTCCTCCAAAAAAAAAAAATATATATATATATATATATATTTTTTTGTGAATTAATTATTATTATTTTTTTTGGTGATCTTATTTTAAATTTTTTTGCTGGCGTGAATGGGCTTCCATAGTTTATTGGTCGCCACCTCAGCCACATTGGTTTCATTCTTTATACTCCAGAGCTTCAAGGGTGCGTTTGCTCAGTACAATCCATGTGAAACATCATCTGTATTTCATGTGTTGTAAAGCCACGAAGAAGTCTTCAATGTACTCACAATCCATTCATATGTCATAGCTGCTTCTATGACTGTTGTGTTAAAGTATCTCATAATTTCGACTTTCTATAGCAACTGGAAAAATCTGGTCAGTGTTATGGTTACAGATGGATGCACCAAAAGTTTTTTTTTTTTTTTTGCTGGTGGAAAAAAGTAAAATAAAAAATCATAATTATAATAAATAATTATTATTATTTATTTTGTGGGTGGATTTTTTTTTTTTTGTGAATTACATTATTATTATTTTTTTTTAAGTTACTATTTTTTTTTTTGTGATCTTATTTAAAAAAATTTTTTTTAGTGATCTATTTTTTTTTTTGCTGGCATCAATGGGCTTCCATAAGTAGCAGTAAGTAATTTAGATTTTAGTCCGTAATTTTGTAAGCAGAAATCACGCCCAACCCGAAGAGGGCAGCAGTGAGTGATCGCCGTGCTCACTCTCCCAACGCTGACGAAGAAGAAGTTCATGGAGCACTTTCCAATCGTGGAAATGGCGCTACGCGTTGTGGAAGCCTGAAGTCAGAGGCATCTCGTGCTTGTCAGTCGATTGAAGCGCCCACAGGGCTATACGCATGAGGAGCGGATTATGAAAGAGGGGGAAAGGAATCGGGAGATTCGTCAAGGAAAACAAAACACTCGTGGCTCTGATAAAGCCGTCGACATCCTCGGACAGGTAACTTAACGTCGGTAGCAGCTAGCGGCACATTGCATCACGTTCACACGCGTAGCTGAGAGAGATCCAACGGAGCTAGCTCACCAAACTCGCTTGTGTTGCCTAAATCCTCCTAAAAGATTTACAGTACGAGTTGACCGATCGCTAAACGAAGGTCGGCTGTACTGCGATGTTGCCAGTGGCTACAAGCTAGCTTGGTTCGTTTTGTATTGCTAGCCTAACGTTACACTACAGTAACGTTACGTTTGCACTGTTCCAGCTAAAGCTAAAGCGAGACCACTGAATTGCCTGTAACGTAGCTTACATTATCAGATTCAAGCGATGTTAGCTAAAGACAAGAGTAGTGTGATGTTGGTTCTGGTGAAATAGTAACGTTTCTCCAGGTTGTCACGGAAGAACCAACGCTAACGTACTCACTGCTTTGCTAACATTAACGCGAGCTAATAACACGAAAGTAGCAACGTAGCTCCTGTAGCTAGCCGCCCAGACTCAACTAGCATTAGAGTTAGACGTTAATCAGCTAGTTAGTTTATTTGTTGCAGCACGTATCTAATAAGTTAACAGCACACTCAACGTGAAATATGTACTGCCATGTATGCATATATCTAGGCCAACTATCTTAATTTAAATGGTAAACTCGGATAAACTGCAATCCTGCGTGACCTTGCAGGCTAACTAGGTAGCTCGCTAATGAACTGAAACAAGTGTTTACGTTAAGGCAGCTACCATACCTTATTCAGCACTAAATAACATTAGCATATTAATAATATGTTGCTATTGTGGCCTGTGTTTAACAGCACTGTGCATTACATTGCTAAAGAAAGGGATGGTTGGTTTGTTTACATCATGTCAAGCAGCAGTTGATGAAGCTAATCTACACTCTGCAGATGCTAACCGAGCTCAGGTTAGCTAGTCAACTGACGTCTCCACAACGTCCAAATATCGTCTGATACGTTTGACAATTACGTTTGAAAGTTGCATAAAGTGGCGAGAGTTACACATTTTACGGGTTGTCACGCGCTAATAAGGACACACGTGAACGCTTGATGTTGTATTAGCTGAAACCAGATTTATTGTTTTCATAATCTTATTTCTTGTGGAATCTTTGAATCTGTCAATAGTCTGTAACATCGCGGCCACGCTATTAGGTGCATCAATGTGCCTGTATAGTTGGTCATTTTTAGAATTTGTCTACATGTTAAGTTTCACGTCATGGCATGTGGCTGCGTAGTGGCAGGCTCGTTGCGCGGGAGTTCACTTGAATCCACTGTGTGCTCTGTCCCGTGGTCACAGAGGGCAGTATTGGGTCTAATCTAGCACACTGTGAAAATGACGGGCACATTTCTATTCGGGTCGATTTGGCCTTGAAAGCTCCACAGTGTCTACCATACTGCTGGAGATAATATTATCTTGTATGAGCACTAGTGCAACAACAAGGCTGATGGGCATCATACACATTTACAGACTAGAAATGGTAATAACAGAAGAGTAAATAGAAATCAACACAGGGTAAAACATGATAATACAAATAACAGAGTTAATGACATCAGCTATAAGCAAATCTTAAAAAACAAACACGTTTTAACATGTTTTCAGTGTGTGTTTTTTTAGCTTAACTTAAATAATTTAAATATAGGCATGAACTTTGTTATTCTCAACGTGTGAAGCTGGCAACTGTGTAATAGTTTTGTTTTATTCATTCAGTACTGTTGACACGTAACTGTTTTGTTGAATTGGAAAAGATAATAAAAAAGTGTTTTAAAAAAAGATAACTGCAAATGAAAAATGTATGGGCATTATATCAGTCAGTCTGAGAGGGGTTACAATAGTCCACTGGGGTTTCTTTGAACAATTATTTGAATAGTGCTTTATTCTAGCACTTTATCAGAACTCAGTGTCAGAAGTCACAAACAGATGTGTAGCAGAGCAGTATGTCCTGGGCTGTTGTTGATTAGAAAGCAAACCCAGTGTCAGGAAACATGCTGTCAGCAAGGTTGCTGACAGCATGTTTCCTGACAACTGGGGCTCTAACTGTGGTTTGAAAGAAAGACCTCTTTTGTGCTGTAAAAGCCGGTCGAGCAGATAAAGCCCGAAGTAGATTTATAGCGTAGGAAGTGCTCAAAAAGAGTCTTTCACAGGTTGTCATTGTACTTGAACTTATTGATGAATGTATCTAGGGCAGGGTGTTTCTAACATACTGTATATCCTGTGTTGTTTGTACAGTGAACAATGCATGACCTGACTGCCCAAGTCACCAGCAGCCTGCTGCCGTTCCCAGAAGTTACTAAAGATGCTCTCGGGGAGGATGAGATCACTCTAGACTCTGTGCTACATGGGAAGTTCACTGTTGGTAAGCCTTACTGATCAATACTCCCTATAAATGTATATTTTCTTCCCTCCATCCTTAGTTGCAATGACAAATAGGTACACAAGTAAAACAGTGTAGTTTCAAATGACTGATGTGCTAAATTGGATTGCTCCATTTAAAATGAGTGATGCTTAGATTTAAGTTTTATCTTAAGAACAGCTTTTACAACTGGTTGCATGTTAACTCATTAGCTGTTTACTTCTTAAAAATGTAACCTAGCTTGGTGATAGTCCTGGATCACCCCCCTTACCTTTCATTTCCATGTCTGTGTGTGAAGGCCGCAGCGGGCTGGCCTGGCTGGCCTGTGGCCCCCATTTGGAGGTTGTGCATGCAGTGACAGGAGAACGTCTGTCTGCGTACTGCTTCAGCGGTGGAGGTGACCACTCACCCTGTGTCCACGCAGCCAAGGACTTCAGCTGGCTCAAACGGTCAGAGCCGTCTCTTACTATTCATGTCTTTATCACTCTTTGATGTGGATTGTAATAAATCGAAATTAACTGTTAACTACTGCTAGATTTTTAGATATTAATGACGGTGCTTAGGAAATGTCCAAAGCTAACTCCTTTACTGTTTTTTTTTTAATGTTACTAGGTCTGGATTACTAGTTGGCTTGGAGGAAGCAGAGGGCAGCGTGCTATGTCTTTATGACTTGGGACTGTCGCGGGTGGTTAAAGCGGTGGTTATACCAGGCAGGGTGAGTTGGCAGCGCTTCAGGTCTCCTCTACTCTTATCTGGTAGAGTTGGTCTCATGCTTTGAATGTGAATGCTAAATTCTTGGAGCGACATATCCCAGGTTTCAGGAAACATTTCTAGCATCAGTTGAGTCATTGGAATATACAAAATGACTGAGCAGTCCAAGGAGACAGAAGATGTTTTTTTTTTTTTAAAGAAATCTGACATCTTTTTCACATTGCTAACATTAAGAATTGTGTCTTTCTCTTGTAAGCGGAAAAAAAACTGGATCACAACTGTTGCAAGCAACCTGACCCAAACGAATGTTAATGCTTGCTTTACAAGTCTTAACAATGCACTTTAAAACAAATAAATGAACACAGCCCATGCAAATATTTAGGTACACTTTCAATACGCAGTACCAGCTCCTTTGGCAGAAATAAAAAAACATATCATATCCATTCAAACCTCAACATCTCTTTTTTTCCCTTCCTTCCTCCTTTAGATTACAGCTATTGAGCCGTTAGTGAGTTATGGCGGAGCAAGCACTTCGACGCAGCATCTTCACCAGAGTCTACGCTGGTTCTTTGGCATTGCTGCTGTAGTGACGGATCTCGGTCATGTACTGCTTGTGGACCTCTGTCTCGACGACTTGTCCTGCAGCCAAAGTGAACTGGAGTCTTCAGGTGATTAGCTTGTGTGATGAAGCGTTGGGTTTATTTGTGTTTGCATGTTTATGGTCTTGCTTTATGTTTTTTCCTGCCACACACGTTTGTTTCTCTATCTAAAACTCTCTCGCTTTTTTTATTTACTCTGCGTTCCCAGACCTGCAGGTAGTGACCAAATCTCCTGCAGAGATCCCTCGGCTGAGAGAAGTCAGCACCAGGCAGGGCAGACATCTTTGTCTCCAGCTTCATGGGCCCAGTGGAGTTGGAGCCACAGCTCTGCAGTATATCTCCAGGACCAACCAGCTGGCTGTGGGATTTTCAGATGGACACTTGCAGCTGTGGAACATGAAAACCCTAAAGAAGGAGTGAGTTTTTGTATTTTAATGCATTGTTATTTTAAGAATACCATTGATAGGGACATTTTGAATACAAAAAAAGTATCATGTGTATGTTAATTTGTGTTTGATGTCTTTCATGTGTAGGTACCACTCCCAGTTAGAGGGTGGCAGGGTGCCTGTGCATGCCTTCACCTTCCAGGAGCCAGAAAATGACCCCAGGAACTGTTGCTACCTCTGGGCTGTCCAGTCTTCTCAGGACCTGTAAGTCTTGCATAAGAAACTCAGTTTTCACTATGTTCTTTGTTTTGAATATTAACAGGCAAAGTCATGGCGTCACATAGCTGTTCCACTAGCTTCTGTAACTCAAAGCAATATCTCATGCATTTGAAGGGTTCATGGGAAATAGAGTTTGTTAAAGGTCGCTAGAGATTGCTTTTTATAAAATGACCGTGAGGTTTCTTACCTATGGAACAGGACCTGGACGTTCGGCTTACATTTTGTCTCTCTATAAGCATGAGATTCTTGTAAATTGACATTATTTGACTCCATCCAGGCAAAGTGTGTGTTTTGTTTTTGCCAACTTCTTATTTTTCCCTCTGCTTCCTCTCACTCCCACACAGTGAGGGAGATATGGTCAGCCTCCGCCTGCTTCAGATGGCCTTCAGTGAAAGGAAGTGTCTAACTTCTGGGAAGATCCTCTATGAGGTCGGTAGTGCCTAAAATAATGACACCACATATTGCACAAATATTTTCTCTCCATTTTCTTCACTTAGTGAAATCTTCACTTTGTCTGGTTCTGTATCAGTCTTAGCAAATCTACTCTACGATTACCTTCCTTATTTACTCTCCTTTCTCCTTAACTTTGGGTCTTTCAGGGTCTGGAGTACTGCGAGGAACGGTACAGTCAGGAGTTAAGTGGCACAGCTTTCCCCCTCAGGACCCAGGCTACCAACACCCGCCTGCTGAGTTGCCAGACCATCGAGAAGTTCCGACCCCACCCTGACAGGGATGACAGCATGAATGAAGGTTAGCCTGCTTCCCCTGAAACTACCTATGGAAGATATGAGTATGTAGGGAGCTAATTAGTGCAGGTTTTAAGCACTATTAGTGCAGGTTTTAAGCATTAGTGCAGGTTTTGAGCATCATTGGTGCAGGTTTTAAGTGTTGTTAGTGCAGGTTTTAAGTGTTGTTAGTGCAGGTTTTAAGCATTATTAGTGCAGGTTTTAAGCACTATTAGTGCAGGTTTTAAGCACAATTAGTGCAGGTTTTAAGCATAATTAGTGCAGGTTTTAAGCATAATTAGTGCAGGTTTTAAGCATAATTAGTGCAGGTTTTAAGCATTATTAGTGCAGGTTTTAAGCATTATTAGTGCAGGTTTTAAGCATTATTAGTGCAGGTTTTAAGCATTATTAGTGCAGGTTTTAAGCATAATTAGTGCAGGTTTTAAGCATAATTAGTGCAGGTTTTAAGCATAATTAGTGCAGGTTTTAAGCATTATTAGTGCAGGTTTTAAGCATTATTAGTGCAGGTTTTAAGCATTATTAGTGCAGGTTTTAAGCATTATTAGTGCAGGTTTTGAGCATTATTAGTGCAGGTTTTGAGCATTTCCAATCAGAGTTTAATGGTTAGTGCTTCGCCATTGCCAGTATTGTCAAAGGAGTAATAATGGAATATTTAAACGGTTATACCATTGTGTGATCTCATTAAAACTGTTTCTATTACCACTATCTACTGCACGATGGAGAAAAGTTCTACTCTTCGTCTCTCTTTTTTTGCATACTGTATCTACTTCCTTTCAGTTGTCTTACCTGCCTTTATTTTTATAAACACTTCAGCGATCATCCACACTTTTCTCCCTTCCTCTCTCTCATTCCCTCCTCCCTCATCACCCAAATTACAGTTGCATCTCCGGACACCAGTGTGTCTATCTTCAGCTGGCAAGTCAAGGTCTATGGTCAGGGAACCCCATCTACCTACATAGGGGTTTTTGACATCAACCGTTGGTACCACGCACAGATGCCAGACTCTTTGAGGTACCGTGGAGACTAAATTCATAACTTCATAAGAAGTTTCTTGATTGCTTGATTTACTGTGACACTGTTTTCTCACTGTGTGTTCTTGTCAGAACTGGAGAGTCTCTGCAAAATTGTCCCTACCTGGCAGTTTGGTCTGTGGACCCAGTGGTGCAGATGGTGTCTCAACATGTCCTCCTGGATGTGGTGGTGCACGACCGCAGCCTGAGCAGGGGCCTGCCCTTCACCTGCCCCCCACCAGAACAGTACTTTAACCCCACCACATATAACTTTGGTAGGTGGAGACAATATATCACATAATATGGAGAAATTATAAAGATGTAACATTAAATCATCTTCCAGGTCTGTCATTTTTCCGGGTACTATCGCTGTGTATTGATGTTGCCTGTTTGTATAAATCAGGAATTTGCTTGTGCAGACATGCCCAGGTTTGTAGTTGAAATTTAATTTTACTAATCCGGTTGATTTGTTTTTTTCCCCCTTCCATGTTACAGATGCTACGTGCCTGCTCAACTCTGGAATTGTGCACTTAACCTGCTCTGGGTATCAGAAAGAGGCAAGTCTCTTGTTTTAATTTTTCTATCAATACACATTGTTATCTCACCATTCATTTTATGACATTTGATCCAAATGATAAAAAGGTGAATTTGTCGCTGTATTATATCAGTGACTTATGAACAGAAAGTTTGGTCTTACTTCTCACTAATGTGCAAAGCAAACCGAAACCGTTCTTGTTTTTTAATTAGCATAAGATCATATGATGTTTATCACTGAGACTACACAATATTTACTATTCAAGTAGGATGTAAATATGTGAATAAAAAAAAGTAAGCTTCTATTACACCGCACCATCTTCATTAACACCAGACCCTGAGCTTTTTGAAGAAAGCTGCTCCCTGTTCCAGTGACGTCATCTCCACTAGCTACTCTCGCTGCCTCATGTCCGGCCTGCTCTCATCTCGCCTGGCTGACACTCAGGCTTCCAGCCTCTCTCAGGTACACACACACGCACACGCACACACACACACCACTAAGCTGATATCTTGGTCTCCAGAAGTACTTATTCACACAAAGCCACCGTTCTTGGTGCTTTTGAATGCTCTCTTTTAGTTTACATTAAAAACTAATATACAGAAATAGCAAAAATATGTATTCAGAAGTTTTGATACTAATTTGTACATTTGTAACTTGATGCTGGACCCTCAGGAGGAGCAGCTGGATGCCGTCTTGTCAACAGCGGTGGAGACCAGCTCCTTGGGACTGATCACTGGCTGTATCAAGCAGTGGACTGCAGAAGGTGAGCACTCATTCTTATTTAACTGTCAAATTGTTTCTTATATTGCTCATCAAGACTCGTAGCAACCACGCCCGCAAAGATGTGGTGAAGACGTTCGCTCAGTGTTTCTCTCTCTGGCTTCATCTCACACATAGACACACTCGTAGTTTTATATCTTTGCTAAGTCCCTCTACATAAATACAGTCAACTCTAATGCTTTTAATTCTGTCCCTCTTAAACAGAACAACCAGGCTCTGCACTGAACCTGCGCTACATTCTGGATTGGGCCTGGAACAAAGTGGTTCACACCAAGGAGGAACTGGATGGCATCTGTATGTTTAAATATCATTTTATACTTTTAATCAAATGACATTTTGAATTCTATAGAATGTTGTTTTGACAGTACATTTTTTTTTTTTTTTTTTTTTTGTAAATCTATTTTGCAGTCTACACAAAACTAAATATGATAAAATGTTTATTTTTTTAACATTGATCAAATTTGGATTTGCAAGATGATCTTATTAAGTCTTAATACATGTAAATGGTTGTCAAGAACTGGACATCTGACAAACCTTATATTTGGCAGTTTGTGACCACTCAGGTGATCCATTTGAATATTTTAGATCAAATATGTTTGCAAGGTAAATTCAGGTTACTGACTACTTAATCTTTTACAGTACAGTATTATTTAACCTTACCAAGGAGCAAATGTCCGCCTTGTCTGTGTCGATATTGTAAATTATTCATTATTTACATTATATTAATCCCTCCTGTTTCCTCCTATTTCAATGCTGTTTGCAATTTGTTAATACATTTGTATCTGTTCCTCCTGTGTGTGCGTGTGTGTGTTTGTTCTCTAGGTGCACCGCTGTTTGACAGCTCATCCAACTTCACAGACCCTCAGACCATGCAGCTGCTCCAGCACAGCCAGAGACTGCTCAGTAACCTCAGCACCATCTTCCACTGTCTGCTCAGTGAAGCCCAGGAGCTCACACAAAAAGGTGCAATATCCTCACAGTCACATGAACAAGCATTATGTTTCCCTGTGATGTCATTGAAAACAGGTTCAGCCAGCCCACATTTCCCATATGTGTTTAACTGTAAGAAACACTCTTGCAAGTGTTATTTTTTAATGTCTACTGATTTCAATAAATGTATATCGTTGTGGTTTGATACACTTTAAGCTATATCTTTGAGCAGCCGTATCAAGCAACCAAGAAGTTGTTTTTTTAAGTTATTTGTCGGTATTAATAGGTTTTGCTTATTCTTTTGTGGTGTAGGTCTGGTGGGTCTGATGAACAAGAACTTGGTTTCTAGTCTGATTTCCAAGTACGCTCAGGTGGTGCTCTGGTTCTGTCGTACCGGTCTGCTGCCTGAAGGATCAGGTAAGCTGTTGCTGGCGTAAACATTATTTGGGGAAACCTTACTAGCAATTTCACACAAAACAATTTCTCAGAGTAAGTGAGTAAACAAGTTAAAAAAACAGGTTGACTATTTTTAGGTCAGTGACCTAAACATATTCTTAAACCAGAAGCATTGTGCAACATGGTGTGGGAGGAAATTCTGAAGAAGTTCAAGGCCTTAGCTGGCTGCATGAGGTGTAGCTAATTAAAAGCCTGGCTGCTGTAAACAATTATTCATTACAGGTAGCAGAAATGTGTCTGGTTCTTTTAACAGAAATTCAGCATACAAATTCTTAAGGGATTGCCAAACTTTTGAATATCAGTACATTCAGTTTTATTTTTCTCTGTATGTATTGTAATTGTTCTCCCCATTAGACGACGATGCTGTCCAGATCTCCAGGCCTTTCTACACTCACTCAGTCATCAGCAACTATTATACTATACGCAGAGAGGAGCTCACCAGGCTGGCTAAGTGAGTATTCTTTGCTTGAAGAATGTTACATATATTGCACATCTAGGACTGCAACTAACCCAATGTTTTCATAAATAATACCTGTTTCCTTTGGATGATGATGATGATAGTCTGAGTTGATCTAATGCCGACACACTCCGTGGTCTTCTCAGGGGCAAGTGGTGTGCAGACTGCCTGATGATCGATGGTTTGGTTGGCCAGTGTGGCGAACGCTTGACCAACCTGTGGAAGAGGGATGAGGGTGGGACAGGGCAATACCCACCACCTACATTGCACGTAAGCATGAACTTATTTATTTTTTATATATTTTATTATGTACCATCTAATTTATATCAAATCCAGTTTGCATCTGTTGCTTTTACCGTGTGTGAAGAATTGAGTTTATACCTTCTTTTTTTTTATCCACAGGCCCTGTTGGACATTTATCTACTGGACAATATTGATGAAGCTGCTAAAAATGCACTCGTATCCTTTAATTATTAATGCCATAAAGTCATGTTAATGTCAGCCATGGCCAGCTCCAGGGTTTTCTTTTTAATTCAGGGGTTGCTTCTTCAGCTGTTTATTTGCTTGTTTAAGATATTTGTTGTGGGTGTACAGCTCTAGGAAGCTGTGTCACTGTTTTAACATTACACAAAAGAACATATTTAATGACTTTGTTTATAATTCTGTTGGTTTCATTATGTAAAAACAGCTTTTTATTAGATTATTCATGATTGTTTTCCATTTATATGTTTTTGCAGTTTTTTTTAATAACTGTAAAATGAATCATCCAACATTCAAAACCATGTTTAGATTTCAATCAAGTAACCTCGGCCATAGTTGTAAATCTTACACTCTCATGATTAAGCCTCCTGCATGTATAAGCCTTGACCTGTTGTTCCAGGTGATTTACCTGCTGCTCGATGTTATGTACTCCTTCCCCAATAAGGAGGGAAGTTCAGTGGAGTCTTTCCCCCCAGCTTTTGCAATCCCTATTGGACTTGTGAAACTAGTACAAGGCCTCTGGCTGCTGGACCATCGTGACCACCAGGTACACACCGGCTGAATATTTGACTGACTTTTTTAAGATGTACATTTGAATACAGAGAGGTTGTGCCAGACAAAAGCGTTTTATTGTATTTAAAGGGAAATGGAACATCAGTATTATCATTTTAACATTTGTATAAACATGAATGACACTTACTATTAATATTACGACCTCTTCGGATAAATTGTGTGCTATCTTTTTCTGATCAGAGTTCATTCGAGTTGCTCCTGCATCCAGCTGCCTCTCAGTGTCAGTTTGAGTGGCAGCACGAGCGTGTCCTACAAGCACTGATGTGCCAGGGCCAACACTCGGTGGCACTACGATACTTCCACGTTACGAAGCCCCCAATTTCCTCCACCTCCCAGGCCAAACTCTGTTTGTCTGTACTGCTACACAACAGGTACGAGCAAAGGGAAAAGACACTGTGCAGCAATACCAGCAGGTTCTGCATATGTTGTGCATATGTGAAACATGGGCAAGAAAAAGGCTTTTTGTTTAAGGAAACGAGCATGTCAGCAATCCAATGTTTCGTTTACTCTGTCTTACCTTTTATTAACACAGTGTGTCCTTCCAGGTGTCTCATAGAGGCGTGGTCCCTGCTACGGCAGCACTCAAATCGCCTCAACATGGGAGAGCTGCTGGGCTTCCTGTATGAGAGCTGCCAGGAGCTGGGCCTCATCAAGGAGCTGCTCAAACTGCCCCTGGGCCTCACCGAGCAGGTAGGAGAGAGATGAGAGGGATTTTAAAACCTAACTCTTCATTATTCTGTTTTTAGATTCACCTTTCCTGGTGTTTTTTGGATATAAAGTGGATGCCTAAAACTCTTGGGCTTGTGTTTCAGGAGAGTTTGGAGAAGTTTCTCCAGGGTACAGGTGGTCTCCAGAACAGAGAACTACTGATGGTTCATTACCTTCAGCAGTCCAACTACATTCCTGCCCTGCAGCTCAACCACACCCTCAAAATGAACATGGTGGTATGTTTGACACACACATGCATAGCATTACACTAATTATCACAGCATTATCTTGATATACAGTATGTGACATTTATAGTATTCAGAATCAACTCTATTAATGAATTGTTATCGATTTAGACATACTATATCCAAATATGAAATTTCTAGATTTATAACCACTTCTCTTTGTTCCTAGAATGAGCGAGACCCAAAGCTTAAAGAACGGTCCAACACCAGGAACTCGATACTGGATCAGTATGGCAAGGTATTGCCCAGAGTCCAGAGGAAACTGGCCATGGAGAGAGCAAAGCCCTACCAGCATCCCTACGCCGTCCACAGAGAAGGTACGGAGATGCTCAACTTGAATTCATGTCTATTGCACTTAGGGCTCAAACGATTCCTTGAGTAACACAATAAGCAAAAATCATGCGTGTGTGTGTGTGCGTGACAAACTTACTAATAGTTAATGGTAAAAAAAAAAAATCTTTGCAACCATAGCGGCAGTGTCTGTTATTTTAGTTTTAGTGTAATGTAAACAACAGCTTCAACATTTTTACGAATCTAAATAACATATTTACACACGGCTCCAGTTTCTCGGCCGCAGCCACTGTCGACCATCACCAAACGCTCCGCCAGTGAGAAGGTGATGTCGAGGGCCGGCTTCATCAACAATGTCCTGACCAAGATTGAGGAGGTGTGGTTGGGCAAAGGAGCTACACCACAGTCCTCCCCAGCCAAGAGGTGAGCATGCACTACCAGAATTGCATCTAATGGGGAATTGTTTTTTTTATAATTTTAGATTTATTTGATTATTTTCTAATATTTCAATGTTGTTTCTGCCAGCCCCTGGGCAGCTGATGTTCAGAGCCCCAAGACCTCCTCTGAGCCCTTCCTGGGAACTCCCATCACCATGACGGCCAAACGAAAGTCAAGGTACTTACTATGAGCTCCATGTGAGCCTGAGTGAAGCATACCATACATATACACTGACACAGGATTCTTTAATCAGTGTTTTTGAACATTGCTACTACTTTTAATCACACTTAATAATACCAGCTGTTTTGATCATTTACATCATAAAAACAATTATTCTAAAATAATGACTTTCTTCAATGTGAACCAGGCTGATGGACTTGGTGGTTCAACCCTCCTGTCAGACCCCTCGCCCTCTCAGACCTCCTAACTCCTGGGTTTCTCCAAAGAGCATCAGCAAGGCCCCTGAACTCAGTCTGCTGCAAACACCGCAGGTTGTCAAGGTGAGTAAAGACACATTTGACACATGATCCTTTACCCTGTCAGGATATCCAAATAAGTCGAATGTTGTATTCCTGGAGCATGTCGATATTGTCTTACACTTTTCATGTTTTTGTTCTCTCAGCGAGCTCGGGCCTTGGCTGCTTCTGGCCCTGTGTTCTCAGCCTTCACTCCCCAGTCCATCCTGCGCAGCAGCCTGAGGCCCACACCCGTCGCCACCCCGTCTGCTTCCCCAGGACGCTCCATCACCCCCCCACTCCGCAGCAAAGAGAGCCGGATCACCTTCATCGAAGAGGAAGAATCTCCTGAACCGGAGAAAGGCATTCGATGGACCAATGGGGTAAGACCAAACACAAAAACTCACTAGTTTGTGCTTACTGGTCCGTATCAGCACACTTCTCATCAATTATCCTCATCTTTGTTTAGCTGGTAGGTTTGATTTAGTTTCTATAATAAAATGTATTTTGTAATCCTCTTTGGAACTGTTTTCCTCTCTAGATGGCAGCAGACAGTGAGATTAGCCTGCTGACCAGAAGCCCCATACTGTCCAAGGCTACACACAAGACCTGGTCCCCACAGCCTGCTGAGGAGGAAGAGAATGGAGACGAGTTAGGGGAACAGCCTAGTGTGAAGTTCTTGCCCCCAGAAGGTGGTATTCCCTCCCCACAGCTGAGATGCTTTGAGAGTGAAACATCCTCCATCCATGAAGCCTCTGCAGAAACGAGACCGTCGGATGCAACTCAAACACAACTTGTCCTCAGCCTTGACTCCAGCCAGATATCTGTTCGTTCAACAGACACCACTCTTGAGTATTACGATGCACCTCTTCCTGATATCTCAGAGGACCAGGAAGTGAAACAGGGGCATACAGCTACAGAGAAGGAAGAAGAGGTAGTGACGGTGAACATCAAAGGCCTAACTGAAAATCAAGAGCTAGAGGAAAAGACCTCACCAACCACTGAACAAACCCCTCTCCTGACATCCGAGGATATAGAGGGGGGAGAAGAGGAGGTGAAGGAAGATGAAACAATTGAGGACGTGATGGAGATTGGTCTTGAAGAGGAGACGAAAAACAAAGAAAATGTTCAGTCCAAAGAGCAGGATGAACAGGATGTTGAGTCAGTTAGCGAGCATGAAGATGCTGCAACTCTTCACCAGGTGGAGATTTCTATTCACAATCAAGGTAATTCATTTGCAGAATTTCCTCCTGAGTTTCGTTACAACTTTTAATAATCGGTGGGATGCGTCACACCAGTACTGCTCAGCAACAAACCATAAAGACGTGCTATGCTCTGATATTTTATATTTTGTATGCTACTAGTTTGTAACCAGGTAGCTGAGAGCACGGACTCTGGCCCTGAGGTTGAATCTCCGGATCTACGAGTGGGACATGACGTCCAGACAGAAGCCACTGAATCCACAGAGTTCACTGAGTATCTGAAACCATCTGCAGCCACTGAACCCACAAATGAACCAGAAGAGGAACTGGAGCAATCAACAGGTCTATTTTTAAATGATGGATTTATACTGTAAAAAGTCACAAGAAATGAATACCTCATATTAGACGTGAAGTGATTAATCTAGACAACACGGTGTAACGCATGGCTTTTCTGAAACTGGTTTGTTTTATTACATATTAAGCAACCCATTATACCAAGTTTACAATGACTAAGATGTTATGATTCTGTATTGTCCGACAGATCTGACAGAGTTTGTGCAGAGACATCTGTTTGGCAGCGATCTTCCACTTACCCGCTCAGGAATCCACAACACATCACAGACCCAGACGTCCTTCAACAGGTCTGTATCCTTTTCTTTTCACTATAACACCACAATTTTGGGAATTAAAAGCCATCAAAAACTCTATTTCTCAGATGTTTAGAATGAAATAAGAAAAAAAATTACTTCCATTGTAACACTAAATATTTTGATCTCTAATGTTGTTTTTTTCAGTAACCCAGTTAAAGTCTGAAAATAACTAATATAAAATAACTGTCTGCTACTCAGAAATTGTATCTGCCACTTTTGAAATCTAAATGGGAGTATAACATTTAGATAATTGAGGCATCATTTAATGTAAAGATTGTTGTCATTCCGTGTTTGATATATTTACACAAAAACATTACATGCATGATCTAATACAGTGTCCATATTAATACAAACATTCTAGTTTATTTTGTCAACTGTGTACATATCACTATAGACATGGAAATTTGGTTTCCTTTACTGGCCCTTTCAGCCGTTTATTGTTTTGTTTTTCACAGTTTAAAAGATATTCTCTTTTCTTCCAGTGAGTCACCAGGTGAGGTTGAAGTGGAGGTGCAGGCCGCTGTTGAAGCTCCGCCAGTGTTCACCAGCCAAATATCCACTGCCTCTGTGACATCCTCCGAGCCAACTGGCACAGACTCCCACTGTAAGGAAGATTGTACTTGCATGCACATTAACACTAGTACTCTGACTGTTACAATACCGCTTTACTCATTTTCTCACACACCTGCACTTTTCTGCTCTCTTTTTATCTCCTAGCGGTTGTGAGTGTCAATGATAGTGAAGAGCTTTCTAGTCCTGTGTCTGAGGAGGAGGAGGAAGAAGAAGAAGAAGAAGATAAGGATGATGAGTCTGATCAAGCTGAGGATGAAGATGAGGAGGAGGAGGAGGAGGACTCTGGTAGTGAGGTGGAGATCATTGATGAGGTCCAGGGTAATGGGAGGCTTCCACCCCTCCAACCCAGTTCAGTCTTTGAACAGCAGGGACACACACACTTCCTGCCAAGTCTGTCAGAGCAGGAGGCTGCAGAGTTCTCTCTGATTACACCCGGTGAAGAGATGAAGGTAACAAAATGTAGAGCTTAAT
The DNA here is from genome assembly GCA_032191485.1 of Leptoclinus maculatus. NCBI lineage: Eukaryota > Metazoa > Chordata > Actinopteri > Perciformes > Stichaeidae > Leptoclinus > Leptoclinus maculatus. The sequence continues at coordinate 29,761,956 of JAVDOI010000001.1, read as the reverse complement.
CAATTAGTCAAAGTTGTGATAGACATTGTCATCATTTTTTGATGTTTTATAGACTAAATGATTAATCAGTCAATCAATCACAAAATAAATCAAGGAATAAATTCTTCTGTGTGTTTTCTCCATTATAGATGGTAGAGGAGGACATGGAGGGTGAGGTGGTGATGGTGAGACTCGGGGCAGATGAAGAAGGGATGGAGGCAGATGAGGATGAAGAGCAAGGATCATCATACTTGGAGCTCAAACCCTCTACTACTCTACTGGTACCCCTGGAACTTGTGGAGGGGCAGGATGGACTTGTCGATAGTTCTCAGCTGGGTCTCCCTGAGCTTCAGCAAACCATTGTGCCAGATGACCCGAGGTCTGAAACTCACAGCGGCTTTTCTCTGATGCTGGATATGGACGATGACAGGGATGAAGAGGCCGACACTCTGCCTATGGAGAATGATCTACAGTCCTCCAACCCTCCCACCCTATCGCCAGCAGTGGAGGCTATTGACGAATTTGTGGCCAAACCTGATGTTATTGTTTTGGGAACAGATGATCAGGATCCTCCTCTGTCTGGAGAAGTGTCTGATGAGGACCAGAGTAAAGAGATGGACACCGTGGATGGAATTGAGGTAGATGGAACGACGGAGTCAGAACTTGCAAAACTAGCTGACATTCAAACTGAAAACACTGGGGCAAACCATGAGGCAGGAAATGCTAAAGAACAGAGTGATGCAGACTTTGTAATGTTGGTTGAAGTTCATGAACCTGCAGGTCTCTCAGTCTCTGGGCCAACTCCAGTGGGAGAAGTCCCTGCAGTAATGTTGGCTGAAGATCATGAACCTGAAGGTCTGTCACTATCTGGACCAAGTCCAGTGGGAGAACTCCAAACAGTGATGTTGGCTGAAGATCATGAACCCGAAGGTCTGTCACTATCTGGACCAAGTCCAGTAGGAGAACTCCAAGCAGTGATGTTGGCTGAAGATCATGAACCCGAAGGTCTGTCACTATCTGGACCAAGTCCAGTAGGAGAACTCCAAGCAGACATGTTGGCTGACAATCATGAACCTGAAAGTTTTTCGGTGTCTGGACCAACTACAGAGGGAGAAGTCCCAGCAGTAATGTTGGCTGGCGATCAGGAACCTGAAGGTCTTTCACCATCTGGACCAAATCTAGAGGGAGAACCTCCAGCAGCAATGTTGACTGGCGATCAGGAACCTGAAGTTCTTTCACCATCTGAACCAAATCCAGAGGAAGAACTCCCAGCAGTAATGTTGGCTGGTGATCAGGAACCTGAAGGTCTTTCACCATCTGAACCAAATCCAGAGGAAGAACTCCCAGCAGTAATGTTGGCTGACAATCAGGAACCTGAAGGTCTTTCACCACCTGGACCAAATCTAGAGGGAGAACTTCCAGCAGCAATGTTGACTGGCGATCAGGAACCTGAAGTTCTTTCACCATCTGAAGCAAATCCAGAGGGAGAAGTCACAGCAGTAATGTTGACTGGCGATCACGAACCTGAAGTTCTTTCACCATCTGAACCAAATCCAGAGGAAGAACTCCCAGCAGTAATGTTGGCTGGCGATCAGGAACCTGAAGGTCTTTCACCATCTGAACCAAATGCAGAGGAAGAACTCCCAGCAGTAATGTTGGCTGGCGATCAGGAACCTGAAGGTCTTTCACCATCTGAACCAAATCCAGAGGAAGAACTCCCAGCAGTAATGTTGGCTGACGATCAGGAACCTGAAGGTCTTTCACCATCTGGACCAAATCCAGAGGAAGAACTCCCAGCAGCAATATTGACTGGCGATCAGGAACCTGAAGGTCTTTCACCATCTGGACCAAATCCAGAGGAAGAACTCCCAGCAGCAATGTTGACTGGCGATCAGGAACCTGAAGGTCTTTCACCATCTGGACCAAATCCAGAGGAAGAACTCCCAGCAGCAATGTTGACTGGCGATCAGGAACCTGAAGGTCTTTCACCATCTGGACCAAATCCAGAGGAAGAACTCCCAGCAGCAATGTTGACTGGCGATCAGGAACCTGAAGGTCTTTCACCATCTGGACCAAATCCAGAGGAAGAACTCCCAGCAGCAATGTTGACTGGCGATCAGGAACCTGAAGGTCTTTCACCATCTGGACCAAATCCAGAGGAAGAACTCCCAGCAGCAATGTTGACTGGCGATCAGGAACCTGAAGGTCTTTCACCATCTGGACCAAATCCAGAGGAAGAACTCCCAGCAGCAATGTTGACTGGCGATCAGGAACCTGAAGGTCTTTCACCATCTGGACCAAATCCAGAGGAAGAACTCCCAGCAGCAATGTTGACTGGCGATCAGGAACCTGAAGGTCTCTCACCATCTGGACCAAATCCAGAGCAAGAACTCCCAGCAGCAATGTTCACTGGCGATCAGGAACCTGAAGGTCTTTCACCATCTGGACCAAATCCAGAGGAAGAACTCCCAGCAGTAATGTTGGCTGGCCATCAGGAACCTGAAGTTCTTTCACCATCTGGACCAAATCCAGAGGAAGAACTCCCAGCAGTAATATTGGCTGGCCATCAGGAACCTGAAGGTCTTTCACCATCTGGACCAAATCCAGAGGAAGAACTCCCAGCAGTAATGTTGGCTGGCCATCAGGAACCTGAAGGTCTTTCACCATCTGGACCAAATCCAGAGGAAGAACTCCCAGCAGTAATGTTGGCTGGCGATCAGGAACCTGAAGTTCTTTCAGTCTCTGGACCAACTCCAGTGGGAGAACTCCCAACAGTTATGAATAACAAAGATGCCTCTGCAGTGCAAGATGCTGCCGAGGAGGAGAAGACAGGAGAGGAGGAGGACAAACCAACACCTGCTGTGGACGAGGAAGAACCTGAAGACAATGGGAATGATAATATGGACGCAGATATAACCCCCAGCACAGAGACGGCAACTGTTGTGGAGGAGAAGCAGCAGGACCACAAAGCCTTAGCAGAGACAGAAGATGATAACGGGGAGGAAATTAAGATGGAGATTGAAACAAGAGGAAGAACCAGGGGAAGACAGAGTAATGATAAAGATGTTAAAGAGGAGAAACCTGTGAAGCAGGTTAGTCAGACAGAGGAACAGCCTGTGCCAGAGACGCCCACATCTCAGAGGAAAAAGAAAGCTCCTTTCACCCCAACACAGAGGATCACGAGAGGGAGGACAGTTTCCTTTATCTCTCCCCTCCCGGAGGAAGCGGAGGAGTCGGAGGAGGATAGGAAAGTGGAGGAGGTAGAAACAAGCACACTCTTACCTGCCTCGCCTAGTCGTACACTCAGAAAACGTAAACAGAACATAGAGACTAAAGTCCAAGCTAGCCCACCTCGAAGAAGTACTCGCAAAGCTCAGATAGAGCCTCCTAATAACACGGTTGAAGAGGGGGACGCCATGGATAATGACACCACAGTTGCATCAACCTCCAAGGCCTCTTCTCCTGCCAGACGGCGAGGTTTCCAGAGGGCCACTTCAACAAGGACCCAGAGCGAAGATGATGAGGAACAAGAGGCTGAGGTCAAAGATACAAAAGTCTCTCGACGAACAAGCTCCAAGACTCCCACACCGGCCAAACGCAGGACCACTCAGGGAAACACTCCGAGGAGGTCCAGCAGAAGAACGTTGACTAGCAGTGAGGCGGTGCCAACACCGTTAGAGATCTTGGAAGATGAGGAGGACCAGGTGGAGGTCTTTGCTTCCCCTGTCAAACGCAACTCCAGGAAAAGTCGGAAAGAATCCTCAGAGCCATCCCTGCTAGAGGAGGAAGAGAGCAAAAAACCTTCCACCCCCGGCAGGACAACTCGACAGTCTAACCGGATTACCCTAAATGTCTATCCACAAGTAAGTAATCTATCTCTCTTATTTTTCTTCTGCCACCAGCAGCTTTATAGCTCACTCGGTTGGTCCAGAAAGTTCCCCACACCTTTTGGCGGCTGAAATACGGCATAGAGGTCAAGTGTGTGGGTGCAAAGGTGTGTGTTTGTGTTATTGCCAGTAGACCTTTTCCAAGGCAGATATTTTGACATGTCAAAGTAGGAAAAAGACGGGGGTATTCAATAACACTAATGATTGCTGCATTCCACTTAGCAGAGACCCTGGTGTTGTACATGCTGGCTCACTGTAATAGCTTACTGGTACACTTTAACTAGGCCGTCGTTGATGTTATCAATTTCACCTGTGCTTTTCCTACTAGGACATGTCAAAAAGGGGGCTGTGTGAGAATGGCATATAACAAAAATGGAGCAAAGCTTCTAAACTGATTCACAAACTCATGAACCGCCTTAGACTCTTGAGGGAGGCGTCATCGCACTCAGTAGAGTTCCTTTTACTTTGGTGAAGTTTTGCCCCCCCCTATACTTAAGCCTCCTCCACTTTCAAAACTCATGAATCATTTATCATAGACTCTTGTGGGAGGTGTGTGGATGCATGTGCTCACATCGTCGCTTCTATAGCGGATAAGCAGATAAGAGAATGTTTTCTGTCAGTAAGGTACCGAGGTTGTAAAGCTTCATCTTATTCACCATCATCTGATGTTGATACATATCAAGCCATTTTTGTTTGGTGTTAAACTGTCAACTGACTTTTCTATCAAATACATATGAGAAATAATTTAGTTTAAACTCGTATCTTTATCAGTTTCACCTTTTTTGTATGTTTTACATTATTCCATATTACATGTTGATAAACCCGATCCATCCATCGTTGATCATTAATGACATTTCACACTCCCAGGTGAAACTGGTTCCTCTATTACTTTCTCAGAGTGCAAGGAAGATAAGAGGAGAGACTGTATCTGAAAATTTGAAAGGAAGTGGAGTTCTACTTGAACCAGAACTTAACAGCAACAACTCCCGTCGACCAACTAGAAGCAAACTCTGGGATCACCCAGAGGAAGACCTTCCCTTGCTGGATTCACCGTTGGAGGTGGATTCTGAAACTCCTGTCGCAGACGCCCTCATCAAGAGACTTCAGGATGAGGACGAAAAAGAAGAAGGTATGTATGAGGCTGCATACAGACAAAGAACTTCTTTGTACTATTGTTTTTCTGCATCTTAGTTCCTGTAAAATGTTTGTCATAGAATAAAGCAGCTTAAATGTCTGGACATAAAAGTGTAAACTCTTTTTTTTTTTTTTTTTTTTGCAATTACAGGAGGAATAGTCGTCACAAAGATGGTAAGAACCAGCAAGAGGAGTACGAAGTCATCAGTAGAGCAGGTTCACTCGCTACTTCCTTTGAAAGACAGCCTGGTCCCTGAACCCGAAGAGTCTAGTCCAGGCGAGCATTCATTCATCTACTCCCCCTCACGAAGAAAAACAAGAGGTGAGCTTTTTATCCATTTACCTCTTTGTCCATTCATTCATCTATCATGGTTTTAACCCTGTGTTGTCTTTGTGTCAGCTAAACGAGCAGGGTCTCCTGGCCCGAGTGAAGAGTCTGCAGCACCTGTCACTCGCAGCAGGAGAAGAGTTGTCAAAGATACCTCTGTTGCTCCTCATGTAAGTGCTTCTGCTTATGAGGCTGGATTTGTGTTTTAACCTGAACATAGTCAGTTCCTCAAACATGTAATCCCATGAGCTCATTGTTAAGCAGAGGTTGTTTTTTTTTATTCTTCCTCAAAAACTAAAAGTAAAAAAAACCCTTCCCCACTTCCTACCCCCCTACATCCGGCACCCTAGCTCAGGCCACACCCATCTCAAAGCTCGACATTCATTTTGATCTCAACTACACATCTGTAACGTTTTAATGACTGCATCTTGCGTGGTTGAAACGCTGTTGCGGTCACAAAATCTGTCCATAGACATGCATTACACTTTAGAGGGTTAATGAATAAGATGTCTTTTGAAAAAAAAAAAAATATTTATTTTGTAATGGGTTTTTTTCAGGAGGAAATTGCTTCAGAAGAAGATCTTGTGGAAGTGGAGAAAGCAGCAGGTGTTTCTAAGACCAGAAAAGCAGGCAAAAGAACAGCAAAGTAAGATCCTGTCCTCAGAAAAAGACCTTACACAAAGGCAGAGCATACAAAAAGAACTGCTTATTTTTAAGAATTTTCGGGACAATTTACACTCTAATGTGCTCTGTTGGTTTGGGCTAAAGAAAATCACTCCTTGCTCAGGTTTTTGTTTTTTCTTCACTTTCAGATCCAAAGCAGTTTTGGAGCCGCCTCCCATAGCAGAGGTGGACCTGATCTCACCTCTGCCCAGCCCAGCTGATCCGATCCCGCGAGTACAGAAGAGGATTATAGAGGGAGAGGCCCCGACCTCAACTATTAATCTTCGACGCAAACGCATAATGGACACTGTTTTCACAAAACCTGTCACACGGAGGAAGAGACTTTAAGGAGGTCGGTGGTGGTTTTAACCAGTGAACCTCAGACAGCCACCATACAATTAGAACCAACCTCGGTCAGGAGCTGTCAAATAATAGTGTATGCCTAAACTCATGATGGTTCTATTTCCTCAAATGCCTCACAGTGCTGTGGTTCTCTTTGTATATTTACTTTCCTGCAGGACAATAAACAAAAGCAATGTAGGCGTGAAAATCTATTTTTTAGGACAAAACACACCCATGGATAGCAGTGTGAGCGAGGCATATATTTTTGGAGTTTACACATCCCGCTCGTACTAACTGGATTTCACTTGATATCATAACTGTTGCCATTTAGTGTTGGACATTTTGCAACGCTCCTCGTAATCCACTTAATTCTCTGGACACAGAACGGCACAAGGGAAAGCAATCAATGTGGGCTTTTAGAAGCTTCTATTAATAAAAACAATGACTGAACTTAACCTGCCTCTAATAAAGAGGTTTTATTCACCTTCTCTTTTATTTTTGTTTTAGGTTGTTGTTTTTTGTCATTGTTTACTTTTTAGATTTTTAGGCCTGCTGGTTTTCTATTTAAGAAGAAAAGCAACCAACCGAGTGGAGATGACACATTTTTACCGATACATTTGTATATAATCTTTTGCTATGTTCCAAATAAAGTTAATAAATACATCCTTAAGAATTACGCTCTTTTTGAAGTTTTAAGTGTCTTGAATGTGTTTGATCATTAGATTGCCTCTGCCATAGTCTTAAATTTTCAGTCGATTTGTGTGATTTTCTGAGAGAGGCAGACACAGACTTGTACACTAATCAGATTTGGACTGTTTCTGTATGTTATGGGGATGTTGTATAGTGTGAAAGAAACAAAAAAGACTTGCACAGCGGTTTGGAGTTGTTAATATTGTTTTGGGACATGTTAATAGGCTTGTTTAATTTAATTAAGGTCAACCACCATCTGACACATAGGCTATTTTCTGATGAATGTATGTAGAATGTCTTATTTTTGATGACTGCTCTTTGATAAATATGGTAAAGCTTGAATACTTCTCGTGTTGAGTGGTTGTCTCAATTCAATTTACCGTCTTTATTGCTTGTGTTTGTTAGTTTGGTGGGGCGATGGATGGAGTGAATAGACCACAAAGCCTTTTTCTGTCTGTCTGAGCTGTGCAGCGAACCACTGAAAGGAGCTACCAGCGACTAATCATCCTTCACAATAGCTGAGACCTTATCCTGCTGGTGCCTCAGATAATAGATGTCCATCAAAAACTCCATATTAGATGTCAGGTTATGGTCAATATCAGAAATGTAGCTGTTACGGTGATGTTCGATTTCAGAGAGTCAATGAAATGTTGACATAAATGTAGCTGTAAACATGTGCAACCTCCCTGCATGAAATTGAGCTCTGTCTCTCTTCTATAATTTATCGTGGTAGAGAAGGTGAAAGTGAAACCAACCTTATCTCTGCAACTCCACTTCACTTACAAAACACCAGGGTTGGGAGTAATAACAAATTAAGAACGTCTTTTGTCCCATATTAAATACTGATCTTTATTTTTTTATTAAACGAATTACTAGTCATGCTGCTAGTTCATATTTTATTTTAGTTTGTAGCAGTGTCCACTACACATCGTCTGTTTTAGTTTAGACAAGTGTTCAGGATCACATCCACCTTTCAGCAAGTAAACTAAATTCGTTTTCCATGTTTTCAGTAAAACTTCGAGGTTTTTCCTGACAGGCTTAAATGGACACCACAGTCCCTGTCACACTGACCTGGTTGTGTCCATGTCGACGTGTAATTTGACACAGTGCAGTGTCTCTGTGTGAGGGAGCTGATCACTCAGTGTGCCAGTCTACTGTGCTGATACCTGCCTGCTGCACCATGAGGGCTAAAGCCTCAGACATGCACAGCAAGGACTGTGTCAAAGTGGCCGTCAGAGTCCGACCGTTCAACAAGGTCAGTGGGCAGTCATTGAGCATATTTACAAATTTCACTTTTAAAAGCTCTCATCAGTTTCTTATTTTGCACAATTTCTCTTGTTTATTTCCCTGATGTTTTCCTAATGTGTTAGTATTGTAATGCGAGTTTAACTAAAAGGCCTGTCAGAGTTCAAAGTCTGTAAAACAACTGAAAATACAAATGTTTGAGTTAGGATAAAGGAGGATGTTATGGAGCTCAGATGAAAAACAATAGATCTGGTCACACAGCAGATATTACATTTAAACTACTTTTTTATTCCTACACTAAATAGTTATTACATAGTTGTTTATCACTTAATTGTCGTTGTGCTTATAAAGAGGAATTGAACATCAGCCTTCCTTTCACCTCCCATTTTCCTTAAAATCCAAATTTAACCCCCCAACCACCTTGCTCTCTCTATTTCTCACCTTCCTCCCTTTCTTTCCTCCATTCAGAGAGAGAGGGACGCAGGCAGCCGATGTATTGTCTCCATGGTGTCGAGCTCTATCACCATCCAGGACCCGCGTGAATCCCAGAGTCGTCGTATTTTCTGTTTCGACTACGCCTACTGGTCCCACAGCAGCTTCGCACAAGACGGCGGCGGCCTCTACGTGCCTGAAGAACCCGGGGGACGATACGCCGACCAGGTCAGCTCCAAGGCATCCTGGTAGAACAGGCAAATAGTTGGTACATTCATTCCAATCATGGACCCTTTGTCGACACACAACAGACCTAGAAGGAGGTTGAGCAAAACAATACTGGCTTACAAGTTCATAAAATATCATCTATCCCCAGAATGGTGTGTTCCAGGACCTGGGCGAGGGAATACTGGAGAATGCACTGCAGGTAACAATCATATATTCAACTGGACTTTCATGTATTTTTGCACCCAAGCAGATTTTGTTCTGTGCTAGTTGCCCAAATCTATTTTAGGGATCTGCTGTCGATCCAATTTAGATCTGTTCTAATAGTAAAAGTCCTGAAATGATGTCTGCAGGGTTACAACGCGACACTGTTGGCCTATGGGCAGACGGGCTCAGGGAAGAGTTATTCCATGGTGGGCTATGGGCCTAACAAAGGCCTGGTTCCTAAACTCTGTGACCGACTGTTTCAGGCCATTAGAGAGAACCAGGATACCAGACAGTGTCAGGTAAAGAGTGTATGTGGCTGTTTCTCAGCACTCAGTGTCATGGATGGGAGGTGTTTTGGTTGTGAAAATTCTGAATGTTTTTCTTCTTGATGTCTGCACAGGTCTTTTTCAGTATGCTGGAGATCTATAATGAGCAGGTAAGTAAGATGTATTTATAAAGCGCTTTTCACAGACATTAGTCACAAAGTGAACAGGGGCAGAATTACAAACATAAAAAACACAATGTGACCATATCAGGGCAAATCAAATGGAAACATGGTTTAATACCAGGCCTAAGACATGAGTTGTTACCCAAACGCCAGTCTAAACAGATGTGTCTTGAGCTGATTTTTGAATGAGTTCACAGAAACAGCAAAACGTAAGAGTGTAGGCAGAGCATTCCACAACCTTTGGTGCTACCGCCTCAAAAGCTCGGTCACCACGGGTCTTAAGGCGAGTGTGTGGGACAGACAGATCATTTAACATGTTTGACCCGAGAGCACGGGCGGGTGAATAAGGGTGAAGTAGTTCAGCCACATATGTAGGAGTCTGACCGTGTAGTGCTCTGTAAATGCTACAGGGAGCCAGTGGAGAGATCGGAGTATGGGGGTGATGTGAGACCGTCGATTTGTCCTGTAACTTTAGGGAAAAGCAGCTACAGTCTTCTTTCTTTTTCTCTTCTGATTGGTTTTGTTTTTGTGTGTAACTCTTCTTTCTCTGGATGTTACATTAATTAAAAAGTCACTCTCTTGATAGATGATGCTCCCTCTCTTATCTCTGCATATTTTATTTTTGTCTCTCTCCTCTCTGTCCAGGTGGTTGACCTGCTGTCCCGGGCGTCTCGTACTCCAGGGGGACTCAGAGTCAGAGAGGAGCAGCAAAGAGGCTTCTATGTGGAGGGTCTTCGAACAGTCCCATGTGACAGTGCAGCACAGGTAGAGGGGTGGATGGAGAGTATATATATATACAGAGAGAAAAACCTCTGGAGGGGAGCTGGATAGATAACTGTCCTCGCTTTTCATTCAACTCTATGAGCTGTGTCCTGCCTGTTTTGTAATCATAGAATTATGATATAAGAGCTGTTAGGAAAATAATTAAGAGCTATACAGGGAGTACTTGGGCATATTTCAGGTTTACTTCAGTGTGCTCTGTCAGTGTTTTGTATTTAGAAACATCATGTTAAAGTGTGAATGTTAAAATGTAGGTGGAGCAGTTGATGGAACAGGGGACCAGGACCCGAACCACTGCTGCCACTAACATGAACGCCAATAGTAGTCGCTCGCACATGCTCATTATCCTCCAGCTCAAACAGGTAAGTGGCTCCAATTTCAGCCCTACTACAACACACATTCTCCAAGATTTGGATTTGTTTGTTTGTCCCAGTATAACCGCAGTTAAAACTCACGTTCTTTTTTCAAACTAAGTTATGATGCTTGTGTCTGTATCTTAAAATATGTCAGAATACTCTCGTCAGGTTTCTTCGAGCATTTGTTAATGACATCTCTGTAACTTCCTGTCAAGATCTTTTCCAAAGAGAGCATCACAAAGCAGTCCAACATCAACTTGGTGGACTTGGCTGGCAGTGAGCGTCAGCGGTCCTCGGGGTCGGAGGCTGACAGACTCAAAGAGGGCACGGCCATCAACCTGAGCCTCACCACCCTGGGCAATGTTATCAGGTTAGCCTGGTGTTTAGTTCACTTTAGTTTCCATTCAGTTTGATCTGTCAGTATCTTTTACATCCTCTTCTCTCCTCCAGCTCCCTCGCTGATGTGGCGGTGGGGAAGAAGGTCGTCCACATACCGTACAGAGACTCTGTTCTCACCAAGCTGCTGCAGTCTGCCCTGGGAGGCAACAGTCGCACTGTTATGGTAACAGGCACTTTGTAAAAAATAGTGCTTTCATACGCTGATGTATTATGTGAAGTAATGTAGTTATTCCTATCATCAATCAATTTTCAAGATTGCCACGCTGAGCCCTGCTGATATCTGCTATGAAGAGTCTCTCTCAACCCTGCGCTATGCTGAGAGGTACAACAAACCATTTGGCCTTTCACTCTGTTCCTCTGTTCCACCCGTACCCCACCCACACACGTCACTCCTTACCTCCCTCACCGCTTTAGGGCAAAGCGTATCCAGAATCGAGCAGTGGTGAACGAGAGCCCCACTGAGCGTCTGGTTAAAGAGCTAAAAGCCGAGAACGCCAGACTGCTGCAACGACTGAGCCGGCTGGGCCAGGAGGGACGCAGAGCTAACGACGAGACCAGTAAGACTCACTTTTAGAATAGAGTAGAGTAGGATAGAATAGAATAGAGTATAACTCGGTGGTCCAAGGTAAACGTGTGTGTGTGTGTGTGTGTGTGTGTGTGTGTGGGTTCAGAGGAGCTTCGTCAGCTGCTGACCCATAATGAGCTCCAGATCAGAGCCATTCAGACTCTGTGGGAACAACACCTGCAGGAGGCGCTGAAGGACTGGGAGCAACAGTATGCTAATATCACACAGGTGCGCACACAGACACACACACACACAGACACACACACACACACACAAACATTCAAATACACAATCTCATACACTTTCGTAGTTTCAGATGAGCTTCGGGAAACGCATGAGCACAGAATGTAAATGCACTTGGTGAAGGTATTGTGTGTAAATACATCTTTGTACATGTACTAAGAGAATGTTTTTAAGCTGTCCCTCTCCCTCACTCTCAGGAGAGGAGGATGATGCAGATGCATCCCTACATCCTGAACATCAACGAGGACGCTCAGCTGTCGGGAGTGGTCAAGCTTTTCATTCAGGAGGGTAACTCTGTCTCCCTCTTTGTATTGTGATACATGTCTCACTCTCTAGTTCAGTACACCTTGTAGAGATATTGGAGAGAGGTATTGGCAATGGAGAATGCCACAGTAGGCTAGAGAGTTGCATGTCAAACGTCACAGAGCACCTTGTCATACAGTTATTAGCGTGTTTATTACCACTCATTAATACTGTTTAGTGTTCCAGGTGATTGGGACATCGGCCTGTGTGACTCTTCCCTCAGATCCATCTCTATCAAGGGCTTAGGGTGAGTTTACATCACATCAAGATAACATCAGTAGAACATCACAAACCCAGCGCAAGCAAAGTGAGATTTGAGACACTTAACAGTCCGTACATGGTGTTATGGATTAGTGACCTGTTTTTCTATATTGCTGGGATAGGCTGCAGGCCCTGTGACACTTTTAAAAAATAAGCAATTTAATAAAATATGTACACTAGTGTCTTTTTTGTGTGTCAGGATCCAGGAGCGTCATGCTGTGTTCAGGAATGAACAGCGCCGGGTAACACTGACCCCACTGGCAGGATCTAAGGTCATTATCAATGGCAACGCTGTTTTCCAGACAACTGAGCTGCAGCACCTGGTGGGTGTCAGCACATACACAAACTTTATGATATGACTATGTGACATCCATACACACAGTCACACACAACTTATCTCTCTCTTCTGTTATAAATTCATAGTATAGTATGTCATAAACGTGTAAAAAAAAAAAAGGGCCTAGTGTAGTGTGTCAAAATATATATAAAATACCATTGTTACATATAGTATTGTATAAAATATACTATGGTATGTATGTTATAACAATGTCTCTTTTTCTGTCTCCCTCTAGGACCGTCTCATTCTCGGCTCCAACTGTACATATCTGTTCATCGGTTATCCCTCTGAGAGGGGCGGCGATGACTGGAGCCGCTATGACTACGACTACTTCCAGTCTGAACTGGCAGCTGCTGAGGGCATCCACCTGGGTAAGCAGGTTGGATTAATAGCTGGAAGTAGTGGAGGTTTATCTTTTGAAAGGAAACTTGTTAGATATTATTTATGTATCTGTGTTAAGGTGAGTCAAGTGCTGAGTCCAGTCAAACAGACCCCAGTCTGCTGGCCGTCTTCTACGACTACATTAAACTGATGCCCATGGTGGCTGAGGCCAACCAGATGAGCCAGGAACTAAACAAGGTAACACAAACAGATGCAGCGTGTTTTTAAGGTTGGTTAATAACTTCTTACTGGAGGCAGTTATGTTTGTAAATCCAAAAATATGTATATTTTTTGTTTTCATGGTCTCATGTGGTCATTGTTATGTATTAACAATTAATAAACGCCTACTCTTTATCATCTGCCATGCTTGTAGGGGGTGCAGTTTAAGTTGGAGATCAAGAATCTGGCATTGTCTGATTCAAAAGGCCATGATCTGCAGAAAGAGATTGTTGTCAGAGTCACCTCTTTGGGAAGAAAACAGGTTGGCGTATTTCTCTTTCTGTATTGTTTCTTTCTGTCACGTACACTAGTTCATGAGCTCTTTTATAATTCCAATTTCAATCGAGGTTTGAGATCAGGTCATGAATTTTTGTTTCTTTGTCTTAAACTATTTTCACACTCCCTCCCTAGGTATGGATGTGGTCCAAGGCCAAGTTTGTTAACCGTAAATTCCTGATGGAAGAAGCCTACCAGCAGCATCAGGTTGAGAAGAGCGGAGACAATGTAATTCAATAGAGAGAACGTTGTAGTGACTACTTACAAATCAGTAAACTGTAAACAAAACAGTCTTCGTAAAAATTGGCAAAAAAGGCGGTTGCCATGTAGCTGCATATGGGTTTTTCCAGAAGTGTTTTATGTATTTATATTTTAAGCATTTCTGCTTGAAATCCAGTAATATGTTAATAGAGTAAAATAAGTGAAAGGGGCAGTGGAGGAGACAACTCCATAACCATAGAGAGATTTATCTGACAGTGCTTTAATGTTGAAAAGGATTGCAGCTTGATAAAATGGTAGTCTGACTTAGGCATTCTAAAATAATGTCCGCACAGTCAATGCTAGCTAGCTTTATCATTAATAGTTTTTAATTTTAGAGCAATAACTCTGTATTTCATCTGTCTTTGGTTCTTGCTGTCAGGGAGTAGAGGGGCTGTCCACAGCTGCGTTACCCAGAGATAAAGACCCTTTCTGGGATCCTGTGGAGCCTGTGCTTCTGGGTACTGCTCACCTCTGGCTTCAGTCTTTGGCCTTCCGCATCCCTCTGGAAGAGCAACTTGAGGTACACTGCATACATAACACACATCTGTCAGTATTGTCAGATGGTATTATAGGGCAGCACAGAGTCATATTTGGTTGATGATCTCTGTCGGCAGGTCCTGGGGTCAGAGGGCACAGAGGAGGCCATTCTACAAGCACAGCTGGTCCCCTGCACCTCCACTGGACTGTATGACGCACACACAGATACACACTGTGTATAATAATAATAAACACATTGAGATATATTAGCAAATAATCGTTCTCACCTTCCAGCCCTATGGGTGAGGACGACATTCTGATTGACCCGTCTGAGTTACTGGGTCGACGACTGGACTTCCAGCTGGTCCTGGAACAGTGTTGTGGCCTCCGCTGGATCAGAGAGGCCCGCAACAGAGGGGTCCAAATTGGGTGAGCCATATGGGGCTACATGTAGAGGCATGGAGGGCACTGAAGAGAGTTTGAAGTACAGGAAGGATACAGAGCATTTGTGAATGGTACATGAATATCCAGGTACATTAGGTTGGACATGTGCCGTTTTCAATGGCGCAATGATTGAAAGTGATAGAAACAGGAAATATAAATGTCCTCTGTATTTAGTACAGCCAGAAGTGAGACACTGGTCTTTGCTTTTCCCTCTATCTCAGTTTCAGGTTATTTAACTGCAGCCAGCCTCTCTACTCTCCGGCTGTGTGGCACAACGTCAATCCTCTGTTGGATCACAGAGTTCATTTCGCCTCCCTCCACACCTCCAAACGTCTGTTAGACTACCTGCAGAGCAGCGCTGTGGTGCTGGAGCTCTGGGGCCTTCAAGGTGAGGATGAAGAGATAGATGGATGGTTGGGCAAGACTAATTTAAGTAAATATTTAATACAACAGGTGCATGTACAACAAATATGTTATAGAAGTATAAAGTACACAGTTATGAATGCCTTATTTCACACCGTTGTATTATTTTATTTCACAGCAGCAGCCCAAAATGAAAGTAATCAGATACTACTCTGCCTTAATGCCTCCCTCAGACACGCAGAGATGACTTAGAGTGGGATGAAATTGAATTATTTCCCGTTCCACACCGATGTTCATCTCACACACTAGTTAGAAACATTTCCTGTTATTACTGTGTTACTATACATGTACAATAGACCAAATACAACAGTCAGAGGTATCACTAAAGCTGCTGATGGGTGTTGTTATCTGTTCCAGAGGGTTGTACTGACCTGATATCATCTCTGGAGGGAGTGAGGATGACTACAGAGGGCATCTTTATCATCGAGGAGGCAGGCCCAGCAGACACCGCTGTGAGTTTGATGTTGAGTCTGTATTCCTGTGTCAGGAACGATTCTTTCACTTTGACATGTTTTTAAAGCTGGGTGAGACACTAACAAATATTTAAAACTATTAAAGTGATAGGTGTGCAACCTAATACATTATGCTTACTGTAAGATACATTGTAAGTCAGCAGAAATGTAAAATCATAGATCATAGGATATTTGAGTGCACAGGCATGGTGTAATTTTGTATTCAAAGAACAAAACATGAGGCAAACATTTCAATAACTGGGCTTATATAAATCTGTGTTGTTGCAGTTTGTAGAGTCCGCAGAGCTCAGCTGTTCAGCGAGAGCTCTTCAACAGGACGTGGAGGAACTGAAGAGTGTTAATGCTTCACTGAGAAAAGAAAATCAAAGTCTGAGAGAACAACTCCACACAGCTAGGAATGGTAAGTGAAACATACACGACACGCACCAAGATTGGGATTAATATGCTTTTAAATGATTTGAAAAACACAAATTAAAAATACAGTTTACGTCACATCTATAGTCTCCTAATCTTTTAGAGTAATTAACAGACATGATTTAAACGTTTTTACATGGCAAAATATTACTATTCATAAAATAAAAAAAGTCTTCCTCTGTGTGTTAGGTGGGGAGAGTGTGCGCGGTCGGTCGGTGCGTCCCAGCTGTGATGCAGAGTTTGCTCGTGCTCTCAAAGTTTTCTACCACAGCATGACCTCAGTCAAGGGTCAGCTGCAGCGCCTGCGCAGACACAGGCCCAGTGTACGTATCCATGTCTGTCTGCAGCATTAGTGTTAGTGAGCATTACAACAATAAGGCCTTTGATAACCTGATTTAAACCTTTGATAGCAATAAATCAGATCTATAGAGAACAATACATAATCAGGCACACAAATTGAAGAAAAGTTTGAGTAAGATTACAGTGAGCTCCCCAGAGTAACTGGTGGGGATTTAAATACTTTTTCTTCTTAAGTTGCTTAAATCAAAGATTTTCCTTTAAGCTTGGTATGTTCGAAATGTGATAAAGCAGGGAATAAAAAAAATGGTAATTTTACAAGAGTCAATTAGAAGTTTTCTATGTTGTTTGATATCACCATTATATTATTTACAATCATTCTAAGTAATATATTTTTTCTATTTCTATTTTTTTGGTAGCTATCTGGAAAAGTACCAAGTAGAATTAAGAGTGAGCTGCTAATATTACGCCCTAAAGTATGCGTATGATAACATATGTATGGTTGACTAGTTTTGAAGTCATGTGCTCCCGTTGTTTCCAGGAGGAGTCCGACCTGCTGGGGCTCAGACTGTTTGTGGACGAGCAGAGTCGTCTGCTGAGGGACTTCTCCGAACAGCTGGAACAGAGCGTCTCCACACTCAAACAAGATGTAGCCGCCATCGTCCGCCGGAAACGAGAACGATCGGGCATCTGGTCTTGACTGAGTAACCGTTTCACCCAAATGTCCAAGAGCCATAAGAGATACTTTATCTAAGTTTACAGGTTAAGACTAGTTACATTAAGTAAATAAGGGAAACAAAGATGAGTCACATTTGACACAATTCGAGTTCTTTTTTACTGAAGGAGCAGCCGTTACTTTTCCTGTAAAGGAGGTGTTCAGAAGCCTTAACCACGACACCGGCACCAGGTGTGGTAGCAGGATTAGTCAGCAACAATAAATACACAAGTTTAGTATTACCAGAATAAAAAAAGCTCTGAAGTCTATAAAATGTTTATTAGACTGCATGTAAAAGAAGTCATCACAGTCCCAAACTGCAAATAAATTAAATGGCAAATACAACTCAAGTTTCAAAATTCACAATATTATATATTTTTTTTTACCATAATTGATAACATGTCATATTTTCAAGCGACTGCATGACATCATAAATCAAGGAACAAGGAAAGCTCTTCTTCCTCATGCCTCACTGTGCGGGACTAATATTAATGATCACAGACTCGGGTAAACTAACAAGAATGAGATATTTAATAGCTGAAAAAGGAGAGATGTCCTCTTGAGTTCAATGACAGTGTTTAACACATCATCTCACATTGTAATGTCCAATTCAGGAGGTAAAAGCACAACGGTTAATGTTTGTAAGCAGTCCCGAATTGCAAGAGTACAGACAGTTGCTGTAGGTCCAAAAAAAAAAAAAGATGAGCGTGGGCACATTTGCAGGAGGAGAGGCAGAAGGCAGATGTGTGGCAGATTAGTCATCAGATAGGAAAGAGCATCTATATACAACAGATATGAGGGCAGGCAACTGACAGTAGGTGGTTGGTCATGAGAAACTTAAGAGGTGTAGACGGACATATACAATCAGACAGACAGAAGAGAGGCAGCGGTGAAAGGCCAGAGAGTTAGCTAGGTACATTTAAACTGAAGAGGTAGACTGGAAAAAACTAAAAACAACTGTGGGAAGGACAAGAGAGCCAACTACAAATATCCTACTGATGTGTGTGTGTTAGAAGGCAGAACCCATGAGTCAATTAAAATGTGTTTGATTTGGGTTACATTTTACAGAAGTTGAGATTGTTCAGAAATAAGCACCATTGTTTTTTTTACTTAACTGATACATGCGTGTGTGTGCAGGTACAGAGAAGGCTGAGGTTACAGGTGAGGTAGGTCAATTGGGTCTTTAGGGAACAAAACACAAACTATAGAAAAACATTTACAATATACAGTGCACTTCCTGTAACATTTACTTGAATGTAAAAAGGTCAGAGAATGTAGCAATTTGCAAATAGCAAACATCTCTTTCTACATTTTCACTGCCTATAGTCTGCACCTCTTTGGGTAAGTCTGAGTTCTATGTTTGAACAACACAACAAGCAAAGAGCATGTACAGTAGCAGTTTCGGTACATATCAAGTACAGTGGTGAAAATTACATTTAAAAAAAAAAAGCACTTACCAACCTTTCAGCCGTGTGTGTGTGTGTGTGAGAGACAGATTTCAGAATAGAAGCACTTTCATTTTTAAAGTGCACTCCAGTCTTTACAGCCAGGAGGCTTGATTGGAGTGATGCACGTGTACCTGAATCAGCTAACTTTTATCGGTACTCTAATTCTTTGTGATTCTATGACATAGATTGTCTGGCTGACAAGTAACCGAACACATGAGCTGATTAAATTGTCATCTTGCTTTTGTCCAAAGCTGCCTTCTCCATCTGTGAAGCTAATGCCTCTATGCAGAAAGGTCAATGCTTACATGTTTTTGGGAGGCCAAAAAGCAGATTGAGCTGAAATAAATTGAAATGTGTGTCTAAGTGCACACACACATTATTCCAGCTCATTTCACCCGATCATGTCCGTTTAATATCACCGTCTTCCTCCCTCTGAAACAACACCTTTACATTCTGTGTTGTACCAATAACTCGGCTCCCTCCATCATACTTTCTCTGTTCACCACTGGAGGGGAGAATTGAAGTTTCAAACGTATACTACCACTTGTGTCTCCATTTTTCACTAATTATCTCTCTCACACACACACACACACACACACTCACTCAATGAAGCTTTCAGCAGCAGACAGACAATTTTCACAGTATAAAAATATTCACTAAACCACAGAGAGGTCCACGATTTCACATTAAGCCCATATTTATCGGTCTTTGATGCCACGCAAAGATAAACATTGTTTAAGAGCTGCAGTCGAGAGCAAACACAAATTGGGAATAATCAAGTCTCAGTCAAGACTGAGACTCAAATAAGTCAACTTTTATGTGAGACATTACCAAGAGATTGGGCAAATCAGTTAAGATTGTTACAAAAGCAATACTCGGCAGTGTTCACACATTTAATGATATTCATGTAAGTCCTGCAAGATGGTGAAAGATCATGATTTGGAAATAACACCAACATAAGTGTTCTTGTCCATGAAGTATGATGACTTCTCCTTCCTAGTTCTTCAGTGTTTCCTGTCCAGGGCTAGCTCTATCCGGGCACAACCAAGAATGATTGATACCTGAATAATGTCAGCATCACTGATGTCACCAAACGTCTGAGGAGATGGACGTATTCTTGTTGGCTCAGCCTGTTTGAGTCAAGCATTCAGGAGCCGTGTAAATTAAAAAAATTCCGTAAACAAACTTTCAGCTTTTCAGTGAACCTATTACCGGAATCTATGAGAGATCTGGCGAGTTCACTGACTGAAATGTGTTAACCACACTGCTAACAAATGATCATTAAGGAAACAACGCCCACAATCACCACCACAGGACTCACTGGTACATTCTCCACCTTCATAGAAGAAAACACGTTGACACTAAACAGACGGGTGTGTATCAGCAGAGGGCAAATCTTCCTTTAAAAAGGCGACGACAACATCCTCTCAGGCACTGGTGCCTTCATTCTCCGCAGCTTGGCTGTCGCATCCTGTTGTTCCGTGGGTGATGAGGGTTGTTGGGGCCTCAGATACGTTTCGCTGGCTGCCGTGCCTTGAGCCGTGCCTTGAGCCGTCTAACTGATGGAGGCTGCTGTGAGCGGAGAGCGGGTGGTCGAGACGTGGCATGCTGCCATGGAAGCTGCGTTCCTCTGTACCTCGATAAGCCATAGTATCACTCCTGAGAAAGGAGAGGCCAGGTTTGAGAAAGTCTTAGTTTCATCTAATTCACAACTTTTGACAGACAAAGAGGAAGTCAATGGATTTCTTTTGCTCTACCTGTCGTCACGAATGCGGCGCAGGCTGCCGTGGTAGCTGGCCTTGCTGTGGACACTGCTGGCCTTACTCCTGGTGGACGTGGGGTTGGCGTGGTGGGTTCTGATTGGTTCATCAAGGTCGTCTATGACAGCCAAGTGGGTGGAAGAGGCGTGGGTAGATGTGCCCTAAAGGAGGATGACAGGTCAGACAGATATAGTAACTACTGGCATTACACTCTGGGACAGAGATTTATTTATTATCATTATTTATGATTTTTTTTTTAGGCATAAAAAATGTTATGGTATAACTGTCTCTTTGACCTATTTTATGATTACTATATACTGTGACGTTTTTATGACATACTATACTTTGATATTTTTATACACTTACTATTCCATGTTTCTTATGACACGGCATACTACACTATGACATTTTTAATCAGATTTGTATTACATACAAGACATTTTTTATGACGTACTGTAACCATTTTTACGGGATACTATATTTTGATAATTTTTTATATTTTTATGAAATACTTACGACATACAAGACTGACATTTTGTAACTTTTTAATGGCATAGTATGTCAGAAATGTCAGAGAAGTATATCAGAGTAGTACGTCATAAAAATGAAAAAAAAGTAACGCAAGTAAAGTCAAAGTATAGTCGGTCATGACAATGTCACAAAAGTCATCGTAAAGCATCCAATAAAATTGTCATAAAAATCCATGGTATAGTATGTAATAAAGATGTGTTGGTATAGCATGGTCAAATGTTTCATAACTATGTGTCATAAAACAAAATAATTTCATGAAAAAAAGTAGTGAAAATGTAATAAAACCATCATCGTATAATATGTAATGAAAATGTTATAAAAAATGTCTTAGAGCATTTTTTTATGAAAATGTCATAAAAAATATAGTACAGTATGTCATTAAATGGTCATATTCTAGTCTGACATGAAAATGTAAAGAAAGTCAAAAAATAGTAGTTCATGACATTGTGTTGTTAAAAATGTCTTGATATAGTTTGTCATAAAAATATCTTTAAAAATGTCAAAGCATAGTATTTCGGCCGACATGCAGGATTCACACAAGTTTGGTTTTGTGTTTTCCTGTTGCTTCTACAACTAGTATTACAATGATTACTTTTGATACTACTATATCACGGCCGTCTTTCCAGTCCTACCTGGGTGGATGTTCCTCTGGACTTCCTAACGATGGGGGTGTTGGGTTCACGCAGCAGGGATTGGGCAAAGTCTGGCTGCTCCTGCAACACCTGGCGAGACTCGTTCACCCCACTACTGCGGAGAGGAGGAGGGTGAGGGAGGGCAGGGGTGAAAGGTTTTAAGAATGTAGTGTTTTAAGTAGTGTGTGTGTGTGTGTGTGTGTGTGTTTGTGTCGCTCTTCTTACTCTTTGCGTCTGCGTCCATGCAGGAAGCTGGCCCATTCAAAACAGGTCTTCTTGCTGCCCACCCAGAACACAGAGGGGATCCCCACCACCAACATCATCAGATATTTAATTAGGAACAAAACCATGGCTGGTCGGCTGGTCTGCTCCACCTAAAGAGAACATACATATTAAACACATAATACATATATAAATACAGCCTGAAATGTACAAGAGCTAGAGGAGAGAAAATATTTATTGTTGCATTTAAGTATTGAAATGCAGGACACATGATTCCTCAACGGTAACACTGTAAAGAAATATGAAATACTTCGGATGCCACTGGAACTACTTGCACATTACTAAAAGTATCCAGCAGTGACAAGTGTTTTTAGCCCTGTCAGTCAGTTTGAATGATGGAAAAGGGGGGTAATACTTGAAAAACCCAGCTGTTTCAGCAGCTGAACTGCAGTTGGGATGTACAGCAACCACAGTCTTGAACTATACAGTATCTCCCACCAGAGGGCAGGAGTTTACAGCAGTTGTGTAGATTAAGAGGTAAGAACTATTACGTTTTGAAACATAAGCAGAGAGAACATTTTAGTAGCAGTATAGTGTACAGTATATTTCAATGAAAGGTATACAGTAGTTCACCCCTAAGTCGTGGTTTTATTTTTCTCACAGATAAAACTCCACTGAGGAAACCATTAAACACAACAGCTGCAGTGTAAACACAAACTGCTGAGGTTAACAGGGTGACCTTTATGCAGCGCCAAAAACAAGCATAAAAATATCAAAGTCTGTTACAAACAATTACAGAATAAATTACATTTCAGAAAGCATTTTAACACACATCTCCTTCATGAGGAAGAGGACTTTTAAAAAAGAAAAGGTGTTTCTTGCTTTTGAAAGAACCAGGGGCCAGAAGACTTGTTATGTATAAACTTTAGTCTGTCTCGCCCAGGCTCAGATTAAATGTCTCAGATTTGGGTCCTAAAATAAGAAGCCCTGGGCCTTCAGTAAATTACTAACCATGCACAGAGACAAAAATGAAGTCACTTGAACTTGAACAATGGCCACAGAATCTTCAATTATCCAAAAACATGCAATTGTACCCTCGTACACATGCAGACATTTGCACACAAAACCCCCCCTAGGGTAAAGATCAAATAACACATAGCAATATTGAAATTCCAGAGCTACAATAGGACGTAAAGGGGGTCTCTCTTCATAAGCTCTCACACAAACAGCTACAGACACGTGCATGCACACATACACTAACAAGTAACATAAGCACTTGCACCTGCCTCCACCCCCTCTCATAACGTCTGTCAGTCACAAATTAGCTGAGACATTTCTATTAGAAAACCACTGTAACGGCACTCGGCACAATGATGGAAACATAAACAAACGCGTGAAGTAAAAGTTTTGATATCTTACAATTAATTTGAGATACGAACAAAAAGCTTTTGTTGCCTTGTGAGTTGAGTGTGGTTTTTCTTTCTTTTTTTTTTGCATTGTGGACATTTTTGTGGTTATTAATTTAGCACCAGACAGTATAAAACACCACACTCCCACCACTCTTCACAACCGCTACAAAGACGTTATAGAGTACAGGCAACAGAGCATGACTGAGCAGGCCCTGAGCGAGAGACACAGAAAGACAGCGAGTAGAGGTAAAGACTGACTGAGAGAAAGAATTAAGTGTGTGAGAACCAGCGGAGAGAGTGAAAGACAAAAGAGACAGAGAAACAGAGACGGTAGTTTGTGTGGAGTTGGTCTTGAGAGCTGTATTAGCTGAGCTAATGATGCATACTGCTCTCTGCTACCTCTCTCTCTCTCTCTCTCTCTCTCTATTTAAGTTGATGACTGGGTTATAAGAGAGAAAGAAATAATAAAGTGAGACGGGGCAAGAACAGGAACCAGTCAGAGGATAAAACAGATAGTAAACAAATCCAGAGGTTATTCAAACTTATTTGAAAGAGGAAACTAAGACAAAAATTATTACCCCAACAGTTCGTTGAGAGAATCCATCACAGTTACCTGGATTTCACCTGCTGTACTTACCGTATTTACTGAGTTCATTGTTGCCGTAACTGATGAAAAAGTATAAAAAAAACTACAAAAAATATGTTTAAAGTTACAAAAAAGTGGAATTATCCTTTAAGGGATCGTCCATTCTTGAGTATGTGTACTTAATGAGGAGAAAAAAACCACTATCCTCCACAGTGGGTAACAGAGTACTTCACCCCTGCTAAACTTTGACAGTGTGACAACACACACTGTGTGTGAGATCATGGGGAGTTTGTATGAGCTGTAATAGGAATACAGCTGGATATCCTGTTAAGACCGTGTCTGTGTATTTGTTTTCAATGTCCAGCTGAGATGACAGGCAGATCCTAAGAAGCCATCTGTTTTCACACAGAAGGTAATAGAATAGCTTTGATGAGCTACTCAACAGGCATATTCATCTTGTACTATCTGGGGGAATTTACAAGACGATGTAAGTACACAGTGGCCTTGGACCCACTCCTTGCTAGCTTTTCTTTAACCCGTGACAAATCTTTTGCCTTGCAAGCAGCATAGCAACATTTTCTTACTGTCCTCTCTCTTTACCTTGTATGGGCAGGGGATGTGATAGTGCTTGCAGTTCTCTTCCATCCACGTTGTCTCCCATATGTTCCGGTAGGTGTGTTCGTACAGGTAGCACCCAATCACAGTCAACAAGGGAACCAGGTAGAGCACAGAGAACACTGCCATTCGGATCATGAACTTGACTAATTTGGTCTGGTTCTCCTTCTCCAGAGGGATCTCCATGCGCACCCGATTCAGAGCCACAATCCCGACTAACAGGAGAGACACACCCACCTGAAGACAGAAAGGACAATTTGACTCAGTGACAGAAAACTAAAACGAGTGTTTGTTTTTCTTAAAGAGCTGGAGGACTGTCAAAAAATCCACCAATTAATTAACTATCAATCGCTCCATAATTCCAGTCAACAAAACACTCTTGGTTCATTTCATCCACCCACCCATTAATCTGTTCACCCATCCTACTCATCCACTCTTTCATCCACCCACCCACTCATTTATCTTCCGACTGTACTCACCGCCACGTTGAGGCAGAGCGGTGCCAGAACAAACCACCTCAGGGCGTCTATGTCATACAGCCCTATGAAACACACTCCACTGATCCCATCTCCTTCAATTTTGTTCAAGGCCAACAGGGTGACAGTCAGGGCCCCTGGGACCCCCCAGGCAACAGCATGGAAGAGGAGGGCTTTCTTCTCAATGGCCTCGCTGCCCCATTTAGGCACAGCGGCCAGGAACCAAGTGATTGTCAGTATGACCCACCATACGCTGCCGGCCATGGTGAAGAAATATAGGACCATGAAGAACAGGGTGCATACCTGAAAGAGAGAGAGAGAGAGAGAGAGAGAGAGAGAGAGAGAGAGAGAGAGAGAGAGAGTAGGAACGATAACTTAAACTCTGAAGTTAGTCATCTAATAAACATCTTACTGGAGTTAAGAGTTAAGAATGTTTCAAATTGCTACAGTATCTAAACAATAAATAAAACATTGTGGAGAGTTTATAATGTAAATGGATAATACACCAAACAGGCCGCGACATGTGCGATGTTATTGTGGTGACTCTCACCTTGTTGTGTGAGCCCTGTGTTATGGTTGAAGATCTGAACTGGGAAGGGCTGACTGCATTGCACGCTACCCTGTCTTCCAACAGGAACCCCAGAAAGAAAACCAGTGACACCATGACGTAACACACAGCGTAGAAGATTATTGGCCGCTCAGGGTAACGAAACCTAATGAGGTGAAAAAAAAAAAGAAAAATTGAAAAAAAAACAGACTCAATAAGATCAGACTCAATAAGTTGATATAAGACATCATACAACAATCATCCATTCAAACCTGGTAACATCGATGAGAAACGTCAGGAAGGTGAAGAGCGTTGCAGACAGACAGACGATGGAAACAACTCCGATGAAGTAGCGGATAAAAGTCAGCTCCTGCTTGTTGAAAAACATGGAGGGACACGGGGCAGAACAGTCCTTTTTGCCCATGAATGTGTAACCCAGGTCTGGATCGACCTTGAGCTCTCTGGGGCACCAGAAACCGTAATCTCTCTGGACAGTCATGGGCGACTGGTCAGTAGGATCCGTGCCTGTCAGCAGGTCCTCTGGACGAGGATAGGGCTCGTCACAATCTGGGAACCTGGAAAAGAATATTTCTGTTAGATCGTGCAGCTTAATCTGCTATCAATTTAGCTGAGACCCTTATTGATATAAATAGGGTGGACACAATATCAAAAACACTTATCAGAATAACTAAAAGCCAAGTCAACAGCACTGGAAACAACATTTTCCAAAATGACGGTATAGCTGAGGAAACACCTTTAAAAAGGTTATATTCTGAATTAGTTTCAGCCAGGTGTACCTAATAAACTGGCAATCAAGTGTAAAAACATATACCTAAAAAAGCTCAGAGAAAACATATTTAAGACAGATACCAGGAAGATATTTTGAAAAAGAGAGAAAGGGAAGAAGATAAAGAGGAAGGGGGCTGCTGTGTGGAGATACAGGAGAGAGTCAAAGAAAGAGAGAACAGTGACAAGGTGCTGAAGTTTACAGTTCGGTAGGCTTGATGTGGGTTTGCAGTTGACATGAGTTCAAAGAGAAGCAGCAAGCAGAGAAGCGGTGCAGATTTGTGGTATAATGCAAAACACATTTTGCAGGTTCAGTCTTGTGCAGATATACAGTGTACGTATATATTCAAAATGAAACAAACCGAATATTACCATCTGTATTATCTCAGATTCAACACCCTGTTTGTGGTGACATTGTTTATATTTTCACATATAGAGTTGATTTTAAAATGTAATACACATACACACCTGCTACATTCCATGTCATCTGGCCAAGCTAATCCAAATACCTCCATGAGTTTGTGGCACTCATCCTTGGCCTGCTGGCAGAGGGATCGACATGGCATGGACACCTGGCCGTACACAGTGCACACCGGAGCGTACAGAGCACACAGGAACATCCTCAGGTCAGCACTGCAAACCAGGTTCACAATGGGATGAAAAGGCTGTAGAAGAGAGAACATTATTATGTTTTTAATTTATGTTTGAACCTGCCGCAAAGCTCCAAAGTGTGACAGTAAGCACTGGCTAGTTCAAAATAGTGCATCATAGTCGTACAATGGACTCAAAGCTCTCTTGCAAACATCCACACATCCTTTCAATGTTATATCCCAATATCAGCAGAAAGCAGCTTGACAAGGTTGTTATCAAATCTGTCATGCGTGTAGGAAAGAAGGTTAAAGTTAACTGCTATCCGTGACAAATATGAGAAGGTTCACATGTAACCTGAAATAGCCATCAAAGAGGAAGGAGGGAGTGCCAGAAGGAGGACAAATGTGTTCTAACTCCTCGGCTGCAACTTATACTACTCAGTATACCATCAATATTTAGAGGCTCATGAAATATGCATAGCAGCAATCATATTACCAAACATCCCTTTGAAGTATGGGGACAGCAAAGACGGTTGAGCCACAGCGATACACTTACACAAACAAACAGAAGGGCTCCCCACACGCTGAAGATTATCAATCCTGTCCCTGTGGTGGTACTCTGAAAATTAAGAGTCAGGCTTGAGACCTTCAGGACGCTAAAAAATGCGAGTGGTGGAAAGGACGTATAGCTCCCTCAGCGAAAAAAAGCTTGGTAATCGAGCAGTTAGCGCATACCACATAACTGCAACATCGCCAGTTTGATTCAAGCGAGCCAACTTTGTTGCATGTCATACCCCCCCCCCCCCCCTCTCTCTTGGCCCGCGTTTCTTGTCTGCCTCTTCACTGTTAAGCTATTGAATAAAGGCAGAAATGACCGAGAAATTATCTTTAAAAAAAGCACCTTTGGTGTTCTCTAACAACTACTGCTGACTTAGCCCTGAACGAATACGAGATCATTTAGTGTGAGCTGTTCTATTTTATATTCTATGCTCTACACAGCAATACAGACGCAATGGATCAATTGTCAGGGATCATTTAAGCAGTGTGCGCAGTACAGTAACACTTCCTTTCTGTTGATAGCTGCTGGCTACTTCTGCTCATGCTGACAGGTGAATTATTCATCAAGTTGTTCTTCAGAAATTAAACTAGGACTTTAATCCTGAAAATGCACAATGTGCTATTTTAAAATATGTGCAGAGATTTGTGAATGTGTTCACGGATTTAAAACTGTGTGAGCAGCTCTCAGTTCGGTCTTTCAAGTCACAGCCATGTTTGTGAATTTCATATGAAAAGAGAACCACTATGTTTTAATGAGGATAAGTACCAAGAGACAGAGACTTCATTGGTTGGTGGGAAACTGCTGTGAAATTTAAAAGGACTTTTACTTAATAAATCCTTACCGGCCGTCAGTCAACTTAAACAAACACACATTTCTGCTGTTGTGCAATATGCACACCCAATATATTCAACATATCTTAGTGATGTGCTCATACATCAGCGACAGCCGGCAACGTAATGTGCACAGTGCGCTTTTAGGGTTATGTGTGCAAAGTGACCTGCATCTAATGAGCTATTTAAAATTTTAAATCATCCAGCTTCACTAAAGCGGAGTAATGAATGCAGCTTTCACAGGAGAAATCAGAGCAGAACCATGACAGCGAAGAATGGCTAGAACAATGTGTGTATATAAAATATGTGTACATGGGACACAAAACAGTGCACTTACATTGATTGCTTGCCACAAAAGATACAATATATGCTTACAGACGACTGTATGAGTGCATTTGTGCAAATACCCATGCATCAGTGACTGCGTGTGTGTGTGTGTGTGTGTGTTTTATGCATGTTTCTGTGTGGAGCCTAGCCTTGTGAGTATGTTTTGATCGTTCTCAATTGCTGTGTTCTACATCTGCACATGGGAGAGATGTTCCACCAGTAAATGGGTGCAGCGGTGCATGAGCGGTGTGACATAGTTTTGAGTTTTGCACGGAAACACATATACGCGCTCCATTCAATAATTCACACTTTTTACAACCCTTGCGTTTTTTCTTAGCTTGTGGACACGCAAGCTTCACTGTGTAGTGACGGGGGGGGGGGGGGGGGGGGGGGGGGGGGCGCATGAGCTTTGATCGTGGACTGAACCTCCTTCAGGATGCCCCCCCGCAGTTGAACCACAATGTTTTGAATACACAATTATGTTTGGCTATTAAAATATTGATCCGCATCAACACCAGGCGAGACAGACCTGGATGACCATAGAGATGTAAATAAAATGATATGTTTTAGCACTGAGGTCAGAATTGATGGTGTTGTACAGACCTACATTATATTGAGAGGTGTTTTAACATTCTACTCTCTTCATGTTTGTAAATGGAAAGGACACAAAATGATAAACCCCTCCCACTATATTGTAGTCCAGTACAACACCATCTTCAGCTATAAGACAAATATAAGACATAAACATCACATTTAATGTAGACAATTCACCCAAAAAGTTTTTTTTATCAACTTTGTGAAAGTAGACTTTATGGAAGATCCTAGACTTAATAATGTAGTGTTAGCATGAGTACAATTAAGAGATAACACTATCATTGAAATCTGTTCAAATGTGTCCGATGCAATGAGTTAACGTAAATTAGGATCTGAAATTTCTTCAGTTCAACAAAAAAACGATATGGGCATCGCTCTGAACAACCTCTCTGTCCTCGTCTGTCAACCTCTCTCACTCATACTTCTGGTACGAGCCCGAGGCCACACTTAACTGAGTAGTAGTTTTTTCTCTGCAGTGTGTCTCACTGCCCAGCAGAAAGAAGCCTTTCTTTATGTCTCCTCATACTAACTCGACAGCGAATATGTGTGCGACTCCCATTTTGTGTGTCCCCATTCTGCCCATTTCTCCTATGCATGTGTGCATGTATGTGTGTGTGTGTGTGTGTCATTGTTCTTGTATTCTGGGTAAGTAATATGTCCCAGTTATCGTGTTTCCCCGGTGTGTGAGTGTGCAAGGCTTGTGTGCGTGCACAAGTCATGCACACTGCATGTGTGCAGATATCTGTGTGCAATCATTCTGGCATTCAGGGCAATTGCCCCCCCCCATCTCCCACCAGGAAAAGAGAATATTGATATTAAGTGGCCTAACTGTGCCACCCAACGAGAAAGGAGGGGGGGGTGGGGGTGGCAATCGGCTTTTCATGGAGGACGACTAGAGTGAGTTGTCTGGCATTTTGTAGTCAGTTGAGATGGAAGAGAAGGGAAAGGAAAGCAAAAAAGAAAGCCCTGAGGTTGCAGACTGCTACTAAAGGATGGAAACGAAGATGTAAAAGAAGGAGATAAGAATGGGGAGAATATGTAAACGAAAGGGAAAATGTAGTGCATCTGCTTCCAGCACAATTTTATCTCAACAAATATATATAATTAACCAGATCTGCCGTGCTCCTACACGGTGAAGCTACAGTATCGGTACCGGTTCATGGTTACATATTATATCCATGGCTACTATTATCATTATTATTAGTCCTATCTCTATTATAGCTGTGGTGTTATTATTGCTGTGCATCTTTCTCTCTCTCAACCCAACCAGACAGAGACAAAAAATAATTGAATTGAAATGGGCTTAGTTATTGTATCGCCAAATGGAACCTATTTATTTATTTGTTGTGCGTTTTACTGGAATATAACTGATTAGTGAAATAGCTACAGTTCTTTTGAACTTGGCTTTCATAAGCAGAAAACAAAGTCATTTCTGTACCAGCATGCGGGTGCGCAAGCAAGGCCGCAAGCAAGGCCCTTCACTTACCGTCCATCCAAGTGGCCACAATTTACAAGTGATAGAACAGAGCTGCTGTATGCAGCTGTGTGGTCAAAACACTCTGGTCCTGCAAGCTCTTGTGTAACTCATGATTGTGTATCCTCCACTAGAGCTCTCTATAAACCTCTACAAAAGATGATGATTGGTGTGTATTTTACTTTAATTTTACATCTCCACACATTCAAAGAATGTACAGTAAACCATTACCTCTCATTGTGAAGACAAAATGTAAAGGGACATCTGACAAGGTGGTCAACAAATGTACATGCACATTTAACATTAAATGCAAAATGTGAGCTAAACTTCTCTTTTAAAGTAAAACTCGGATCAAAACTACATGATAAAAAGTCAAAACTATTAAGTTGAAATTGAAAAAGATCTAGCTCAACGAAACCTTCATAATGCAGATAATAAAATCTACAGTCAAAGGCCATCACGCAATCCAAGGTATCTAAAAGCAATCCATCATGCAGTGCTCTAACTTGGCGTATCCCCCACATAGCTTTAAAATGCTATGAATGGTGGCTTGACCTCAACCCTTTGGCAACCATATTTGTGAGTCAGCCAATTCAGAGAAACATTTTAACTTCACAAATGCATCCTTTATGCCCTGATTAAGAAACGTATAGACTTGTCTTGTACTCATACAGTACAGTATCTGCTGTATGGAAAATACAAAATAACATATACATACAGTACAAACACAGACTGTCGCCATTCTTAACAATATCTGAACAAAATGTCCCACTGCATTTACCTAAAATAACTTTAATTTGCTCAACAATAATGGGCACCGTGAAATTGATAGGAAAACCCGGTTGTCTCTCCAGCTACAGTCAACAACACATTTCCATTTGAAACCTACTACTAGATATCCATAAAAAGGCTATACAACTAAAATACTTGTGGGTTAATTTACGACATTGGAAATCAACCAAGAGAGGCGTTTGTATATGCGAGTGCTTGATTTGGGAAGGCAATTGTGAGAACTCGGAATAAGAAACGGGGTGGGTTTTTTGACACAGAGGAAAATGAGAAAAAAAGACCATGACTGGTCCACCTCTTGTTCAATAGAGGGATTAAGTTTCTTTCTCTTTACTCCCCGTCTCCAAAGAAACCTCGGGGGAGGGAGAGAGAGAGAAATAGAAGGAGAAAAAACCTTAAAGCTAAAAAAAAAACGACAAAGAAAAACGGAAATAGCCTAAACACAGGCAGAGGAAAGAGTCATATGATTAACAGTCACGTGATGCAAGCAATTCCCCTTTAGATACCAATAACCTCTGTACATTTGATAGCAAAAAGTGTGAAACAGTACATACAAAATTAAAAGCACAGGGGGTGTTGCATGTAAATACTTTTTACACCAACATTGTCCTGGTTGAATAAAGTGCGGGTAAAGGTTTAGCGGGTGTGTTGGGGATTGAAGAATATATGGAGACGATATAACAGAGCGCTGTTCCATATTACATAAAATCAGCAAGCCTGCTAGCTCGAGAAATGCTTGAGGCGAAACTTTGGCCATCAACCACCAATCACTTTTCTATGGCTACTCTTTCCTACTGAAGATCCCCCAAAGAAACATTTATTAATTAATAGTTGATCTCCAAAAATCCACAATCCCATGATATGCAATTTTCACTTATCTTTCTTATTACACAATAATAAAACATTAGGGAATTATACATTGATGATAAGTTGTAAGATAGATGACCCTAACCCCCCCTCGCTCGTTGAGGTAAGAGGGTTGTGTTGTGTTGATCCAGATTCACATCCACAACAGGAACACTTAAATGGGTTTTTGGGCATGTGAAATATCTTTGAGTAGTCTGTTTAGCTTGTGGGTGAATTAGCCAGTGCATGTGTGTGTTTTTGTGCTTAGAGCGGGTTGTAGACAATCAGTCAGCCAACTCTGCAGAAACGCATACATTTCCAAGTGTATGAGGAGGAGGAGGAGGAGGAGGAGGAAGGGAGGAAAAACTGGAATAGCATGGAGAAAAGAGTGGAGGTTTCCCAGTGGATTAGGGAGTCAAATGGATTGGAAGGAGTGTTTAGAGTGTGAGAACCTGAGACGGACAAACATACTTCCTGAAACTCTCACCAGCTTTGTGTTGTGGTCAGATCAAGGTGACAGGCTGTTGGGTCTAAAGCCTCCAAAGAAACAACTCCTGAACTGGCAGCAATGCCTGCTTTAAAGAGTCCAAAGCTGTCCAACTTTGTGTTCCGGTATTAAACATAGTGAAAATAACAAATGTCCAATGTCTTATCTGATATTAGATTTCCACATTGTTTTACCTTTGTTTTACCATTGTTTTTCAGTGACTTTATGTTGTTATATTTATGCTTGTTAAGTGCTCGTTAGAGTGCTTTAAGCCTTCAATTATGTAAAACAAAATGCATAAAACCACTCATATTGCAAACAAGATAACCTCAGCTGCTAAAAAAAATCAAAAGAACACTTAATAAAATGCTAAGTGTTTTTAGGAAAAAAAATTCTGGAACATTTTAAGTAAAAAAAATAACTGGTGGCGTGCATGTTTTGCTCATAAGTGTTTCCATGAAACATTTTTGTGCACTGACTCTTGTCTATCAAGTAACAAATCAGTAACCTCAATCCCTTAAACCTGCGATTTAAAAGGACTAAAAGGTTGATCTTTTAATGCAATGTATCATTTCTTGCACCTCTTTCTGGCAGTTGAGGAGGACTTTAGAAGAGAAATATCAGGCTTTTTGCTACTAAACATCACAAAAGTCCATCTGGACACATCACCCTCACACGCTCTCTAGCACCTTTCCCTTCCTCTCGTGCCATCTCTATCTCACACCGTAACTCGCTTTCAAATCAGTCGGTCAGGCCCTGCAGACTACATCAGCTCTATCTCCATTAGCTAGCGACAATATAAGATCACATTCCCTCTCCACCAGCGATTACAACTAAATCCTCAATTACTCTCTGAATTTATGCAGAAGCTGTAATGTTCCCATTTGCTTCTGCCTCTCTACTGCAACCCGATCCCTCTTTTCTTCCTCCTCGCACTCAAAACTATTAACTGCATCCCCCTTCATTGCATCCATACATTAGAGTCAATCAAATTCTCTCTCTCTTTCTGTAGCGTAAGAGAAGTGCATCGTTTCACTACACATGTTACGTAGCAATTACATGATTCCTCCATCTCCCTCTCCTTGCGCCAGCTCACCTCCTATTTTCCATTTTATTCTCTCAGCATTGTTTTCTTTTTCTTGCTGCTCTTCCTTCCACTTTTACTGGTTAGATTTAGATTAGAGAACATTTTCTACTATCTTGCTCAGTAATGCAGACATGAAAAATGTGTTCGTAGACAAATTCAAACCACATGGCACTCTCTTTCTCTCTCTCTCTCTCTCTGGCGATGTGCCTGCCTCTTCACTCCTCTCAGGCTCGTGAGAGAGACAGGCGTTGGCCATGAATAGATGAAATGAACAGACCGCGATGCTCTCCTCCCTAATCTCTGAAAAGACAGTTAAGAAAGGGGCACCCTTCTCTCACACTCTCTCCCTCTTTCATTCGTTTGTTCGTTTATCCGTGCCCATCCATCGCTCAGTCGGGAGGACCGGACAAAGCCTTTAATAGCATTCCCCTCCACGTTCACTTCCCCTCCTCCTCTCCTCCTATCTTCTTTCTCCTGTATTCATTTTTCTTTGCCTCCCATTTAGTCCTGGCAATTACGCTGACATGCACTTGTCCTCCTCTTCCACTTTCTCTTCCAACATCAGCATTCACTGACTTACCCTTGTGTTTTCTTTAACCTGTCCTTTGACAGAAACTATTGAGCAACATGCTCCGTCACTCCTCTGTTCTCTTCTTCGTGTCTTAATCCCAGTGCACCTTTTCTCCAAACGCCTCACCCCTTGGTTTATTTTCACCCAACTTCAATTCTATCTCATCATGCTCCTACATTTTTCAAATTCAGTTTCTCTGCTAAGAAATCATAGTAGAACCTTTTAACCTATAGCATTGTTTGTTTTTCAAAACTCCATCCTGTCTCCAGACCTGTTGCTTTAGCCGTCTTTTGTAACAATTTGCCTTCTGTTTTTCATTTCATCATTTATCTGCTTCCCATCAATTGGAACTTTTTTTTCCTCCCTATGTGGCATTATTATCACTTTTGTGAGGAGCTTTTTTTGCAATTTATTTTCTTTGTCAAAGACGCACATAGCCATGATTACTGTCTTTCTAGCCTAACAGAGCCAGACTCGATCTCACAAGATTAGAGTCTGGAAATACTTGCTAAAAAACGTTACATCACAAACAGCAGATATTTAGAGGATAACATCGTCCTCTACTTCTCTAAACTCTTAAAACTCGCTACTAAATCTCAGCTTTACAGATTGAAAATGACATTGGCAGGTCGGATCACAGGAATCGGAAATCACTGGCTGACTGAATAAGGCAAAACACTCTCCCTTTACCAACAAGAAATCAGCTAACATGATGACAATAAAACTCAGGTTAGGATAAATTAGGAAAAAGATGGTGCATAAAATGTTATTGTTATTATCTAAGATAAGGAAGAGAACTGTCATCTTCAATACAGTTTGGAATGACTTGTAATTATATCTTCCTCCAGTTAAATCATGTCTTAACCAGACAACAATGAACAGAGCAAAAATTGTGTGTTGACTTTTAAAGGCTGCTCTGTGTCTCAGCTCCACAATGGAAGCCTTGGTGTGGGTAGGGAGACATTATATCCTTCAAGTACACCATGTCTGTCCATGATTACATGGCTTTGACTGCAAATATCACAGCTTGCAGACTTTGCATTACTCTTCACATCTTCCAAAACAAATAGCACTTGAGAACAATGTGTATATTTCAAACAATATCTTAGCTACCAGTATGAGCCTCCTATCTCCTCTCTTTCCCTTTTATTACCAGTCCTTTCCCTCCTCCTCCTCCTCTCCTTGGTTTGGTCCTGAACATGCACTCATCATCTAATTTCCCTCTCCTACCCTGCCTGTCTGTCTGTCTCCCTCCATTCCTCCCCTTCCTTCTCTGCCTATTTAACTACCATGGCAACAGGTAATGTGGTGGCGCTCAAAGGACCATGTCTCATTGTGAATAACAGGGCAAAGCACATGCGTGTGCAGAGACACACACACATGCAGCCACAAACACAGTGTGGTAAGACTCCTTTAATGAGTGAAACCATCCAAAAAGTAGAGCAAACAAGCTCACACAATGAAGTGTGAAAGTGAGAGTAAAAGAAAGTGAGAGGCGTAGGAGAGAGGGTGAAATGAAATGATAGAGATGTAGATAGCACCCACCACACATGTCCTCACACCATCCAAGCTGTCTGTGCATATCCGTCTGCTTACCACTTACATATACGCTCTGCTAGTTCCAGTAATTGAGGAATCAATTACTATTTTTCAAACTGATGGATTTGGAGAAACCATAAACTACACATGACTTTATTCTTTAAAGTGCCATGTTAAGTTTGCAAAGCACTTTTATTCACAAATTCATTCACATGATGAAACAAAAAGTGCTTTATAATTGTATATTTTGATCATGTTTGGCCATCCCCACCATTAACAGTCTGTTTAGTGCATAATGCAGCTCCTCTGTCGATAATATTAAACCACTTCTTTGCCCAATGGGTTTATTCGACGTCTTACAAAGTGTGCATCACTAATAGATAGACGTGAAAGGAGGTTGACTTAGACCAATAAGGTGAGTCACAGAGTGAGTGGGATGCTGGGGTTGGGCTTGTGTTGGGAGGACTAGATAGGAGATGGATACAAACAAGCAAAAGAGCAACTCACCGCCTTGTAACCAGTGAACATTTCAACTTCACCAAACTATGGAGAAATACTAAGAATGCGCACATAAAGCAGAATAAAGTTACTCACATCCCATGCAGGATGACAATAGAAGCAACAACGTACTCTAAAATAAAAAACCCAGTCTAACTATTCTCTGTTGGCACTGATTTGAACCGTTTAAAGACCTATGTGACTATACATTTAAATGGGAGCTATTTTGGAAGAGTTGACAGTTGAATGCGTCTCAATAAGTGCACAATTAGTAGCACTAGGGCTCTAAATAAATGCAGATGCTGGTCCTGACCTGCAGAATGCTGAAAATGTTAGAGCGGCCTTGTGTCGAGTGGCTTTGCGTGAGAAGGGGATCAGTGATGTGTGTGTGTGTGTGTGTGTTTGTGTGTATGTTAGTGTTAAGTTGGGCTTAACAGTGAGTGTTACACATCCATCACCAGACGTACATACACAAACAAGCACAGTTCCAAGGCTGGGTCATGGGTTCAGATTAAGACTATAAGACATGGATAACCTATATTTTTGTGTTTTATCAGAGCTGCACACCGCAGGACTTCACACTAATAGAACACATGTATAGTATGGACTATACTATTCAACACTCAGACGTAGAGCGGGGTGCATGGAGGGACACAGAGCAGCCCAATTTAGACACGACACAAACACCTGGAAGGACTATATAAAAGAGTTATAAAGGGTTTAACAGGTGCATGAATGGAACAGCTAATGTAGACCCAACTCCATGCTATACTTTAGTGCTGAAATGTTAGTCAATAAGGGATTAGTCATAGAATTTACATAAAAGATATCAACAACATTTTTTACAATAATTCTGGACGGCAACATTTGTTGATTGTCCTCCATCTTTGTGTCAGTATTACACACCGTCCCTATTTAATTAAAAGCAAAATGATATGAAATATTAATCATTTAAGTCAATAATCAACCCAAAAAGTCAAACTTTCACCAGTGCTGGCTTCTCACACGTCAGCACTTGCTACTTTTGTAATTAAAATACACTTTTGGGTTTTGGACTGTTGGTCAAAGACATCAAGGGACTTGAAGATGTGACCTTGGGCTCTGGGGAAGAGTGATGAACATTTTTCAATATTGTGTGACATTTTCTAGTTTTACTGATTAACCTATTAACTGGGGAAATAATGGACTAGGGCTGCCCCCTCTTAGTCGATCGGTTGACTGATTTGTCGTTTTTGTCCAAGACCATTAGTCGTTTTTTATGCTTCTTCTTCATGCTGAAAGACACATATCCAATTCATGACCACATCTCTGGTAAACACAATATGTAAAGTGGTACATTTGTGTGACTAAGGATTTCTATGGTCAAGGACAGCACTATAATGATTAGCAAATTATTAACAAATAACAAAAATATTTGTTAGTTGGCTGAATTAAAGATGACAGAACAAGAGGGTACAGGTACAGGATGGATGCTATTTGTGTGTCTATATTATGTGTTAAAGTTACATCTGAAGCACGGTGGTGACACATAGTATAGACTTAGTGTACGGGGACAATATAAAGTGTGTAGTGTTAGTATTAGTAGGTTGAAGAATTAAAGTCGCAGACGCCAGTACTTCATATGGAAGCCTGTGGTATTGTATTGGCAGTGGGCTACAGAGCAGCATTTGAGCAATGCAAAATCTCTCCAATCTTTCTTAAAAGCTCTCTTAACTTGGCATTCTGAGGCTGGATAAGCAGCGGTGGCAGCTATGCTGCTGGGAACATGCTGCCAAAAAACAGCACCAGGCAGTGCCTTTGTTCTGTGCATAAATAAATGATTGCTTCATTTGGGCTGGCAGCTTCAATAGACTCTGTAGGAATAAGCAGGATAATCAAGAGTTCAACTGAAATAAACGGGAACTTTTAAACTGAATGAGGACCTGTCTGTCTCTGCCAGAGTGAATAGGGTAATCAGCCTCTTCAGATGCACCGAACACACACACACACACACACACACACACACACACACACACACACACATATGAAACACAGCACACAAACAACCAAGCCATCACACACTCACAAAAACACATCTCTATAAAACCTCTCTCTCTCTCTCTCTCTCTTTCGTATCCACACACAAACACAACAGACCATGCTTAAGCACCACAAGCGTCTAACTCTCTAGATTTGGCACACACAAACTCTGTCTGTTGTGGGGACCTGGTGGCCCCAGGGTGGCCCTACTTGAACAGAGCAGTCTTATTTTGAAGGACAGGACCCCATACTGAGAGAAACATAAACACCGGAGACAGTAGGGTCTAAAGACTTTACACAACCTGTCACTCTGTCAGTATTTCCTTGTGCTTAGTCTGACATTCTGTTTCTGTTCAACGGACCCATTTTCCTCTTCGTCACTTCCTCCCTCCTGTTGTTTGTGTGATTATTATTATTATTGAGGTATCTACCTCTGCAACTCATGAACACCAGCAAAGTCTTCTCTTTCTTGACCACAGCTCAATTTATTAAAGTATTCTCTCAGTATGATACACATATACAATCAGCTCAAATCTTTCCTTAAAGAAAAGCACAGAAAATGGGTATTTTGATATCACTGTTGGCAACTATATTACTAACAGTACTTAAAAAAAACTACTTTGATTTGTACTCCTTTCTGGAGTAGGTGGAGCTATAAAACAAGGGTGGTCTTGTGGGATATGAAAAGCTCTCTTTTCACAGCGATTAAGTATTCAACTGCCTGCCTGTCAGTTCATCATACGCCATTGTTGTTTTTGAAACTTGGGGCCCACATCAGGCCACACGACTGCAGTAATGTGTGTAATAATACCATTAACAAATACAAAAAAACAGATATTATATAATATTAATACATTATCTTGGAAAGCAAGTTAAAGAGGCCCACATGGCACCACTGAGGAGAGTGGGCAAACCACATAAGAGACTGTGATTAAGACTCAAACTACCTGTAATCTAATGACATTTTGATGACCATCTTGTTTCGGTCAAATCTGCTTTCAACCTTTAATCATTTCAAAGGGTCATCAAATTCTTCCACTTTACCATATTAGCATCACATTACTGTCGAATGGCTACTTGTGCATGTCTTTCAGGATGGGAGCGAGGAGGAACACACTCAAGGGTTGGAGAGGTGCTGAAAAATAGTCTCACACACTTTAATCATCTCTTCAGGGTATTAGACCAATGGTAAATGATCAAATCCTTTTTAGCATCGTGGCTACGAGTGTGCGACTAGCATTCTTCATAGTTGTGCATGTAACCGGAACCCAGCTGAATGGAGAATGCCTGAATGTGTTTACATGCACTTAGGTGAAGTATTGAGGCCAGCTTTCTGCAATAACTTGATTTATTATACGCATGTAAAGAGCAAACCTGGTGTTATTACACAGAAACACAGTGAACACACCTTTCTGTTGGATAAGCCTTTTTTAAGCCATGTATGTAGTCTTGGCCTGAGATTGTGTGACAGCAGTGTGGTAGAATGAAAGCAAACATAACAACATGTAGCAGTGCATCCTGGTTAATTCAAAAAAGTGGCAAGGAAACGAAAATAAACGAGTCCAAATAAGCCGGTTTCCACAGCTGAACAATATACTGTAAATTTCAGGCACATGCACACACTAAGGAAAATCTGTGCGACCTGTTATTATAGAGCCTGTTCTCTCAGTCTGAATGCTGCATTAAGCTAAAGAAAGATAAAAACTGCTGCGTCTTCTATCATTATACACTTAAACTGTCAACATTGAGCAGTGCTTTAAAAACGTGGAAGTCAGTAGGAAAGAAACTTGATTTCTTATCAGCTGCATAAAAAGGTTGGTTTCCCAGTAATCAGGTTATAGCAGTACATTCAAATGCACTAACTAATTCCTTGCCTAAACTTGATTTCTCCCAATAACGTGATCTATTAGTGGACATGTAAATGTAGTGACTGAGAGCTCTCGGTCCCTTCATTCAGGGCTAGGGTTGCTGTCTATTTGCTTCATAAACAGAGTGCTCTATTGTAGCCCAAATGAGCCTCTCTCTCTAAATGACCGTTGAGCAGAGACTCTCTAATCTCTCTCACTCCAGGATCCAAATGACAAAAGATTGAGCTGGAATTGTCCGGACCAACTCAATGAGGCATATTGTCAGCACAGAATCCCCTCTTCTTGCTGCTTAGTTGTTTTTTTTAACCAGCACATACCACAGTCTCAATAATAATTCACCACAAAGTTTAATCAACAGCTCTCGGACACTATCAGCTTCATAAACAGAGTTCCTGTTTTTGTCAAGGATAGAGATTCTAAACAACATGAACAAATGGGAAAATTAAGAAATGTCGGCCTTTGACAGATTTTTAAGAAGAACTTACAACCAAGTCTCTCTTAGGTTTTGTTCATCACAGATTAATAATGGTTGAGAATGCGCTCTATCTCTCTTAAATTACACCAAAATAAAACTCCAGCGCAGAAAGCCAAATATCTACCCATGAACTCAAGGCCGGGGAAACTCCCTGGCCAAGCAGACATCTGGGCTCTGGAGGCCTCAGGCACACCAACTCTTGCACGATGCATGCTTATTTATTTCTTTAACAAAGGACAATGAGCTGTTCTGTTTCGTCATTGTCTTATATTTTGTTTAAAGGCACCGGCGTGCACCCATAAAAACATCCCCTCTTTCCTGCCATCTTTCTTTGTGTGTAACTGCATCAAAACCAATATACACAAAGGAGCTGACACTTCATTTGTATCATTAACAAAATTATATATCGAGTGTGTTTCGTCAAACTATGCTGACATACACCGTCTTAGGAAGCATGGGGCTATATGTTATTCTAATATATACTTTTGATGTGTAATTTTAGCGGGTGAAATGCTAATTAATCTTCAGTTTTAAGAAGAACTCGACATTAGGTTCAAGCCATGTGATCAGTTCTCACCTCTTAGCGCCGACACACACAAT
The DNA here is from genome assembly GCA_032191485.1 of Leptoclinus maculatus. NCBI lineage: Eukaryota > Metazoa > Chordata > Actinopteri > Perciformes > Stichaeidae > Leptoclinus > Leptoclinus maculatus. Next base: position 29,720,587 of record JAVDOI010000001.1, on the reverse strand, counting down.
CCCAATGATATAATACGTCTAAATCTCTGTGTCGAACATGAAGAAAGCTCAAATTAAGTCCCAACCTACAGCACATCCTCTGGGAATCGTAACATGCGGTGGCAGATGGACAATACAGGCCGTATTCCTACGTGACATGAAGGCACAAAAGCATGCGAGCACACTCATGCGCAAAACTAGTCACACAATCTCCCATTCTAATTTCATCTCCCTTCTCTTCCACGTTCCCCTCTTATGTTTCAGTATGTCTCACTCTCTTCCCCTCAGCTTTAATTGACTATTGTGGCAGATGGGGTGGCGGTTGGTCTGTGGGAATCAATGTCGTCATTGTGAGACCGAGAGAGAGATTAGCAGCTAGTTAGCACCAGTGAGAGATGACAGCTGGTACCGTTAACCTCCTCTGTCACTCATACACACAAGCGAGAGGAAGTACTACTGTCAGTTAGCTGGGCTCAACAATTACACACAAGAAATACACTGCTCTGTACCTTATGCCTGTCACTCAAACACAGAATAAATGAGGCCTAGGCTACAATGTTAATCGGGCACGCACACTCTGGGATAATCCATTTTTGGCTGAGCTTGACATCTAAAAAGAAAGAAGGAAAATAGGCAGTATTTCAGTATTTCCAATGGCAGCCGAAACTGAGCACTCACAGAGGGCACATCTCCACACTATCTAAAATAGAGCACGGTGTAAAAAAGGATTTTAAATCCAGACCCTGAATATGTCTCAACCTATGAATTGAAAACAACTCACAGCTAAAATAAAAAGTAACACGACAGCTCACTAGTATTTGCAAGAAAGCCAAGACACAAAATCTTTGCCGCTGAGGCAGAGCAAAAATTCATCATGAGATATATGACCCAAAAAGTGACTGCAACAGCTGCTGACAATGGCTCCGGTTTCATTAAGGCATCTGAAATACGTCACGCTGATTTGGCAGCAGTTGTTTATCTTACATTTTATTACGAGTTCAATTACCAAAACTCACACACGCACACACACACTATCTCAACTGTGACTTGGTAGAAGACTTCTGTATTTTTACCAAAAGCCCTCCTCTATTGTAGAGCATCTTTAAAACCATAACTGGCTCCATCAAGCTGATCATATATGATTTAAGCTATAAGATTGTTAAACTTACCAAACAGTTCTTATGATTTCCCAATGACAATGAATGTCACATGTTAATTCAACAGGAATGTTAGCTTTCTGTCTAGAGGTAAATAATGTAAAAGCCAAAGCCATTCTTCATTAAATCAGATAATACTACAATAACTTCGTCTACCCAATAAAGTAATAAAGTCGTCTACCCAATAAAGTAATAAGCGATGAAACGAAATGTGGAATCCTTACAAAAAGTACCGCTCTTTTAACACTATTATTTCAAGCAGTTACAGATTCACTTTCACTCTATCATACCTGCACATAAGCCTGTGCAGAGTACATGTATAGATCTGTCAACACACACACACACACACACACAAGTTGGTATTATACAGCCACTGTCCATTATTTAATTTCCTCCAGGGTTCCCAGCAGGACTACCATGGCCGGTCAAAGCAGACACCAGAGCAGGAAAACTAAAAGAGCTTGTGTTGCTACTCCACCATCTTCAGAAAGCTGTCTCTTCCACGACTGGAGGGACTGAGGGTGTCGGTTACTTTGCTCCGTCTTCATCTGGGTCAAATCAAGTTCAACAACAGATGCTCCCTACAATCCATGACACAGCATGTTTTGACATGACACTGGGGAATTGACTTGATTTGAACATGTGCATGCTCCTTAATCATATCATCCATTCAAAACACACACAAAGCAAATTCAAAATTGCATGGCTGTCAATCCGAAATAAAGCTGTTTATCTTATTTCCTCTATTTTATTGAAAAGACAAAAGCGAGCGCCAGACAACAGTGATCCTGATTCTGACAGGCTCCTGAACTACATATTTTTGACATGAGAAAATGTTAGAAATCCCCTTCTGTTATTAAATATTCAGAGTGTTTTGGGTTGACATTCATCTGGTTTTGACATGGGAAAATAAAAATAAATTAAAAAAAAATCCCCCAGAGATTAAACACACAACATGCTCAGCCAACATCAGCCTCGTCTAAATTCATCTGCTTTTCAACGGTGGTAATTTAATATGCCAACTATGAACAGCTGGGGGCAGATTTAATGCCACTCACTGAATTTGCTATCAATACCCCATTCTTAAACCACAGTTGATACACAGTAGCCAAAACATGGCTGAAGCTATGCCAATCAGCATGTGTAGCGGTACTGTGTCATCTGGATGGACACAGGCACAACAACATTTTACGGGTCTGGAGTTCTACACAACTCAACCTCGCTTTCTAATTAAAACTGTATTTATATTATTATTGTTTGTTTGGAATAAATGATCTTCTTTTATCGTTAGGAAATTACTAGGTAGTCCGGCGGTTTAGCGTCGTAAAAACCAACACACCCCAACATGTCCAAATCCCAAATACAGTGCCATACAGAGCCTTTGTTACCAATGAATACGTACTGCAAACCGGTAATTACAGTCTAGCCATTGAGCAACACCTTGCTCTGCGCTCTATCTCCCTCTCTGGGGAGTAACAAAGGAGAAGGAAAGGGAAGTAACATGATATAGATGGATGGTGTCGTCTACTATTTCACTCAGACAGTGTGTGACACAGCGCCTTCTCTACTTTTTTGCTTAAAACTAATGCCCTTAGACTAAAAATATTTCTTTAGAAGTATCAATCACATAACCACCTAATTGCTTTCCGTTTTAAAAATGTCTCCCGACTGCTGCTGCTCAGATTGCACCATCCATCTGTCAGCTACATACACATTCGTCCATGTCTACCAGGAACAGTAACATGTAGTGAGAGGATAGACCTGTAACACGAGGAGTGTAGATCACAGATCACCTTTTCTCAACTGTTTCACTGCTCCTGTTAACTCTTTGATATTCCATGCCTGTGTGAACCACAATTCATTCCAAAGTGTGTCTCTGAGTATCCAATTTGTTCAACTCTAGCATACAGAATATTTGGGGCGATGTTTTAAAAAGGGAGTTTTTTTTCACTCTCAGTGTCTCCATTGTTTCTGTGCAAACCATCCCTGTGTACTCTGACAATAAAGGATATTGGTGATTTGCTGGTCGATTGATTTGCTGGTTGTAGAGCTTGTTTGCCGAGGATGCAAAAAATCTCAGTCTATGAAATTGGCAATAATTATTAACAAAGAGCTCAAATTACAAAACTTCCTTGATTAACTACATATTTGTTGTGACATTTCAGGAATTTCCCTTTACAAATATAATCATATATGAGCCATCCTAGTCTTTTACACTGTGTTATGACACTGTATGTGAAGTCCTTTGTCCTTAGCAGGTGCACGACACGACAATGTGAAACTCAGCATAATAATGCTTTGTAGTTGTTTACAATTTCTACCCCTTGTCACCAAGACAGACTTTTTTTCCACCATACAGTTCAGTGCTTTACAATGTACATTTTTTACCAACAATATGTAATTCCACCTCTCATTCACAGCAGCAGCTAGCTGCAGTCTCCCCCATAGTGACACACACACACACACACACACACACACACACACACACACACACACACACACACACACACACACACACACACACACACACACACACACACACACACACACACACACACACACACACACACACACACACACACACACACACACACACACACACACACACACACACACACACACACACACACACACACACACACACACACACACACACACACACACACACACACACACACACACACACACACACACACACACACACACACACACACACACAGCATGCAACGACTAAATGCCACAGACAAAACAACCTACCTCCATGGCCAGTGCAGCCGTCTGCTGGTCATAGTGATTCAGTAGATTGGGCATAAAGGTGGTGTTGTAAGGCAGATCGTGGCACATTCTCAGTCTGATGGGCTCACAGCTAAACTCACTGTGGCTCTCTAAGGACTCCATATGAATGGACAGAGCAGGTTTAACCGCGGAGAAGAGGAGTAGGATGATAGGGATGAGGAGGGCAGAAAAACAGACAGGAACTCGTTGTCTGCAGCAGATTGTAGTGGTTTTTGAAAACCAGTCTTTCATAAATCCTCTTCCAACAGGTGCTTGCATCCTAATGTTAGACATTTCTCCACAGTGGCTCAGTCTGATGACTTTATCATCATCAAGACCACCACTAGATAGCCCTGAAGACATGCTGGAATTGTTCTTAAAGCTCAACATTAGAAGCAATTGAGTCCATTTTCATTGTTTGTGGTGGAGATAAAAGCAAGAAATCCACAAGACGGGTAACCTCTGTATATGTACCATGAACTGCACACGAGGCCGCAATTCTTCTGTCGGCCATGAATGGAGCTGCTCTTTGTGTCAGTCTTCGAATTCACCCGTCATTGTAGTATTTTCTTTTCTTCTTCAGAATGTGCTGGATTGTTCCTCATTTAAAAAAAAACATGGCTTCTCTCGACCTCCTGGTAATCCCCTTTTTTAAAAACAGATTTCATCCGTTTCATCCTCAAACTGAAAGCATGTCGCTGAGATAACAAATCCGCCAACAGCTGAGTGCCGGAGGTCTCCTCTGGGCTACTGGACATCTCTTTCTTCCACTCTTATTTGTCTGTGTCTCCCCTCACTCCATTTCCAGTGATGTTTCAAAGAACCACCTGAAGTTGAGCCCACAACAGGTGATCATCCTCCAAATGATTTCACAGATTCCACTGGAAGATACAAAGTCCTGTCTTTAACATTCAGTTGCCACACTGGAGTGGATCCATCAAGCAGGTCCTGCAGGTTTAAAACACACAAAGAAGAAGGGGCCTAATGGTCAAACAAGTGGAGTGGGCTTGCTTTGAGTAAAGCTGTACTATATCTTGCATTGTCTCTTATCTGCCACACCCTTGTCTCTATACAAGTCACGATTAAAATATATCATCTGATTTCTGCAAGACCACGACAGACTGTGTATTTACTCTGCAATGTCTGATGTCTATGAGCGTTGTCTCCGCAGGCGGGTCGTTCGCAGTTCACGTTGCAGACAACGTTCAAAGAAAAGCACGAGAACTTGTGCCGCTTTTTTTTAAGTTTCAAGCAGTGAATGTGGACGTTACACCTGCGGATGATCACAGACTCCCCCACTCTCGTGTTTGTGTGAGGTTGACCGGGCAACAGTAGCGTTCCCCTGCGATGTTTCACACTCTGCGACTCGGTGTCTTTATGGTTGACTACACTGTAAACTTGGGTAGTGTGCTATTGTAACGAAAGCGCAAATAGGAATCTCCATTTATTGAGATTTAATTTACACATGCGTCAAATCGCTCTCAAATCCAAGCAACATCAGATAACGTTATGAGCTAGCGTTACCACTATAATGATCACGTTAAACTGTACTAAACACCTCTGTGGCGTACGTTACAGGACACATATCCCTGATAGCTCCTGTTTGAGGAGAACCTGGCTGGTTGCAGAAAGCACGAACCTTTAAAAAGGTGGGCTTCAGGGAGGCATCCTCGTTGTGTTGAGACGAGAATCACACGGTGACAAGCACACGAGAGCGTATCAATCTTGTGTGTTTGTCACCGCAGTGTCTGCAGCCCAACAGCGCGCTGTTTGTGCACGATTCGTTTAAAGCATTATAGGCGAAGTCTGTCTGGCTTACCGACAATAATGAACTAAACGACTCGCATAGTACCTGTCTAATATTACAATTATAAATGCTTTACCTGGTATGAAATGTAACGAGCGGTCCGGGGCGCTCCTCGGCTCCGTTCACTGCAGTACTTCGCCGTTTCTCCGTTTGCAGCTGGTTGCCTGCAGCGTGCAGCAGCCGACACAGCGTGCACGCGGATTCATCGTGACCGCGCAAGGACATGACAGAATTGGCCCCACTGGACGTTGCCTGCTGCAGCCTTACTGTACATAAAATAACAATAGCATACTGATAAACATTTGTTGGCGAGAAACCGTGTGTGAGGAACCGTGAGAAAGGCTCATTTAATAAAGTCAGATATGCTTTTAATTGCTGTTGATTATCATTTGTTGTCTTAACAAGTAGATAACACAAAATAGGATAGGTAAACTGTGTCCGCGTTCTGTGTGAATGTGGGGGGTGTTTGATGGTTTTGATAGATATTTCACTGGTTAAAACGGATGATTGGGGAGTATATTTGTGAATGCATACCACCTTTATTTGACATTCATATGTCATGGGTGTATAACACAATTTAAGGTATAAGTGAAGCTAAACACAGCTAGTGTGACTACAGTACGTTTTTGTGTTTCTCACTTGTACCAGAGAACTCAAAAGCTTCAGAGCCACCAAGGAATCAACATTATACTCGAGGTCAAGTGAAGGCTATTTTAGGGTTAAACGGGATTCAATCTGAGACCTCATTAATACATGACAGTATCTGTATTACCAGACAGGACAAAAAGGGTGAAAAACAATTAAAAAAAGAAAAACTGCCACTGAAGTGAAGGAAGACACTAACTGATTACTTCTGGGGTTAGGTGCAAGGAGTGACAGCTGTCTTCCTGTAGAGAAGATGTGAACTAAAAATATATGATGGACAGGCATAACAAAGTTAACATTATTAAAAATCTTTATTAAAAATGATACATTAAACGTATATACTGCTATAAAACCATGAAGCAAAAAAATGAAGCATATCCAAATTTGTAAATAATAAAAAAATCAGACATTAGATGTTACAAAATATGACATCTTTAACAAAGCAGGGCAGAAGATTAGTGATAGATTTTGTCCTATTGGGCTGTTCTGCTCCAGTTATTTAAAGAGATTAGAATTCTTCTTTGGAAACATCAACGCAATCACTGAAAGTTTTGTATTATCTGCCATAAATTCAAATCAATGTGTTTTTTCATTTGTATAAAATGTAGGTTTTCAACACAATAAATTTCAAGAAAACAACGCATGCTCATTTAATCGATGACAATCTAAGTCAGAATAAATACCCTTTCACAAGTAAGTGATTTGCTAGATCGTCAATTATTGATTTAAATGAATAAAACATTTTGATAGGCTGTATTTCTAAATGGACTGCATATATAAACTTCAGATGGGAGATCCATTACTTCACAGGAAAATAACCACATATGTACTATATGCACTTAAACAGTATAATATCACAACATATGACTTTACTTGAATTCAGTTAATTTAACCGTATACAACAATAAGCTTACCTCATTTACATCTTCTAATTTCAAATATAAATTGAATGAGTGTACTCTGAAATGGCAAAACAGATTTGTTGGGATTGTGTCAGTCAGCACTATGTCAATATTTATCCCTTACAGCCTGAGGATTAGTACTGCGTGCTATGATTCTGTTCCACACAATTGAGCATGGCATTAGATTAACCGTTTCAACGCTGATCGGATCTTCTCTGTCGTTGCCTTGTGTGTGTGTGTGTGTGTGTGTGTGTGTGTGTGGGGGGGGGGGGGGGGTCTGTGCCAGCTGAAGCGGCTGGCCCACATTCTGGTTTAACCTCTTAATACGACCCCACTTGACATTCAACCACAGTATAGTGGAGTACACTATAGGAGTTTATCAGCCCTACATTTTCACAACGTTTTTCAAAAAGTGTGTTTTCTATCTGAAGCATATTTCTATGAAATTCAACTTGTCAAGGGTTTACCTGCAACATAAAGCCACAGCGACACATATAACACAAACTACTTTCAAGAAGTGCAATTTAGCATGTCCAATTTAATTTGAAGCCAAATACTGTATCTGCAAAGAATTAAAGATACTTTGGCATTTTATGGCAAACACAACGCACATTGGCTTGCTGAATGCATCTCAGTGTTTTAAAATCTATACAAACACTATAATACTAAAAGCATTAAGAACAATAAAATATGAGAGTTTATTAAAAGCTAAAATATACCTTCATTCAGCTAAAATAATCGAGAAACATTTTTGCTTGATAATAAAATGTGTTTTCTTCATAAACAGAGGTTTCTTCATGGTGACAGAAATGACATATGGCACTATTAAACCTGAACAGTCATGGATGGATATTAATAAGACTACATTTAAATCTCATTGTAGCTTCAACACACATACTGTATATGTTCACTGAATCCCAATATCTGCACAAAAGGATCTGCGCTTTGGACTGCACCTTCTGAAACGTACATCGTGTGAATATATTTTTGGGATGTTTCACTGTAAATTATTTTACCATGGGTTTCATCAGGGACAGATGCACTGGCATCAACCCAACTTTAGTCTGCAAATGATTCACAGACAAGATAAACGTTTTGGTTAATAAATGAAAACAAATACCATTTGGTAATGAATCAGGGTAAGAGGCTGTATGATACCGCAGAGCAAGAACCAGGCTCTTAAAACTGATTTCACTCCTGTTCCACAGTAACACTCTCCTATCTGACTGTAGGGCAAAATCTACTTGTCTCAATACAGGTGCAGCAATGCCTTTAGGGATTGAGCTGTGCTTGTCCACACAGAGTGGTGTCCTTCCTGCTTTTTGTTCAGTTAGGCGTCAAGGTTCAAGCGCCGTCCAATCAGGCGTTGGCTTTGGGGAGCGCACTCAGCTTCTACCGCCAACTGGAAAACAGAAAGGAAGGACAAAGTCTGTGTTCAGTTATCACGAGCGAGTAGGTTTGTCTTTTATTTTTTAACCTAGAGGAGAGGAGTATGACAGACCAAGTGGGAGTAGATGAGTGTGGAAGGGTTGTGTGTGTTTGGGATAGAACAATACGTGTGCGTGTGTGTGTGTACATCTGAGTCAGACAGAGATTCAGACAGACACACAGCCACCCCCCCCCCCCCCCCCCCCGACACAAAGACACACACACACCTGCTCTTTGATGTAGCTGTTCATACAGGGTGCCAGCCCTCTGAGAGCCAGTCCAACGATGAAGCACCAGACAGACACTCCAACCTCAACTGCTGCCAGGAGAGCACAAGGGATCCACAGTGCCAGGGTGGTGTCCTGAGAGACAGGAAGTGATGGGAACGTGGAGGAAAAAGTATGCAAATAAAGAAACACTACGAGGTCAAACATGTCTCCTGTGATGCTTTTAACGAATTTCATGCCTCAAAAGTTGCATCTTGAAATGTGCCACAAAGATCTAATTGGGGGGAAAAATGGAAAAGTGCAGAAGTATGAAGTGAGATGAAAATTTAAGAAAAGAGTTTAGACTCACATAGATTCGTGTGGTATCAAACGGGCATCTGGCACCGACAGGTGACCGAGCGTTGATGGGCACCTCTGTGTCATTGCATCCCAGCATCAAACCCTCACCATTGTGGGCAACAGTGATACCTATGGCCAAGAAGAACCCAACGCAGCATGCTGCTGAGAGCAGGGCATTCAGGAATGATGCTATTAGAAGTCCTATTTGCTAGAGAGACAGAGAGACAAAACAATATAAAACAGAAGGAGAGGTAACTATTGAATCAACACTAAACGATTGACTGGAGTGATGAAATCAGTAGTTGAAAACAAATGAACTTCTTACGAGTTTTAACACAGGAAGGTTCCTTGACACCACAATGGCAATAATCCCAGTGGCAATGTTCTGGAAGATTCAAATGACAAGATGATTTAGTAGGGTTTATTCAATGAAGTAGTAATCCTGGCCCCAAGGATTTGAGGCTGCATTTTTCATTCGAGTGCCATGCTAAGTAGACTTCAGACACAAAGAAAGTCTCACAAAAATAGTCTTACTAATGACGGTAAGCGAGAAATCACCAATGCAAAGCAGTGCTGGTAAGATATATTTTATAACCTGTCTTTCTGTGCTGTAATACCCCGTGTAGAGCACATAGTACGGCGTACATTTGACATTAACAGCATCGCATCATCAACAGCTGGCAGTTTATCTGACACCTCAATCTAATGAAGCCTACCCTGGAGCAACTAACAGGTTTGAAAAACCAGCTCAGTTATAATAAGAGGCAAGTCGAGTCTCGATTGCTCAGAAAAATACACAACACTATACAGAGCGAACAGTGGAAATCACGCTTGATGTTTACTGCAGGTTAGTTAGTCAGTTATTCTAATGCACTGAGCACAGAAAGTCACAGGGAAGAAATCAACATAGTTTTTTCATAACTCACATTTTGATCAGGATTACTTTGCTTTTGAAAGTTGTGTAAGCCTCTTGGTGCACACTGCAGATTTGACATTGAAACAAAGGATGAATGTCTTAACTATTGACTCACCAGCAGGCCAGATGTGACTGAGATGATGTTGGCTATGGTGTATTCAGTGGTGATATGCTGGCTGGGCATGGCAATGTGGCGGAGGACACTGCCATGGACAATAGCTCCAAGAATGAAGTTGATATGGCCGACCAGGATGAGCATTAATCCCATTTTCATCAGCATCCTTGGCCCTTTGTCCTTATCTGGATGACAGAAATACAAAAAAATACATACATTTATATTATTATTAGATACAGCTTATATGATCTAAAACATTCCAGTTTGAAACTGGTTGGTTAAGGGGTTTCAATAAATGATTCTACCTTTCACAACTGTTGTACACAAACACAACAATTCATATTCATTCATTCTGTCTTATAGCCAGACTGATACTGGATGTTGAGGGCCAATACTGATACCAATATTAGAGTTTAAAAAAATCAAACAAAGACAAATGATCCTGTTAAATTACTTATTTCTGTCTTTACCTGATTTCCCACAATGCATTCATATATGTTTGTGCTTATATTTCATGCACATATCTATATACAGTGCATTTATATCACCAATATCCAAAGGCCTATATTTTGTGCAGCAAATATAGTTAACGCCATCTGTGATGTATAGACAGTCACAGCAGCATGACTTGCGTATGAAAATTAACTCAAATTTTGGGGCTATCTGGTCACAAACATCAAACAATAAACTTGCAACAAATGAAAAATGTGTGCATTTGATTTTATTTCTGATAAACACAATTGTCAACAGTAAGCCTTTGGATGCCTAAAGCATGGATTGTTCTACACTACATTACACTGTTTGCTTAGGGATGGACACGCATTTGCATAGAATGGCTACACTCACACTCACCGTGGGTGGCTCTTTGTGTACTGAGGGATGTGAGGAAGCAGTGAGGACGTGATAGTTCACGACATGTAAATTACTAACCTCTTCTCTTGTCAGTCTATTTTAATGCTGACAGGACATTTACTCTAGGATAAAACAAGAGTAACTCATGTTATATTCACACCGACACGCGGAGATTTTAGAAGTGGAACCATCCTACCTGCAGGCCAGCGGTCAGTTACGCTCGTGGAGGGGAAACTAGCGTCGGACACACAACCTCCATAACGTTACTTACCGAAAGCGAGCGAGGCGTTTTTAATAACAAGTCGTGATAGAACTACTCACCAAACGTGCACATCTCTGCTGTGTCGGGCGTTTTCCCTTTTTGAATAAATGAATAACCGTAATTTTCGAGCAACTGTTCAGAAGCAGAAACTCCTAACGTCCCTCTGTCCACTTCCTGTATGACGTCAGGAAACACACCTGTGAATTACCTGCGTCTTGCTGGACGCCGAGGGGCGCAAAAGTCATTCCACAGTCACTATAAGCGTCTTTGTTGTATCGTTCTCACAAACACTATCAGTCACAAAACCGGAAAAAGCCCAACACAAAACTTCATATATATATACAATGTATAAAATGACGATTATAATAACGTTTAAGTTCAAAACTTCCCTTTCGACCTGCTAAAAACAACAAAGTGAAGAATTTCACACATTTATTTGAAAGAAAAGTCATACTCAGCAGATTCTGTCAGGATACACGTCTCAGAAAAGACACACACATTTACTGACACTTGTGTCATATACAAAATAGAAGAATATACAAATATTACCAAAAGCTCACATCCTCGAGTTACGGGCAAAAGCTGCCCACCCTGTATGATTATTTAATAACCAGTTTCAACACCACCAATAATTTGGATGGAAAATATAGTAAACACTGACAGAGACAGAGACAGACAGAGAGAGACAGAGCGAGAATAAAGCTGGTCTGGTGATCACATTGGTTGGTTTTTAACACTTCTCTATACATGAAGTGCACTTACATTCTCCTGGCTGACTTTAAAACATATCTTTGGAATATACAATCTCAGCAGTTCTCAAATAGAAAACAAAATAAACGTTACGATGGACTACACATGTATGTATAGCAAAAATGCAGATTGGAGAACATTAGTAGCCCGAGTACATTTTTTAAATACTTCAGAAATATGAGTGGAGATCATTGGATTAATATGATCTCACTGGTGAGGTGACTAATTTAACATCATAACTAATCGAATAGTATCGTAACTGCGTTTTTTTCTATACATACTGAGAACGTTATATTGTCTTTGCTTTCTTCCTGCCCGTTTAAGTTCCTGAATTGTATGAGCGTTCAGCGACAGTAGTACCAGTTGGCCACAAAGAGCGCTGAGCCAAAATCTCACAAAATAAAAGGCCACAGGAGACTCCCTGATTCCAATACAAGTCTAAGAAAGACATATTTGATGTAAAAATGTGTATTCAAATGTAGGAGCCTCTGCGCTCTGTGAAGAATAATCTCTGAGGTCCCAGTTTATTTTTAAATGGTGATCAAATGCAAACAAAAGCAATAGAAACAAGAGACGTTGTGTTTTGGCTCAGACTCTCAACAATGTGGTCTCTGTGTGAAATCACAGTAAACATAAGGGAACTAAGTGAAGGAAAACACATGCTATACAGTGTCTTAAACATAAATAAAACACATGAGGCTCTCATACAGATGTATGCTCGGTCCTCTTTCTACAGCATATGGCAGCTGAGTTCAGTACACAAGTCTCACATGAATGGGTTTTATAGGAAGAGTAACATGTGTGAACCCAACAAGCAGCAAATGGTTAAACAATGCATAAAATAATACAAACGGAGAAAAGAGGACTTTAAGGCATGTGCGTGGGCCCAGCATAAGGCAAACAGTAGAGTGAAACATAAAAAAAACAACACAAATGAAAATTCAGTAACACTAAGTTCACAGTACCTCAAAGTAACCAAGTAACCACGATCCAGAGAGAGCGGCCTTGACGCCTGCCCAAAATGTGATATGCAGTTGTGCACATACATTTTGTTCTGTATCGAAGGCTTTTAAAAAATATATATATGTGTATTTGTCTATTATAAAGTCAACTGATGAAGCTGCTTCTGCCATCCAGTTTTCAAACTATTACATATATTTAACCTGCTGGTGACAGGAGAGTCAAACACATACAAGTCAAAGAGGCGGGAATGTTGATATATTTCATATTTTTGCAAAACAAAAGGGAGCCGTTTCATCCCAACACAAAAAGGTCGGGCGATTCAATACATAAACACCTCACACTAAAATACAACTGGGGCTTGAGGAAAAAAAAAAAGTGGTTTTAAAAAAGTAAAGCTGTCAGTAATTGTGTCAGTACTGTTGTGATCAAGTGCCTGTTGCAGCATTAATGAGGTCAACAGCCAACGCACTCAAAGAAATTAAACACATAGTTATGTATGTTTTGACTTTTGCAATAAAAACGTGAAATCAATCCAGGTGGCTTTTTTTGGGAGTCATCTGGACTCCTGGATAAATGCTTTATGTTAAAGGCTTTCTGTGCTTTTGGAAGTTTTAATCCCTGATGCAGAGGAGAAATCCCACCCTTTTGGTCACATTACCACCTAAAGCTTAGTAGAAAAGACATTTAAAAAAAAAAAAAAAAAGCACTAAATATAGTCACCGTGTTGAGTAACCAAAAAGAACATGTAACAGAGTTGAGAGTGTACTTATGAGACAGTAACATAGTTGAGGAAAGCGTTGCTAGTGAAGCGCTTGGCTGAAGGATTCTTCTAGTAGAGCGGCTATTTTGTTTTGGTCCACCTGCGAACAGAAAACAACCATTTCAACAATCCGGGACATTACAGGTAACAGATAAACCAGCCTGTTAGACAGTGGAGATACAGCCCACTCATACAGCTGAGACACACACACACTGACAAACAGGAAGTCAGTCCAACGGGTTTTAAGTGTCCATGAAATCCATTAAGAGGAGTAAGTCATTAAGACAAACGCCGACATATGCTCTCACCCACAAAGAGATGAAGTGGCTGTATTACATTAACGTGGGTGGGTAGGTGGGCACAACAGTACATATGGAGCAGAGAATGTGCTCTTAGAGGCGTAGCTGTGTACGTGATGGATGGTATGAAGAGTCAAGGGTCACCTCACCTTTTCAAAGAAACACACAGTTTGGTACAAAAATAACACGCTCACCTACAGAACCACCCACACACGTTTGCCTGCAGCTTTGCACACACAGACACACAGACACACACACACTCATCGTGAATCTCTCTTTAACACACAAAACACCCACCTCACTGATTAAGCCCAGCTGCACCAACTCTTCAGCCATCTCTTGAACGTTCTCATCTGAAAAACACACCAGTACAGTTAATAGTGACATGTAACTCACCATCTCTCTTGGAGTTATGCAAATACTATTAATACAACTCTACCTCTGAGAAAAGGTCAGGCTTAGGGTAAATACCATATTCAGAAAACATGGTCCAGATGCTGCTTTTAAATCCACCCCCCCCCCCCCCCCCCCCCCCCCTTTAAACATGAAACACCATCAAACAGCCGTTGCTGCTGTTGCTCTTGGCATCTCTGAACCCATTTCTTCGTTGGGTGCTAACATTTTTATTTTCCTGTGGACGTCTGGAATAAATGAAGTGATATCCAATACAGTTACAAAAAAGGACAAAGAGTCTCGAATGGGACTTATCTGGAAGGAAAGTGGAAAAGCCAACATGTTTCAACCAGCATGGCCCTCATTAGTGCATGATCTGTTAAAACACGTCAGCTTTTGAAATATTTCTCTTTAGCTTTGCTATTAAGGGCTTAATGACTTCATGAACAGCCCTAAGCCTCTTCTCCTTTACTCAATTTCAGAGCACCCAGAACTCTCTTTTTGGACTCATATTTCTACATTTCTTCCAATGTTGTAATGAGCCCTTGTGTTTGTCCCAAAATCCTACTTTACCCCGAGCTCATCAAACGTGTGTCCTTTTTTTAAACTGTTTAACCCAAAAGTCATCTGTACATTTCTAGTAAGACTTCTTTCAAGAATCAATATTCAACAATTATACATGAACATATCTATTTACGAAGTCGAAAGGCAAACATTAAGATTTCTACCCCAGCAGTAGTGTCAATAATCCTGTTAATGTTACAACGAAGCTACAAAACCTTGAGTTATATTAAATAACTCGTGCTCTGCCTGAGCGGTTCCTCTGACTGTACATCACATGAAAGTGTAGAGATTCACTTGAAAGTACAAGGCAGGAAAGTTAGTTCCCCAAAAAACTGAACTACAAAGGGCATCAACAGCAGTTTAAACTACATATATGCAGGATTGCACAAAATATGGAAACATTGGGAAAATACACTCAGAACAAACCTGCTCAGAATGTCTGATATAAAATGTTCCATAACTTTTGATGCCTACTTCCTCCTGAACACTTTAAGATACACCTTCACAACCCTCCTTTCGGTCCTTGACCATTTTTTTTTTTTTTAAATGACACTACTATTGCGAGTGTTTTTTTTACTTACCGCCCAAATTAGGACATTCTTTGCTTGTGAGCTCAGTGAGCCGAGGCATTGTCACGGTCTACTGATTGTTAATAACACAGCGATCAATTTACAACTATATCAGGAATGTAGCTGGGGCAAGACAAACAAGTGGAGGAGATGGAGCATTCAAAAACCTTGACATTAAGAAAAAAACACCAGCAACCCACAACTAGACGACGAACGGATTGATACTGGAGCCGAGTGAGAAGCTTCCTTGCATGTTTGCGTCTCGTGGTCTGAAAATCACGTAACAAAAAAAACTCAGGCTTCAATTGTGAAAAGGTTTCAATTGAAGTAGAGTTTAGGAGAGCCATGCAAAGGGTGGGGGGGGGGATTGAAGTGGCTCAGTTTGCTTGTGACCCTGCACAGAGCACTTTTGGACTTTGGCGTGTTGATAAGTAAAGCTTTGAAGAATATCTCCTGATATCAGCAGGAGGGACTGTTTACAAGGAGGGAAAAAAAGAAAAGGAGGACGAGGTGTGTCTATGATGTGAAGTTACACTATGTGTGCCAGAGGTATTAAGGTGCGAGTGTGCAAGAAAAGACATATGATGTGAGAAACAGAGCAGATGAAGTACAGAGTGTGTGTGAGAGAGTGAGAGAGTGCGAGAGGGAGAGAGTGAGAGAGGGAGAGAGAGAGAGAGAGAGAGAGAGAGAGAGAGAGAGAGAGAGAGAGAGAGAGAGAGAGAGACACAGGGAGATGAGAGCCTGGGAAGAGATGGTCACATCTTGACACGGGAGGTGACAGCTGTCAGCTGCAGCCTTTCACAGGCCCGGCATTCCCCACACGCCTGCAACATTACACATGCCTACCATACCTGTGTTTGCATGTGCACATTGGATCACACTGCCTTCGTTTTTCTGACCAATGCAACAGTTGTGTTGTGTTTTGTTTTTTTCCTCAATTAAATAAGTAGGTAAAACGTTTTTAGTTTTTTCCCCCCACACAATGTTTATTTCAAGCCACTAAGGCCATTTATAAAGGTTTTCGTGACAGTTAGTCTCCCTGCCTAAAATAGTCTTGCTACTGTATATTGTGACGCCATCCAAGTTTAAACCCTCTCTGGAATCTCACCCTCACACCCCTGCATGCTTCAGTGCACACATATGGAGAGGCAGTGTATATCGAAGATCTGTGTGTGGTCAAATCTGAGACTACGGTGGATTTAGGAATGCAGTAATTTATACAGACATAACTTCATCATTAATCATCTCCACCTAATCAAATGTAATGCTACCGTGAACCCTGAACCCAAGCTGCAAACACTAAACTGTCCAGACGGATACAACGACTACATCTCATGAAAACCTTCCTACTTAGAAAGAACGCGCATGCATAAACACGTATCATTCCCTCTCCCCGCCCCCAACATACCGTCTGCTTTCTTTTGTTTTAGCATACAATTTCACATGTAATGAAACTTGACTTTGAACTTAGAACATTGAATTTCAGCATTAATAAAGCTGTGTGGAAACTTTAGGATGTGGGCAGTGTCAGTGTGTGACAAAGGGGAGGGACTTACGAGGTAACATGTCACAGCTTAGATGTCGATTCAGTTTATCCTCCAGTTTCAGCAGTAATGTCAGCTAAAAGGAGAGAAAGATACAATTAGTAATGGCTAGACTAACAGATGGTTGGAATATATAATAAATAATTAACCAACAAATACTATTGCAGAGACTTACGTGATACTTTGCTCCCTCCTCCACAGATTCAACGTTACACTGCATATGAATGACCTGCAGAAGAAGTATGGGACTCTAAATATGAATGGTTCTCAACTGGTGATTTCAGAACAACACGCTACTCTACTACAGCAAATACACAGTATACATGTTGATTCAGTGACTGGTCGGGGTGCTAACTTGTAAAATGTCACCATTGTGATTGTATCTTCCTTTTGTAATATGCAGCATAACCAGTAGTACACACCCGTCGTGTCTCGAGCTCTGCAGGTTCGGGGGTGGGGGATTTGACCAAAGGGACGACAATGGGAGATTGAACAGTCTCCTGTTGAGGCTTCTGAGGACAGGGCAGCCCGAACGCTGTCATTGGATAAATACCGTTCCTGATTCAGGGAAGGAGAGACGAAACAGAGACATGGAGAGGTGGATAAAACATAGCAGATGGAATGAAAGAGAGGGGAGAGAGAGGAGTTGGACAAAAGATGGGAGTCGTATAAAGTAATTATGCAACAATGATGAAAAAGGTTTGAGGTAAAGAAAGTCAGAAATGAAAGGAGAGATGAAAGAAATGAGGAGAAAAATGAGAGAGAATTTAACAAAATCACCTTTTTGAAACTGCATTATATATAAGAAAACCAAACATGTAACAAAGTATTCAAAATGAAGAGTCATTGTTTCTCTTTCCATATAGTCAAACTTTTACCTTAATTACTAATGTGTACCACAAAAGTACCACATAATTCAACAAAAAACTAAATATTTTCAATTCATTACATTTAGTTAAACCACAAAATCTGTGAAAAGTCCAGGACTCCGTAGCTAGATTATTAATGGAAGATTCATTACAATAGTCCGGTGGCTCAATACTGCCCCCATGTGGCCGGATAGTGTTTATTTTTGGGGTTTAGAGAAATTGAGTTTGCTCGGCCTCTTGCTGCTTTCCTTCTTACCTCACATCCTCCAGGAACTTATCAAGCTCCAAGGCAGGAAACTGTGAAAGCCTACAGAAGAAATAAAGTTAGAAATAAGATAATAAGCGTTCCTGCAAACTCAGAAAATCCTTGAGGATTTACGAGTAATGAAAAACACATACCAACAAACAATATCAGTAATAATAATAATATTTTTTCTGTGTTTTTTCACTTGTCTGCCATTATATTGTTATTCATATCTTCCTGTACAGAACATATTGCTGTTATAACAAATACCTCTATCTGAATGACTCCTGTTTATATTTGTGCTGTGTTCAGCTAACGGACATATATTTATGGAGACCAGCTTCCGCCCCTTACTTGAGCTGAAAATCCTCTTTCCTCTCAGCGACGACCATGTCGGGGTCCAGGTTCTTCATAATCTCCTCCAGGGCATTCTCAGGAATCATGTCTGGACAATTATAAACCATCTGTGATTAGGTGATGCTGGTAGTTAGGGTACATCATTGGTGGCAATTGAAGACGTGTGAGAGCCGGGAAAAGTCTCCTGAGAGTATATCCCAATATATGTGCAATTTCTTAAATGTACTTCTGTGTGAAAATAATGTATTATAATGTGAACTATACTCTATCTCTATATTCTGGCAATTCAGCCTGCAGGATGTTCAACTTTCTTCCCCAGTTAGTGGCCTTTGTCTACCTTCTGCTGGGGGCTGTGAGCGCGCTATGAGCGACCTGTTTTACATTACTCAGAACCATAATATGATCAAGTGTTTGTGATTTTTAAATTGGATATAGGCACCTCTTCCCGCTCAGCAAGCTCACACGTTTTTTCTTATTTGGTCAATCTTCTCATTAAGTATTTCATTCTGATAAGAGCAAATCAAAATGAATTGAAATCCGTTATTCTGTGTCCTTTGTATTTGTGTTTTAAAGACTCACGGTGGTGGCTCACAATACAATGTGCAGCCAGCAGCTTCAGCAGCGGTACTTCAAACAGAGCTTGGTTGAACAGCAGCTCTCGGGCCGTGGGCCTTGTACAGGGATCACACTCGAGGCACTTCTGGATTAACTCCTACAGAAACAAACATCTGGGTCACACACTCCTGGACAAAACGTCTTGTATGCACAAATGGGACTTTCATTGCTTAAGACACGTGATCTTTCCAGATGCACGTGAACATGCAAACACACAGTCCACTCTCTCCATCTCACCCTCTGCAGTGGGTCCTCCAGTAACTGAATGGCGTTGTTGATGGCCTCCTGAGAAACTAAAGAGGACTCTCCGTTCCCCTGGACATCCAAGAGCGCCATCTGCAACACACCGAACATGTTAACCTATTTAAGAAAGGACTCAGGCCGTCCTATAATGCACTATGGGCCACATCTCACCTCTAAGGCACACATGCCAAACGAGTAGATGTCTACAGCCGTGCTGACATCGTCAACAGCTACAGTGAGGAAAGGAATAAAAAGAAGAGAAATAGGTACAGATGTAATAAAATTCTAACACATCTGTATAATCCTCTTTACTCTGAAGGTCACACAGTCACGATCAGGAACAACAGAAATAACTATGAAGTGTCAGAACGGTCAGGTCTACCTCCATATTCTGGGGCAAAGAAGTGCAAGTTCTTCTGTTCCTCGGGACACGTCTTCACGTGATTGTTGATGGTGTCTGGGGCAACTGCAGATGAGACAGGAGGAGAGAATGTGGAGGGTACATAGATGCAAGATGGCGAACAGTGAGAGGAGTGAGTAAGGAGCAGGATTCAGTAGACCAGGGAAGTTGAGGAAGGCGAGAAAGAAAGTATGTGGAAGAGGGAGGGACAAGAGGCAGCGAAAAATAACATCGTTATGTTATCGATAACGTGATATGCAACAAGATATTGTCTTAGATTTTGAATGTCCAAATATCGCAGAAGTGTCTTTTCCTGGTTTTTAAGGCTGCATTCAAATAAAGTGATGTCATTTTCTGATTTTCTAGCTTATCTATTTTATTTTATTTGACCTATTACTGATTATCTAAAACTTTTTGTGTGAAAACAATAGCCAACCCCTACAATATCGTTGCAATATCAACTCATTGAGGTATTTGATCAGAACTATTGTGAGATATGATTTTCTGCACATGGCCCCAGCCCTTAATACCACCTTTGCCTTCATCTAAAACATTGCGTAAGCATTATTGCGGTACACTAGAAATACATTAAATAGTTTCCCATGCGTGTGTTTCCTTTTGTGTACGGGTTGCAATGATTGATGTTGTCTGTTGCTTGTTTCTTCTTTGCACTGGAACTGATCTACCATGCTGAAACAAAACATTACCACCGACTCTGTTGCATGGAAGAATAACAACATATCTTGTATTTCTAGGAGGAAAGTTGCGTGACTCTATACCTGATCCAATCTTGATGAGCCCGTTGTGTTGGATGAAGATGGTGTCACAGGTCAGGTTGCCATGGATGATGGGAGGGTCACACGAGTGGAGATAGCTGAAGAAAAAAACATCCACAAATACAGACTTCATTAGGAAAGGAATGGGTTGTTTTTATTGGGAGTGCATTTTTCATCAAATTTAAAACATAATGTCTGAAAAGGTGAGACCAACCTGAGAGCAGACAGGATCTGTGTGCACCATCTCTTCCAAGCCTGTAGGACCATACACCTTATCAGAGCTCTTACTAGCGGCTTTCCAATATGGAGTAACTATTACTTACATAAGTGATGTCATACACAGTATATTTGACAATTCTTTCTTCGATTTGCCAACAGCCAATTAATGTGTCAATTAAACTATTCATCCTCACTTTGGAAAGCTTGAATCTAATCAATGCTGTGATCAAAAGGGTCAGACTTTCATAGACCATTGTTCTATTTAATTGTCATTTACATACAATCAGTTATTACCTTTTCATTCATGGACTTATGATTCTTCTTTGTCTTCTTTAGAAACTGTTTCAAGCTTCCTGATGACATGTATTCAGTGATGAAAATCACCTGAGGGAGAGGAAGAAATAAGGGGAAACTTCATGTGCAGATCATTCAAATAGAAGGAAAAAAATACATAAATACTTATTTACTTTTTGAAAATGATGATTGTATTTATGAAGACTGAAAAAAGTATCAATAACCAGCTTAGGTCTGAGACTCACCCTCGCCCGGTTCTCTTTTGTGTCGGCCCAGTACTTGTGAAACTTGACGATATTTGCATGTTCCAAATGGATCAGGTTATCAAATACTGCCTTCACTTTCTCCTAAACACACAGGAAAAAACCAAACATGATCAATTATATAATATGTTATAGTTATTAATACAGACACATTCTGACTCTTCTGTTCCTGATTGGTGAGTAATATGTCTGAAACAACCATTCATGTGAACAAACTATAAATAATTATTATTTTCTCTCATGTTGTCATATAGTTTTGACCTTCTTCCAATGGGTGGCCAAACCCTCGTCTCACTACAGATGTGATATTAAACATAATACTTACATACAAAAAAAAAATTAACCGGCAACTGTTTTGATGATTGAGAAATTGTTGAAGTCTTTTAAGCATAAATGCCAAACACTCCCCAGTTCCAGCTTCTCAAATGTGAGGATTTGATGCTGGTCCTTTCATATTTGATAGTAGATGAAATATTATTGGGTTTTGGACTGTTGGTCTGTTTTTACATTTTCTAGACTGAATGATTAATCAAGAAAAGAATTGGAAGATTGATCGATGATGGAAATAATATATTTCTGCAACTCTACACGATGCGAGAGATAATGTGACAGTAGTAAAATGTACACAGATTATCATGTTTACAAACCTGGACAGCCTATAACTGCTTTATAACAACAGGACTTTTACTTAAATCAACACTTTATTGTAAAGAAGCTCCTTAAATGCCAACAACCATATACCACTGACTTCCCTAATTCATGATCCTTACATTATGTCAATACTATTATTAATCAAAGTTACACGATCTGTAAGACAGGGAACCTCTTAAACTCCACTGGCATTGCTTGACACTGGTTTTTCCACATTGCAGACCAAGAGCTGCGTCATTCTCACCACTACATTCTCACCACTAAGAGTAAAATAAGTTTTACCCAATTTATCTTAATACTTTTCATCCTGTATACGTGCATGAACTAATGAGGCACAAAAATGTGAAAATGTTCTCTTCCCCTTTATACGTTTTGGGGTGAAATCACAACCACACTTTAGCACATATCTTTAACTGTTGTATTCCAACATACTGTAACACTGACTCACCTCAAGCTGTTTGAAGTTCTTCCTCTCTGAGATCTTGACTTCGTTCCATACTACCTCTACCCCTTCCTCTGTGTCCATGGCCAAGTATGCATCATCTATCCCTGGGACATTACGCTGATTCACCTACAGTAGAAATGAACAGAAAACAGCTTATCAGATAATTCATTTCCATAGTGACATGAAATACAAGACACAAAACCAGTTTACATAAGATTAACAGAAAAACTTTAATAGAAAACAGTCAATACCATCATCCTCCTGTTTCAGCTGACGCGGTGAAGAAATACTTGTGCTGTTAACCATAACTTCTGCATATGAACACTGAACAAAGATATGCTGTTTGAAATGAACTCCTATCAGATGAAGTAGAGGTTTGAAATACTACCGAACCTGATCAACCACAAACAGACCAATTTGTAAGGAGCAAACCCGTTTTTTTCATACTAAAATCTATTGAGAAGTTTGCTGTAAAAAGTCATAAGAGTTCAGATTCAGACTATTAATTTGCTTGTTTTTGTCTCACTTAAATGTAATCTAAAATGTAATGCAGATCTAAGATCTATCTTATTCCAGTCTGGTATACATAGTCAAGGGCCAAAAGTAATTTTGATTTGTGCAGAGACATGTGATTCAGTACCATCAAAGCACAGCTTCCTGGCCGCTCTTACCTCCTCTCTGCGTTTCTGCCAGCGGCCACAGGGACTCTCTTCCAGAAAGTCTGACTCATCTTCACTCTCGTCCTCATCCTCCGTTGCTGTGGTGGCTGGAGATTGTATGCAGGCCACAGGCGAAGAGACAGATGCTCCACCTTCTACCTGTTGAACATTACTGGACATGTGCACTGCTGGGACCTCTGGCTTGTTTCCCTCTGTACCTGGAGCTCCTACCTCATGTGCCTCCAACATCATGACACAACTTGTATGCTTGCTCCTGTTCCTGGGCTGAAACAAGTTCTAGGAAGCCTCTTTCTTGCTTTCTCCTCTCTGTTTGAGCTGCTCACACGTCCATTTTATTCTCTGGCCTGGCTTTTAACAAGGTAGAGCTCAAGGAGGGGGGGTCTGTAAACAAATGACACATGCTTGCTTAGATTTGTAGCCTTTGGTAATAACATTACAAATATATTTTCTAACGTAAAGTCGCCCCACCTAACTATTAGTTAACGTCACCTACTGAGAGACGAACTTATCTCATATGCTTTATTGGTAAAGTTAACTGTTACAGGACCCTAAAACATCAGTCAATCAAACGAACTAGCTCCCAACTGTAGTTACTATAACTGTAGATGTCTGTTGCTAATGTCAGACGTTAGCTTAGAGAAGTTCAGCCTCCCAGTCCTTTGCTAACTTTCCCCCGGCTAACAAGCTAATGAAACGTAAATAAACAAACAACTAACATAAAGTTAAGTAGCAATATATATAAATCCTACCGTGGAACAGGAAACTACCGCCGAACAAAGAGCCCTGGGTTACATACTGGTGAAAAGGCAGTAAAAGGAGATGCTTTTAGACAAAACATGCTAGCTAGTTCGTCATAAAATATGTTGTTGGGTTTCAAGTCCCTTTCTCTTAGCAGAAGTGGGAGGGTCGGGGCCGCAGTTCAGGAGCGCTTCATTGCGCGCAGAAAACGCAGTGGTGTCGAGTTACTACTCGACCAGCAAAATAAAACACACATGAAGTTTGAATGATACATATTGCATTGAATACAAGGTTAAAACGTACCCTATACTAACAAGATACTGTAGCTAATTCAGGTAATATTGTACCAATTCCCAATGTACCAAGTGTTCATTCATAACACCATAACCATATCATATATAATATATCATATTATGATAGCATTGGATCTATTTTATTTGTCCCTTTTAAGCGTATTTGCAAACTCAATATTTATACATTTTCTAAAATCAAGCGCACTTGAATATATAATTTGGATCTGACGGTGAGCAGCAAACAAGATAGTTCACATCCGTAATACTGGTTTGGAGGGAGCGCTTTACTAAACTCAGCCAATGGGGGGCGTTCCTGTGGAGCATGACGGCAACACCCCCTGCTCTGATTGGCTCGTGTGGGGTACAGGAACGCTCACGTTTTCTTCTTCTCTGCTTTTACAACAGAACCGGTTCCTACTTTCAGACATGCGTTCTGGCTGTTGAGGACACGGAGATGACCATGGTGGCAGTTTAAGCACACGTATTCGGATATTGTGAATTTAGTCATGGCCACCTCGCCGGGCAGCTACACTCGAGATCGAGGCAGCTCCGTCTTTTGAAATCATGCTGTGTTGCAAAAAAGAGAATTAATTTGACACAGTTAAAACGTTTATCTTCCATTGTTATTACATTATTAACACAACTGGATGTTATAGTTGCTTGCTAGGAGAGTTTTTGTTAAAAGTTAGCAATTTGTTTAATTTGAGTAACTGTAAACCCATACATGTTATGTTGTACGGTCATATTACATAAACCTATTACATTAAACAACTTAAGTTAAGTGGTCCAACCTCGCTTAGGTGAAACCGGAAGTTGTCAGAGGGGAACACTCTCGCCTCGCTTGTAGACCGTTTGTACAGCTGTTTCACGTTGCTAATATTCTGCGCAAGATGTTATCCACGATTTACATGCAAGACAGTGATGCAAACAAGCTCGCTGGAAAATAAAGGCATTCTTGTGTGCCTGCCTTTTCCAGAAGAAGGCCCCTGTGTCTCTTCGCCCACTATGCGGAGGCTCAACGACACCGACGCCGTCCGTATATAACGGATATTTTATGGAAGGTGGAACGAAGGGAGAGGCTGTTAGGCTGGGTAGAGTCGGGACATCGGCTCTGCTGCTGGGAAGAGGAGCGTTAGCAAGCTAGCTCGTGACAGTAACAGTAGTAACAGTGACTTCTCCGTACGACGACCCATTGGCTCGGTCATCATGGCTACGAATGGTAACAACGTAACGCCCGGGATGGGAGAGATCATCCAGTTAAACGTCGGTGGGACAAGGTGAGCTTCGTCAACAGGACAGCCCGACTGATGATGATCATCATTTGGGATATTTGAGCTCTGGCTACGTAATGTTACGTGTGTGATGATATCTGCATGGCATGGCCGAGCAGCCATGGATGTGTATACTTTATCATTATTATACTAAACCACTCCGTTTATTATCTCTATCTCTCTCTCTCTCTCCTTCTCACACACACACACACACACACACACACACACACACACACACACACACACACACACACACACACACACACACACACACACACACACACACACACACACACACACACACCGACACACACACCGTCATTGTCATGCACTGACCCTAGTGTTTGTAATAAATACGGTATTGTGTCTTTATACTTTAGGTTCAGCACCTCCAGGCAGACTCTGATGTGGATCCCAGACTCTTTCTTCTCAAGGTGAGTGTAATGTTGTCAGCATTTGGACTCTCTTACAAAAACAGATGATGTATTCAATTGATCGAGACTGCTTGTACAACATTAGATATTTGAAGAATCAATTGTAAGTGTGAGCAAATTAAGTGCAGAGTGTGAGAGTATATGCAACATTTGGCTCTGTATGGCAAAGATGGAACTGAATCTGTCTGCAAAACTCAAATGGAGTAAATTTCACATTAAGAAGTACTAGTACTATTGCTACAGCATGTCGGAGTTCCAGCAGAAACAGGTCAAAGAGTCAGTGGGCGTGCTATGCTGCTGTTGGAACCTGTTAAAAACAAAAATTTGTATTACATAATTAATGTAAAGAAGCGGTAGTCCATTATCTCGCCTCTGTCTTGCTTCATACATCTACCATTCTGGGGATTGGAAGACGGTGAAAAAAATCAAGTCAGCTGCATTACTTTGATAAATGTCGTATTTCCGGTTTGAGTTATTTAGGTGTGAGGGGAACCCACTGTTGGGCTGGGCAAATACCACAGTCGGGAACAAACTCAAACACTGGACAGTGAGCTCACAGTTTGACAACAGCTGACCAAGTAGTGCTAAATGCCCGTCAGTCTGTCTGCCAGTGCACCTGTCTGTCTGCCTGCCTGCCTGTCTGCCTGCCTCTCCGGCCCCAGCTGTCTGCAGTGTGCACTCAATATGAAGTCATTCTTCATACACACTTGCAGCACATGCTGATGCAGCACTAATCTGTAGTTCAGAGTCAACAGGTAAGCTGATTGTGTGTTGACTTCAGATAGTGGTAACACTGCTGTTCGGTGTAAATGGAGAGGTCTGTGGGTTAACTGGAGCACTGTGTGTTTGTGTGTGGGTGTGTGTGTGCGTGTGCGTGTGCGTGTGTGTGTGCGTGTGTGTGTGTGTGTGTTTTCCAGTTTGCTGAGTGGAAGGATATCCACTCTTCGGGATGAAACTGGAGCTGTGAGTATTGCCTTTGTTGTTTCTTAATGTAAAACTAGGACAGCATCCGCACGCCACATCTGAAAACACTTCCAGCAGATAGGACCTGACATTGTTTCTGTTGTATAAATATATCAAATATGTCATTAAACCATTTGAGACCATATTAGAGAAATTCTGTGGCCCACAGTCAATGCTTCATCGTTGACTTTCTTCCTGTTTCTTATTGTTAGATAATGTTCTGTTAACATGATGATTGTAAACAATTCTTTTACACTTTCAGATATTTATTGACAGAGACCCCACAGCTTTTGCACCAATTTTGAATTTCCTCCGAACCAAAGAATTGGACCTGCGGTAAGGCGTCATGACACAATGTTTATTTTTGGAAGACATTGTGTTGAGTCGTATAACCAGGGTCTTACTGAATACTTCTGCTGCTTGTTATTCTCTCTGTAGGGGTGTCAACATCAGCATCCTGCGACATGAAGCCGAGTTCTACGGAATAACTCCTTTAGGTGTGTTGCTTTACAGAGTTTTTTAAATGGAAGCAGGCAGCCTTGTTCTTAGCACAAATAGTGATACATACAGTGTAGACATTATGTAAACCGTATAATGTACCTGCCTTATATCAATCTTCTGGGTACAGTTTGAACAGCTAAGTACAAGTGACCTGTCGTTAAAGGGAAATGGTCAAAACCTTATTACTGTTTGTTCCATGTACTCTATTATATGGTGTTTTACTTCCTGTTTCAGGGTTTACTTCCCTTCATTGTTGAGTGGGAAAGTTACCTTTTGTGAGAACTGATCACCTGCTTAAAATCCTAATATGCACAGCAATACATACAGCATGACACAATGCAAAGTAATTGCATACAATTTAGTTTACAGTGGATTTCTTCAACTCAGAGACATAATCAGTCATGTCAGGAAGAAATAGAGTATGAGGTTAAAATCCACACAACTTAAGGAGGATTTATTTAACACCATTAATGACAAAACTCTAATATACTTTGCATCACCATCGTAAAATATAATCATCCGTTACATTCTCCTAATTGTTTCTCTTCATGTTTTACAGTAATTATATAAGTAGTCACTTCATTTTGAAAAATATCTATCATGTTACTCTGGTCATCATGGGCTCACTGAAGTGTGTGTGTGTGTGTGTGTGTGTGTGTGTGTGTCTGTGCATGTGTGCAGTGCGCCGCCTGCTGCTGTGTGAGGAACTGGACCGCTCATCGTGTGGTAGCGTTCTCTTCCACGGTTACCTGCCGCCCCCAGGTAAAGACGTGACACTGAGTGGTTCAGAATATGGACTGAACATGCAGCAAACCAATTAACTGTCCGCAAAATATTTAAACTTATGTTCCCAAAACAGTTGCAGGAAGGAAACAACCTGTTTTTAAAGTCACAGAATACAATACAAACACAAACCTGCACACATTTCTATTCCTAAATGTCTGTTACATTGTCTGTAATGTTCCTCGACAGCCATCCCCGCCCGTAAATCCAGCCCTGCCCCGGCAGCCTCGTGCCCCTCCTCTGATGAGCGGCCGGGTCCAAGTGGAGCAGAGGGCTTCACCCGTGTTGGTCCCCCTCCTCACCCTTCCCTCTCTGGCTCACCTGGAATAGACGACAACCACAAACTGGGTGAGAAAACCTGGAGCAGCCTTAGGAAGTGTGTCCGATTGTAATAGACCAGTAATGGTGATAATCTGTAGATTATATATATATATATGCCTACAGCTGTTGAGCCAGACTTCCATTTCAGCAACGTCTCTTATTTTGACAGTGACCCCCGCTACACTCTCTGCCTTCTACATAGGTTCTCTTCATCTACTGCACATATCTGAGTTTGTCTGTTTTCTATAACAGTGAGAGAGTACAGTTTATGTATTGTTTATGCTCGTCCACATGTGCGTGTTTTTCTGTGAGTGCGCATTAATGCTGGAGCTAATGTGACCCGACACATCCCTTTTAGTGCGCTGACTGAGGTAGCCTAGTTTGCCATCGGCCTACTCTCTGCTGAGGATGACATCAGAGAATATAGTTAGCTACAATAAACCGAGTGTGTGTGTGCCCTGGACTGATGCAGAAGGATTAGGGATGGCTGTTTTATACCGTGCAATACTTTGAAGTAAACATCACTGATTCTTTCCTAATTCTAGATCTTTGAATCACTGCAACCATTACCGTTATATTCAGATAATGACAAATAATGGAGTGAAAACTAGCTATTCAGTGTGATTATCAGGCTATGAAAGTGTTGTGTTCATTCCTATGTTTTGCGTGTGTGCAGGTCCTGTGGTTGACCCCAGGAAGGTGCTGATTATAGCGGGACACCACAACTGGATTGTAGCAGCTTACGCACACTTTGTCATCTGCTACAGGTAATTCTGCCACAACGTGGTTGGTTTAAACGTTTCTCATCCACTCTATAGTTCATAAAGGGGGGGACAGTCAATTATTTATGATGGGGAGATGGGGAGTCATTATCTGTTGTGTCTCACATTTCTCACACAATGCTCTTATACCTGTACCAGTTCAGTACAAACGCTGTCATCTTTGGCTCTATAACACGTTCAATCAAAGTAGAGATCTGTTTATCTTTATTAAGACTAACAGACAAGTTGAGAATAAAATGTCATTTGGTTTTTTATTGGTTGTTATGCAAGCTTGTGGTAATGAAAGCTGACTTTTTCAAAACAGACCTATTAGTTCATAACTGTTCTCGTCATTCAAAGTATAAAAGGCTTTTCATTTGGGTAAGAATAAAAGCAGACGTTAACGTCTCTGTGTGTGTGATCTCGCTACAGGATAAAGGAATCTTCTGGATGGCAGCAGGTGTTTTCCTCCCCTTACCTGGACTGGACCATTGAACGCATCGCGCTTAATGCCAAGGTGGTGGGTGGCCCGCATGGAGACAAGGACAAGATGGTGGCCGCCTCCTCTGAGAGCAACATCATCCTCTGGAGCATCCAAGACGGAGGCAGTGGAAATGAGATCGGTAAACACACCAATACCAATACCCATGTTATGAGGAAATAGTGTGTCCCAATTGAACGCATACTGCGTGCAACAGTATGTCCTTTTTAAGGGCAGCTGCAGAACTTACTAAAAGTACAAATAAAAAGTTTGCGATTTAGGACGCAGTTTCTGTATGCCTGTGTCTGCAGACCACCGTGCTAATTTGTGACCACCTTTTGACTTCCTGCCATCTCTGTGACTCAGCCTTCACAATCTCACATTAACTCCTTCCTCTCCCCACCACCTCAGGTGTATTCAGTCTCGGCGTACCTGTGGATGATCTATTCTTTATCGGGAACCAGCTGGTGGCTACAAGCCATACAGGGAAGGTCGGGGTGTGGAATGCCGTCACACAGCACTGGCAGGTGTGTGTGTGTGTGTGTGTGTGTGTGTGTGTGTGTGTGTGTGTGTGTGTGTGTGTGTGTGTGTGTGTGTGTGTGTGTGTGTGTGTGTGTGTGTGTGTGTGTGTGTGTGTGTGTGTGTGTGTGTGTGTGTGTGTGTGTGTGTGTGTGTGTGTGTGTGTGTGTGTGTGTGTGTGTGTGTGTGTGTGTGTGTGTGTGTGTGTGTGTGTGTGTGTGTGTGTGTGTGTGTGTGTGTGTGTGTGTTTGTGTGGGTGAGTAGTAGTAGAGAGGTGAGTGTTTGTGATTCTACTCCATGTTTGTGTTTTATTATTTTCCTGAGTGAGGGAACATCACAGTGAGATTACGGGGCCTCAATGAGTGTGTATTCATTCAAAATCTGACCGTTCATTGACGTATGTGCAGTATGTCTGCTTTCAACTGAGGGATTGTGACTGCACAGATCAACACTGCACTGATTGTGAGTTCACTTTTTTATGTGTGTGTGTATGTGTTCAAGGTTCAAGATGTGGTTCCTATCACCAGCTGTGACACAGCAGGGTCCTTCCTACTACTGGGCTGCAACAATGGGTCCATCTACTACATAGGTACACACATCTTCATGCAAACACTTGTTTGATTGTTAGAGATTTGTTTCAGTAATTCAGCGACAGTCATTTTTATCTGAATGATTCTGAGACAATGCGGAGATTGGATACTGCATCTAGATTTCACATGAACATTTTGTCTTCTTCTTTTCAGACATGCAAAAGTTTCCACTGAGGATGAAGGATAATGATCTTCTAGTGACAGAGCTTTATCATGACCCTTCAAATGATGCAATCACTGCGCTGTCAGTCTACCTCACACCTAAAACCAGTCAGTGCACCAGTTTTTCCTCCTCCAAAAATAATCAGAAAATCTGAAAAATGTTAGTCCTGCATATGCTTGTCTGTTTCTTTTCTTTTCATATCGTTTCATATTGTCTCCCCCCCCCCCCCCTCTACTTTCTCAGGTGTGAGTGGGAACTGGATAGAGATAGCCTATGGGACTAGCAGCGGTGCAGTGAGAGTGATTGTGCAACACCCGGAGACAGTGGGATCGGGCCCACAGCTCTTTCAGACATTCACTGTGCACAGGAGCCCGGTGACAAAGATCATGCTGTCTGAGAAACATCTGGTATCAGGTGAGGAAGGTGTCACAGGTGGGAGGATTACACCAGGACCACACGGCCTGCGTGAGCAGTGCGTGACTGTTGCCTCGCTAACCCTTTTCTGTCTAAAATAAATGACATTTCTCATGAAATGAAATCAAACATTCAGGCCATTATGAGAGGCAAACTTTATGTAGAAAGGAAGTCCTTTCAGCAGCAGCAACAACGTGGTCGTATTGGATGCGTGAGAGCCGCAGCAGTTCAGCGAGGCAGCCACCTTGCACTGCTCACGCAGGCAGTGTGGACTGTGCGTTACGCAACCGGTTTCTCTGTTGATAGAGGGAACTGGAGTGGGTAGTAGAGGAATATCAGAGACAACGATACAAAGTGCTGTTGACACATCAATCACCTCTTGTTCATTGTGCTCTCTGTTAACGCACCTGGGTGTATGCTTGTGATTGATATCTTGTGTTGTTTTTCCACGTGTGTCAGTGTGCGCGGACAACAACCACGTTCGGACGTGGACGGTGACCCGATTCAGAGGAATGATCTCCACCCAGCCAGGCTCCACCCCTCTGGCTTCCTTCAAAATACTGTCCCTGGAGGAGACGGAGAGCCATGGCAGCTACAGCTCTGGGAATGATATTGGTAAGAGTTAGGAAGAGAAGAAGGCAATATTGATTAATGTGAGGGGAGGATAGATGCATTTATAAGGAGGAAGAGAGGCATACTGAGGCTGTCCTTGGGGGGGAAAAAAGGTGCAGGTTTGGGATTGACATTAGTAGTAACGGGTGGATTCAAATTCAGTAGATAGCAGGTACTCTATGTGCAGATGTGAATATGTGTGTTGCCAGCTGTGGCAGCCTTGACACACACACAACATACTGGCAACATGAATTAAACAGCTACCAGTCTGTCAGCCTTAAAGAGACACAAAAGTGGACACATCACGTGCCAGAGAGAAATGGAGCGCTAATGTTGGGCTGGTGTGTAAAGACGTCGTGTGTTTTCTGCTCCCAGGGCCATTTGGAGAGAGAGACGATCAGCAGGTTTTCATACAGAAGGTGATCCCCATCACCAACAAACTGTTTATAAGGCTCTCATCTACTGGAAAGAGGTATCATATTCACCATCTGTCTTCCCCTTTCACCTTTGACTTTTAGCTAACTTTGTCTTTTATTGTCATAAACTGGGAGGAGGAAGGATGTTTCATCTCACTAAGTTGCTTTCTTTCCCATTGTAATTGAACTTATTTATACTCATATATATATACTGTATGTGTGTGTGTTTGTCAGGATCTGTGAAGTGCAGTCGGTGGATGTGACCACCATCTCTTGCTTCATGGTGAGGGAGTGTGAGGGTTCGAGCCGGATGGGCTCGCGACCTCGGCGCTATCTGTTCACTGGTCATGGCAACGGCAGCATCCAAATGTGGGACCTGACCACTGCGATGGACACCGCTAATAAAGGAGAGGAGAGGAAGAGAGAGGGTGAGGAGATAGGGGGAGGCTGAGAGAGACAGCGAGCAGTGGACGGCAGCATTGTGGATGTGTGTGTTCTGAAGCTGCTCTTGTGTTTGACAGATGCAGGTGGGCCTACAGAGGAGGAGCTACTGCAGCTGTTGGACCAGTGCGATCTGAGCACCTCCCGTTGTGCTACACCAAACATTAGCCCTGCCTCCTCCGTGCTGCACCACACACGCCTCAGAGAGTCCTGCTCGAGGTTAGAGAGACAGTACACACACACACACACACACACACACACACACACACACACACACACACGCACTACATCAAAGACATAAATGGACACAAATATAAAATAAGGAAACAATCAACTACACCCAACCCTTCATCTTCCTAATGCTCACTATAGATACATCCGCACGCACATTCATACACAGAATAAGGAACTGTCTGTCTCAATAGCACAGAAATGATTAACCTCCCTTGTACCAATATGCACTTTGTTTCTTTTCTTTCTGTCAGTCTTCAGTTACAGGCTCAGGAGCCCATTTCTGAGAGCCAGGCTACTTACGGAGCGGTGCGACCCTACAGAGAGAGCCCCCTGCTGGCCCGTGCTCGACGAACGGAGTCCTTCCACAGCTACAGGTGAAGTCATATTTTACATCGCAAATTCATTAAAGGGGCGCTTCACCCATATTACAAAAAAAACTAAACAAAACCAGCAGTGCATTCCTGTTGTGCATTTATTTTTTTATTTGCATCAGCAAGAAAACCACTGGTGAACTCTCGGGGCAGATAACATGATTGGCATATTAACATAACTAATTGGCAACAGGGAAACACTGCCCATCACCTTTGACAGGGTTTTAGCACCAAGCATCACAGTCCGCCTCCCCCTCGTCCCTACTTCTGATCCATGATGACACGATGTAGCCAGGTCTTTGCAACAGTCTCTGACCTCCCGTTGCTGGGTCAGTCCAAGTCCTATCTTAGGCAGGCTGGTTAGTGAATCAGGCCCAGGTACAATCTGGGCCAGCCGAGCTCTTATCTGGGCTCTTGGTGGTTTTGAAATACCGTATCCCTGTGTGCCATTCTGATAATGATCTGATATGCTATTTGCATGTTATGCTGAGTTGTCCTCCTCTGCATTTTGCTTATGTAACTGACTCCATCCCATCTGTCTTTCAACAGAGACTTCCAGAACTTCAGCCTGAGTCGAGGTGTGCTGGACAGCACCGGACAGCACAGCACACAGGGCCACACCCTTGATGTCCGCCGTTCGCTGTGTGACTTTGGGCCCGAGGACAGTGAGAGGAGAGCCACGGCTATGGAGTTCTGGGCTTGCCGAACAGCCAGCTCAAGCTCGCACACAATAATCGGAGCCACGGCGACTGCTGGCGCTTCCGGGTCGAAGACGGAAAGCGGTCAAGAGTCTCCACGGCAAGCTCCCGACAGCCCGACTCCCGGGGGCGACGTTAGGCGGAAGGTGCACCCGCAACCAGAGGAGGGAGAGGGATCGGGGGGAGAAGGAGTGAAGGTGGAGGGAGGTGTGAAGAAGAGGGGAGTACTAGAAGGAGGCTTTCTGGGGAGGAAGAGGGCTCCCCCAGTCCCCCACCTCTCCTCCCTCCCCTCTGGATCTGAAGGCGGTGGCAGCGACTCGTCTTCCACCGCCTCCCCCTCCCCAACCAAACTGTCTTCGTCCACCTCACCACGACACAGGAAGCTGGCCCCTGAGACGTCCAATCAGGACAGCAGCCTGTGACGGTGCTCACCACCCTTTTTCTTCCGAGGAAGAGGAATCATCTTGTAGGACCATGAGGGAGATGAGTTCTGGGTATCGCAGAAGGAGGAGGAATGTGGTTCATGATGTAGCTGGATGAAGGAGCTTCTTGTTTCGGGACTCCACATGAGGACGGGTCTCCTTTGGTTCCTACGCTGAAAAACTTTTATTTAAACCGTGCACCTTTTTTTTCCAGTGGAAGTCATTAGTGTCATACTTTTAACTACAGAAACTATCTGACGCGACGGAGCAAGTTGCACCATCCCAACGCAAACAGCATCTCAACCAGGGAAAGATTTCATTTTTGATCTTTTAAAGGATTTCAAGTTTGATGACACTTGTGAACTCTGCTGGGTACAACTGGAGCTCCTACGACTCTCTGTTTGTGTTGGTGTAACAGATGATGGGTGACAGTAACTGTATGTTGGGCCGGGTGTCGTCAAGGGCGTATTGTTGCTGCTGTTTGGTTGAAGCACAAGCAAGTGTTAAGCCAGCGATGTAAAGCTTGTTTCATTAACTCATCGAGGTTCAGGCCAATTAGAATGATTCAAATAAACAAGCACAGTACTAGTAATAGAACGAGGGTTAATCTATGTAATGATCGCTTTATCTAATGAGACCCGTAAACAGATAATGGAAGCAAAATGGAATTCACAAAAGGCACAGTTTGTACTTTTATAAAATATTTAAACTGTTTTATTGACGTACAGTCTGATGAGAACTAGTTTGTTCAGAACCTGACGTAAATCATTCAAGCTTACTTCTACATCTGCTTTTGAACAGAAAGACAACCGCTGACAATTTCTGTCATTGTCGAAACCATATCAAAAAAAATACTCCTCACAAAAGTATTCATTTTACAAAGATACAAAACCAAAAAAAAAAGATGCAAATTCCTACATTTGACATTTGTGTAAATTCCCTTTTTTTTTTTTGTGAGCGACCAAACAATTAACCGACTAATCGCTTCAGCATTTCAGATCCGTCAAAAGGATTCGGCCCCTTTCTAAAACTCACCATCACGTGAAGCGTCTCTGGCAACATGTGCAATCTGTCCGAGCCGGAACCTTTGGCAGCTACTTGAACCCTGACGTGTCTCCACTTGCGCTGCAGCCACAGACTCAATGGTTTTCATTGTTGAAGCAATGACACAAAAAGCCGCAGCTGGCTTATTTGAAATGTCCCAGGCCCATTGCGTTATTTAACGTACACTGTAGCAGTAGCATGATCGCCTCGCTGCTCCTCAACAACGCTGAAAGAAGAACTGTTGTGTGTGTGTGTGTGTGTGTGTGTGTTCGGACTCGTCACAGGCTAACAGGAAACACACAGGTGAAACAAATGTCATTAGTGATGACTTGTTTCCATCGAGTGTCCCAGAAAGCCATGACAGTGAGCCGGCATGCACACAACCTGGACAAAATGGAATGCAGATGTTTTTAGTGTTATTATAGTGTTATAATACACCTGTGCTTTTACTGCTGTGACAAGAGCCAAAATGTCTGCCATCCAATCCAAACGCAGCATTTTGAGGAATTCTCACGAAACAATTAACGCTCTGTGGTGTTGTATGAGAACCTTTCCCTCGATGTCTAAACCGGGAGAAATCGTTCTTAATTCAGCTAGAAAAAGACAAAACTAAATTCAGTCTGTTGTTTTCACAGTGGTGCCTGTGCAAGAAATCACACTAATTATTATTTATATATTTTTTTTTTACAGTATCACAATATAACTACACTCAACTCAATACAAGGACCTGGTAAACTACATCACTTTACTCCCGTTGAACCAGATTTGTATGTGTCTTTGTTTTGTTTTGGATGACTGTTGCAGTGCCTTATTTAACTTGTTTGACGGTTATTAGTTTGTGTTCATTGAAAAGGATTTTGACCAAAGGCTTGTGAAGACTGTGGTGCCACACACACACGGACCTGTCCACTCTGGCTTTGGGTAAAACTGAGTCCCGATAGATTTACACCAGGCCAAATCAGATTGTACGAGTGGTCACTTGAATCCATTACAGTACATATTAGATTCTGTTCTAATCTATTGTAAATTGTACATAATCGTGACATAGATGAAGAAAGTCCATCTTGGTTATGATATAGTTGTTGAAGGTCTAAAAGGACGGCTGAAAGTGAAATGGCAGCAACCTTAATTATTCATTTTGTGAGCTAAACCTGCTTCTTTACTGCTTAAACCATCACATCCCCTGTGAGAAAACAAGAAATCAAGCCCGCCCTTGATCTACGGTACGTTTTTTGTAATCATTGTGGGGACAACTGTAAACATTTGTGACTGTAAAAAAAGAAAAGAAAAAAAAGGCAAATATATTAATGTAAATGATAATTTGCCAGATCCAGCAGCTATATTCCCTTCTTTCAAGTTGTTTTTATCACATTGCTTATCATTTCAGCATTGACGGATGAACTGGCCGTGTTGGTCCCTGCCTGTACAAAGATGTACATTTTTATACACTTATTAACTGTCTGAAAAGTAGACGTACATATTCAAAACAAAATCCTCACGTGGATGCATTGATGTGTGTTGATGTGTGTCGATACTTACACTGTTGTCATTACATGTTGTCGATAATCATAAAATGCCTATATTGATATTACCGTGCTTATGGACCTAACTGCATTTGCACTTGCACTATTAAGACTAATACTAAAGTAAATGACTAGTGTTTATTTTATATAAAAATATAAAGTCTAAAGTCTATTTCAGCACATAACTGTCTGTCTGTCTTCTGAAGATCTGTCTGTCCCTCTCTG
Organism: Leptoclinus maculatus; assembly: GCA_032191485.1. NCBI lineage: Eukaryota > Metazoa > Chordata > Actinopteri > Perciformes > Stichaeidae > Leptoclinus > Leptoclinus maculatus. The sequence continues at coordinate 29,683,067 of JAVDOI010000001.1, read as the reverse complement.
GCTACGTTTACATTATATTACAGCCAGATCCTAGCGAGCTAAAGAGAATACATATGTTTTGTTTGAACCGCCCTGTACAGCATTGTTTAACAATATGTATGTGAGCAACGCTGCATTATGTTGTTATTTCATTGACAGTGCTGACCCATTATCAGATGTAGCATTGAACCCTTCAGAGCCTCAATGTTCATGCAATTTAAACTACGACTGTGTTCACTAAAACCTCTCCAAACTGGAAACTGTTTCCTTTTATTTTTCAGAAGGTTATTACAAAGCTGGAAGGTATATTTGATGTTTTAACACATTGTATAGAACAACGTGACATTGTTCCAGGAACATTAACTTCACTCAAATGTCATCAACAACATTAAGAGTAACTGAAAACATAAAGAAAAAAGTATTTGGGATCTGAGATGTTTTAATCTAAGTGTGTGAGATGAAAAGAACTTTGACAAGATGAATACAAAAAAAAAATGCTTTTATAGTTAAAGTAGTTAAAACTTCATTTGCGGGTTGACCTTTAAACTCACTCAGTATAAAACAGACCTAAACAAAAAGGCTGCAAGTCCCAGCTTTTAGTTTTCAGCCCATGGTTTGTATGGATAACCTGCCACGGTGCACAATTTGAGTTTTGTTTGAGCGTCACAGAAGTGTATGTGTGTGTGTGTGTGAGTGAGAGTCTCCCCAGCGCTTTAATTTCACTAACCTTCCCGTTCAGACAGTCTCCTCTCTGAGACGCCGTCTGTCGTCATCGTGATTTATGAGTTTAATAAAACCCTGTGACACACACAGGGTTTTTGTGTGTGTGTTAGTAGCTCAGGGCCATACTGTCCCTTACAATCACTCCACAAGCTCTCTTTTCACAAGCTCTCCCTCTCTCCACGGCTGACAATAGCTGTGAATGTGGCTGTGAATGTTTTGGAAGTGCCCTTGTCAGACTGGTGTCCTTGAGCGAGGGCACGCTTGTTACTGCCAGTTTGTTAATTTCAAACTTGCCTTGATGTTCCCTTAAGGGACGCAGGAGCAGAACTAAATTACTGCTGCATAGTTTTGATGGAGATACCGGCCCGCTGTGTGTTTGTGCTGGCGGGTACACGACTGTGTGTGGTAACTGAATATCTGTGCAGCTGATGGCACAGCTGTGTTTTACTAACTCGGCAGAAAAGAACAGCACGTCATCGTCAGCCAGATCACCAGGACCGGTGTGAGGCACAGCGGTCTGTTAAGCTTAAGATCTCAGTTGTGTCACAAAATGTGTTCCTCACACACACACACACACACACACACACAAAATATTTCACTTTCAGAATTGTATTCCTACAATTTTAAATGGATATTTAAACCGAGGCACCATAATAACCTCATCATGGAACAAATATTCAAGTTTCACAAGTGGACTTTCTGTCATCATGGATCGATATTATCAAGTTCATGGATCGAACATGGTTTGTGTGTCTTTAGTTTTAAACTGTTGCTGTTGTTACTGACATTTCTGCTAACAATGGAGTAAAACAACATTAAACACTTAGAAGCTGTCTTTGGCTCTTCTTTCAAAACCACACAGTGTTTTAATTCTATCTTTAATAAAAAGATAGATGTTTAAAGAGCGATACTTTGATATCTTTATAGGAAACAAGAAATGGACAGATGTCTGCAGCCAAAGAAAGGAATCTATAACGGAGTCACAGTCATGCTTCAAAGTGTCTTGAGGAAACAGTGTACTGTTCAAGACTTGATGCGTTGATATTTCAAATCATTTTCAAGTGAAGAAAAGGTAAGAAAACAAGTAGAAAAGAATGTTTTCTCAACCATTGTTTATAGTTCCTCAGAAAAACAGAAACATTGATCAAAGAATCATCTATAAATACGACTTTTACAACAACCATAAATAATACTGCCAGTGTAAAAAAGAAAAGGTTTTTAGAACAATACAGTAGGCTTCAACTTTGTACACAAAAACTCATCAACACGACACAGAAATTCAAACATCTTGTCATAAATACTGTTTCTATGGTGTTTAAGTTGAAAATGATCGGCCCAATTTGTGGAATCCAAATCTAAACAGGACGTAGCCGAGATCTGATTTCATTCTTAAACTGATTTCATTCTTGATAATAAAAACTAGGGTCTGGATTCCACTGACAGCTGAACTATGAAATCAAACAAAGACATTTAGCTTCACAAGTTGAACAAAGCTTCATTTCATGATTTAAAGTGTAACAACTGATATGGTAAAAAAAAAAAAATCTCAGATTGGGCTTTCAAATTACATCATCACATAATCCAAACAATCAGACGGCACATCAGTGATTCACAGCCACATTTGAACACAATAATAAAAAACAGTTGGCATTTTTTTTGTCATAAAACTAACATCAAGGCCATCAGCTAAAGGACTACTGCTGCTGATGATGGATTTAAAGCTCACTAGGCACTAATTGACTGAAACCGTCGATATTAATTTACTTCTAGAATGGTTTGATTCCAAATAGTGAGAAGCAAACCTGCTGATATTTCAACATTTTTTTAAATAACTAAACTAAACAATTGGCAAGCAGAGACAGTGACTCATAATACAGTCAAATACGATCTGGTTCTTAATCTGAGAAGGAATTGATCACAGCTGACAGGGTCCATATCTGATTCCTGCCTCTACTCGAGTTCAGACTACTGGTCCCTACAGGGACACATGCAGTGGGCTAAGACACCTGTTTTAATACAGTTTGACATGAATGCTGCAGTAAAACCACTATTATCCCCCGTTTCTCTCAGGTCGTTGGAACTGAACACCATCATTCATTATTAAAACCATAACAGTGCACTTTGGACATAATCAGAACAAGTATTGGTCATCAATGCTGAACATTTCTTTTAACATATTTTCGAGACTTTCTAAATCATTTTTCAAGCATTGTACGTTGTCTAAATAACTTTCCAATCCTGTTAGGAGCCCCGTCTTTCCTCAGCTCACACCGAATACCAGGAATGTATATTTTCCAATTTTGGTTTGAAACTAGGTCTGATTTGCGACTGTGATACCTGATTAGACGTAGGGATCTTAAAGATGAGTGTCGGTGAACATGGTTTGCTCCTTTTTCCCAGATGTTAAGGCCTTGATGGCGTCCACGAACTCATCTTCCTCCACATACTGAAAGAGAACGCATGAGATCACAATGAGGTCTTGAGTCAGCACTAAAGGTTTGGATATGTCTTTTGGTATCTTTTCACAGAACAGTTGGAGTCTTTTAGTTTCCCACAAATGATTTCTCATGATTCATTCTCTATTGCTGATAAGAGCTGTTACTGTAAAAGTCTCACATAATTTAACATAAACATATTTCAATCCTCACCAGTCCAGAGTCATGTCCCAGTGGGTTGTCCCAGCTTCCTTCCTCCATCATTAGTGACTTCCTGTCAATCAGCTGACTGACGCTGCGGTGCAGGGAATGCTGGGAGTAGGCCTGACTGAGGTCTGTTTGGCTGGGGACCCGCAGGACAGACATGGGGCTGAACCGTGAGCTGCTACCGACTATCTTAGTGTCTGTCAGACCCTGAAAAATTTGTTTTTTTTTAGTCAGATGGTGATTTAAAAGAGCATATTACAAATCATATACTTCATATTACTGCAAACCATTTTCCCATGCGTGCTGTAGTTTTCAATTAGATTAAGGAAAAAAAAGATACACATAATGGTAATTATGTGTATAATAAAGGATTACACTGCTCTACTACTCACCTGACTCTGCAAAAATGATTTTCATATTTTACTGAAATAAATGGAAACCAATGGCAGCAAGGAACAAACTGCAGTGTAATCTGAAGTAGTATTGTAATAGTGTAAGTTATACATAATCATATCTTTGGTGTGTGGGATAAAAAATGCAAAAGCATAGTTCCTTTAACTGCAATTCTTCCCAATAAGAGTTTGTATAACTTTCTTTTCTATAACTAAAGTTAAACATTTCATCCAATAAATAAAAAATAAGTTTTAAAGCTCAAATGCAGCATTTGTGTGTTTTGGATATTATTGTTATACATCAACTAAATCTAGGAAGAAGTGAGGTAAATATATTTATGATTAGGTTGCCTATCAACTGGAAGACATTGATTTGAAATTCAAATAATTTTTCACACTTAAATATTATATTTGATTTATCTTTTGAATTAAAATGTTTATCAGCCGTCATTGTCATACCATCAACAATCAACAGGGGGCAGTACTCAGCAAGGATTGGCCCCTTGGATCACAGAGGAGAGTTTAAGATTTACAAAAACACAGCAGATGCACAAAAAACTTATTTTTTAAGTAGCATAAACTCTGGCTTCATGGTTTCTGCTGTAAACTGTATTTAAGGACAAACCGACAGACTGTACGACATATCTTACCTTTATGATAATTCATCTTATTACACACACACACACACACACACACACACACACACACACACACACACACACACACACACACACACACACACACACACACACACACACACACAAAGCATGCATTCACAAACAAAACAGACATGCGTAGAAAAGCAGCCACACAAATTCACAATCCCATACCTCAGTGTACACAGTGAAGCTTTTAAGTATAACGTTGCTGATCTCAACACAGTCTGCTACAGTGTCAAACTGCAGGGGGACAATAAAATAAACATTTAGGGTGTTGACGGTAAATATAGAGAACAGTCTTACTGTGGGACGGTCGGGGAGCAACACAGAGCTGGAGTGATGTTTAGAGCACAACTCAGGACAGGGCCTCTGTGAGAGAGAGAGGAAGAGAGACAGAGAGAGATAGAGATAGGAAGAGAGAGAGAGAGGAAGAGAGAGAGGAAGAGAGAGAGACAGAGAGAGGAAGAGAGACAGAGAGAGATAGAAACAGAGAGAGATAGAAACAGAGAGAGACAGAGATAGGAAGAGAGAGAGAGAGAGATAGAAACAGAGAGAGACAGAGATAGGAAGAGAGAGAGAGAGAGAGAGAGAGATAGAAACAGAGAGAGACAGAGATAGGAAGAGAGAGAGAGAGAGACAGAGAGAGGAAGAGAGACAGAGAGAGAGATGGAGAGAGATAGAAACAGAGAGAGACAGAGATAGGAAGAGAGAGAGAGAGGAAAGGAGAGAGAGAGACAGAGAGAGAGACGGAGAGAGATAGAAACAGAGAGAGATAGAGATAGGAAGAGAGAGAGAGAGGAAGAGAGAGAGACAGAGGAGGGGGGGAGAGAGAGAGAGAGACAGAGAAAGAGAGAGAGGGGTAAAGGAAGATACAGAGACAGAGCGAGACGGAGATAGAGAGACAAAGACAGAGAGACGGAGAGAGAGAGAGACAGAGAGAGAGAAAGAAAGAAAGAGAGAGAGAGATGGAGAGAGGAGAAAGGAGGAGAGACAGAAAAGACATACAGTATATAAAAGAAAAAATTATGATTTTTTGAAAAATATGTGGGAGAAAATTAAATAGAGGAGTAAGACTGGAATGGAAGGGGGTAAAAGGAAAATGTTTGAAAGTAAATGAATAAGGCAATTAATCAACCAGTGGATGAAGGTGTTATTGGTAGTTATTGGTAATGAGTGATCCCGGAGATATACGGGGATGATGTCTCTACTTGGAACAAACTTAAATATATTGGATAAAATGTTCCCATTTCTAAAATGCTTTTTTCACAGGCATGATAAAAGCAGCTGTATAAACCTCTTTCAGGGTTGGATTTATGTAAAAACATCAAACAAATGAAAACTTTAGTTTCAGGTTTTTTTTACTGCTATGTTTATGTTACACAACTCCGTGTGTAGGAAAGACTTAACAAGGGCATACAAGCGTGTAAAAATACTGGTAAAACTGAACCAGTCCACTCCCTGGTATCACAGAACCTCATTTCTATTCAAAGAGCAGCTTTCCAGTAACAGTTGCTGTTGCAGCCCCCTCTGGTGGAGCAACACTTAACACACAGCTGCTCTTGCAAAGACACTATTTTCAAAAATGTGTACAATCTGCAGACAAAAAGTGTTTTGATTGAGTTAAAGAAATCAAACAAAAACACGTATGAAACAGTCTCGTTCCCCCTCTGTTTTTTCCTCCCCTCACTGTTCTGATGCTTTTTACCTCTTAGTAAACCCGACTACCTCTCTCTGTCTCTCTTACTGCAACCTGCCCTTTCAACCATCTTGTCCTTGTCGTTGTACGAGCGCCTTGATTCTCTGCTCCTCTCACCATGTACGTCTCTCCCCCAGCCTTCCGGGTCTTCTGAAGCATGACCAGCGGGGGGCGCTCTCTGGCTGATGGATTCTTCCTCAGGGCTCTAAAGGGGAGAAAAATCACCCACACCCTTTTGTTCTTGTTCTTCTTTGGATTAAGCAGTTTTTTTTACAGAGTGTTGTGTGTTGCGCTTTTGTAAAGACAAGTTATGCTCAGTTTGATGTCTTAGAACTTCTATTCTATTGGATTTGTGCCGTAAAGCTTTTCCACGCTGCATATAACATTAGAATACCTTTGTAGTACTAGGCCCAACAGTATTGCCAGCAGAAATAGACCAAGCAGGGCTAACAACAAGATGAACCACAGCTCAGAGTAAACCGGCGTTGCTGACATGCTGATGCCCTCTTTACCAACGTCTTCAGGCTCAGGAGGACCTGCAGGAAAAGATAAATAAGTTATGAGTTCAACTATATGATTCATTCCATGTACTGCTTGTGTATTTATTGTATTCATTATAAAATGACCTTACTCTGCCTATGTATTATACTGTGTATGATTTGACAACATTTTTAACAAAACATAATGCCAATAAAGTTTCACTGAATTGAAATGAGGAAGAGGATGTGAGGAACAGACACACAAAAATAGATTCCTTAGTCGCTGAGGAAAATCTAGATTCAGGTCTGATTTTACCTGAGGACTGATTCCAGCAGTGTGTGTGTGTGTGTGTGTGTGTGTGTGTGTGTGTGTGTGTGTGTGTGTGTGTGTGTGTGTGTGTGTGTGTGTGTGTGTACGTTACCTAGGCCTGTTGCAGGGCTATATCTGATGGTGGGAGTACTGGCGCTGCCACTGTTTGTGGTACAAGTCACCTGAAATGACAGCGCTAAGGGAAGAGTGAGAGAGAGAGGAAAAAAGTGCGTATCAACCAATGTTCCCACCTGGTATAAATTCGTAAGTAGATATGTATATATGTGTGTGTGTGTTCTCACTTTTCTGTGAGGTGCGTGGAATATGGAGATAGCTATAGAAACCAGTATAGACCCTCAGCTGGCTCTCTGTCACACTAAACTCCTTCAGGTACCCATTGAGGGAGAAGGACCCCGTCCAGTCCAGCCAAATAACTGTCAGGTTGCTGTCCACCGGGAAAGGAGACACATACTGTGGGGCTGGAGGGAGAGAGAGAGAGAGCGAGAGGGGACAAGAGACACTTTGGTTGTGTGTTTATGTTTCTTAACACGGCTTAGCTGGGAGAGTTGAGGGATTGGACACATTTGTTACCTTCACTGAGAGTTGTAACAGTAGTCCAGTTGGAGGCAGTGCTGCCCATGTTGTTGAAGCAGGCAGCTCTCAGCTGATAGGTGGAGTATGGCTGGAGACCTGCACAGATTAGTACAAAATTCACAACACCAGACAACAACACGATGCCAGCACCACCTCTCTAAATCTTTTAATTAGCGGTTATCCTTCTTTGAAGATGGCTTGCAGTCGATTTCAGTTGAGCTCAATTGTTCTTATTTACATCCATCACGTGCCAGGACAACTTAGTATTATGTATTTTAAAAACATAACCACGGAGTGACCTGTCACATTGTAGCTCCTCCTTTTGCCAAAGAAAGACATTTCTATTGGCCCTTCAATGCAAGGGAGGGGTACAGGCTGGGGAGGCTGCGGGCAAGGTGATCTGAGATGTAGTTCACAGCTGGAAACAGAGAGAGAAAGAAAGAAAGAGAGGAAGTGAGCGAGAGTGAAATGATGGTATGTGTATCTGCTCATGCCTTCTGTCTCACTCATTAATGTCATCTTTTTTGAATCTTCAGTATGTTGAAAATACACTGAACAATGTGCACTTCATGTGTTTCCTACCGACCTCTCAATAACTCCATTAGGTGCCAGAGGCTCGTCCCATTCCAGCTGCACAGAGCGGGAGGTCAGGGTGACGGGGCGAGGAGGAGGCTGCTGGGCCGGGGGGGCTGCCAGGGTGCGGAGCTCACTCAGTGGACCCTGGCTACAGCACTGTCAAAACAGACAGTTCACAAATGTGTAGTATTTCTGAGTGAACGAGTACTGTGTCGTCTCAGAATTCATAGAATAACTACAAACACAATATATGAACATTTAGCTCAGGGAGTTGTTTTGCAATCAAACGAGTAACACTAGTACCTCTGTTCAAGGATTTTACTGTAAGAATATCACAATAATCTAAGATAAGCAGGAAAAAACCAAAGTGAAACAACTAATGCAACATGGTGACTGGAACAATCTCATGTCATTTGGCCTGCCCAACAATACAATCTCCAGATCAGTGATAGTAGAACTGGTGGATATCTTTTCTTTACAAAAGACTATTTCAAAGCAAAGCTAAGTAGATTATCCTCCAATCAATTCACTGTATCTATAAATCTGTCAAACCAGACTGAACCTGTGATCTCACTTTCATGACAAAAGTGTAGCTGTTATGTACTAGTACATATTACTATTACCTGATAACAGGTGCAGGCCTCTACTCCTACCCAGTACTGAGTGTAAGGACGCAAACCATGGAGTGTCTGCTGATGGGATGTACCCTCTGAGAGCTACAGGAAGGGGAAAGAAAGAGGGTGAGATATGTTTATATTTTGGGTAGTCATATAAGTGAAAAGCAAAATATTGGGTCAGGGTGAAGAATTCAAAATAGGAGAGAGAGAGGAGGGAATACGTGTGAGTGATCACAGAAAAGGGTAGAAAAAGAGGGCTGGAGAGAAAAGAAATCCAACTGAGGAACTGAAGTTATTCCGAGGGGAATGTTAAATGCAGTATTATACTTTACCAGAGTGTGGTTGTTGTGGTTCACTGAGAACACTCTGTAAAGGCTAACAATGCCATTGGGTCGGGCTGGAGGGTTGATGTTCACTCGTGCTGAGGTTGCTGAAACACGCAGGAAGATAGGTGGGCCTACACCCTCAGGTGGGGCAGGTCCTGTTCGCCCATTGGCCCACGGACTGGCAGAACGACCGGCCGAATTCACTGCCCACACCTGTCGGACAAAACCACATACAAGTTAATAATATCATGAAATTCAATTCACATGTATAATTGATGGTGAATCATAAGAGGGACACCCGAGACAAAGTGAGAGCCAGACAACTTTTCTTCTCCAGTCATTAGGATTTTAGATGCATTTGATTAACTCTTAAATTACCCAGTATCCACCATACCACCAAAAGGATAGAAGTCAATGCATTGGACCATCCATCAAAACTACCATCAGCAGTGAGAGCAACACCTTTTCAACATGCAGCCCAACACGAACATATCTGCATGACAATTACTTTTCACCTTCATCAAGGAGTTATTCTCACGCACACACACACACACACACCTACACACACACACACACACACACACACACACACACACACACACACACACACACACACACACACACACACACACACACACACACACACACACACACACACACACACACACACACACACACACACAGAGTAATCTTATTTGTGTGCTTGTGTTGGGTATAATTAGAGGGTGTACACAGCACAGGGTCAGGCAGGGTGGAGATTTGCATGTGTAAGTCATCTGTAGCCTGTCAGAAGTAGTGCAGAAGGCAGATGGATGGGTCTGAGCTTTACTGGTGAAAGTGTCTGTCTGTGTGTGTGTGTGTGTGTGTGCATGTGAGATGTGTTGTTTGTAGCTGTGATGACGAGTTTTGTGCGTGTATGCTTGTGCATGCAAGTGTGTTAAGAGTTGAATTAACCTCAATAATAGTCAATTAGGCCGTGATCAATCAGACTGATTGATCTAAGTGACAGCACAGATGGACTGAGATGGGAGAGGGGAAGGAAGAATGGAAGATGGAGAGACTGGGAATGGGGAGGAGGAGGAGGAAAGGAGGAAGGGTGGACGAAGCACAAAGAGAGGAAGCAGGAGAGATTTAGAGCTTGATTTTGTGGCTCCAAACGTACCTGGTTGGATACAGTGATATAGGTTTAGTTCTGGAGATAAGATTGTTTTTTTTCTTAGTAGGAGTTGCATCATTGTGTGCATGCAAAGGCATCCCGATATGAGGGAGGCAACTTTTATAGTCACTTATTAAAATCACGTCATACAAAAACAACATTTTAGTGTCTGATCCATTAAACTCAAAAAGGGAAAAACACATCTGTCCTTGAACGCGTTTTAGGAGTAATGTGTATTATTTTCTCGTGACTCGACTAGTTTCCTACCTGGACTCACCCACTGGGGATGAGAGGATCTGATGTGATTGGTCATTGTTGTGGCCCACACCAACTCAACCAGCTCATGCTGCACTTTTCCTGCTTCCCTGCTCCATTCTCTTCTTACTTGTTGTGACACATATTTGTGCTGCACCTTGTTTGTGTTTCAACCCAAAATCTCAATGAAATTACCAACCGGTTCATTAATGGTGCATTCAGACTGACGGCAACCTTTGAGCAAAACACTGCAAGGGTCTGCATTGATGTAGGTTGTGTTGGCTATAGGGTGCTATTAGGAAGAAGAAATACAAATCGCGAAGTCCTGTTTGAAGGGTTAAGCCCCAGTTCCACCGAAAGCCGGACCTACTACGGATGTCCCCGGAGACACTACAGATCAGATCCGGGGTCATCCGCTTTCGGTGGAACTGGGGCTTTACCAGCCATACACAAAGACGACACACTGCATTTATTCTTCTTTGAGTTAGGTTTTTAAACTCTATAGACTTATTATAACTGTAATAGCAAAGTTAGTCCAATCTTAAACACACATGTTGCAAGGTGTTCTACCTTATTAGTATTAATAATGACTGTATGTCACTTGCAGAGTGCAGGAGAGCTCAAAAGGTGAAGTTCAGGAAAAGGATTCTTCTGAGATCAACAAGCTTGGATAATAATCAAATGTAGTTATACAGAAAATTGAGACTGCAACTTAACCTCAGCTGAGATATATGTTACAACATTTTCACAACACTAATGAAGTAGAAGTCTTCTCTGAAAATAATATTCTAAAAGAATAAAAAAGAGATAGAATGACAAATTGAAGAGAACATCCTTCAGAAAAATAAAAACAAACAAAGTATAGTACATGAAAGTTATGGATGTACTATACTTTGTTTTTACATTTTGAGGAAAACTTGCCATTGGCTAAATCTGGCACATTTACATCATAAAGATGTCAATTCATTGTTCCTGCTTATAATCAAATTAAGAAATGTAAATACTATTAGCGTGATATGAATAGCACATGGAGGGAATTTATATAGCTTCTATATAACTGTTTTTATTTCTTCTGAATGTGTCTGTATGTTAGCATGTTATGTAATTATGCCAACAATGTCTTGATTAAACCTTTAATTGTGACATTGATAACTTGTGATCAACAAGCTATTTCTGCATTGTAATCACATTTGCAGCCTGATATTAATGCAACGTAGAAAGGACACAACATGTCTGGTTAAAAAGCCCGAAAGAAAAGGTGTTCCGTTACATGTGTAGTTTCAACTCAGGATCTGTGGGCTTGACTTGTTGCTCAAAAGATTTCCAATTAAATTTGCTCCTGCCTTCACATAACATTATAACTGCAGCAATAAAATACATCTACCCAGCAACAACCATGTTCTTCCCCTAGTAGCAACACAGCTAAAGCCTCAACGTGACGCAAAGCTTTTGGGCTTGATTAAGAACTTTGTGCCACATAGACAAAACGAAGAGAAAAAGTTCAAAACTAAAGTCAGTCCAGATCACCTTGCCCTTGATCCACTGCTAAAAGGTAGAACTCATCTCGTCCATATATCATCTACAGACTTTTTACTGCTTTCTCTCGTCTCTTGTCCTCTCTCCTCCTATTGGGCCGTGGTTTGGCTTATTAGACACAAAATAAAAATATACCCCGTTAGCTGCCATGGCAGCAAATGTGCCGCCATGGCAACAAACGACTTCAGGAAGCTACCAGGCGAGTATTTGAGGATTTTTATTGGACGGTTGGACTGCGGTCTTAATTCAAGCGCTCCGATAGGCCAACGGAGCTACTTGGCGGGTGCATCTACTTGGGGTGAAGGGGGTAAGTTGTGTGAAAGTGGGCAGTAATTAAAACCAAGCATAAAGCTGTCAATAGGAGCTTATGACCCAGTGTAATTAGCCTAATATGATTTCTCTCTCTGCACTGTGGTGCGCTAAACTGAACTGACTTATCGTCCTTGTGTACGCCTGAAACACAGAGAGAAAGGATGAGAGCCAGATAGGTACATAGACAGATTAACAGCTAAATAAAAATAAAGCCAGGGAGATGGATAGAAAGACAAGACATGTGGGTAGATAAAAGGATTGACTAAAAGATCGGTAGATCGACAGGCAGACACAGAGAAAATATAGCTTATTGTTGAAGATTGAGAGGAATGACATATCCAAAAATGTAGACAGTATCTTTGCTTCTCTGTCTGTGACACTCACATATGTTTACATGCACACACAAACAAACACACAGAGTACTACTGTGTGCACGGACATCACACACACACACACCACCACCTTGTCCACGTACCCCACTGACAAATCCTCAGGGGACGTGTAGCGGTCACCATTAAAAGGTCTTTCCAATACAAGCTCTGTTACCAAGGGGGCTAACAGTTAATTCGATTGGCTGGCTGGTAATCAGGAAGTGGGGTGCTCTGAGGGCCCAGTGATTAATGGCTCTGTTGCCCGCTCGTCATCTCCCAAAGCTCCTCCCTCCCTCCCTCCTCCTGTCATAAATTAGGGCCTCGTAAATAAAGACGGCACCACAATCAGGCAAACTCAATCAATTACACAGGTTCTCTGGCCTCAGCTCGTACATCTGACAGGCAGGAATGCTAATGTTATTGTTGCTTCCAAAGGGCTAGCCTGTCAATTAGTGTGCTGCACAACAGCATGAATATGGACCCCACCATTTAACACCTGTCGGATTACCTGGCTGTGTGCGGATGTCTGTGTATGCTGCAGTGCATGGGATAGACTGCATCAGTCGAGGTGTGTGCGCGATATCTGTGTCTGTGTGCGTGACTTGACTGGACTTTTGGAAAACATTTCATTGTGAAAGAAGGCCACATCCTCCGATGATCACATCAGGTCTAGACTCAAAAGGAAGTTCACAGATCACAATAAAACATTTAACTCTTGTTTCTACATTCAGTGCAGAGAACAAGACGTTTTTTTATAAATCTGTATATACAGGACCCATTAGGACTTTTTATTATTATTATTTTCAGTTGCCCTTCAGGTTTAGGATTTAATCCTATTTTCTTGAAGAAATACATCTATTCTACTTGTTTTTCAAGATAAATAATGTCTGTAAAATGTTGATGTATCCTGTTTAATACAAATAAGAAAGGCAGTTAAAAACCTCAAGGTTGCATCATAAAATCCAGGTCAAGTTTGAGTTTTTAGTGACTACACAAGGATTGGTTCCCATTTCCTCTCAGATCTGGATAAATATTAGTTCAGTCAGTTGAAGTTTACCAAGACTAACCAGTTAGCATTTGTGTTACACTCAAAACAAAACAACACACACACACACAAACACATTTAAATGCACAAAGCATTGTACCTGGTACTGGTATACAGTATACGGCTTGAGTGCTTCATCTTTGCAAGTAGTAGAGATATTCCTGTAAACAAGTGTTGCTGCATCACGTCTGTGGATATCAGTGGTATGGTCCAGCCTGCGGTACACCTCGTAATGGAGGACTCTACCATTTGGCTCAGCAGGAGGGGACCAGGTGAGCAGAAAGGTGGTCTGCAGGCCTGTGTGCATGTCAGGCTGAAGGTCTAACAGTGGCGCTGATTGTCCAGCAGGGGGAGCGTCCAGAGTGAGTACGGATGCCCAGTCACTGGAGGAGCAGCCCAGCGCAGTGCATGCCTCCACCCTCACTTCATACCTACACACACATATTAGCACACGTTTTTAAATGCAATAATTAGTGAGGTTTGTGTATTGTGTAAGAGACCATTGTGGGGAAAGAACACAAGATACTTTTGACTGTGATACCAGTGTACTGCGAGTACAAGACTTAAATCTGGAAAAACTCCTCTGACAATCAGCTAAGAACCTTACAAATCAGCAACTATTTTAGTTTTAGTTTTTGACAACACTTCCAGAAAGTCCACCATATTTCTCCCAGTTTCAAACCGTCAAAGACAGAATTACAGTCCAGCTAGTGGAGCAGTGGTCCAATCAAAAAATCACGCAATTAACATGTTTGAAAGGATGTCTGTCTCCACCATATGTCGATTGAGCCTTACCAGACTACAACAAGACACCCAACATCACGAGGTAACTCGTTTGGAAGATGATAGAGAGGAGTGAGGGGGAGAAATAGCGAGAGAAGGTGATGAAGATTAGTTGAATGGATAGAAGGTCATCAGAGAGAGGGGGAGCGATCTTTAGATGGATAAGGCTGATGAGCTTTTATTATCTGAATCTTATCAACACATACACACGCCCACACATAAACAGCCACACCTTCAAGCACACATGTACACACAGGAATAGACGCACACAACTGCACATGCATATGCACCCTCACACACACACACACACACAGACATAGAGAAATATATAGTCTTTGGTCTACACTCCTGTCTTTTTCTGAGAGCGTTAGATGCATGGCCACGGCTTCAAAGTTGACTCCCTTTTACTTTTTTTCTGACCATCTGTCTCCATTTCTTGCTTTAAACCACCACATTCTTAAAGATGTCATTTTTTTTTTACAGCTTGTTGAGATTTTTTTTTTTTACCAAATTAAGATATTGATATCTTGACACGTGCATTAGTATCCTAATTTATTTCACATGGCTCAGTAATACAGCATTAGACTTGTAGGTGTAACTATATCCTGACGGAAGACTTTATTGGGGCAAAACAGCAGAGTACAAACTGCACAGTGATGTCGTGCATTTCTTAATCCTTGTAAGATTACTTTTTCATGTGGAAGTAAATTATACAAGCCGGTGAAAGAACATACACATTGTTTTTGAGTTACCATTCTGATTTTACCCTCTTTCCATCTCTACCCTCTTTTTCTGCCCTTTTAAAACTAAACAAACATTTACACCAGTTTAGATAGGTTCACTTAAAGTTCAATCATTTTTAAATATATGTTAAATTTAGGGCTGCAACTAACTATTTATTACTAATAAATTAATTATTTTCATTGTCAATTAATCTGTCGATTATTTTCTTGATTAATCGATAGTTGTTTGGTCTCTAAATATCTAATCTCAGAAAATGGTGAAAAATGACGATTAGTGTTTCCAAAAGCCCAAGATGACATCTTCAAATGTCTTGTTTTGCCCACAACTCAAAGAGGAGTAAAGAAACCAGAAAATATTCACATTTAAAAAGATGGAGTCAGAATTTCACCAGCTGTTTTAAAAGATGCATTGACTGATTTTTTTTTAAAGAAAATGAAGGTTATTAATTGAGTGAAATGAGAACGAGGTGGACCTAGGTCTGGTATTAACAGTACATCAGTGCCTGGGTTGTGGTGGTTTGTAAAAAGTCTACCAGAGTGGTTTCTTTTGTTACCAAGAGATGGCACTCTGTTCCCTTCTTATCTGGTATTCCTCCCCATATTTCTTTCATCACAGTATTTATTACACATTGAAATAGGAACCTGTGTTGTTTTTTTCTTGACCGTTTTAGGTCAATGCAGTTTAATAAAAATGTAAAATCGTCAACCTTCAGCTTTTTAATAAAGAAAAAAACGACATATTCTTCCTACTTATACATTTCATCCATAAACTGCTGCATAAGTTAACTGTGGTGGAGATCTGCTTTGACTGACCTGTGGTAAGGAGCCAGTCCACGCAGAGTGGTGTGTCGGTCAGAGAAGTCACCGTCCTCTGGAGTGAACACAGCGCTGGTGATTCGGAGTTGGACTGGATCTCTTTGATACACAGTGTAACTCACAATGTCTCCATTAGGACGGGCTGGAGTACTCCAATCTACTCTCAACTGTAAACACAAACAGCACAACAACTTTTAAACAACCATTTAGAGAACCTTTGTTCTAAACCTTTGTGATGTCACGATCCAGCTGTTCCTTATTAGGACCGGATAGATAGATGACTCACCTGGCTTGGTCCCAGAGGTGTCAGTGTGGGAAGACCGACACCAGAAGGAGCTGACGGGTGAGTCTTTGCTGTGGCTGCTGTGCTGCTCACTGCCCCTTTGCTGTTGTTGGCTCTGACAACGTAGCTGTATTCTACACTTGGCAACAGTGTGAAGTCGTGGTAATGGGCCTCAGTGCCGACATAGATAACTTCGCCATCTCTGCGGAGTTCATAACCTGTGATGACGCCATTAGGGTGCTCCGGTGGTCTCCAGCTCACCTCCACTGACTCTGGGCCAGTGACCTTCAAGGGAAAGGTCAAAGGTCACATCAAACAGAGCTACAAGTAGCATTACACATTTCAAAACTCAACCAATCTCACCCAAATAATAATAATAATAATAAAAAAGTTATATGATTCTACTGATTATTGAATAATTAGTGTTGATGAGGTTTTGCAAAGTTTTGCAAGAGGCTAAGTTCTATTGAATTCTCTTGGATGAACGGCGAAATGTTTCACTGGAAGTCTAAGATAAACAAACGCACCTTAAGAGTCGGGACGGGCAGGCCAGTGGGAGGAGCCTCCTCAGTCACTATGGACATCGTGGCGCTGGCGGTGCACCCACCGCTGGTACAAGCCAAAAGGACCAGATGATATGACGTGTGTGGCCGCAGATCTGACAACACTGTATTTAGTTCTCTCCCACGATACGCTTCTTCGTTGTTCAATTTCAGCACATATTCAGTCACCTCTCCATTCTGCGTCAGCGGTTTACTCCAGGAAACGTTTAAACTATTGGATGTGATGCTGTCCGCTGTGGGAGCTTCCACTGTGGCAGGTGGAGCCTCTAGAGTAGTGATGTTTGTATAAAGGCTGGTTATACATCCCTCAGACGTGCAGGCTATGATTGAGTAGCTGCAGAAAAGAATAGAATAGAATGACAAGTATAATCATCTCGATCAAGAGAGTTAGTTAATTTGAGAAAACACAATGGTGTGAGTAAAGGCAAGCAATACCTATATGTTGAAAATGGCAGGAGGTCTTCGTCCATGTAGCTGAGGACAATAGGGTCAAAACTAAATGAGAAACTGACATTGTTTCTCTGAATCCTGTAGGACTGAAGTATCCCGTTGGGCTCCAAAGGAGGGGTCCAAGACACCAACACCTCACTGGGCTGGCCTTGGAGGTGACTCACTTTTGGGGGAGCTAGACCACGAGGAGGGGCCTGTTTGGTTGTCACAGTTACCCAGGGGCTCCGGGTGTGTCCGGCGGGGTTGTGAGTCCGGACACTGAACTGGTACTGTGTCCAGGGACGCAGACCAGTCACTGTATACGAGACGGAGTCAGCATGTTGTGGGGATGATTCTCTGAACAGCACCTGTTGCGGATAATAAAGGTTGATGAGTTGTACGGTAGGAACACAATTCTTATTTGATGACCCCCATTGACATGGATAGAAGTGGCAGCTTGGTATTCAATCAGGATAATGACAAATGGTCAAACTGACAATGAACTTTAAAGTAACTGCCTGTAACTTCAGAGATGTGTGTTTAGTTTTACCTACCTTTCCCCTTTCATTATCCTCTTCATTACTTCTTTCTCTCCCCTCTTCCTCCAAACTTCTCCCAAGTAAGTAATACTCTCCAATTGGCCCGTTGGGCTGAGAGGGAGGGCCCCAGGTAAGTGCCACACGGTCTGGGCCAATGAAGAGAGGCCTGGGAGGGGGCTGGAAAGCAGGTGGAGCTGCTGCTGTGGTGACACGCTGGGGTGGGGTGCATGTGCAGCCTGCTAAGGTGCAAGCTTCAAGGATCAAAGAATACATGGTCCATGGCTCCAAGCGACGAAACAGGAAGTTGCGCAACAGTCCACTGAATTCCAGGTTCCCCTCACTGTACAAGTTGTACATCTAGAAAGAAAGACATGGAAAGCAGGCAAGAGGAAAGAAAAGTATGCAGTGCAGTGGAAGAGGAGGAGAGAAAGAAAAGACTTTAGTGTTGGTATCTGTCTTCTACTGTGTCTTCTCTTATGTGAGACTGATTTTATCTGAAGAGCACCATGCCCCGTGTCACCTGCCCAATGCTGTGCTTACACTTTGGTATGGGTTTTTGTGTTTTTGTAGTGTGTATTGAATGTACCGTGATTATTCCATTTGGAGCACTTGGCTGATCCCAGATAAGCAGTAACGCCCTGCCCTGCTCTCTCTGCTCCACTGTGAAGTTAGACAGGCCAGCCGGAGAAGCCTCCAGGGTCCTAATTGCAACCCATGGACTGGACACACTACCTGAGGGTTGCAAAACATCGATGCTCAATGGAGTAGTTCAGTGGTTAGTGCTGAAATCCTCTGCTCCTGGTATTTTAAACGAGTTACCGATCATAATCAACCTACCTGCTTCGTTCACAGCTTCCACTCGTAGACTATACTGGCTGTACGGTTCCAGACCATAGACTGTCGCTTCTTGGACTGAACCCTGAGGGAGAAAGAGAGACACCAAGGTATGATGATTGTAGGGAGTGGTTGAAGGCAGGAGGAGATATGGGAGAGAAAAAAGGAAAGACAAAGGAATGATTGGGCAAAAGTTAAACGGTGAATGAAAAAAGAGCAGAGATGGAGAGGGAAAGAGCAAAGTGAGTAGCATGTCACAGCAAGAGAAGTGAGTTAGTTCCACAAAGAAATCCTGCGTGAATAAAAACCTGTACATTACTCATTAAAACGGGGAATGAAAAGGAACACTGAAACAATGGCGAGCTAAGATGACATGACATGGGAATTGTGATATCAACATTTCAACATACAGGCTCTGCCATGGTAAAGTAAGTAGACACCAGAGAAGTGGGAGAGACAGAGAGAGACTGGCAGGCAGACGGCCGTCCCTTGTGGGTGAATTCAAAGCTTCCAGATTGAGTGTTTATGTCACACATGCACCCTTTTATATCACACACACACACACACACACACACACACACACACAAAGACACAGGCGGAGTGAGTCTGCCAGTAGCTTTAGGCAGTGGGACCCAGCCCAACACCCTGGCAGGGGCAGTGTGTCTGTGTGTGTCTGTGATACAGTGGGAACACCATTTACTAATTGATAAGAGACACACTGTTGTTTCAAAAGGCCCTGGCGTGCGATGACATGGTAGTCAGGGAGCACTAGGGCTCCAGGACTGCCTGTTTGTTTATGACTGTGAGCTTTAAAGTCGCTATGAGAGTGATGTTTCTGTGTGTGTGTGTGTGTGTGTGTGTGTCTGTGTGAACATATTTGTTTAATTACACAACATAGGAGGCTGTATTTTTTCATGTGTTGAGTCTGCAGTTTAAAAAAATAAAAATGTCTGTTCAGGATTGTATGCTTTCAGTTAAGCAAGCATATGTAAAGAGATTAACTGGTAACCCACTTCCATGCAGCAGCAAGAGGATCAAAAAAGCTCCAATTCAAGCTGAATCAAATGAAAACCCTGACAAATCACCATAGCCTGGCACCAAGGATGAACTGTCTGAACAACAACCAGAATGCATGTATTCACTGTTTTCATGTCTGGGAGCCAACGTGTTTTTCATCCACAGTAAAATAGGATTAATAAGCCCCTAGACACCTAGACACTAGCTAAATCCTCCTGCAAATCACTGCACTTCTCAGTAGAGAGAGAGAGAAAGAGAGAGAGAGAGAGAGAGAGAGAGAGGAGGGGGGGACACACAAAGAGAGAGACACAGGGATGGAGTGAGATAGAAAGAGAAGGAGGCGGTAGAAGTAAGAAATAAAGGTAGAAAGAAAAAAAGAGATCGGAATGAAATGAAGTACACATAAGTAAGGCGATGTAGGACAGACAATTAGAAAAGAGGGATAAAAAAGAGAAAGAGGTGAGTAAGTTAATAACTGATGAGGGAAATAAAAAAAGGGAAGCAGGAGGAGGGGGGAGTGTGAGAAAGTCTACGACAGAGAGAGATTGAGTGAATTGGTAAAAAAAAAAAAAAAAGATGGAAGAAAGCTAAAGTGGGAGAGAAAAAAAAGATAGATGTGGCAAAAGGGAGAGACAGATTAAGTGAGCGAGAATGAGAGATCTCTCTACCTTAAAAGCCAGTGAAATATGTGAGGCATGTGGCCTATAAAGCGGTTAACATATGCACATTGTCAATAGCAGCATCTGGCGCTGGCAGCTTTTATAGGAGCATGGAGACTCTGCTTCAGGCCTCTAGATGGCAATACATTCAAACACTTTATCACTGAAACACACCACATTAACGGCCTCCTAACACTCACTCAACACACACACACACACACACACACACACACACACACACACACACACACACACACACACACACACACACACACACACACACACACGCACTCAACAATCAAGCGCTATGAAATTCACCACCTCAGCCTTTTAAGAGCACACAAACACACACACATACAGATCCGCAGACAGGCAGTAATCAAACGGTGCAACACTAAAACACACTCCTATTACATTACATTAACAGCTTCCTCAATAACTATTTCTCTCTCATACGCATGTGTAGAGAAACACACACAAAACACTTTCACAGTATCTTATAACGCACATACTAAGGAATGTGTAGCCAAACACATCCACACAAAACCAGAGAAAATGACATGACTAACAGAATTATGAAGAAGGTACATTTAATATCCACTAATCCACTGTTGTGAAGGTACACAGGAGTATAGAAAATAGAAAGAAAGACCACACAGTTGGAATACAATTTCCCAACCTTATATTTGTACTTTATGTATACTATAGAGCAACTGACCTTGATGTGTGTAATATTAAACAGTCATAGCTGTTAAATGGCTGTTCCATTTTGGATGTTTCAGCACCAATTGCGGGGATAGAGCTATATTGCAATTTAGCAGTAGGTATTTATGATTTTGCTGTAATAAATAGACCTGGTTCTAGTGAAGGATTTTACATTTCTGCTGCGGCATCAGCAAAATGATAGCTGTAATGATTAACCAAGAATGTAGCAGCAAAAAACGGCTTTTGATAAATGGTTGTGTTTGTCTGTTTTTGGAAAAATGGCCAACCTATGAAGAGACCACATGAATAGTTACAATGTAAAATATGAAAGCGAAAGGTTCTCGTCAACCTAAAGTCAGTGAACATGTGTGTGGATGATCAAAGTAACTAGTTAATCATGCCAAATGCAAAAGAACAGAGAGGGAGCAAGAAGTCGAGAGAGAGGGAGAGAGAGATGAGGGAGGGTTCAGAGAGATTTGAACAGATGTAAGGAAAGAAAGTGTAAACAAGACAGAGGGAGAGAAATGGAGACAATGATGGGGAACGAAGAGAAGAGACAGGGAGAGGTGTCACTAATTTATACATTAAAGAGCCCTCAGATCTTACATGGTTCAACACAACTTAGCATCGAGGGCAAGCAATTTATTCAATCTTTTATTTCCTCATTCTGTCTTCTCTTTGGTGTGTGAGCTGAGCTAAAGCAGGGGTCCTCTGGAAAGTGTGTGTGTTTCTGCATGTGTAGCCTATGTAAAAGGGTCAGTGTGCATGTGTGCTCCTTGTGCAAATATATATATCGGTATCTGTGTTTATTTGTGTGCATCTGCATGTATCCTAACAAGCCCACATCTGCATGCATCTTTTTTTTGTACCCGTGTGTCCCTAAGCAAGTGCACAGCTGTGTGTGTGTGTGTGTGTGTGTGTGTGTGATATTCAGGTGGAGAGGCATGGTGCGGCCGGGGGGACAGTGTGTGATACTAATTAAGAATAACCATGTGTATTTGTCAAAAGAATTATGCTGATTATCTCACAAAGGCCCCAGCACTGGGCCCCGCAGAGAGACAGAGACAGAGAGACGGACCAACATTAGCATATGGCTACACACATGCATGCACGCACACACACACACACACACACATGCGCTCTCTCTCTCTCTCTCTTTGTCTCTCACACACACAGACGCACAGGTAAAAGTAAAGTGAGTGCCTAAGAACATACATGAAAGAACCATGCCTAATGATAGGTGATTGGGGCCATCGGGATGTTTCTGTTCTCAGGCCTTCCCTGGCCTTCCCTTCTCCTCTCTGCTCTGTCGTATTAAGTCTTGGAGCGATAATAAAGCACCCTGCTGTTTCACCTTCTTTATGTGCCTCAGTTCTTTCAGTGTGTGGTCAAACATGCCATGATCAGAAAAAGCTCCAATTCAAGTCAATTCAGCTCAATTCAAATCAATTCAATTCAGGTCTTTACTCCAGTCTATTAGCACAAGCTGTGCCCTGACCAGCCCTGCGAGAGCAGTAATTGTTTTCGAAGGTTTCTGAGGTGAGCCAGTACACCACACGCTGCTCTCTTGCGCCCCATGCCAAGCTCTCAAGCCAAGTTTGTGTGTGTGTGTGTGTGTACGTATTTATGTGTGCATGCCTAATTCAATGCTGCTGGAACAACTGCCCCTATGTCTGTTTGCAAATGCCCTGCGTGGGTGTCCCTGCTAGTCAGTGTGCCTTAGACAAACCCTGACACACACACAGACGATCGTGCGACACGTACACACACACATACAGAAGCACACTCACAGACACACACAGAGTGCCATTAGGCATGTGCTTTGTCTGTGGCCAGCACAGACTTAGAGAGAGACTGCAGGGGTCTGGAACAGGCAAGCCCACTTCACACCGACAGCCATGATTGTTTTTGGCGGCTCTAGACCCCAGGAACAGCATATTTGGTGTGTAGATATGCATGTGTGTGTGTGTGTGTGTGTGTGTGTGAGAGAGATGTGGCTAAAGACCAGTGGACAGTAATAATGGAACACTGTGCTTAAAATCCAGATATCTCCTAAAATTGAAATGAGCGAGAATGTATTTGTCTATGCATGCAATTTTATCCAAGATTTGTTTTATTTATTTATCTATTTTTTATAAAAAAAAATAGGGGAAGAGATGGGGAATCAAACTGAAGCAAAACTAAGCTGAAGTCACATTTAATGCTGTGAAGACTTTTCACTAAACCACGTTGACTTGCATTATCCTGGAGGCCAATTTGTACTGCATCAACCAGTAACTAAAGGTTTACATGTATGAAAGAGAAACTAAACACAACA
Organism: Leptoclinus maculatus; assembly: GCA_032191485.1. NCBI lineage: Eukaryota > Metazoa > Chordata > Actinopteri > Perciformes > Stichaeidae > Leptoclinus > Leptoclinus maculatus. The sequence goes on along the minus strand of JAVDOI010000001.1, from coordinate 29,659,711 downwards.
GCCTCCTCCACAGTCAAAAGTAAAGCCCACTTCCAAAACAAACACTTGACAAGGATTCAGTTACACACACACACACACACACACGTCTTCAGTCATCACAAATATATAAAACTGTTTTTTTCCCTCTTTTCTCTTATAAGCACTCACACTCAGCATTCCTCTAAAGTGATGACCATCACATCGCAGTCGCTCCACTAAACACCCATTAAGACAAGTGGAGAGCACTACACTGGATGGTGTGGCCTCTTCACAGACAGACACACAATAACACACAACCTGTCATTACTGAGAGAGAGAGCGAGAGAGAGAGAGAGCACAATGAGAGAGGGAGGAAGAGGAAGTAGGAGAATATAAACTGAAAAAGAATCACTTGAAAGAGGGAGACAGACAAAGAGGGAATGGAGGGGGGGTAAAGATGGATAAGAATAACATAAAAACTGTAATTTGTGACAGAGATATAGAAACCCCAGATGGAAATTTAGTGATGGAGGGAGAACTGAGCAGAAGGAGGAGTTGTGAATACGATGAGGAGACGGAGAGAAAGATTGCAGTGAGGTGAAGAGGGAGTGTTGCAGCCTGATTATTTGGCTGTTTATGCAGAATGCTAAGAGCCCTCCAATCAGAGTTGGAGACCTCGAACTAAGGGGTCTGATAGGCCGAGGGCCCAACGAACTCTGCATCCAAGTCTCCTTATTCTCTCCTCTAATCCTACCTTCCTCTCTTCACCTATCTTCTCCCCTCTCAACCTCCTCATCCCTCTCACCCTCTGTGCACTCAACTCTGCATTGCTCTCCTGTCTCCACTCCTTTGTCTCCCTCATTTGTTAAAGGGTGTCACTGAGAGCAAGGGCAAAGCCTTCGACGTTCCTATTTCTTAGACCACCCTGTATCCTCAGCTCCGTCTCTTCAGTGGTTAAGCATCACAAAGAGGAAAACTGAAAGTAAGAGACTTTCAAAGCAACAAGTGAAGGAATAAAGCTGTTTCCAGGCAACAACACAACTTATTCTATTTACAGAGTTAACCGGGCTAAAACATGTCAGTCTAATTGAAATACATACTGTAAAGTACTGATACCAAAATATTTCTATTATACTATATCCAGGTCTGCATGATGCGGAAAAAAACTATGGTGGCTGAGAGAGGTCAATGGACTGCAAATTAATAAAACATTTGACAACACCTCTGCGAAATTCAGAAATGTGTTGCAAATATAGAAAACACAAGGAAATACTGTACAGAAACACTGCAGAAAATAGATGTAGAAAATGTCAAGCGAATTAAGCTCGTTTCCATCAACTGGTTTGGAGAAAATAAACTCGGCTACTGCATAGTTTAGTCAAAAGTTGGCGCTGTAGGCTACTTTATATACACTCCTATCTAACCCCTTTACAAGAGGAAAATGGAGAGAGATCTTCAGTCTTGTGTCAAGTGAATTAAATGTTTGTTACTTCTGATTTCATTTGGCCAGGGCATTTCCATATCCCATTTAGCACATCGACTCTTTTTCGACAAATGCAAAAAAACAACTCAAATGAATGTGAACACTTTTTTTCACAGTTGAGTAAGTTTTATCAAATTTTGCCGTTTACATACAGCTTTTTTAACGAGGTACTTAAAAATGCACATTAAAGCGAAACACGGCTACTGATGAATTGAGGCAACAATGTTTATTTTAGTTTTAACATTCTGATTCCAAATGAATGGAGATGATTGCTAAACAACCGCTAACTGGTTGATCACTTTTTGTGTCTCCGTTCGACCTGTATTGGAGATAAATCTTAATGGAATACTTGGACGTTTTGGGAAATATGCTTTTTTTGCTGAGAGTCTTGTTGCTAGTGTGAGGTTGCCAGGTATCAGTGTAGACCCAAGAAAGTCATTGGCAAAGAAATAGTCACTTCTGGTTTGTACGGATTAAACAAAAGATTTATAAAAGACTATTAAAGAACCAGGCTAGCGGTATCTCTTTACCCAAGCTAAACTAAGCTAAGCTAAGCTAACTAGCTGCAGCCTCATATCTATCCAACAGATTGCGTCGATCTTCTCATCTAACGCTCAACAAAAAAGCAAATTAAGTATATTTGCCTCAATGTTGAAGTACTTCTTTACCTTTAGTGATGCTCACATGAGTCACTCTGAAACACATACCAACATACAGTATTCCCAAACTCTGCATCTGTATTCATACTATGTGTTCAAACCCTATTTTTAACGCTGTTACTTGTTTGTCCACATCTAATCATTCAACACACCTGCAGACCATTCATGTCTAAGTACACACCACATATTCTGATAACATGTCCACATACTTTTAAACATCTCCCAACTGCGCATGCCTAAATACACACATTCTGACAGGTGACACACAAACACACACACACACACACACACACATAATGAAACCTCATGTTGGCGTTGAGACACAGTTCGCCGGCTGGCCCTCGCTGTCCCGCACTCTCTGACGGGCTCTTAATGGTAAACTAACAGATTGTAAACATGCTGCTAGCTCTCTCTCTCTCTCTCTCTCTCCACTCTCTCTTTCTCTCCACCTCCTTCTCTCTTCTTTCCTCACCTCTTTCACTTCCCTCTTACTCCCGTTTACTTCATGCTTCCTCCTCTATTCCCATCCCTTCTTTCCTTCTCCTCTCTCTCTCTCTCTCTCTCTTTCTTTTCCTGGGGTATTTTTTAAACAATGTGTCCTTCATGTACGGTTGGTTACGGGGTGTACAGAAGGACATCATTAGCGCTGGTGGTTAAGCTGTAATTTACACCATTACCGAGGTAGGGGCCATTTTTATTGCCTAGTAAATTTCAGCTCTGAAATATTTAGACCATATGGCTCAATTTGTGTAATAACCTTAATTTCCAAGCACCCTTCAGCTCCCTTCAGCGCCGGCTGTTGTTGGCGGATGGTGGAGTGGTGTGTGTACACATTCGTATGTGTGTGCACGGTTTGGGGTTGGAGCACGCACACACACACACACACACGCATACACGTACACAGAAACATGGACATGGCAAAAATGTTAACGCATACTCTGCACATAACCTCTTACACACACTCTCTTCCACACGCTCTCACTGATTCATTCATTCACACACACTTAAACATAAGCGCACGCACGCACGCGCACACATACACACACACACACACACACACACACACACACACACACACACACGTATGTACATGGCGGTAGCAGATTAATAGGGTGTCAGCTTGTGTTTGGGTGAGGGAGCGTCAGGCGTCGGCCAGATGGTTCTCAGGGATGATGACTGTCAGGGGTCCTGCTCTGATCAATGGGATGTATTAATACAGCACACGCGCATTGTTGCACAGACACACATGAACAGAAATATGCTATGCATGTACAAAGGCACACATAGGTCTCCACATAGAGTAACACACACACACACACACACGCGCACGCACACAAATGTATGCACGAGGTCTAACTTCACCAGTGATCCCAAGGGCCACAGTGTAACATCTGGAAGAGCCAAGGGAGGGAGGAAAGGACAGAAGATTAAAAGAGGAGAAAGAGGGAGGTGGTAGGCAGGGAAATACAGGAGGCAGGAGGATTTAAAAAGTGGATCGAGGGAGAGAAGAGCAGCTACAGATGCAAGAGAGGAGAGAAAAGTGACTGGAGGAGGGAAAAGAGGTGCCAAGGGTGTAAGGGAAAAGAAAGGAGACTGAGGAGAGTTTAAGGTGTAAGACGTAAAAGAAGGTTGTAAAAATGATGAGAGAAGGAAAAGAGGAGCTGAGGAAATTAAGGATGGGGTAGAAGGAGATGTAGGTAGAGGAATGGGAGGGTGCAGAGGAAATCAGGACGGAGACCAAAGAAGGAAGAGAATGAGGGGGGGGGGGAAATGAGAGATCAGGCAGAAAATGAAAAAGATCTGCAAGGAAGTAAAGACAAAAAAAAAAAAAAAAAAAAGAAGTGTGAAAGATGGAAGAGAGGAGAGGATCTAGAAGAGGCATGAGGTTAGGGCAGGTGCCTGAAACAAAGGTGGATGTTTAGCTGCCCACCGAAGACCTTGGTCATAATTTGGAAGGAGGTGAGAGAAAAAGAGAAGAGAGTAAAGAGTGAACACCAAGAGGAAGATAATAATGAAGAGAACTATAAAGCAAGAACAAATAAGGGAACCACGACGCAAGACAAGGAACCCCGACAGGGTGGTGTGAGTGACTAACATGTCTGTGGGAAAGGTGTAAAGCATGGAGCGTGAATGTGTGTGTGTGAGTGAGACTGTGTGTGCGCCAGGCAGCGCGTAGGGGTCTAGTGAGGCAGGCCGCCTGCGCTTCGTACCCTCATTCCGTCCGATTGCCATGACGACCCCATTAATCAGCCAAGCTGGCACAGAGCAGGGTTCCCAGCCCAGCCTGAGATCAATATACACACAAATACACACATACCAAATGGACACAGACACACACACACACACACACACACACACACACACACACACACACACACACACACACACACACACACACACACACACAATACATCCACAAATACAAAAATTATGAGCAGAAAAAAATGAGTAAAGAGAGAAAAGGGTGAGGAAAGAACACAGAGAAAAGGAAAAAATAAATATGTTCCTGTGGTTTACAATCCATGTCTATGATAAGAAAGAATCTACTATAGGACTTATTATTATTATTTCAAAAGTATAAATCAATGTTTTCAAAATGCCCTTTTAACTGATTGCTTGTTGTCTATCTCTTAAACCTCAAGTCACCTTTTAAGTTTCAAAAACTATTTTTCAAGACAAGACACAAAAGCCTAAGAGGCTTGTCCTTTTTAAGTTTGCTCAGAACTTTGTTTCTTTGTGCATTCCTAAGCAACGAAGCGCATGTGGTGAAGGCACCTGCGTGACAAATGACCGCCACCAAAATAAGTCTATGCCATGTCAATGAGCCTCTCCCACATACACAAACTCACACACGCACACACAAACACAGAGTGTTCCATATCAATGAGAAGGTGAAAGGTCTCCATTTACATCTTGTATTAATTATGAGTGACAAGCCAAAGGTCACCGAGGGAGAAGGGGCCACTCGTATGGACAGAATATAGATCTATGCTTCTACCTCTTCTCCCCCTTTCGCTCTGCTCCCTCCTTTCCCTATCTATCACTCTGTCTCGCCCCCCTCTTGTTCCTTCACTTGTCTTTTCATCCCCCGCCACACTCTCTTTTGGTCTCACTCATTATTGTTCCTCTTTTCTTTTATCTCTCTCGCTTTCTCTATTATCTGTATTGTTCTTTGTTCTACTAATCTATCTCTCTGTCTTTTGCCCATTTCTCTCAAGTGTGTGAATATTGATGAGTTTATCTCCATTCCCCTTTTTTGAGTGTCTCAACCTTTAAATCTTTATTTATCCCTTTCACGTTTTTGTTTCTTCCCTTCTCTGCACGCACGCACACACACACACACACACACACACACACGCACGCACGCACGCACACACACATACACGCACACACACACACATACAGGTGTGTGGTAGTATGCAGAGAGGATGCTCGCCACTGTTATGCAAATATCCCATTGCAACTTTGGGTGAACTTAGCCTTATTGAGCTGCCAACTCATATTTAGACTAGATGACATCTGGTAACAGTACTATGTGTGCACGTACAGTACGTACATGAGTCTGTGTGTGTGTGTGTGTGTGTGTGTGTGTTTGTGTCTTTGGATTGAGGGGGCTTGCGTATTGTTATTTCCTGTTTTGGAGAATCAGGCATAGCACTAACTTGTGGGTAGGTCCCTGGAGAATAGCAGGCCATGGGCAGTGTGTGTGTGTGAGTGTGTGTGTGTGTATGTCTTTAGGCCCCTCACCGGCAAACAGATGGCACCAGCACCACAGGTAGAGTCCAAATTTCTTCACATGCATCACAAATGACAATAGACACACACACACACACACACACACACACACACACACACACACACATATATATATATATATATATACTGTATATTATATTTATCGACCATATACTTTGTGATGAAAGAGGAGACTGTCCTCACAGATAAATGCATCCATGCTCCCATCACCCATCATTCCCTGTGCATGTGTGTGCATCTACTGTATGAGTATCTGTGGATTTACCTCAACAGTGAGAGCAGTAACAGCAGTTGAGTTGAGCGTTGGGTCCTGTTGGTGCTTCTTGTAAACCAGTTTATAATGGGAAATGAGACCGTTGGGCTGTCCCGGTTCCCTCCACTTCAGATGGGCTGAGTATGCACCTGTCAAAGTGCACAGCACGTGGGACTGTTATCGTGATTCAACACAAGAACATTTGAACCAAACCAGTTATCATGTGAATTGGTGAACTCACCGGTGGGTGTGACAGTGGGAGAGGCCATATCTTGTGGTTCTGCCTGTAAGGTCTGAGCTAAAGCCCACTGGCTCAGAACTGAGCCTTTGGAGTTGTGGGAGCGAACCCTGTACTGCAGGAAGCTGAAGGGTCGCAGGGCAGGGCTTGCATCATAAAATTCAAGCGGCCCACTGGACCAGATAAAAACCAGCAGCTCCTCCTCTGTTCCTACTGGACGCCTATAACAGAATAAATACTTGGACCAGACATTCATGAAACCATCTTCAGTATAGTTTTGTATACTTTTTATACATCTAAATAATATAGTTAAAGTTATGTTCAATTGAAACCACTTAAGTTGTTCTGAATATATGAAAAGCAGCACTTTAGATATGTTTGAATAAGTGATAAAGTATTATTTTCCAGGCATTTTTGGGAAGCTTTGGCTACCAAAATACTGCACTTTCTATTTGCTCCAGTACTGAAAGTATATTGACATTTCAAATGTTGTGTATATTCAAAATATACTTATTATGCTTCGATTGAAAGAAAAAAAAAACATTATTTTATCTGTTATCTAAAAGCATTTTAGTATACTTTAGTGCACTGAAAATAGGCACACTTAGTTTGTGTGGAATTGAAATAAGAAATGTAACATCACGTCTCAAACATCATGTCTAAGTAAGTCCCTGCTGATGCAAGCACACTGATGCCTTGGTAAGCCTCTTTGTCTGTGATTATGTGCGGTTTCAGGTGTGACTGTGAGAGAGAGATTTTTCTATTTTATCCAGGTCCCTGTCTGCCTGAGTCTGATCATGCCAGGTGTGTCAGTGTGCGTGCGCGCGCGTGTGTGTGTGCACACTGCTATGCTAATGTGTGTTTCCTGAGGACTTAAAGGGCTTAGTCTGGTCTGACCCTGCATACAGATCACACAGTCTTTGGTCAACAAGCAGACCACGACCTTCAGCATGCATTAATACATACGCGCAGATGCACACGCACATGCACACACACACGCGCACGCACACAAAGTACGTAGATTGGTAAGCAGACATTTGCTTGAAGATACGTATATCACTAAAACGTCTATGTTTTTCTGTACGTAAAGGTAACTATGTATATTATATGTATGAACAGAGTGTATGATTAATGTATATTACTTCTGGTTCATAAGTGTTGTAGTGATAGACTGAGTAATGTGAGCTCATTATTACATTGGTTTGTATGAATAGGTTAGATATAGGTTGTAGGTTGTAGTTGTTTCTTTGTCTGCTCGTCTATACTTCATGATCCACTTTCTCATAATCAAAGGAGACTTGCTCCTAAAAAGATGATATCCATTGTCATTGTGCATTATTATCATTATGACTCTGATGACAGTATTGTACTTCAAAAAGTCTTAGGTTGAAGGTAAGGGTGGGTGGTTTGATATGCAAAGCATGTGACTTTGACACTGTCTCCAGTCAGTGTTAGTGTGTTTTACCCTGAAGGCAATCTTCCCTTGACCTCAATCAAGTAGTTATAGTTGCGATAACTAAAAAATAGAGGCTAGCAGATCCGATGATGCTCAAGTGGTTGATGGAACGGTGATCAGAGTAACTGTGGAAGTCAAGGGCAAACAAACTGTGTTGCAAACAACATTTGTCAGGTTCCCTCTTTAAGGCCTTCACAAACCGGAAAAAATATTTGCATGCGAATATTTCACATCACCACTATTCACGGCAGTGATGCAAATTTGCGAAAGTTACAATACTCTTTTCAATAAAATGTTCAGATAGATGTACACAGGGAGAGGACCAACCAGAGGATCCCGTTGACCCAGAGCAGCATCTGGCAGTTTGTCTGAGGTAAATTGTTGTCTGGCCTAAAGCTAGTTTCCTTTTAGCGAATACTCTGAGTGAATTTTGAGTTCCCTCTGGTAAACAGTCATGCGGTCTATATGTCTAGGGCTTTTATTGTGCAAGCTGAAAACGGAAGGAGTGGATCTGGTATGTGCTGCCTTTGTCAAGGTTAAAAGGAGTAATACAGTTTGCCATCTTGGTTCAGACTACGGAGCCTCTGTGTTGATGCACAGTGTAGTGTAGGTTTTGAATACGTCTGTTCCACACATGGTGATCGGTGGATACCTTAGTGGTGCAAAAGCTCATAGACATCTTAATCCGACAATTTTTTTTTTAAAAAGTAGCTTTTTGTGTGTGTATATATACACAGTATATGTGTGTTTTATGTGTGTATGTTACCTGTAAATATAGTAGGATGTGATGAGTCCGTTGGGTTTTTGAGGGGGTGACCAGTGGATCTCCAGGACTCTGGCTCCAGCTGCCTTTACTGTGGGAGGCAGCAGACCTTCTGGGGCGGTCTCTAAAGTCCGCACATACAACCCCTCTCCTACACCACACCCATCTCCAACGGGACAAACGGGAACAATGTGTCACAGAACACACAAATGTCTTCAGTGCATTAGACAATCCCCCACGGCTGACAATCTGTCTTTATCATTTTTGTAGTTTTAATTTCAGAAACTATCCTCCAACCACAACAATGAACCACAAACATTAAAACAATTATAAACACAAAATATCATCTTTTTTTATGCTCCTCTGTCAACGCCTTGCATGATGGCACATTTTTTAAGTCAATCCGTTTACAAACAATTTCCACAAGTTAACATTGTATGAAACTTTCATTTATTTGCACAACTTAAGTTTTTTACGCCGCACAGCTAATTGTCTTATGGATAGAATCAAATACTTACCAATTTGACAGGCCTGCACTCTGATGTGGTAGGCGGTGAATGGCTCTAGATCTGTCACAGTGAGGTGCCGGTCTTGGCCAGCAGGACACATTATGGCTCCGTCACTTCCTGGATTTAACAGGATGATGTAGTTTACAGGCTTGCTGCTGTTGAGCTGAACTGAGGAAAAGCAGAAAGACCCACGGGATGTGATTATCTTTAGTTAGCTGTACCAAGCTGACCATAAAAGCAGTACTTATAAAAAGTGTGCTACCACTTTTAGTTATCTTACATTATTAGGTAAGTTGTACTTTTGTTTTGCCACCAAATCATGGACAGTGTGCAGGTATAGATGAGTGAAGTCTTTTACACCTGAACGACCTACATTTGCCTTGATGCCCAGAAATGTTTAAAAACAGTGGCACAATATATTTTAACATCTGAAGGTCCATGTTCGATTCAAGTTGCAAAATAGAGTCACAATACAACATTTTAATTCACTACTTATAGACTCACTCAAGGAAGTCTTACTCCGTGCTGCATACTGCCAGACAGTTTTTGAACATGTTAAGTAACTTTATAATGACAGAACTGTATTGTATACAATACAGAAAATAGTTAAGACCAGGTGTTTGTATATTTGATCATGTTAAGTCTGTATTCAAATGGTTGGATATGAATAAACGTAATAAAGGAAGTAACTATCTGTAGAATATATGATTTCCGGCAAGAGCACCTACATACTTCCTCATAGTTTTGTCTTAAAACTGATCTTGCCTTCACAATCCTGGCACCTTGGTCTCACAACCAGACAGAAACACACCAATGTATACATACAGAGACACCCACACAGATACACACACGCACCTCGACTTTGTTAATATTCTCACCGAAGGATTTTTCCATAATTCAGGCCAACTGTATTGTGATGGGTTATTCAACATTCATGAACTCTGGATATCTCGAGAACGAACTGATTACCAGACAAATGAAAGACTTCAATTATTCACCCCCCAACTCACATATGCACACATGCACCTAAACACATACACACACACCTACACACACCTCTGACTTCAGCACACGCACGCACACGCACGCACGCACGCACACGCTCACACACACAGACAAACAAACACACACACACACACACACACACACAGACACACACAGACACACACACACAGACACAGATCATAATGCATCTCTCATTGATCAGTATTTTGCTCTGCCATAGATGTTTAATCGTCTGCGATATATATATTTAAGTTCTATTATTTACAACCAATCAGCTGTTTTGCAATCTCCTATTTCACACACATGATGCCCACAATTACAAATGCACACTTACATACAACAAAAATCATGCACACATATAAAGTGCTCTCTCCCACACACACACACACACACACACACACACACACACACGCACACACACACACACACACACACAAAGGCAGACGCAAACACATGATGGAGGAATTGATCCGAAAGTAAATGTATTTTTAATAGCCATACGTCAGTGCTTTGGCAGTCAATGTATGCATATGAAGACACAAACACATGTGCATGAACGTACACACCGACAGTCACACTGTGAGAGACTCTGGCACACACACACACACACACACACACACACCTACACACACACAAGCCGAAAACACTCCAGACTCTGGGCTCAGGGAGTTAACCAAGCGTGAGAACCCAGCCGATATTTCCTCACCTTTAAAATCAACCCGTAATGACAATAGAATAGGCCTGCCTATGGAAATGTCTCCACAGTGATGTGCACACACACACATTATGCGCATACACACACACACAAAAATACACATGTATAAAGATGCATGCATAAACACAGACACAAATATTCAGAAACAAAAGACACACACACACTCACAACACAGTGAAGTGTCTTTGCTAGTTGGCCCTATAAGCGGTTTCTGAGATAGGAAACCAGCCTAATGAGAGAGTAATAGTCAATGATAGATGGGTTAGGGCAGACAATCACTGCCCCATAAGCATGAAACTCAGCCGTGAGTGTATGCTCGTGTAAACCTGTGTATGTGTGTGTCCAGGTCTTGAGAGGCCAGAAGGTGAATGGAAAACTACTCTGGGGTTTTGTTTCAGTCTGACCCCTCTCATCAGAGGAAGAAGCCATTCACAGGAAACATTTGTGAGTATCATATTTCTTTCTGCCTTGCAGCGATAAATCCAATAATTGTGACAAACATTGTTTTAATGTTGGTTTAGCGTTATTTAGACTATTGGGAAATCTCTTTATGTAAACCTTTTTTTCTGGAAAATAACTGTAATAAGAAACTGAATGTATCATGGTAACTCTCTTCCCAGTTCCAGTGAGAGTGAAAGAATTATACTCTTATTTAGAAAAGCTCTTGCTGCAGTGTGACAAGTGCATGTTTCGTGATCTATAAATTAGAAGGTTAAGTCAAATGGAGTCTTCCCCTCTGAAAACAGATTTTAATTTCTTACAAACACTGGATTGAGCCCCTCTGGCTCTCTGGGATCACTTCTTAGTGACTAAATTACCCACAATGCCACCATAAAGCCGTGGTAGAGTGAGTTTGTGTGCGTGCATTGACAAAATAGGTCAGAGGCTTGACTGGTTAATGGTGCATCTAAACATCAATAGAGTTGATACGTGGACGGAGCCTCTGGTTCTGGAAATGTTTTTCTGTAAATTTTAATTAAAAATGTTGTTTTGTTTAACGATATCGTCAATGCTCCTCAACAGTCCCCAGGATCATTTAACAATGATCAGTTTTACTTTGTTTCTAAAGTCTAAATGTTTGAATTGTATGTAATGTGTACATTGTAAAATGTGACAGCTCCATACTCAAATCATATTTGACTTTTGAAAATATTTCTGGAGAAATACACATGTGACAGAATACCTGAGCTTATATAAATCTTCATTAACAAAACATCAACAAGTTAGTTTTATCATCAGAAACCAAAACACAGTGTCTAATCCGTAATGCCATTTGAATTCAAACTAAATACTCTTCACTAAAAATGATTTCCATCCATCGATCCATTTAGACTCACCAGGAGCGGTCCAGCCAAGAGAGATGGAGTGGGGGCCCAACACTGTCACATTGTGGGGAGGTTGGATCCCAGTGGGGCACGAGACTGGTGTTTGTATAACATATTTGTCACTCACACCGGTCCCACCCTCTGTGCTGGCCTCCAGCTCGTACACATACCTAAGGAGGTAAAGAGGAAGCAGATAGCAGATGAGGGTCACAGAGAAATGAGGGATCAATGGAGAAGGAAAGAATATGCAGAAAGGCAATGTTAACGGGGCAGTTTCACACAAAACGTACTTAACTTAACATACCACATTAACTGATATATTTGAATCTACTAGCAACATGAAGCAGGACAGCATCGGGTCTAAATGTTAAAGAGGCTCTCAAACTGGCTCAAGCAGCATGTGATACTGTATTCTACATTGTTTGGTTCGTTCTTCTATGGTTTGTGAATTTGCATATACTCAACAATGCCGTGCGTATTGTGCTGGAGACAAAATGTAGAACAACTAACACAGTTGTTTTTCTCGCAGTTATTATGTATTTAAAAGCGTCTGAGTTTCATCAGCGTTGTTGAAGATTATTGCAACAGGATCGTTGGGATTGGTACAGGAAAAACTGAAAATTGTATGTGATATATGTGTATTTATGAAACAGTGATATACAAGAGCAGAGTCCCCAGCCTTGCATTAGCACAGGGGGGGAATGTATTCGGTCACTTTTAGAATTAAGTCTAAGTGTTGAAAACACATTTATTAAGAACAACTCGGTCGTACTTGCCTGAGAACATGGATCACCATTTTATTTTTTTTTCCTCACTGGCCTTTTAGGACTTTTGTACTTTCAATTTGTGATTAATTGATCAATTAAAACGACAACTGGAAAGACTCACAGAAATCATGGCTTCTTGCAAGCGACCACCGCAAATAGAAGTCTGTGTGTGTAAAGTCATACGGTGACTGCACTTGAGGTGCATTTCTCTCTCTCTCTCTCTCTCTCTCTCTCTCTCTCTCTCTCTCTCTCATCTGTCTCGCTGCCTCTCTCGTACCATTCTTTACCTCTCTCGCCCATGACATCATAAGATAGATTTCCCTTTTAAGAGCGTGTGGCTGGCTGGTGCTAAAGCCTACATTAGCTGTCTAAGTGGGCCACCATTTAACATTAAAAGCCTTTAATTTGCTATAAAGTCCAGTACACATGCATTAATAGGCGGTGGTGTTGGGTTATTGTTCCTGTGCACAGCGTTTTAAACAGGAGGCCATTAGCACCTCTGCAGTGAGTTAGAACGCAGTCAGGTAAAGGTATTAAAACTACTCATATGTTACTTTCATAGACACACACACACACACACACACACACACACACACACACACACACACACACACACACACACACACACACACACACACACACACACACACACACACACACACACACACACACACACACACACACACACACACACACACACACACACAGCAAAACATAAATAAATACACCCCACTGAGACACACCAGCTGTGGAGAGGAGAGACAGAAAGAGACAGAAATCCTGAGAGGAAGAGAGCGAAGCAGAGTGTGATGGAGAGGGAGACTTTTATCATGGCATAAGGTTTCAGTGGGAGAATGAATTTAAACACTTCATCACTGGAAGATATTTACTTAAATGTAAACACCGCCTTGGGATATCAAAAATAAAATGGTGTGTGTGTGTGTGGTAGGTAATGGGTGAGAGGGGCATTTGCATCTGTTTGGATGTGGATGTGTGTGTGTGTGTGTGTGTGTCCTGCGGGGCCAGCCAGAGGGAATAGGTTAATTCTCTCGTCATCTTAGACACTTCCTGGGCTGCCGAAGCAAAGTGACAGCTAATCAACATTGTCATAAATAATCAATGGCCACTTTGAGCAGTCTCACGCACAGACACATGCGCACACAGACAGGCATGCGTGGGTACACACACACGCGCGCCCGGCAAAAACACACACAAGACTGCCTGGATAATGGGGCCGGTGCTCCCTGTGTAATTCTTGGTGCAGGGCTAAATTGGGAAAAGAAGGGAAGGAGGAGAGGAGTGAGGTAAGAGGGAAAGGATGGGAGGGTGAGAGGAAATAAAAGTGAATAGGAAGCGAGACAAGTGATGAGAAGCGAAGGGTCGAGACGGGAATGCCTTCTGGCAGACTATCTGGAATTAGGGAAAATTAAACGTCACACACACATACAGTCCTATCTTCTTCTTCCTTCCTTTCTCTTTCACACACACAGAGAGGAGATTGGAGTACTGCAGGGTGTTATCCCAAGTATTCTATTTGGGGAAAGGGGAGATAGTCTCTGGAGAGGGAAGGCCAAGGAGAGAAAGGGGGAGACGGGAGAGAGGGAAAGGGGGGTATCATTTTACACTCTCATAATTAAAACAGAAAATCCATCTTCGAAAAAAGACACGGATTAATAAAGGTTAAATGAAAATAAACAGATAAATAAAATCTCCGCTCCACTGCTGTCTGTAAGCAAAAGCCAAATCTGATTTGTGTTTTAATGTGTGTGCGTGCGGTAATGTTTGCATCGGTCATGGGCATGTCAAATATTTGCTCATTAAATGACACAAACAGACATATACAGAGTGCAGTCCTGAGAGAGAGACACGGATGGGACGATAAAAGAGAAAACATGACCCCAATATAAACACATACACTCAAATGGGAAAATATTGGAATTAAAGGGATGATTAATTCTGAAGCTACAAGTGAAGTGTGTTTATGCATGTTTGACTTCTGCATATGTGCACACTCTCAAATACGTTTACATTCATGTGCGTGTGTGTGTGTGTGAAGTGTGCGAGTGATCGCTCTCTACCTGCGGTTTGGCAGCAGTCCAGTGTCAGTATAATTCTGGTCACGGTGGTCTCCAGTAAAAATAGTGTGACCGTCTCTGTTCAGTCTGTACTGGGAGATGTGTCCATTAGGCTGGAATGGCTGATCCCAGTACAGCTCCACCGCAGATGTGTTTATTATCAGATGTCTGGGGCTTGACCATACACCTGAGGAGCAAAGAGGGAGAGACGACGTGGAAGTGAGTGTTTCCCCACATTAACTGGCACCTATCATTGAAATGTAGTCCTTTTTCTTTATTGCAAACAAATTGAGCGTAAAGTGCATCACCTCATGTACTCAAAGAACTTCTGTTATCAAAATGAGCAACAGCAAATCTAAAAGCTTGTTTTTAATTAACCGAGGACAGGTTGAAGCACTGTTTTGTTTATTTGAAACTGAGAATAGTTATTTGTATGAGAATACAGATTTTTTTTGAGGCATGGCTGAATTATTACAATGGTGGAGAAGACAGCAACGTTTTGTCCTGAGGTTATAAAGAAACAGGAAGAAGAAAAGAACAGAGGTCAGGCAGACGTAATGTGTAATTTAATTATTTTGAATCAAACGGAACACAAATGGTCTTAAAATCTGTGTCTAGGAGGAGGGCTTCATTAACATTAAACTCAAATGAAATTTGTTAACTTATATATAAACGCAAACATGTATCAGATATGTCAATTCTAATCACACAGATGAATGCATTTTAGATTATATGAAATGATATAGCGGGCATTAAGACACAAGGAAAAGTGTGGGGGGTGGTGGGGAGGAGGAGCTTAAAAAGAAGAAGTATAATTAATTTATATAAAACAATAAAAACAAAGAGGAGTAGAAAGAAAGACACAATTTGGATAACAAGGGGTTGATAGGCTGCACAAAAGGAAAGAATGAGATATTTAAATGGTAAAGAAATAGCAAAAATATTGAAACCTTGGAGGAGAGAATAGGCAATATGTTTCAATGGGAGGAGAAACAAGATGTCAAAGAAGACGGGAAAAAAGAAAACAGATGTGGAAGGAAAAGATCAAGGGAGACAAGAGGAGAGAGGTGGTGGAGCGGAAGAGACAAGAGAGAACATGAAAAAATGAGAAGTGCATGAAGAGAGGATGAAATCCTTCTGATTGAAGTTCTTTAATAAATAAAATTGCACGACAGCATTTTAGCCAGTCTACAAAATGAGGCTTCGTTCCACTGCAGTTAACGATGAGGAAGAAGAGAGAGAGAGAGAGAGAGAGAGAGAAAGGTTAAGGGTAGAGAGATGTGGTATAGGGAGACCAAAGAAGGGTGAGTGAGGGGGAGGATTCTCAAAAGGAAAGCAGTGGGAGGAGAAAAGAGAAGTTCGAGGAGCGGAGAGGAAAATGAGAAAAACTGAAAGATGAAGTAAGGAGGACTGAGACAAAGGGACATGTTGTAGAAAGTATTCACAAAATGCAAGAGAATTTCAGTATTTATCAAAATGAAAATATCTTAAAGTTATCATATGGTTCAATTAAAACAATAATAATCCCATATGCATTTAGAACAATGTAACATATTTTTGCCAGTATGTCAACAAAAGGCAAAAATATATACACACATTCTTTGTACATTATTCTGGATCTGACATCTGACAGGTACAACAAATGTTTAAGACCTGTGGAATCGCATCCACAACTTCATTTGTACATAAATGTCACGACATAAAAGTCAGACAGAGAATTTCCTACAATTTTCATTGAAGGTTTAAAGGTTTAACAGGATCTCCAGGAATTCATTAGTTAGTGTGTGTGTGTGTACCAGCAGGGGAGGCTTGCATCGTGCGTCCTGTGGAAGGTAAGCTGGCTCCACATCCAACAGCTGTGCAGGCCACCAGCACATAACTGTACTCTGTGTATGGCTGCAAACCTGTAGCACACAGACATGTATACATTTATGATTATTAAAAGATTACAAAGGATGAATCTTACACTTATAAGCACACGAAGGATGGAAAATATATACGTTTACCAGATTTTTTTTTATTCATTTTTTTACAATAAACTCCAGATGAGTTTTTCAAAACTGTATAAGGGGAAAAAGAGGGAAGACAAACGACAAAATGAAAACTAGGTAAAAAAAAGTAAAAGAGAGAGGAAAGCTTTCTCAGCCCGTATCACAAGCTCTCTTCCGAGCCGTTTTCTCTCTTCCCTCTCTATCCATTTCACTCTCCCTCCCTCTGTTCTTTCCACACTCTCTCAACGGATGGATCCATATCTGTCGGTGTTAAATTATGCATGCCATAACTCAATAATGAAACAACGTAAAGATGGGCAGCCGCGGAACTGACATGGGATAGGACCGGTCCAACGCTGTAATGTCATCAGCTTTTGATCTATGATAATTATGATACCTCGGTATGCGTTTAGGCTACAGCGTCCAGACATGATTTATTTATAGGCACCCGCTATGCAGTCTAAAAGAAATCACATAGCGGTCCTTTAACTGCAACCACAGAAAATCAGTTTTTGGTGTTATATTGAACCTTTTATTGGATGATTTAAATACTGGAAGTTGCTAAAAAATTCCACGTGAACCTACACAAAGTTATCCTTGAGTTGAAAGCACTTCCTGGTGATTGAAAACCTTTGTCTCCTTGGGATATATTTTCTGCCCGGTTCTTGATATATACGGTGGATGGATGGGGATTAATGGATGGATGCAAATCCTTAATGCTGTCATGGGGGTTGACTGGATGTTTTATGGTCATTCACTTAGCTGACAGCATACAACAGCTTACAAATCAAATTGAAGGGGAAATGAAAGAACTGAAACGACTCCATTTCAAAAGGATGAATGCAAAAAACAGGCATTGCATGATATAGTGCGTTGAACTCTTAATTTAAATCTGCACTATTTTAAGTGAAGGAATACATATTTCACAACATTAATGATTTTTGAAAGCTTACATAAATGTTTTAATATTGAGGAAAAAGTCATTCTTACTTTTATGTTTTATAATAACATACATTTAAACAAAAATAGAATCCTGTTTAACAGAGAGACTTCATTTTTTTTTTTCTAAACATGAAAGTGAAATTCCTGCTATTTAAGGGCTCTCCGTCTATGTTTAGTATAGCAGGGCAAATAAACAGTACGGGACTCTTAACCACTATATGTAAGATATCATTTGATGTCACTGATATTACATATCAGCTATCACACCACTAATATAGTAAAACCAAATAAATCTCCATTTTACTATGTGTAAAGTATATATATTTTTAAATAAAAGTCCCCTAATAATCTAAATTATCTATTGATGCTTCCAGCTGAGTATATTTGGACGCTGACAGCCAGAGAGGGACACCCTACTGTGTGTCTCAGCTGCTATACGCATATCGGTATCCATCCTGTGTTGACTACATACGGCAGAGAACATGTGCACCAACACACACAGAGAGACACACACACACACACACACACAATCTAGCGCACAGCGGAGTGCTTCACCACGGTTTCCTCACGTCTCTTTCTACTGCTTAGCCTGCTTAACATGCCTCGCAGCCTGCCACGCTTAACACAACCTCTGATCAATGTGCGTGTGTGTGTGTGTGTGTGTGTGTGTGCAAATGTTCTCACATTGTTGCCCTGTGTTTGGGTTAAATAAAGGAAATCTGCCAGCCATACAAAAGTACTAGGGTTGAAGCGTAAGGCTCTGTTACACTATTTAACTGTGCAACTAAGCGTGTTTATATGCGTGTGTGCATTCCAGCATAGTAAATGATATCTACACTGCAAGTGATGTCATTTGTTGCAACACTGAATAGAGCAGTAACCCTGCACTGTATTTTCTTACACACGGACAGATAGAATGACACTACGGGAGTCAGAACGGGGTCGAAAATTTGACAGACAACTGCATTATAATATTCGACACAGAACCCGAGTAGACAACTTTACGGGGCAAGGAGGACGTGTGACAATGGCTTCACAGGTAGTGAGTATTAGAACAGTCCGTTCAATCTGTGTGCATAAACATAATATAAAAAATGCTTTAAAGTGTTGCCCATGCCTATTAATTACTAAATTCAGGTCAGGAAGCAAAGAACATGCCTGTAAAAGTAGATTTATCCGTTCTGCCCTCTATGAAAGGAGCGAACAGTCAGAAACTAAAAGAACTACAAGGCCAAAAAACTGAGATCCTCTCATTCTCCAACCGCTCCTGTCTCATGATATTTCAAATGCAAAACCAAAACAAACACAATCATACTACTCATTCAATGTGCATGTGCAGATGGATGCAAACACACGCAAACACCTTTGATGTTTCTTGGTGCGTTTAAAATTACCTTTGACAGTCAGCCTGAAGAGGGCAGTGTTGGTCTGCTGAAGAAATTACACCGTGTCTACCATTGTGTGTGTGTGTGTGTGTGCAACAGAACGAGAGAGATGTGCGTGTGTGTATGTGTTTACCTGCACTGTATGTGCGTCTACCAGTGCATACACACATGTGCTTATGTGCTTGATTATGGAAAAGACAGAGGAAGCTTCAATCATTTTTACAGTGATCACCGGGAAGTGAAAAACGGGTGGAGGGCGTTTTGATGTGAGCAGCCAGTGACTCACTAACTCAGAGTGAAACAAGGCGGTAACTGTCGTAGTGAGAGCTGGACACAGTGGAGATAGGTGTGTGTGTGTGTGTGTGTGTGTGTGTGTGTTTGTGCAAGACAGAGAGAGACACAGAGAGTGACTTTGGCAGTAAGACAGAGTAAAGAGTTGAAACTTACATTCAATTAAAA
The DNA here is from genome assembly GCA_032191485.1 of Leptoclinus maculatus. Classification (NCBI taxonomy): domain Eukaryota; kingdom Metazoa; phylum Chordata; class Actinopteri; order Perciformes; family Stichaeidae; genus Leptoclinus; species Leptoclinus maculatus. The sequence continues at coordinate 29,639,972 of JAVDOI010000001.1, read as the reverse complement.
AAGTAAAAGAGAGAAAGACTGCTTGTGAGAAAGAGAACAAGGATTGTGAGACTGTTGTTGTGGAAGTACGTGTGTGTGTGTGTGTGTTGCAGTAAAAGTAACTGATTTAAAACTGCTTTTTATTGACAGGTTGCCGTTCCCTGTTTACATTAAAGAATATGATAGGATGATTGGCACAGGCCGCAATACCATGCCGGTGGGGGGGGGGGGGGGGGGGGGAGAGAGAGAGAGAGAGAGAGAAAGAGAGATGGTGAATTGAAAGAGAAGATGGAAAGAAGGTGCGAAAACCAGGTCGGAAAATACGAGACAGAAAGAAATGTGAGATGTGTCAGCTGAGAAAGACACGAAAGGCTGAAATGGAAAATAGAAAGAAAGTAACAAATCGTATGAAAAACTAAATCTGCTTTATTTGCATGACAAACAGAAAGAACAGATGATGCATCGAGAACAAGCAAGAAAAACAACAAAAAGAGAGAGAGAGAGAGAGAGGGGGGGGGGGGAGGAGAGGAGGGAAAGGAGAGCTTTGATAACACCTCTCCTAAATAATTAAGAGTTTGACTTCCTGTCTGAGGCTCCCTAATGCAGCGATCGTCTGGGATGGAACAATGAGATCAGGTTCACACACACACACAAGCACGCACACCCACAGACACACACACACACGCACTTACACACTCACACATACAGAGACGCACACACACAGAGATCCCCTAAGCCAGCAAACCTATACATGCAGGTGAAACTTATAATACAGTAAATGGACGCAAAATATGCACAACTGGACAAACACACATACACACACATTCCCAAATCTCAGTATGGATGACAAGGCCGGGAAGTTGAGAGATAAAAATGTACACATTTTTATTTTATATTAACATCTTTTAATTGTGTTGCAAAGGTCTTACTTTGCTCACTTACTGTTGTGTTAATATAGAAAAGCCTACATTTTTTTTTAACTGAAAAGAAAAACTAATTCATGAATGTATCACTCCTATTCCCAGTTTTGGGAATAGGAGTATTTAATTTAATCGGTTAAAAACCATTCAGTTTTTAACCGATACATAGAGCTGCATATATATTAACTTAGCTTGAAGTAAACATTGAATGTGTTAACACTCACCTAAGACTAACATCCATCTCAGAAAACATCACTCTTTACTGCCGTCCCATTGAGCTCCACCAAGTTAGAAGCACAAGTCGTGAAGTTAAAGGGTGTGTTTGTTACCTAGTTAGATGAAAGACTCATTCCACATATTGTTACGTTGACACTTCTCATGAAAGACAGATTCAGGATTGATACATGAAAAGAAAACTTCTCTTCGGTCAACCTTTTCCCCCTGCCTACATTCCTGTACCTATAGCACGGACCAATCAGAGCAAGGGGGAAACGCATTAATAAATAAAAGAACATACTCTATTCCCTGCTGTTCTGAATTAATAATGAGCCTACAAACGACCAATTAAACACATGATTAATGCCATAATCTATATAATTGCAGGCAATAATTCATTGTGAGCTAATGATAGCAATACTTAATATCGATTCACATGGGGTGTCTTTGTACAGTTGTGCTTAATTCTTCCTATGAAGTGTCCCCTTTCAGAACTGCTAAAAAATGCTATTAATAAGAGTCTATTTCTTGCTTTTCCTAAGGCAAAACATTAATAAACAGGAAACAGTAGAAGCCACAAATTTGTTTTTACAATTTGAGTTTCTGGCATCATAGAGGCAGCTGCTTACTTTTAATTCAAACCATGCAAACCAGTTACAAGCGACACGATTTGAAACATTAACATTGATTACAGCGCTTATAGAAGCTCCTCTTCCCTACTACAAGATACCATTCATAACAGGCTGTGTTAGAGGTTTTTGTGCCATTTGTGCAAACAACAAATGTCTAAAAGATTTTTTTTTTGTTGTTGAAAATTTGTAATTGTTGTACGTGTCACTGTATTTTTTTACATCTTTATCGTGAAGCACCACATACTCTGCGTTTCTATTGCTTCATAATATAAAACAATAGTACTAGTTGTATTATGATTGCCATTATAACAGGTAATCTATATGAACTTGTCTTAATAAACGAATGCCTCAGGGACCAAAGTGATTTTTGATAGAAAATACTCCATCAGATATTTATCAGATCAAATAAGTTACAACACTTCAAGAGCGATTCAATTTCAAATCGACATTTCTGTAGCTAAAAAAAAAAGAACATTTCTCCAGTTTCTGTGGTTCGAGAGGGAGTGAGCTCTTTGAGCGTCTGTCTCTCCGACAGCGGTGAGAATCGTCGGAGAGATGCAGAGAGGATGAATGATGGCGTATTAAACATTAAGGATGAGGGAGTAGCACAGCAATTATTTCTGTTCATATTTCACTGAAAACACTTAGATACATCCATCCATCTTTTCATCCGTCCCACTCCTTCACTCCATTTCAAAAAGTGTCATTCTGTGCACCTTTCACTCCTCGGCTCCACCGCTACCTCTCCGTTTGACTTTTTACTGTATTGTTTTTGTTCCAACTTGTAGGTGCACATGTTAGTATGAAACTGCATCAAGAGCTATGATTCAACAGCAGCTTCTCATTACAAAACCAGCACATACACACAGTATGAAGATGAATACTTGAGTCTGTATTGTCACTGCATGTGCACGTCTGCATGGAAATGAGCGTTAAACACAATATCACTAATGTTCAGTTCATATGGAATGTAACTTTAATATTATTCATGTATATTTATGCTATTGAATTAAACTGAATTAGGAAAAAGAGCAGATAAGAAGGCGAATAAAAAACAAAGCCTTTAATAATTTATATATAGTAGGGTTGTTCTGAGCTGATATGCAGAACTGGTTTGGGATCAATCTGGCAATAAAATGTTTTGAAACTTTTGTTATTGTAAAACACAGCATTGCAATACATTAAGACACAGGAACCTATTACTGACGAATACATGTGTTGTTAGAAAGACAGTTGCAATGTGGAGAGACAAGAGCGAGAGAGAGAGAGAGAGAAAGATAAAGAGGGAGAGAGGAACTCCCCCAGTAGTGGTTTTGGCTGAATACGCAGGGTTTTCCAGTATCTCACTGGGGAACAGGGGAATTTCACACACGCATGCTGGTTGCTTACACTGGCACATGGGGCTGGTACAGTATTACAGCACATTACCATCTCTATTTGGCATTGTTTGCTTTGCCTCATGCCTACACATACAAACACACATGCTTGTGCGCACACAACTCCTGACCATACAAGCCAACCACAAGCACCATGGGAATAGTCTATTGGCTACTGGCAAAGCCCATGCCTGGTCTGAGTCCAAGACAGAGCAGAGAGCAGAGCTGTGAAGGGAAAATGCCACTGCAATTCAGTCACTCGACTCTTACGCGTGAACATTTAATATGTACAAATGTAATCAGCTTTTAAACACTTTAAATGTTTAAATTTGACACTTACACACTGTATTTTGAGTGTTTTGTGCTGTTTTGTACTGATTTTTGAGTTTTTGTTTTGTGTGTTTTATGTGAGCCTGAGCTTGTGTGCCCAACTACTATGTGCTTATGCGCTTGTTGTGTGTGTTCATGCGACTGTGTTTGTGTCCGTGTAAGGGACCGGGCCAGATAGAGTGTGGTGGGAATCAGGTGTAAATTCAGTCCTTAGATGGCTTCCAGAAACCAGCATACATACATATTTACATGACAAAGAAGAAAAAAGAAGAAGGGGAGGAGAGAAGGCGAGAAGGAGGAGAAAGGAGGGAGAGAGAGAGAGAGAGAGAGAGAGAGAGAGAGAGATGACAAAGGCAAGGAGTGCAGTGAAGAATATCTGGAGTTTGATGTCAGGAGGTAAGAAAACAGGAGACAGGAGAGAGGGTGAGGAAGTAAAATGAGAGAGTGTTGAGGAACAGAGGAAAAGTAAAGGAAAAGTGAGGCATTTGATAATCTCTGAGAATCTTACCGGTCACAGTGTAATTTCCGGGCCGGTCGATGTGTGTAAATACGGTTCCTACACCAGTCTGGTTCAGGTGGTACTGTTGTACGTTTCCATTGGGACGAGTCGGTTCAGACCAGCTCACATGGAAGGAGAAAGGGCTTAAAGCTGTTACCACTGGAGGCTGCACGCCCTCTGGGACTCCCTGGACTGTCACTGCCACCACCTAAACACACACATGGACATTCACACAACAATATACAACTATACAATGCAACAGATTTCTGATATTCTTCAGAATGTAACAAGGTGTGGATAACAGATGGATTTCTGCTGTGACCATTTATTAATGTAATTAACACGATCCCAACGCAATAAAAAACTGCATCCAAATTCAGGGCTTCTCTTTCTAAGGTAGTAAAAACCTTGTTGACGACATAGAAAGACATTTGCTGGTGATTTCATTTATTTCCCAAAAAATAAAACAGAAAAGGTAAAATTTGGAAAGCAACACATTTTTATGTTTTAACCAGCTGCCAAATACACAAAACAGGGAACAAAGGAAACCAAAACACAAACTATCACCCACCTGCATCATGGAAAAAAACATGCCATACTGTATATATAGCACCATAAGGAGCTGTTGTATTTGTTGAGTATACTTCTACCATATTCTAACATGTATGACAATATGCAGACTATAGAATACATACACAATAGTATATTTTACTCATAGAACCCTGTAAATAGTGTTAATATGTGTAAAAACTGTCTGAATGCAAAGGCCATACTTTACAATATATATGTATGTATTAGCAATTTAACCAAGAGCAGTGAACCAGTGTGAGAATACTGGAGAGTAGTAGCAACTACTAGTAGCAACTACTAGTAGCAACTACTAGTAGCAACTACCAGCAACTTGCAACGCACAAAACCCCAAACAAAATAAAAAATAAAAATAAATAAATCACTGATTTATATTATATTGTTGTGAGTGACCATTTGATTGTAAATGATTTGTGTAGTATCTGTGGGCCCCTGTGAATGCTGGGTGAATGTGGAGACCACAGAATCACAGGGCAATCTGCTGCTAATGGCAACAGGGATATCCTGCCTTAATAGACTGTCACTAGCACTTCCCCCACCTGTCCAACACAGTGCTATGCAATTAGAAGACTGCTACTACAACTAAGGAGACACACACGCATGTGCACACATATAAACACACACACACACACACACACACACACACACACGGGTACATGCAGGTATGCACGCAAATACAAAGAGGGGGAAGAGAGGAAACAGAAAAAGAGGGGGAGAAGAAGATGTTGTGTCAGTAAGTGCTTCACTGTGCGGTTAACTCAGATGTCTGTCAAGATTTAAGTCAAATGTAAAGAAAATAAAACCAACTATTATATTTTAGTGTACCCTAAATGCCGTAAACTTCACATAAAGTTGACTTAACTTTGCTTTGATGGAGAACTTAACTCTGACCTACAGGAATTAGTAGCAGCCCATTGATTCAGAGACATTACATATAAATGTGGGAGCCAATGAGACAGAAGTACCTGGGTAGTCCAGGTTCCCTTTGAGGTGCAACTAACTCACTAGTGTTAGTACCTCGCTCTATGTAAACCTTTATGATTTGTGCATCTTATAGTTTATTGACAGGGTAGATTTGTAAACATGCCATAGAATCATTAAATAGATTAGAGACGCTTACATTTTACTCGCATGTAATAAAAAGCTGCATGCATACATGACAGCATGCGTCACACAAGGATGCTCTTCAGTCAACCCTTCTTTCTGTATACAAAGGAATGGAAACTTGGGAGGGTCACAGAAACATGGGTTTGTGAGAGACGTAAAGGAAAAGAGAGAGAAGGGGGAATACTGGACACCAGAACAGTTGTTGTAAAAGAGAAACGTGCTGCTTTGGACAGTGGAGAGGAGCGAGGATGAGACAGGTTAAGAGACGAAAGAGACTACAGTTAGGAGAAACCGAAGAGTGCAGCGTTTGGATCAGGAGGATGACAGAAAACAAATAGCAGAGAGAACAGGACAAAAGGATTCGAAGACAGAGGAGGACCAATCGCTCTTCCCCTCTCTCTAAGTGACCAACCGTATTAGATCAGCACCTTCTGTTGTCACAGCAGGTGTGCGTTTGTGTGTGCCTGTGTTTGTTTGCCCGTGCCTGTGTGTGTGTGTGTGGATATGTGAGAGGGCTGATGCCAGGTAATTGCAGTGGTGTATTAGGTTAGCCCAAGTTATCCCATAATTGGGACTGTTTGGCCAATTTTCAGTGGTGTACAAACTAATCCAACTCACTCCCTTTCCACCCTCTGCTGGGAGTGTGTGTGTGTGTGTGCTTGTTTGTGTGAATGTGTGTACGTCTGTGTGTGTGTGAGAGAGGTAGCTAGACAGAGGAAGCGAGGAGGACAGAGATTGAGTTTGTGGTGGAACTGCGTATGGCTTTCGGGTTTGTGCATGTTCTTCTGGTCATGTAGTTTTCAGCTAAACGGAAACAGCAGGACGACCAAGGAGCCTGCTTCCATAGAGAAATGTTTCTGCTATGAGAGGTCGAGTCGGTGCATCGTGTTTTATTCTAATGTATTCATGTGATATATTAAGTGTACAGTTCAGGCTTATATACTAACTCCTGAGAGCAAAACCTTTGTGGGGAGAAGGTACATGATTCAATGTCAATGTCAGAGCTTTACAGTGTCAGTCTGCCTGCTTCAAATACAACTATTAAAAAGGTGCAATGTGTAATGCCTATAGCCACCAGCTCCGAAGAGATAAGGGCAGCATTTCATCTCTACTACTGGGTCCATACATTCTAAATATACAGTAATCAGTTAAAAAAAAAAAAAGCTAACTACAAACTAATAGGCAAGAAAATGCAAAATTCAACCAATCTACAGTAGAGCCCAGAAACTGTAATTCAGCCAGCACAAACCCCGGCTACGGGAGTCACATTGGGCTGGTGGAGCACTAGGTCTAACCTGTGTAACTGCAGCAACAGAAAGTTTGCTGGTCCAGCGGGGGGAGTAGGGTCAGTCCCCCAGGATCAGTCCCCTGGAGCGGAGTTTGAGCTGCTCACTGCTAACTGGGGGTCCCTTTCTTGGAGCTACCGCACGCTCTACTCCCAGCAAGCAGCCTCCTGGTGGGCAAGGAGGACAAGGCGAAGCGGGAGTCGTTTTCTCATTTCTGCCACTTTGGATTTAACTCGCGGATGTATTATTGACAAGCCATCGAAGCAGCTCTACTTCTTCGTCCTCTCATGTTGGACATCTTGGGCCGGCTGGATGCTGCAGTTACTCACTATTGCCTTTCAAGGTACAATTGGTATTACAAGACTGGACGGGCCATTGCTAGTTAGTTAAAGTGCTCATTTCAGTAGATATCTCTGTAACACAATACATAGTCGTCTAACACTCAAACCCTCTTCACAATGTTAGTTACATTTTAGTGTGTTTTAAAATAAAATTCTGTCCCTTACACATTGCACCTTAAAGTAATGCACTTATTATTAGAGACACTTTTCTCTGTGTGTTTCTATGTCTTCAAGGGTTTTACAATTTTACATTCACATACAGAAAACTAAATCTGACTAAAAACAGACAACGGGAACCATCTAGTAAATTACTATTCCTACCAACCCCACTGAGAATCAAATGCCAATTCTACTCTGAACAGCTTTCATTTCCAGCTTTAACAAGATCAGCCAGGAGGCATTACCCAACCTAGTATACACTGGCAAGTGGGAAAAGGTAAATCATTTCACAAAGTGGCCTAAATGAGCAAAAATAACCAGATCTTAAGGTATTTTTCTCCACAAACCACAGTTAAATGTTGAGTGAATACAGAAAATGTCTTTTAACGCAACTTCAACATAAACGTACAAGTTCATTAGCGCTGCATTTCTCTTAGGTTCAACCACATTACCTGAGCTCCACTCTGCGTTACCACATGACGATGACCATGAACACAGACTACTGGCTTTACTTACTCGTGAGTATATCTGATCTGATATAGATAGACTTTGCAGGTATTGGAGCCACGCAAGGGTGACATTAGGATCTTTTAATAAGATAGAAAGAAATCCAATAATATTCACAAATCGGCATATGCTTTCACTGTAATACATTAACAACAATTGAAAAATGAATGCCTAAATGAATAACTATGTAATAATACTAATAATCACTATGTACATGTTGACTCTTCGGCTCACTGATCATTCACCACTCCGTCCTTTACCACTGTCATATATCCACCTATTCCTATTTCATCCATGTCATCTTTCTCCCCAACAATCATTTATTGTGTACATTAATGTATCCATCGTCTATTTTTCTGTCAACCCCTCACAACCCATTCAATCAACTCTACCTCCATCTCATTCCCTCTCGTCCATCCACCCTCCAGTGACACACCTACAGACTTCGTTTTTTACGTAAGAATATGCTCATCAAAATGATGACATGTTAAATTAGCTTTAAAAAAAAAAAAAAAAAAGCCAGAAAGACAGTTTTTAACGTGAGCTTTCATCACCCCCTAAGCCGGAGAAATTAATTGTTGTGGTGATATCAGCTCTGCTACAGCCAGAGAGATAGTAGGGGGAGTTCTGTGTGAAGCTATTATGGACGCTATCACAAACATCAGGGAGGCTCAGCAAATCCAGAGCCTCGCATACAGGGAGAGAGAGAGCGGAAACAAGGCTAAATAAAAACTTGTTCCGACATGGAACAACATCCCACACTGTAATTGTGCAACAACAAAGGTCAGAGACAAGTTTACAATTTGTAAAATATCACTTGCGGAAACAACTGAGCACCTGAATTATGATGTAAACAACGTCTAGAAAGCAGCAGCTGAGGAGGCTTTTTTACGAGAGGGTAAAAGGGCATTTAAAGGCCACCGGCAAAACAATGGATCAGATGAGTAACCAACTGCAGAAGGCCATCGCCGCAAGGTTGCTCTTGTAAGTTTACCAAACGTGAAGCACGGGGGGCTGCATGTCCAGGCAATTTCTCCTTGACAGAACAAGGAAGGAAAAGTGATTGTTGCACACCTGTATTCAGACAGGTAGAGGGTACTTCAGGTGTGTAGGAGTCTTAGTCACAAAGGCAGCTCATGAACACTGGTGAATGTATTGATTACCGAAGAAGAATTAGATTGTTGCTGTTCCATGAAAGAAATAATAAAAAAAAACACTGAGTTACATTGATTATCAATTAGAAATATACCCACATGTGTATTTTATTTCAAAGCAATGTTCTCTTTGTGCTCCCTCTCCCACACACATACACTCCTTTAATTGTTCAGCCTAAATTAAAGGAGTGAACTGAACTATGGAGTAAAGTGGTACTTAGTTCAGTGAAGCTCAGTCCATCTTTAGAGGAGCCATTAGATAATCATACAGGGGAATAATGTCTTTATGAAATGGGGTGCTACTATAGAGTAAGGTTTTGGAAAGTGTGAGTGTGTGTATTGGTGTGTGAAGAGAGAGAGAGAGAGAGAGCTGTACATGGAGGTGCTGGCAGGACAGAGACAATCAAATAACATAGTACAAATCAACAGAACAGATATTCCCTTTCCAACTGTAGGTGCAATTGGTAAATAAGTACAGAATAACTACAATATAAGTGTTACTTCAGTCACTTTTTGGTTGTCTCAAAAGCTACTGCTGTTATTTCAAGCTTTAAGAAAAGGCAGGCCAGGCCAGCCCAGCTCTGTGTATTTGCTTTGAATGCCCCAAACTCCCAGCACCCCCTGAACTTTATACTCCTAAAGACATGAATACTGATGCAGACTCTGTATTATATTTGTGAGAGACGGGTAAGCATGAGGTTAGCCACAGAAACTTCTAATGAGCTGATACTGTGATGCAACGCATCATTAGTCTGACACAGCAGAACTGTAGTAGCAATGACAGAAAGACACAAGTAGTCTTACCTGTGTGCTGTCGGTACAACCAGCCCGGTTACAGACCCTCAGCTGGTAATTGTATTCCCGGAAAGGCCTGATCCCACCCACATCAGTGAAACTGTTTTCATCACCACGGTAGCGTTCTTGTCCATCTCGCAGGATAACATAGTGGGTGATGTCCCCTGGTAAAATGGAAAAAGTTACTTTTGAATCAATGTCAGAAGTTTCTCAATATTCAAAAGATGTGAAACGTTCTGGCCTTGTTGACTTTCAAGACAAAATTCACAGTCATCTTTAGAAAGGGGGATTTTTAGTGATACACACCATTGGGCCTGGCGGGTGCTTGCCATAGCAACTGGATGATGTCATCTCGTTCACCTAAGCGACTCCAGCGGGGCGGGGCCACTCCCCACGGTTTGTCTTCACCGGTGGTCACTGCTGTAACATCACTAGAGCTTCGTCCAAAGCTGTTCCAGCCCCTCACTCTGTACTCATAGGTGGTGAAGGGCTCCAGGTCAGAGTCTATTAGAGAAAAAATTTAAATAAAAAAATCTGTCAGTAAGATTGTCAATATATTGATTTATGAATCATTGAACAACACTGGAACAAGTACAAGTGATTAATACTGTAAGTGCACACATAGTAAGTCCAGTATGCTAACAATCAAGTTGTCAATTCATTGCATGTTCTCACTGAAAGAGCTAATATAAAATAATACAAAAAGCATGTGGTGATTGGTGGAAAAGAGACATCTATACATTGTGGTAAATATAAAATATATAAAAAAACAACTGTAAATGATCAAAATCAAAATACAATACAACAAAGACTTTGCATCTGCTGATTTGAATTATTGAGTACATTTCTTTTATTTGACTTTACAGTCTGTCAAGTTGCAATATACAGAAAAATTAAGATAAGCAATTGAAAATACACTGTGTACTCCTCACCAAGCAGATTACACATTTAAAGACTGTAAGTAGCAAAATAATTCTGATGGATTTGTACCTTTCAAATATTGAACTATTGTACAAAAGGGTTCAGATTGTGACATTTGTGTACAACATGGGAGTTGTACTGCCAATGTAAGCACACTTTATACAAACATATACCAAATATATGCACTATCACTGGTGCATAGTTGTAAACGTCAGGCAGTTACTGAAGCATTCCGGGAGACGGTTTGCGACAACCCTTCTGGTGAGGTATACATACAGGAGCATATATACATACAGATGCCCTTCCACACGCTCACACGCACATGTGCATTATTTTTAGGAGTGTTAAGGGACTGCTGCTGTAAATGAGACCACGTTTTAACCGCCAGTCTGGGACTCTTGTCTTTACTACTGTGATAACTGAAGCAGTGACACACACACACACACACACACACAGCGACACACACATTTAAATAAAACACGGAATGTGTTTGCATAGATACATGCCTGGAAATGGAATTTCTGTGTTTGATTAAAGAACTAATTCCAAAAAATATGAATAAAAATTGGGTGTGGACAATACAGTATATATTGATATCCTGTGTAGCTATTTGTGTGTGATCTACCTTAGGATTCTTTCCCAGAGAACCATAGCATGATACCCTGCGTGAGAGTGTGTGTGTGTGCGTGCGTGTGTGTGTGTGTGCATGAGAAACATCTGGTGTATGGTGGGTGGCGACAGCTTTATGTGCCTCTGCCCAGATGGTGTCACAGCACTGCCTAGAAACTCTTATCCTAACCGCCCCACGTGCCCCACACACACACACACGCACGCACGCACGCACACACCCACCCACACACACAAAACCACAAACACTACAGAAGCACACTTAAATGGTAACTAACTGGACACTAACGCACACAAAAAACATGTAATTATTGCACAACTACGCATACACACATAACATCCACAACCAGAATGAGTCTTGATTAAACAGACGCATCTACCCAGATAAATAATGTGTGGACAGACTGAAAATCCTGAGTTACACGCCCACAAACACCAACACACACATACATACACCCCTGCCACACCACAAAGTCCCTTTAGGCTGATAAATAGTGGAGAATGTTGAAATGCCATTTAAACGCCCATCTTTAAGTTTTAATGACACACAAGTGTACAACACAGATAGAGTTACCACGTTAACAGCTACCAATGTACAGTCCAACAGCTGTCTTGGTGTGTGTGTGTGTGTGTGTGTGTGTGTGTGTGTGTGTGTGTGTGTGTGTGAGTGTGTGGAAGGGCATCTAAAGCCCGTTGATTGCAGCGGCTGACACATTTAGAGTAAATGCAGAATTGGTTTCCGCATGCTCACAATGTCCATGAACGGTGTGTATCACAGATGGCTATATTCTGTTCTAGTTGTTCTTCATAGTGGCTCAGAGGTCAGAAGCAGGGATGCAAAAATACCATAAATGGTCAAAGAGTTTAAAACTCTATTACATCAGGCAACCTGAGGTATGCGGTGAAAAGAAAAGATTATGTGATTAAAAAGTAAAACTTTATTGGTGATGCTGCTGACTTTAGGTTTTAATTTTTCCTAAATAGTTTAACTACAACAGCATGTAAAGTTATGGAAAGGTCGGAGAAAACTACTTGTGTAACGTCACTCAGGTAACTTGAATAAACTACAATCCTCATGCCCAGGACAGAACATTGATACACAAACAGCTAAAATTCTAGTTTCCAAATACTAACACGCATGTTTGAAGCAGAATACAGTAAAGAGCAGTGATTGGAAAGGGAGGCTGAAAAACAATGCTTGATCAAAGAGCAATTGGTCGGACTTGAAGAGGTACAGGAGGCATTGAGTGGTACAAACATTTTGTTTTAAAGAGAGATAATGAAACAAATCAAATCAAATTGCGGTCGCTGTGCCCTCGTGGTTAGAAAAATAGGCTCGTCACCAAAGACACTCAGCACTAAGGTCAAAAAAGTTCAAGTAAAACAAATATATATAAACATACTAAACATAAGCTATGCTAATTACTATGGAAAAGTTTGGCCGATTGTTTTCCAACGAACACACACAATTACCTGTATAGGTGTATCTGTTGGCATCTCCGCTGTACACTACCTCCTCATGAGATGGACACAGGCTGCCCTCGAGTTGCAGGTTCTCAGCGTGTGTGTGACTGTATGCCTCTGCCATTTTGTATGCGTTATCACTTCTGTTTGTATTTGTAGACAGGCCCCGAGTGAGAGTTTCACGAGTGGTGTTGAGGGAAGGTGAGTATGTAGTGGAGGGTTTATCAGGGTGTTTGTGCGCAGACAGGACCCATGTGCAGGCGTTCGTAGATGGATCGAGGTCACACGAGCCACAGTAAGCTGTAGAAGCTGCAGCTACAGGACACACGGCGCCCTGCAAACACTGGTGCTGCACAGAGGAGGAGAGGAGAGACAGTTAATAAAGATGGAGAGAAAAAATTTAACTACGAGGTTAAAAATCTTCATTTTCTGTAAGTGATTTGTCTACATGATTGCACCGCACACTGTCACAACTACCACAGAAACTCATCGTATAGAAGTTTACTATTATCTTTTACAAATTCTGAAGCGTTTCTCTCCGTCTCTAACACACAATACGTGCAATGCGTGTCGCTATGTTCGTGTTTGTGTGTGGTAAGCATGGTCCTTAATGACATCATTAGAGCTAATGAGAGTTCCTACCCTTTGTCCCTGTGTGTGTGCGCCTCTGTTTGTGTATGTGTGTGTGCGCGTGCCTGTTTCATGCTGACTTAGGAACACACAAACACCACATGACCCCAGTTGATAAATGGAAGATGGCCCAATCCCCAACTCCTGATGTGACAATGAGTTTGGGAGAGGGAGAGGGAGAAAGAGAGAGAGAGAGAGAGAGAGAGAGAGAGAGAGAGAGAGAGAGAGAGATTCTATCTACCAATATTGCTAGAAGTTGACCTGCTTTTGAAACACTTCTAGTAAACATTTAATCCACAGAGAAGTTGTAAAGGACATATGGAACAACTCTACACATGCAAAATAACATAGAATGTGTCAAACAGCTACTGTATTAAGAACAATTGACGTTTTAAAAAGTGATTTATAATGTGCCTCACATATCATATACCGTATGTCTACGAAAAAACATAAATAAAACAGTATAAAAACAGAGAGGACGACTTTAAGACGACATTCATTTATTAGTGCATAGACATAAACACAGAGACACAAACAGTTGTACACACCACACACACACATTCTCTCGCATACCTGTATCAACAGGCCGGGTGTGGGTTCATCTGCACACACGTGTCGTTGAGGGTCGTAGCCAATCCCATTGCAGCATTCCTCCTCCTGATGTATGACCTTTGACCCACAGCACTGCAGTGTCACTGTGGCATTGCCAGCAGGGTGCATGGTGGGATATCCGTCATTACTCACACAGCACAGAGAGGTTGAAGAGTTTATATACTCCTGACCACAGCAGACAAAACCTAAGGATAAGAAAACATGCATCACGTTATTGTTTTGAAGACATGTTCACTTCTCATCGTACTGTAGCAGGAAATGATCTTTTATGGAACACCTTCCACTGTGTCTTTTAATTCTCTAATGAATCAGTTTTAAGTTCTGGATATTTAAATTAGCTACAAATGTATCACACAGATTTATATAATTTACATGCAAGGAATCCTCAAATACTACTCATCCTATTATTATTTCCTCCTCTTCCACCTCCCCCCACAACCTCTCCTCCTCCCTCAGTCCCTTCGCCTCCTCTTGTTCTGTGTTCCTCTTCTCTCCATACTGTAAAACGATCCAGGCCATGCAGTGTTGTCTCTCCTCTACACTTCCCAAACTCTCGTTTCGTCTTCTCCTCAACCTCTATTTTCCCGTCTGCACAGAAACAGTATTTCCGCTGCTCTAAATATTAGTGTGCATCTTCTCTTATCGACTCTTATCCTCCCTTTCCTCTCCTCCTCCCCTGTACGCCTCTTTTTCTCTCCCGTATTCATCTCTTCGCACGGCAGTAATATTCAGGCTATGCTGTCGAAAGTGTGCAGGGGGAGAGGAAGTGTGTTTTTCTGAGAGCTGCCATCTCTGACAGTGATAGGTGATGTCTTTCTGCTACCACTTCACCTTCAGCAGCAAGGTGACATTTAAAATACATGCTATCACTCCATTTCCCTGTAAATGTTTTTCAGCTGAATATCAAATTTCAAGCCATGTTTCTCCACATTCTCCAGCGCTTCATATTTCAAATTCAAAGGATTTGAGTCACTTTGAATGATTGACAAATTAAAACTGTACATTTTAAGTCGAAAGAATTGTTCTTGGTGGAGAAAATATCATTTTCGTCTACAGAAATACAAAAAAGTTATACATTATTCTGGTTATAAAAGCTGCTAATGAAGTCTATAGCCATATAAAGTCCTTCTTATTGAGTAACTAAGGTGACGTTATGTTATGTTTTAGTACTATACTGACTACATGAACTTGTTTCCACCTTCACACAATTGTGATACCCCAAAATAAACATGAGGGTGACACAAAACTGGCAACAGCTCTTAAAGAGGAGCTACAAAACAAAAAAACAAATACATATCATACTATGGCAACGGCGTCGTATGTACATGCTGCGGCCGGTAGCTCCCGTGAATTTCGCCACAGTTTTGTCTTGACTTGTTGTCCTTTCGTGTTTATTACTGAAGCACTTTAAGGCATACGAGGAGACTGTGGCTAAGTGAACGGCGGTTCGATCCCCGGCTCGGGCTCTGCCAGTCGCATGTCGATGTGTCCTTGAGCAAGACACTTAACCCCAAAAATTGCTCTCTGATACACTCACCAACATCAAAGAAGGGATTCATTCGTGGGGAGCGCACCTTGAGGCGTTCGCCACTTCTGCCATTGAAAGCAGGGTCGACCGAGCTAGGACCTGAGGCGATTCCACCACCCAGTCTGCTCCTGGCTTATGTCCGGTGGCAGGGACAATTTTGCCTAAACCACGTTGGTGACTGTTGTGCCCAACATTTTTACAGAGACCTGGCTCCATTGTGGCATATACCGGATCAAGCTGCACTTGAAGGGCGGACCACGTGACAGAACCCAAGACATGAATATCACACTTTTTTTAATATGGGACCTGGTGCCTTCTCTCCAGTGGCGCTCCTAATAACACAAGTTGAGCCAATCTGGTTACTTTGGCGCATTAGCTTAGTTGAGGGGGAGGATTGTCAAGCTTTGGCCATACAATGGATTAGGGACTATAATATTGTCCTGCTATAATACTGAGTCAGCAAAGTAACCCCCCACTGTGAGAATGCATTGAAAATACAAATGAGCATGGCATGGCACGACACAGCTCAACTAAAATATCATAACTGGGCTGATGGAAAAAAGGACAAATTGTATTTTAATGAGAGTCCAATTGAAAAAAAAAAAAAGCTTCTCATTTTGAATCAGACTGAAATGTTATAAGAACCCCTCGGTCTCCCGTGATTATTGAGTTTATTTATAAATAATCTAACTTTCATGAGGTATTTAGCAAATTCATCCTAACAGCCGATGACATACTGATCTGTGGCACTATCTACCCCCAGCTGTGTTGCCCATTTTATTTGACAGCAGACATTAAACACTAAGTCATTGCATTGTACCATGGCCTAGCCCTTTTAATGGGGCTGCAGCTAGTTGTGGAGTGATAAATAACTTATTGTTTAACAACCCAATCAGCGCTCACTCTTTGCGCACATGAAAAGCTGTTCATTTAGGCAATCATTTCACTTAAAGGCCAGAAGTGGAGGATGGCACATATTGTCTCCTGTGCTGTTTGCAGTGCATTATATCCTCACCGCATCCATCACAGGAAACATGTGACAGGAAAAAGCATGCGTATGTATGTGTGTGATTGTGTGACATAAAGGCAGTCTGACGGCTAGTAACTCACTTAGCAGCGGCAGCTGTTGCAGAGTGGGGGCTTGGTGGCCAATTCCCCCAGCGCCTTACTTCAGCTTCAATGACGCGCAAATAAACAGCTCAACACTTTTCCAAAATAGCTTCCTTCCACTCGTCCCTCGTCCTCTCGGCATCTTCACCTCTACTCCTCCCTCCCATCCGGACGCCAGGCCCTCTGTGACTCACAATTTTGACTTATTTGTCTCACTTCCATTTACTCCCAAAGCAGTCAGACTGTCTTTCCACGTATCGTTCAACATGGCTCTGTTCAAAAACACCACATGTCTTGATTCTCCCCTTTCGCTTCTTCTGACTCTAGGAAATGGCAACTTTATCACCTGTGACCTGAAGTTCAAGAGTTATCTCCTGCCGCTTCTCCACCATCAATCTGTTCTTTCTCTGATCGTTCTGTTTTTAGCCGCATCCCTTACTTCCACCTATATCTCCCAATCTTCACAACGGTCTTTGTCTTCCTTCTGTAGTCCATGTTCTACCTTCTTTTACTTCGTCCCTTTTCTATCCCCAATGTTCTAATTTAACTATTTTTCCCATCATACTATTAATCCGCCCTTCTTTCTGTTCCAACATTTCTACTTGTTCCTCTTTCCCCCTATTTTCTTCCCATCATCTCCTCCTCCTCTTCTTTCCCCTCCACTATTGCTCTCTCTATCTCTGCATCCATTCAGTTTATAGGTCTACATTAGCTTGTTTACTGCTCTGCAGCTAAACTTCACTACTGAATTATCACCCATTCAGCAGAAATCCAATCCCTGTCTTTGTAAGCGTTATCTGTTTGGGTTCGTGTGACATGCTTGTACATTTGTGTTACCGTTTTTGAAACACACACCTACTATTTTCTCTTCCTCTCTGTAAGCTGTGTGCGTTTGTGCATGCATATGCATGTGAGTGCATGTGTTGACAGCATTTGATCACACACACCTCTTGTTTTCTCTCTTGCATTGCAGAATGCTTCAGCCCTAATCTTCAGATTTACGTTGGATTTGCATACATTCGTTAATAGCATCGGGAGCGCCGCGTCAACACAAGGTGCTTAGACAACGAGAATTATTATTAGGGTTTCAGTCATTCCACTTAATGATAAGTCAATATTTAGCCCTGCCAATGAACTACTGATAAAAATGTGTGTTGTGGATTAGGGTTATCCGAGCTCTCTAGGAGACCAAAACCCCTCCACAACTTTAAACAAACCAAACACTTTTAAATACCTGAATATATTACAAGGGGTTTGGCACCAAGTGCAAAGCAAGTGCACACATACTCAGTCTGTGTTCATGCATACAAGCGCGCACACACACACAGTCACATTGAAGAGGCTTTCATAGACGCACACATCTGCACACGCACATTCATACACAGAAAGGATCAAGCACATAAAAGCTGATGTCGTTATTTAAGAGCAAGCTTATCACAGATATACACAATATATTGGTATCGGCACATATGACGGTTAATAAGTTACAAATAATTGCAGACAAGACACGCTTAAAGACATGTTTGAAAATGTGAATTCAATCTGTTGACATGAATATTGGTTGGAGAAAGCTTTACCGTAACAGAAACAAAAAAGCACCTGCAAAATATACATTTATATATGTATTCATACATAAAAATGAATGAGTCGTCTGTGAGAGGCTATTTCAGCGATCAAAGATTCCCAATTGTCATGATACAGGCTTGTAGAGTACATTTAGTGTTTATTATAGTTCAGAATATCATTTTCATAGTTCTGATTTTCAAAAATGTAAATGTATGGGGGTATATTTTTTATACAATATATATTGAATGTCAGCTCCACTATTTATGTATTTTTGTTGAGTTATTGTTTATAGTTGAAACACATTTAATTTCCTGCTTTGAAATCCTGCTCAATATCTTGGTGGTCACAATTGTTTGTTTATGCATCTGTTAAAAACAACCACATCAGTTCTCATGAAACTCTCAATAAAGGGCATCAGCCTCAAATATCCAGTGTTGGTTGGGCTCTACACAAACATGCACGCACACACTCTGCATGAGGGAGGGTTTGTGTGTTGAGTGTGTGTATGTGCGCGCACTTTGTGCTCCAAAGGGGCCAGACTATATGCCATGTCGAGAGATGAAATCGCAGTAGATTGACTTTCTCACACAGTGCACAGTGTTCCCATGTGGACACACACACATGTGGATGTTAGGGCAGCAAGCACACACACACACACACAGACATAATCAAAGACACGCACGCACGCACACACTCTTTTCCCAGCTGACTGGTTGTCCTCTTGTCTTTCTGACGTCTTTTTTTTTATTCATCTCAACAGCATTACCAGCTGGGCATGTGTGTGACATTGTGTGTGTGTGTGTGCATCTTTGCCTGTATGAGTCTTGAGTGTTTGTTACAGTGTGTGTGTATGTGTGTGCTGAGCTTAGGGAAATGCTTTGGTGGCAGTTATATTTTCACCACTCTACAGGGATTCACTAAAAACTGAGACACAGCAAGCAGCTGTTCATGTGTGTGTTTAAAGTGTCTGTGTGGGAAGAGGGACTGAGATGAAGATAGACATTGTGATAAAGAAATGAACAACTAAAAGAGTTAAAACAGGAAAAAACAATTAAAAGATGTGATACGAGATGAGTAAGTTTAGCTGAAATAAAGAACAGAGCATACTGTATTTTGTAGTCTCCTGTGGATGCACCAAAATCATGTGTTTGTATGGTTATCAAGTACATATCACGTGAATCAGAATCACCTTAATTAGCCTAGTATGTGTGGACATACAAGGAATGTCTCTTAATGTACTTATACAGAAATAGAAATAACAGACAAGGACAAGGAAGATGGACAAATAAAGGTAAAGGATAGACAGGACTGTAATGTACAGATGTAGTGACAAAGATAGGTGTACATATAAATTATACAAAAAGCACCAATGACCAACAATAAAATAAGAAATAAAATATCTATACACAAGCCAAGTGTTCTGCAAGTTGTAAGATAGAAGATAGAGAGAGATATAACCGCTTCTGTCAGTTACGGAAACAAACTCTTTTATCAAATCATAAAGATGTAAAATGATTAAATGAATAACAACATCTTTTAAAGCAGACGCACATGGAGACTACCAGACACAAAGACCCATGAACCGCCTCCTTCGTGTTATCCATCACTGTCATCAATGTGATCTGAGAGTTGGTGAGTTAGGGGTGTGGCAGAGGCCATATGTAGCACCAGGACGTATAGGTTCTCTAGTGGCTACCTACTGTACAGTATATGTCCATGTTAATGCTTCCAAGCCTCGGGTGCATCTCAAGTGGAGAAAACTTCCTGCGTTTGAACTCAAATACAACTTTTAGCAGAAGATGTGAGGCAACAAATGACGTAAAGAAGTGTCAGACAGCTCAGTCTTTTTGTTGCCGTCAACAGATTGACAGAATTCAAAGAGGAATTTTCACAAAGAACTGTTTTAGTTGAATAAAGAGTAACTAAAACATCCTGCCACTGTCGTGTAGGGATAACCGTTGAATAGGAACAAAAGGTTTTAATGATTGTAAAACACAGTTATGCGGAAGTATGTAGCACAACTCATCCTGTAGTCACTTATAGCAAAGTAGTACAAATGTCACGGTCTCTTTGTGTGGGTGTTCTTGTTCATGCCAGTTCAATACTCTCCCTGCTCATACCTGGAAGTTATGTCTTTTAATATTTTTCAAACTTAATCCACAATGTTTATGTGCAACAGAATCAAAAATAACACAAAGGAAAACACACACACACACACACACACACACACACACACACACACACACGGCAGATTGTCCTCATCTCTGTGTTCCTGACAGCCTCTGGTTTTATTCTTGCCAGTCATTAAAGTAAACCTAATAGAAAAGCCATCATCATAAATACATTAACAGAGAGAGAAATGTCTTCCTGTGTTCAGAGAGTACTCCATCTTCTAAAGCAGCCAGACGCTGCTGTTTGGAATGCACTACTGTTGGCCATTTGCTACCCATCATTGATGAGGGGCTTTTGGCAATGATAAACACACACACACACACACACACACACACACACACACACACACACACACACACACACACAGGGAGACAAACGGATGAGAATCTTTTGGCAGAGATAAAAAAAGAACATGTAAAGGGTGTGTCTCTCTGCATAAAGAAACGTGTAAAAATGCGCACACATTGAGATACATATACAGATTCAGACAGCCACATACAGAAAGTGAGGCATGCATGCACCAAGTTGAAGTAATAAACCATGCACACTTGCACACACAAACGCATCCACTCTCACAACTCCGCCAGGCTCTGAGTGAGCTAGCTTAACTACTGGGATAATTTCCCTCCAGCAAATGGTCACTGTGCCCTTGAAAAACATATTTGATTATTACTTTTTCTCCCCCTCCTCTTTTTTTTCTTTTAGCATCATCACAGCCATTTTCATCACGCGCTCTGATGATGGCACGGCAAGGCGCGTTAAGATAACACCCCGGCACCGCCAGGCTTTTAACACTTAAACGGTGAAAAGGGATATTCAGATTTGTCCTTGAACGTTTGGATGGGCCTGCTGGGCTGGGACAGAGGGAGGGAATGGGTGAAGGAGTTAAAGAAATGCATACATTTTTTAAGATTCACTCGCTTTAAGGAAAAGTGAGGTGGGGAGGGCATTCGTGGTAGCAGCCCCAGTGAGAAATGGTGAAGGTGGGGTTGAAGGGCAGATGAAAGAGTTAAAGAACTGTACACTATAAAAAAAACAAAAAAACATGGGAAGGGGAAATGATTAGTGGAGCGCACACAGCGAGGCGGGGGACTTTGGGAGAGTCAGGGAGCAACGGGAGGCCAAAGACACCACACACGTTCCTCTAAACACCATCTAATCTCACCTAAATCCTAGCTAAACATCTTACACACAAACTCAGAGAGAGAAGAAAAGAGGAGCAAACGAAGAGCTTCAAAGTTGGTCTCGAACCTGCAACACAGGAGGAAATGCTGCAAGGAAACAGAGGCACTCCTGTCCAAAAACAAACAGTATTTAATCTACTTGAAAGTGAAATGAAAGCTGTTTAAACAACATGGCAGATTTGGAAGGGAAGGATTTAGCATGGAGACTTTGTGTTATTGTATAACAACTAGAGAATGTTGAGGAAAGGATTATAGGGACCATCTCAATAATACCCCAAAGACTGTAACTAGGCAGAGTAGAAGCAAGGTCTGCCATTTAAGAGGGTATATTCCTGCTACTTAACGAGGTCAGTTTGAATAAAGACACAAGTAGGCAGGAATTTATACAAAATTAATGTAGTTAGACTCGTAAATCGGAGGAAAATAGATTGAAGGTGCACTTATACGCACAAAGTGCAAGTGAGGTGCAAGCCACTACGTGGCAGGTGTAGATTGTACTGATTTAAACTGAAATCTGTTCTGTCAGATGTGGGATGACAAGAGTACGATAAATGAAAAACACATTACTATAATTGGGGTAAAGTGGACAGGAATGAGGAATCAACTTAGCTAAACCTAAAGAAACATTTAGAAGAGCACAGTCCACGGGCTCAGCTTTGGCTTTGTTCCTTCTTTGGTACAGGTTGTGTGAGCTGACGTTTCTGACCCGGACTCTATTTCACTTGATTCACACTGGTTTCCTGTTCAATAGTCTTGTGCACGAGTGTAGATGTGGATACAATCCCGTATGTATATATATACATACATGCTATGTGAGTGTGTGTGGTTGCGTATATATGAATGTCGGTGCACGTGTATGCTTGTGTGTACATCTACCTGTGCACATGTGCACACGCAAGCCGGTACGTGTATCTGTTGCCAGACGGCTGTCTCCTGGCATTGCTGTTCCCCTGCAGTGTGTGTGTATGGTTGTTGACAGTGTGGACGGTAATGTGTGATAGATCGCACTTCAGGGACCCCATAATCACATCAGCCTAACCTAGTCTATCAGCTGGGCACAATGGGATACCCTTCACTCCTCCTTTAATCTGCTCCATCTAGCTCTTCACCACTCTTCTGTTCTCTCCGGGTTTTTTTTTCTCCTCTCATTTACTTTCCTTCCCTTTCTCTGTTTCCTGTATTTGATGCATATCTTACAACTTTTTAATTATTTTATTCTGTCTTTCTTTCATCATCATTTATGTTTCATTTTGCATTATTTCTTACGATGTAAATTTGTACAACAATGTTTTCTATTGTGTGTATCAAATTATACTTGAAGTCACTATTTTCCTATTTTTTATTATATTTTGTATCAATCTGTAGGATTTAACTTATTTATAATCTATTTTAAACATAATTGAATGCAATCTGTCGTCTTCTCTCGCTTGCATTTTCTTTCATTCTTTCTTTCTTTTTGTTGTTCTTTCACAAATCCGTCTCTCACTGTATCATTCAAAACACAAAACCCTGGACATGGTGAGAGGCAGCGATGAGAGTGAGCGGTGCCAAGGTTAAGTAGCATATCCTATAATAGGTGTTGCTGTGTGCATGTTTTGTGTGTTAGTGTGAGTGTCTTGAAACAGACGTGTGGGGTCGAGGTTGCATAGCCGGCCCCAGGGCTCCCCGACAGCGCAGTGCACCCGGCAAATGGCCCTTAGCCTTGCTAGTGCCGCTAGCCCTGCGATCCATCATACCATATGTTCTCAATGGGGAAGCTAACGCTAATGACTGATGAGTGGATGGGAAAGGGGGCACATAAAGGAAAAGGAGGGGGGAACAGGAGGAAGAGAAGGTGGGGGAAGGAGCGAGGGGGAGCAAGAGGCTAGAGGAAAAAGCAGAGGGAGAGGGGGAAAAAGTTGAGGAAAGGCAAGCAAGAAGATGACAAAGAGAGCAGCGGAGATGTGAAATAAATAACAAAAGGAGATGGAGTGGAAGAGGAGGTGGGGAGCATATGCACTCCCCGGGAGGGCAACTCAAATGAAGGATGACCATATAGCCTGCATGGTTGGAAGAGAAAAGAGGATCTAGTGAAGGAGTAGAAAAGGAAACAGAGTAACGGTGTAGAACACTGAAATGACTTGTCAAAACAAATGAACAAACAAAACTCTTAACATGAGATCAATGTTTGAGAGTGAAAACTCTAAAAGAGAGTTTATTTGACTATTTCATGAAAATATAATAAGGGAGAGAAAGAAATGATAACGGCCATGAAATCAAAAAACAAGTATCGCTTTTCTGATTTCTTGCTTCGTCGGAACTTTTTTGTTCGCATGCACATATTGTAGTGTGGGTAGGGATCTTGTGTGTGTGTGTCAGTGTGTGTCAGTGTGTTTGCGGCTAGGCTAATGGAGTACTATAGGCCTGTCCATATGGGCCATTGTTTATTTGTGATGAATAGAGTCCACGTGTCTGTCTCTGGCACTCAACACTAAGCGAACCCTGCCGCGGGCACCCTGTTGACTCTGTGTGTGTGTTTTTTGTGTGTGTGTGTGGGTGCATGTAATATGTCTATATGCGCGAAAGTGTGTGTGTGTGTGTGTGTGTGTAGGAGAGAGAATGAGTGTGTATTTGTCCTGCTGTGTGCTTGGCAGTGCCCTCAACGGTGCCATCCCGAGTGTGTTTCATCATCATCTGCCATGACAAAGATGTCTAATGACACACACATACACACACACACACATGCACGGTCCCATCTGTGCCATGGTATCCGGGTGCTTTGGGACACTGCGGGAGAGGAAGAAAGGGAAACGACCCCACGTTCCTGCACCATGTGTCTACCTCAACCCTTTTTGCTTTTCTCTCTTGTCCTATGATTTCCCCCCCGCCCATAAACATTAAGAAGACGTCACCAGGGACTAAACTCTAACAGAATCCTTTTTGGGCCAGAGTAACTGGTTTTCTGAACAAAAGGCCTTTTTGTTGATTGGATTGGAATAAAGGATTTTCTCAAGACAAAAACAGTTTTCTATCCAGAAGGATCAGCATCCCATCAAACTTCACCCCAAATGTGCTTTCATTGTTGGGCAATCTTTTCATTTCCTTCTTTATTCTAACAGTGGATTTTTCATGTTCAAATCTGTGTTTTCTTCACTCACCTGGGGTATATGTGTGCACTTCACCCCTCTCAGCATCACCGCAGCACACCAGAGTATCATCTACAATACGGCCTCCACAGCATCGGACCCCATAGCCATCATTGAGGCTCCCACTACAGCAAAGCTGGCCGCCTTTCATGGGGTAAGGAAACCCCCCACAGCAGCTGTCACCCAGCCCTACTGAGACCCGGCCCTGCTTGTGGTCAGGGCAGCAGTTTTCATCTACAAAGACAAAGACAGATGAAGGAAACACTCGAACGACATGGAAAAGATTAGACTCAAGTCAAGTAGAAAAGAGCAAAGTGTAAACATATGAAGCGAT
Source organism: Leptoclinus maculatus (assembly GCA_032191485.1). NCBI lineage: Eukaryota > Metazoa > Chordata > Actinopteri > Perciformes > Stichaeidae > Leptoclinus > Leptoclinus maculatus. Next base: position 29,614,810 of record JAVDOI010000001.1, on the reverse strand, counting down.
TTGACACTCACTGGTTTTTACATGAATATAGTATCCTCCACAGCACTGGTGGTCAGGGAGAGCTGGGAGCAGTTTGCCATTGCAGCAGACCGGATTGGAGTAATTAGTTAAACCCAGGTAACTGCCCTCACAGCAATGATGATGTGGTTTCTTAGTGTACAGCAGCACACTGCAGCAAACCTGGTTGACATACAATACATTGACACGGATGAGAAAGTATGTAAACTAAATACACACAACCACACAGACTATCTGCCAAAAGAGGAGGCCATTAAATCATTACGGGGAATGTTCCTTTGTAGGGCCAAACTCCCTAAAAAATGATTGTTGAAAGGCTTTCTTTATCTATATCACACCCACATTAGCAATACACAATGTTGTTTGTGGCTTTTTCTTTCTAGGTACTCGAGTGTGTCTCTTAAGTAGGTGTGTATGAGCTAACAAATGTTGTCATTGTTTGTACCATTGGGTGCTGTGGGGGTAAATGTATAGCTGGCGGATTGACTGTGCCAACTTGGCTGGCATTCAATGACACATGGATGGAAGTGAACGCAGATGACAAGTTAATCTGTTTAGAGAAATGAATCACTGCGAGGATGACCGTGCATCCCACTTAAATAGCGTGCACTCGGAAGAGGAAATGTGAGAGTATGTGTTTGTCTGTGGGTCTCTGTGTTTCCTTTTGTGTCTATGTCTGAGGTCTGGTGACTAATATCCTGAGGGAGTACACAGCAACACTGTATTCTCCACTTCAGATCAGCAGCCAAAGCAAAGACCCTGGACCCTCTATCTTGTTTTTACACATTGTTATTGTTGTACAGTGATTGATGATTGTGGTTTTAATGATTACTTATGACACATTCTAGTTAAAAGAGGCTCTTGAATTCAGGTGAAAAAAGGGCAGAGGAGAGAGGATTAGAGCAGAAGAAAGATGAAAGACTGAATGTAGCAGAGCAGGAGAAAGGAGAAATATCAATATATACATCTATAATCAACATTTGTGTAATTAAATGCTTTTTTAATACAGTATATTATTTATTACATATGTCTTATTACATATTACTTGGGACTAAAATGCAGTCCCCCCCTCTAAAACAATGAATATTGTATTGTATTAACCTGTAAATGGTGTTCTTGCCATCAGCCCAGCATGCATGTTAATGCAGAGTTGTCCATGCAAAATGTATATCATGAGTGATCAATAAACAAATGGATGAACATTTTCCCATAGCCCCGCCTCCTCATACAGAACAAATAAAATAAGCACCAAACGACCGGAAACATAATCACCTGAATGCCAGGATGGAAGCAGGACATCCCACACACACCGTGACTGGCGGGACACTGCAGGTACGAACATCTGAACCTTACACCGCCTGACTCTTCTCCCACAGAGAGTGTGACCCCCGTTGACCCAACGGCACATGACCTCAAGGTCCGTCTTAAAACATCATAGCCCAGCATGATCCCACTGGGTCTGTCTGGACGGGACCAGTCCAACCTCACCACCCTAATGGAGAGAGAGAGAAGGAGATGGGAGAGTGAGAGCGAGATATGTTCTCCTTCACACTCCTTTCACACTACTGGGAGGCACACAATAACTTTATCATACCCAGACACACACACACACACACACACACACACACATGCATGCATGCATTCATGCATGGTTAATGCCTGACAAAGTTGAGTTACAGTGTCAGAGTGTGTGTGTATTTATACACTTCTCACTATTGATTTTTCTCTTTTTTATCTCTGACATCTTTGGCAGGAGAAAGACCTGTGTAGTGACTCGCAGAGTTACAACTTACACAGTCTCCTACACAGGAAATGAGCCACAAATCACCACTTCCTCTGCCACTGTAAGATTTGCAACATTGAGATTTAGGTCAAATGTGGGAAGCAGAGCATTTTAAACGTCATTAAATACAACTGACTGCAAATAAAATATCTGTTTACTGTCATATTTCATACATTTTGATAGCTACTTTTAAGGTTATATGATTACATTAATTAGTCAGAAAACTTTGATGCATTAGTGTATCCAAAAAATATTATACGGTTTATCAGTAATTACTACTGAATATTGTATTCAGTATTTCAATCTCGACAGACTACTGAAGATGAATAGATGCAACAATCACTGTGTCTTCAACAGCTGTGGGTTTTAAAGTAGCTGGAATAAATATAGTTAATGTCCCTTTGCCCGCAAAATCTGGTTTTGCATTAAAAAAAAAAAAAAATTAAATAATGTTATTATTGATATACAGGTTACTAGTGCTGAGTAAAATTACATTTTCGTACAGTCCTGTTAAATCTTGCCAGCATCTTGTGCTGCCTTCAAAAGACAGAATACCTCCACCATTTACTGTGTTAGTGCCAGCTGTATTGATTCTGCCGTGTCAAACATACAAACCAACCTCCTGCGCTGTCGATAAACATTAACACTTACTACACTCAAACCAAAAGCTATAAAGTTTCATGAATCGAGATGGAACACATAAAAAACAGTTCTGAACAAATATTTCCATTAAAATAATTAGTAGAAAGTCCATGCAGGAAGTTAAAAGAATTACTGCAAAGAAACATTTGCAAAACATCTCTGTATTACCTGGGATTGATCACGTGTGCGTGCGGCGCGGCCAAGTCGGCAGGCAGGTCCTCGACAGTAGTTGTCTGAGTAATATTACTCCGCACACATGCATACACAGTACAGACCTCCACCTGAAAAGCACAAACACAGCAGACGTAATGTGCGTTTCTGTGTCTGCGTTTGGGTGAGCAGATCTGAGTTTGATGGTGTGTACCTGTACGTTGTAGACAGTGAAAGGCAGCAGGTCGCCCAGCAGGTAGGAGCCTGAGCTGTTGTCTACACTGCCGTGAAGACGGCCATTAAGGTAGATGTAGTAACCAGTAACTGCCCCATTGGGCCGTAGAGGAGGGGACCAAAGCACACGAACTGTGCTGCTGTTAACCGGAACCACCTCTGGGGCGGAAATCCCGTCTGGCTCTGAGGAGAGCACATGTGAGCACAGAAAAACCACAATTGTTTGATTCCTGAGAAGAACAGAATGTTTTACAGCTGGACGATACGAACATTTGAGATGCGGTCATCTTCTATGAGGTTCCCAGTATGCACTGATGATATTCTATAACATGTAACATTCTCAACCTTGGAATACACTTTTAACATATCTCACTCAAGGAGTGTACATACACGAGTCATGTATTAGTGTGTGTGAGAGGGAAAGAGATAGACATGGACACACACACAGCTTACAGGCAGCACGACAGAGTGTGTTTGTGCACGTGACTCAGAGAGAAGCAGAGAATGTGTGTCGTTGTGTATATAATGCAGGATGACTGTACGTCTGTGTGTTAGTGAGGGAGGGAGGGAGACCACCTGTGTGTGTGTGTGTGTGCAGTACAGCGTTGCAAATATTATCTAGCAGTAGATGAAATGTAGAGCAGTGGACTGGGTTTAGGTGGGTGCATTGGCAGCAAATGAATTGGGTTAACTTCACTTACCCGAGTGCATTTTCACTAAGAATAATAGATTGACTTTGCATGGTCAGCTCACTCCCTCACGTTTTCTCTGTCTTACAGGCAAGTAGTAAATGACAGTCTCTACCTTCCTGTGTTAGTATATTCTCTCTGTCCTGTCGATCAAATTCCCTTTGCCCTTGATAACTCCTGAAAACTCCTATGGCGATTCATTTAATATGGCAACCAAGAAGACGTGACTGACAGCAGAAGATATAGATACAGTGGGCAAAGAGTGGAAGACGGAAAGCACATAGTGTCATTGATTGTATAGAGTGTTCTTCAGACATCAATGGAGATCAGGTTGTGAATAGAACAGCGAGAAAGAGAACCAAACAGAGGGAAATAATACGAGACGGTGTGTGAGAGAGGTAATCATACAGACTCCATCTATTATTCTAAGTGAAAATGCACTCAGCTAAGAGAAGTTAACCCAATTCATTTGCTGCCAATGCACTTACCTAAACCCAACCTACTGCTCTACATTTCATTTACTGCAGGATGGCATTATCAACGCAATACTGCACACTGAGCCTCTTTCACTCACACACACACAGACAGACGCACACATTTTTCTTGCCAATTAGTCTTGATGTTAGCATTGCCCTATAGATTGCAGGCCATGTTAGGATGGTTGGTAGGGTTGAGCAGCATTTGGCCTTGGTCTGTGTGTGTATATGTGTGCGTGTGTGCACACACTCTTATGGCTGTAAAATAATGAAATTACCTCCAGAGCCCTCTCAGTTAAACGAGCCATGCTTTGCCTTTAGCACCTAATGATTTTCTAATGTTTTTAATGCACTTTTTATTATACTGCTCAGATTAGAGGAAAAGAGAGAGGCCTCTGACATATGATAATACTGAAAATGAAAGAGAACTGTGAGGGGGGAAAAGAGAAAGAGAGATGGTGAGAAAGCGGGATTTGAGAAGGAAATCGTGACAGAAGGAAGACAACAGATGGATTGAACGGCCTCTGACAAATGATTACACAGAGTGATTTGAAAGCTAACTCTTAAATGCTGAGAGACTGGGCTGTGACTTTGAGAGGAAAATAGTAAGAAAAGTTGTGATGATGGTTAGCTGACCCTGCCTGAAAAGGGAAAAAACAGTAGATCTGAGAACTGATGTTCTTTGTTCATATTACATTTAATACTTTCTCTCTCAAAGTTCCGTATTTTACATCCCGATAAAGAGTCTGGTGTTCGTTCTACAAATATAACAGATCATGCAGAGACAGCTAAAATTGTGAGAACTCTATTGAAGATGTTTGTCGGGATGAGGTCACTGCATATTTTGGTGCAAGTTGCCACTTTTAATATAACATTTAACTTTAACTTAACTTAACTTTAGTTGTCTTTTTTCCGTAGAATTATTAATTTTTGAAAAAGATTATGTGATGTATTGTAAATTATGGTAATTATAGCCCGTATAAGACATGGGAACAGCTTTGTTTGCTGTCTTGTTTGACAGGTAGAGCATTGCTTGTGTGTGTGTGTGTGTGTGTGTGTGTGTATGGCTGTGTGTGGTGCCAACAAGTATTTTACAACACCTTAAATCTGGCTCATACACACACTTTGTATTGATTTCATGCCTCTCTACATGATGTGTTTAACATCTCCTGAGAAGCACAGAGTTGGAGAGAAACGCACATTAACACAGACCCCTGTCTAGGATGTATTGAATTTATATAGTGTGCATGACACACTCATATCTTCTTACAGTATTGTGCACAATAACACCCTCACACATATCCGAAGTAAGAAGGCACATTTTGACCTAATTTCAAAGATCAATTGTTGTTCAAATATCACACAATTATGCACATACCCCCATCCTCTGTGGTGACGTTAACCTTTGCCTTAGTTGTATTATGTGCTCCGTTGGACACCTGTACTGACAACAGATATGTGGTGCTGGGCCAAAGGTCACTTATCACCGTGGACATGATCTCGGGGGGGAAAGCCAAGATTTGACTTAACCGGGAAGACGTTATTGTCAGAAAGTAAGATTCCACCTCTCCCTGTAGGTCTTGCAAAGCTGAGGAAGACATGAAGAGAGAGGGAGAAGAGTGAGAGAGCTATAAATGACATATAATCATTTACATGTCACAGAACAATTTCCGTAGAATATACAACCATGAAATAACTTTGCTGGGCCGACTGTGTTTGTGTGTTTAAAAGAGAAGGTAATCTTACAGGGTTGGGTCCAGGTGACATGTACAGCAGTGTGATTGACAGCGTGGGCAGACAGAGACGGAGGGTGGTGGGGAACCCCCGCCATGGTCACCGCGGTAACAATCTCTCCTGAGGAGTAGCCCACGTCATTATGTACCACTAACTGATAATGGTAACGGGTGAATCTGTTGAGAGACAGTATTGGTGTTATTAATAAGGGGACTACATTAGCCGTGTTTCCATTCAATTGTCTTCAAAACTCGGCCACAGCGTATTTGTGCTAGAGGTTTGCATATCTGCGTTGCTATTCAAGCCATTTATGGGAGAAATATGCAGAGAGGTCTTTATGGTTTTTTTTTTCAATTGGGCCAGTTTTAATTGTTCTTCATGTGAGATAAAATTGTCCATGTTTCATGTTGTCTAGAGACACGGACAAGCATTTGCACGTAATGGGGAGTTTTCGTAATGTCCGAGTTGACACCAACAGCGTAAACAGCTGATCGGAGCGTGCGAGTCAAATGTTTGCTACGTCAGAATTTATTCAGCAAAGGCGTTTCCATAATCCATTTAGTGCATTTTCTCAATTGAGGATGTTTTCAAATGGAATATATGTGAATGGAAACACGGCTAATCGGTTTTTAATTTCCTTGTGGTGACTTCAACTAAACAAACACAAATTACTCTCTCATAAAGTACTCTCTAGGACAGAGGTCTTCAACAGGGGGTCCTCGCGGAGGTTCTGCAGGGGGTCTGAGAAATGTTTGGTTGATTAGACAATTATTTTTTTAAACATGAATCTGTCCATTATTTTATTAGTTCAGTGTTGTATGCAAGATAACAGGTATGTTTATGCATGGCACTAATAGGCCATCACTCATTTTCATTTCCACATTTACCGGTATGTTTAAAATAAAAACGTCACTTTGAATAGCTTGTATGCATGATTATCATGCAATTGACAGACGATGTTGATATTGGCATTGGTATCAGTTGACAAGGTTTGTTTCTAAATGGCAGTGGCACGGCCACCCTACTCGCTGTACCTTGCACATGTTTAAAATAAAAACATGAATATATATGAACCTGTGTATTATTTGAATAGCTTAGTATTGAATGCACAATAAAGAGCTATGTTTATACATGGCACTAGGCCCAGTTTAATATAAAACACAGTTTTATACAATATATATAGTCGGGGGTCCGTGCTCCATCTCTCTATCAGTTTGGGGGTCCTTGGCCTGAGAAACGTTGAAGACCCCTGCTCTAGGACATCAACAAAAACAATCCTGCAAAGTGCTGACAAGTTTAGAAGTTTGTCAGCTTACCACTTGAATGAAGCACAGTAGACACAAACCCAAAAAGAGTACACCCAGAGCCGTTTAGCAAGCATAGAGGGGGAAAAAAATTAGCTTCCACCAAGTGCCAGACTGAGATTAGGGGGACTCTGTGTGGAAAAACAATTTAATTCTTTGGGATATTTGCTTAATGTATCTTTGAGCGGTATTAAAAGATCGGCATCAGCGGCAGCTCGCCGATCGGCTCTGCACACACGGTTTGCTGCGGCGCCGGCGTTTGCTCTAGAGCTCATTTCAGTAATCTCACCTGCTTAGGCCTTTATCTTGGTAGAACAATTTGGTGCCGGAGTAAACATGGAGCCAGCGATGGAGATCTTCAGAGGGGGGAGGGGACATGGCTGTTACCGTGGGGACCGTGGCGATGGCCAGGGGCTGGTGGGTTTTACGTCTGAGCAACTTGTATCTGACGGGGACATTTGAATAAAAGAAAACACACACACACGATTGGATGTTTAGGAATGCATTAACACCCAACACATGTTCACAAATGCACCATTATGAGCACACAGACACACACTGTGCCCACACGGCAACACACACACACACACACACACACACACACACACACACAATGTGCATCTGACTCTTCTCCTTATCACTCATTTCCTCCACTTCTGCTGTTTTTCATCATCTCTATTCTGTTGCGTTCACTGTATCTCACCCTTCCCTCCCAACGCCCCTTGTTTTTTTTCTGCAGGGTTTGTGTTTTCCTCTCCCCACAGTGATGCTAATTTCTGCTGTAATCAGAAGAGAAGGGCTTAATGCCGCCTTTTAACAAACACACTTAGACAAACACACAGAGCTGAGCAGAGCAGAACAGAGAGACGGGCTCATGCATTTTAATCGCCTGCCAGGAAAATGGACCTTTATTTTAGGCCTAATCACCGACAGCGTAGAACAGGACAGAACTAAACGGACCAGAATGTGCATAAGGACTGAGAAAACGCTGATTAAAAAATGCACAACACTTAGCTCATTACCAAGGCACTCATGTTAGCGTGTTCCTATCTTTTGGTTTGTCTACGTTTTTCAGCAAAGATTGAACCTTTCCAGAATGTGTCTCTCAGTAACAACATGCTGTATATTTCAGTCTCCGCTGCCTGTTTTCTGACTTTTGTTTTTAGCTAATGAATAAAAACAGAGGGTCGATTCAAATTATGTTAAGTTATGATGGATACACAGATTGGGGTCCACTCATATTAGCTCTTCATAATTAGTATTGGATTTTGGAATGCGTATTTGCATGTGCAGAACTATTATAGACCTTCTTCTTCTCACTTAGTTAATTTCCGATGACAATCAGAAAGCCATGGAAGCAATTTGTTGGGTTCTGTGCATTTTAAAAGAAGGTATGTACGCCTGATCCATGGTGAGAATGTTGAGATTGCTGATGTGGACAGGTTAATCTAAATACTGTGGACATGTCATGGTGATATTTGTGAATTAAATTGTGTGAAATCTGAATAATAAAAGTATTTCCACTGAAACACACAACTTCTCATCCCTCCTCTGCCACTTTGTATGTTATGTTCTTTTCTTGTTTACACAAATTCAGACAGCACATGGATCAGTGAGCCATGGAAAAATAATTGTCCTCGATTGATATCGCCCCTAATATAACGTGAGTAACGATATTCTTTACATATGTTTTGTTCGACACACTAACAGAAGTTTCAATGGGCCAGTAAAAGCAATGCAGTCATTAAAGAGCAATAATAGTTTTTCACACCAGTCAAATAATGTGATTACAGTGAAGCCAAACATGTTACTCCAATAACTGGATGTGTCTTCATTACAGTACAAAGCAAATGTATGTTCTTAAGCTATTGTTATTTCAAATCACTGAGAATCTCTTGAACTAGTGGTATTATTATCACAAGCAAGATGATTGTAATGTTGATGAGACAGAAAAACAAGGATTTAACTAATATACCTTCAACTTACAGTCAGCAGATTTGTGGCCATGTAAGCCCAGTGAAATGAGACTTGAGGTATGGATTCTGTGTAATATCCCTCTTACCTGACGTTAGGTCCGTTGGGCCTGCTTGGTGGTTGCCAGGAAATGGCCAGGAAGGACTCACTGACTGCCACTACAGACAGCGGTTCAAGGCCTTCAGGGATTGTGGGCAAAGTGGTAGCAGGCGTGGGCAGGCTTTCTGTACATCCTCCAACATGTCCACCACCGTTGGAGCATGCCAACATAGTAATACTGTAGTTTGTGTATGGAATGAGGTCCGTTATTGTGATGTTGAACTCGGAAGCATTGCCACTGTCATGGAAGATGCGGGGTTCTGGGAGACGGATCTCGTAGCCATGGATCTCTCCATTGGGAATAAGAGGAGACGACCATGTTACCTGAAACATAAATGTGTTTAAGATTTAAGTTCTGGGTTGTTCATTTAAATATATATATATATATTTATATTACAGAGAAAAGTAAAGGCCTAGTTTTATGATTATCCCTGAAGAGTCATATCATTGGTTGGCTGGGCATTCTAAACGGCAGAAAGCTTTTAGATGGATGAACTACAGGAAGTCATGGCACAGTGTGTGTGTGTGTGTGTGTGTGTGTGTGTGTGCGTGTGTGCAGAGCTTGCAGTGTGTGCTCAGGCAAACACATATCTGCATCACAGTGAGAATGCAAGTGTGGTCAGTTGAGTGCTACCAGTGATATCATGTAGGTAGTAGCAAACATTGTGACCTGGGTATATGTGAATGTAAAGCATTAGGATGGTCACTCTGTGTGTGTGTGTGTGTGTGTGTGTGTGTGTGTGTGTGTGTGTGTGTGTGTGTGTGTGTTTGTTAAACTCTCTTGTGGGGAAAGATAACCTGACTTTGACTTGAGCAGAAGAATCCTTTCATCAAATTTAAAACAGGGTTCACACATACACACACAAACGCGCGCACATGCACAAACACCAAGCTAAAATAATGAAAACGGCTGGTAATGGAATTGCTGCATGCAAAAACAAAAGCTTGCTGTCGTTGAGCACTGCATCTGATTTGGAAACAGTTCAGTCTGTCAGCATTTCAGAGTGAAGATGAAGGTAACTGGCACACACGCAAATGTTAATACACACACACACACACACACACACACACACACACACACACACACACACACACACACACACACACACACACACACACACACCTCTACACGTTTGAATTACAGATATCTTTACAATACATTTTTGTATACATCCACAGCTACACCTTTATTCAACAATTGCGTACATGCACACACACACGTACACACGCACACACATACACCCACTCAGACACACACGTGCTCTAACACACTTATGGATACAAACTGTCATGTACAATAACTGATCAGTTCAGAGCTAGTTGAGACTTGAGAGTTTAGGTGATTAAGTGGTCAATGTTGATGAGAGTATTATGAATGAACGTCAAGAATAATTACTTCTCATGCAACCTTGATATTCATTTAACAAGTGACACTGTGAGGCGATACAGGACACACACACACGCACACTCTGAGCCACACACACACACACACAGCCACATATGGGCAGGGTCATGTTGAGTTAGGTAGCTCATTTCCCAAAGTGCGTGTTGGGTGTGCTTTGTGGTGGAAGTCATTTACAGATTGAATAGCCTGATGTAATCTGGAGATGGTGAAGACAGCAGAGACCCTGGGCTGACACAGAGCACTGGGGCTAAGGCCAGTACAGTATGTGTGTGTGTGTGTGTGTGTGTGTGTGTAAATGTGTTTACGTGTATATGAGTGAGACAGAGAGAGACAGATAATAAAGTTGGTAGTGAGAGAGAATAGGTGTGTGTGTTAGGACATGGTGCATGTGGTGTGTGTGTGTGTGTGTGTGTGTGTGTGTGTGTGTGTGTGTGTGTGTGTATCTGTGCATTTATGCTATTATATTCAGAAAAAACTCAAAGGCACTGAGAGTGCCAACATCTGCCGCTGACAATACAATTCTACAATCTATTCATATATGCATCAATGTTATCACTTATATATTATATTTAGGTCACTGTATATTGTCATCCTGCAAACAAAGACTGGGATCAAGTTCCAAATCTTTGAAATCTTTTCATACTATGTTGTGAAAAAGTGAAAGTGATTTACGATGGATGACAGATCCAAACACAACCAAAATTGATGGTGAAAGGTTGGAAAACTATCTTTGCAGAGACTCAATGAGTGAGAATAAAAAAAAAAACACTAAATTAGACACTAACAAAGAAGCAGATACATACATTTAGAGTGGGTATCTTCTCTGACATTACTTGTCACATACAGTAACTCTTTTTCCCATCATAGTCTAAAACAAAACCTGCATTTCAACAATCAACGTGAAGCCAAAAGGACGTGGATAACCGAGATGCCATCTTAATATCAGAAAAGCAGACATTTAGTGGACTTTGGCTTGATATCCTGACTTCCCAGGCATATCCATACATAGCAAGAAGACAAGCAAATAAAGCAAGCTGAACTGAAAACCTAACGGGATAATGATTAAGAGAAAGTAAGTACCTCGATGAGCAAGAAGTGATGTGAAAAATAAACCATTTAGAGAATGAAGGGAGATACTCAAAATCCTGTCTGTGTTGTCAAGGTCAATTGGTAACCAGGAAGCAGCCTGGCTGTCTGTCCAATTAGCAACAACCAGGAAGGAACACTTTCCTTCTCGGACCTATGACCCCTAAAGCTGTGCTGCTGCAGAGATGACAGGGGCGGTTTAGAAATGATGACAGGCATTAGCATTTTTCCGCAGTTAGCATTAGTGCAGGACAGTGCAGTGCGTGTGTGTGTGTGTGTGTGTATGCGCGTATCTGCGTGTGTGCATGCATACAATATGGTTTCAGTGGCTTTCATTGATGGGCCTTGATGTGGGATTAGCCAGTGGTGGAACTTAACTCTGGCCCCTCCTTCAAAATGGCCGACAGGAAGGAAGCTGCCTCAGACAGGGTCACAGCCCCTCCCATTTTCTGAAGGGGACCTTGAGTTGAATGTTTTTCTTTCTCATTAAATCTCAAGATAGAAAGGCAGAGGAATCAGTGTGACATTGCTTTGTCTTTTCTGCACGTTGCAAGATATTGTATGTTTTTCCTGTTAAAGAAACTTATCCACTATTCAAATTCTTAAAGCTCATGCTGAGTTCATTGTTGAATGTAATGGGATGTATTGATATTGATGAAGTGCTATCAGCAGCAGCATGGCTGACTTGGATTATATTTGTGTGCTGCAGCCATATTTCAGAGCTCTTGTGCTCTGATGCCAGATCAAACAGTGTACATACCTGAAGTGACTCTGGCCCCAAGACCTTCACCCTCGGAGGACTGAGACCAGCTGGCCGAGAAGGTCTGGTGGTGACATTGACCCAGGGTCCTGCAAGTACGCAACAATATGTGGTTAAAGATCCTATTGTGAAAAAACAAAGGCTGGAAGTTACGTTTGACTCAAAACTGTCGAAGTCAGTAAAGCTGACAGGAGACAGTGTAAAATTAAACATATACACATCTTGGTCAGATTTAATTTAATTTCAGTTAAGCACATTATTATGGCCTCACCTGTAGTGTTACCAGCTTGATTATGGAGCACAAGTCGATACTGGTAGCTAGTCCAGGGACTGAGGGCCGATGAATAGTCCAGGAAGGAAAGAGGGGGAGGGTCTGGTGGGAGATGGCCCACTGTGGAGACTTCTTTGGTCCCAGTAACTCTGCGTTCAATCAGCCACCTATGCCCAGCACAGGACCCAATATAATTATTGTAAAATGTAAAGTGTCTCAGAGGGATTGAAGTGTATCTATTTAATCATCTCTTACTGCTCTAGTGGTCCATTGCTCCACTCTGGTGCACCCCAGGACAAGAGGACAGAGGTGGGGGTGTCAGAGTAAAAGTGAGGTGCAGGAACCCCTTCAGGGGGAGCTGGGAGGGTACGAAAGTCCTGAGACATCCCAGACACCGAGCAACCCACACTGGTGCACGCCTCCACCTAGATGTTGAAGAACAATCACAATGAGATATGTCTTTGTAGTGTCATCATTGAAAGGCTGTACGTTTTCTTCAGTTAATAAATCACCAATAGCAAAAAGAACAGCTGTTGTTTTTTCAGTTCATAATCTAGAGACTAACATTTGTTTAAATAGGACACTATATTTACATGTTTTTTTAAATTGCACAATATAATGTTTAATCTAGTGCACTATATGGTACAATATTGTAGTATACTACAGTATTAATGTTATATATTGTACCTGGAGGCTGTAGGTCTGGTATGGCGGCAGGTCGAGGAAAGTGTAGCTAGTGGTGTTCCCTGGAAGAGTTACTGATAGAATGGATGAACGTGAATCTGAAGCTGCACTCAAGAAACCAGAAATGGGGCCGTCACTGGGGTTATTGGGTTCAGTGGGATGGAAAGAGATGGAAGCAGGGCCTTGGCTTGTATTGCTTACGCCAGTGGCCTCGATCTGGTTGTCGTCTGCGATACCAGGACTCAAACTAGAGAAAGGGTGAGGGAGGAGGTTGGGTCTAGTGCCTTGGATTGCGCTTGAGCTGTCATTACTGCCTGTGGTGACAGTGGACATGGAGATGCGGCTTAAGCCTGGGGTGGTAAGACTGGATGTTGGCCTGAGGTTATGGCTTGAGTTGAGATATGCACCCTCAGTGCTGGGCAATAGCCTTGGGTTACGACCTGAGCTGGAGTTAAGTGTCATGCTGGTGCTGGAGACTGAGCTGGGTTTGCAATCAGAAGAAGATGTGGAGCTGGGGCAGAGATAGAGGGTATAATTGGTGATAATGCCATTTGGTTGAGAGGGAGGAACCCAAGTAATTGTTACACTTCGAGGATGGAGCCTGGATACAGCTGGACTGTCTACTGGTCCTGGACCTAGGGGTAAAAGGAAAAAATGGATAAAGAAATTTAAAAAAAGGCAAGAGATAAATAAACCCTTTGTGTGTGAGCTTATAAGAGAGTGAGAACAAAGAGAGGAGGATCTGTTCGAAAGAACTATTTGACAAGTAACGTCAAAGACATTAGAAGGACAAAGACAGATTTTTCTATCCAAGAGATTAACATGGAAACTCTCTTCCTCTCACAATTTTACCTCCTGAGCAAACCAATATTGTGTTTATCCTGTGCATCATTCAGCAAAGAATTCAGGAGGCGGTGTGTCGGCCCGGCTGGACTGCTGGGAACATTGTAGTACTTCTTTGCACTGGCTTTGCTAAACACAAATATATGACATACACATGCATGCAAACACACTCATATGACCCATTAAACTACAAAGAGGAATACAATAATAAGTGATGTACTTTGATGAAATAAGTTTCTATATATATAAAAAAAAAAAAAAATGGAGATGAACTTGTAGCATTTACTAAACTTCAGGTCTGTGGTCTCAGAGAGCAAGTAGATTCCTAATTTGGGTCTACTGTTTATTCATGTTCACAGCCATCGTCAATGCCTGGGAGCGCCTTGAATTCTTATGCCCAGAAGGTGAAATGATCCTCACTAGAACACGCACACGCACACACACAGTCGCATGATCTGCACAAGTCCGGATAAGAACCTACACAAGACTAGTCAGAGGCATTTTTCACTCCAGGGTAGCTCATTTGAAGGTAATGCTCCTCCTCACCCTCCTCCCCCGGCATTTACATCCCACTGTACTGCTCTATAATGGACACACACAGATGCATGTCCATATACGTAGACACATACTCCTCCTGACACACATATTCGCATGCCCACACCCACAGTGATGCAGTATAGCAGTAATGGTGCTGTGTGAAGGGCAAGCAGATCAAGGTGACTGAGCGGACTGAGGGAGCGTGCTGCGTCGCTAAGTGCTACCGCTAACCGCTAACGGCTTTCCCAGATGGCGGTGTGTGTGTGTGTGTGTGTGTGTGGGTATGTGTGTGTAAGAGAGACGGTGAAAGAAGATGAGCGGTTGAGAGTATGCGTGCATGACTGTGTGAGAGGTAAAGTGTGCAAGCATGTGTATGTATGTGTGTGTTGTGCATGTCAGCCCGCGTGTGCACAAAACAGCAGTTGTGTAAGAATGTGTATATTTTGCAGAACATCTACTGAGTGAGATGCCAAACTAACATTCAGTGGTTGGCCCAGGATGCTCCTCCTAAAAGTTTAAAATGTGTCTTAGAGTATAATGCTTATCACAATTCAGATGGTTTGCCTCATACTTCATTTGGATAATATGATGAACCTTTTCAGAACGAGTTTGCTGGTATAATTAGCATACAACAAGCAATCTTTATTTTACAAAATAAGGAAAGAAGGCAAACACTTTTAAAAACTTGAAATAGTTCAGAAAATCTTGTTGGTGAATTTACTGATGGCTCCTAATGGCAAATTAGGCAACCCCCCCCCCCCCCCAAAAAAAAGACAACAGCATTTGACCAAAAGTTTGACCATGTGTGCACAAACAGGCACACATAATATAATGTGTATAATAATAAAGTCAGACACAGAGAGAGGCACATCACAAGTGAAGATTCAAAGAGACATTAAAATGACAGCTGGTCAGCTCGTCTCACACACTCTCACTTGTTTTAATCTCCCACACAAATAAACAACAGTACAAAATGGCGATGTAAAGCTTGGTTGATTTTACAGCTCACAAATCGTCCCACCAACAACCCATCGTTCTTTATATCTCCATCTCTCGTTCTGTCCGTTTTTTCTTCCTTCCTTCTCCCCCACCACCTCTCCTCATTTTCTCCTGTCTCTCTCTCTCTCTCTCTCTCTCTGGTCTCCCTGCTAAATAAACAATGCAGAGAGTTGACCTTTTGGGTTAACAGGTTTTTATGCTAGCTCTACTCAGCACTCACACTGATTCAATTACCACCAAAGGTCCACTGAACCCCACGAATAACCAAGGAGTCCGTCTCCGAGCCTATCTGCCGGCCTGTTTGCGTTTTTGTCCGTCCGTCTTTGTGGAGGGTTGAGGTGTCTCACTACCTGTTTGTCTAATGTGTCAAACGTTCTGCATCCTTCTGTCTATTTGACTATGTCCTTGTTTGCCCTGCTGTATTTCCTTCTGTCTGTAATGTCAAAATGTTGGTCTGCTCCAACGGACATGAAATAACACACCGGGATGAGATGCACAGAGAAGAAGAAGATCGCAAGTAGAAACGTCCTCAATTGCAAAAACACAATCCAGTCACCTTGATCCAGCCCCCGTCAACAACCCAAAATAACCCCCGTTGTCACCCCCCCCCCTCCATTCCTCCTTCATTCTCTCTCTCCTCCCCTCCCCCCATCCCCCTCCATCCCTCTAAGTGTTGAGTGTTATTTAGGCTTTACTGGCGCGTGTAAAATTCTGCAATTTGAAGGGCTGTTAAGTTTTTCAATTGAAATTTTCATTTAAGATGCAGGTGATGCTTTTTCCCTTTTTTTATTTTACTGACGCTTTACTGCTCCTTGGATAGGAGGGAACGAGTGTTGAGGGAATGCGTAGCGAGCCCTCTCTTTCTGGTTTCCTGAGTCCTTATCGCTCTTTCCCTCTTCCTCTCCTTCCCGCTCAACTCTTCCGTTTTTTCAACCTCCCATCCTCTCTTTCCAAACTGCTCTTCTTTTCCCTCGTCTCCCCACTCACCTTTTCTCTCCCCCCCTACCTCTCTGACCTCTTCATTCCCCGTGTCTTTTTGTCTTTCTTTCCCCTCTCCCTTAATCCCTTCCTCCACACCTCCCACCGTTACTCCTCCTCCCCTCTAGTAAAACACAGTAGCAGAAGGCTAAAACAGGAGCGCGGGGCCGCCAAGCCTTAAATCACATTTATAAGGATTTGGTTAGCATAGTAATAACACAATCAACTGACAAGGGCTGGGAGAGGGGGAGGGAGGGAGGAAGGAGTGTGTGTGTGTGTGTAGGTGTGTACTTGTGGGTGTATACATGTTATGTAGCTTCTTGTGCATATTGTAAGTGTGTACATCGGCGTCTATCCATTTGGAGAGACGAGAAAGGGTATTATTTTTAGCCTCGCACAGGGTCCCCGTGCGTGCATGCGTGTGCATGTGGGTGACTGGGCTTTTGAAGGTGAGTCGAGGCTCCTAGGAGTCATAATGAGGACAAACGCCGAGCTTTACTGTAATCAAGATGCTTACGACATGGTGTCAAAACGTGACAAGCAATACGGTGAGAATTTACATTGCATTTCATATCTTTACTTTTTCTACAGATTACTTAATGTCATTGCTGCTTTAGGAGACACTGAAGAGGCAGTGAGAACGGGGATGATGCATGACCAAGGTCACGAGCTTGCTTTGTATCCATAACATCATGACTATATGTGATGTACATTAGCCTTTAAGTAACCGCGACCATCACGATACCTGAAATGTCAATCACTCAAAAATTTCAATGTCCTTTTCAGACGTTGACTATTTGGAGTGATTTACTTGATTCCAGGTAACCTTCTGATGTATCCATGCACTACAGAAAGAGAACTAAAAAACTGCAAAGTACTATATGGCTCTAAAAATATGTGGAAATGTGTGTCAACATTTTCAAATCAGTGAGAACTGATTGGGTTTAGTAGAGAAACCTGCTAAAGAAGTTCTAAACATATTACAACAACTTTTTGACTGCTGAGGAATCATGTACATTTTCCCACTGGATCTGAAAGTATATTAAAAGAGCAATGTGTAAATACATGTTCAGGTATTATTCTAGTTATCTCTTGATATGCAAAAATAACAATGTGATTATGTTCACATTACTTCAACATTTCTTTGTGAACAGAATACTGGGAAATAAGGTAAGGTTATTATTATTGTATTAATGCAGTCACTCATTCATTAAATAACATTACTTCTTTGTGTTCTGTCATCACCTCTAAACTCATTTCTGTAGCATTTTTCCTCCTTCGTACTTCTCTCTCACTTTCTGCTTTAATGTTCTGTCTCTCACACACACACACACGCAGACACACACACACACACACACACACACACACACACACACACACACACACACACACGCACTTACTTTCTAAGATCATTTTGTCAAAACGGTGCTTTAGTCATAGTCCCTATAACACACACACACACACACACACACACTCTCTCTCTTAGATCACTTAGCTAGTGTGAACATGGGAGTAGACAGAGGAAAGGGAGCTGTCCAACACGGCTAGAGTTTATGTTCACAGGAGCCGTCTGTCTGTTCTGCAGCGGCAGGAATTCATAGGGACCAAATTACATTAAAAAGATGGATATAAAACTTTAATGGAATGATAAAAAGGAAAGGAGGAAGCGTGGGTCTCTCTCTTTCTCTGTTCTGTCATTAGCCTTCTCTTTTCTTCTCTTCCTCTTTTTTCCTCAATTCCTCATTTTACCTTTGTGCTCTCTCACTCTTCTCCCCACGTCTTATTTCCTTTTTTCCCTCTATATTCTCTTCTCTCTCTCGTAAATACTTAAGGGCTAGTCCGTCAAAAACAAGAAGTGAAATCCATTCTGTCATTTTTTCTGTCTTTTCATGTTTGAGTACAAAGACTGAGAAATGAAAAGGTATGACAGTATGAAAGACAGAGGACAAAGACATTTATACATATGAAAAAGAATGAAGGAGAGATAAAAAAGGGTTAAAAGTAATGAGGTGAAAACATACTTGAATCCATGTTGTTAATGAAGGTCCATGTCAACTTTCAGTATAGTATTTACAGTTCGGTAACAAAGTAGAAACCTTGCAAGGTTACAGCTCACACCAACACGCACAGATCAGAGTGGGGAACTCTTCCAAAAGAGCATATTAAGATCTACTGTACGTAACTTGAGCATGTGTATGAATATTTGCATACGTTTGCAGTATTTAGTATACAGTATTGTATACAGTATTTTGTAAGAGTGAATACGTATGATCAGCATAAAAGACAACAGTAATTCCATAATAACTATTGGCTTTACAATACATGAAATCATACTGATAAAACTGTAAAAGTGTCTTGCTAAGGTTGTCATTTTTTGAAGCGTGTGGGCGAGAAGATTAGGAGGGGAATGCAGCCTTTCCTGTCAATGCCATGATGATGAGAGGATGGGCTTATGGCGACAAATTACATGTTAGAAAAACCCAATCTAGAAATCTGGCTCTCTCCCATCATGGGTTTAAATCCCTTCTTATTGAAAGCTTCCATACCTATCATGTATTCTATTATTATGTTAAAAGATTTTTTTCCTATGCATACTTTAAAATGATTAGACACAATAGTATGTACTCTAAGTCCATGACTGGTTGTAAGATTCAATTTTAACATTTAATTGTGAGTAACTCATTGAGATCAGTAGGACACAAGGAGCTGTGAAAAGGGATGAAAGTGGATTAAAGACGGACATCATTTTGGGCAAAAAAGAAACACAGATACATCAGATGTACTCACACAATAGATCATTATTTCCTATGTGGGCTCTTGAGTTGTGTAGCTACACGGTTAAGTAGCTTCCCAATGTTTTGTGCTTTTGTGAGAGATACATTTTTTTGTCTTTACACCTATTTAAACTGTCACAGTGTCAGTCTGTGTGTGTGTGTGTGTGTGTGTGTGTGTATGTGCTTTTGGGGATGAAGTTGTCAGCATGCAACTTCATGAGTATGTGTTACTGCTTGTGAGCATGAGCAGGTGTGTGATTGATAAGGAGGACAAGGAGGTGTGTGTGTATGACACATGTTCTCAGTGTGTGCGTGTGTGTGAGTGGGCTTATGACGGGGCCGGAGAGAGGCAGAGAGAGGGGAAAGAGAGGGATGGAGGTTTGAACGATGGGGCACAGTGTGACCAAATGGACACATCTATTACTGTCTACACACACACACACGCACACAAACAGAGAGAGGTAGATTAGCATGTTTTCACTCTCACATGAAAACACACAAGCGTACACACAACCAAAAACACAAATAATTCTCCACCTTATCTAGAACTGTTGAGTACATAGAAAAAAATGTGTAACAAAAGCTCAGTCTGTTTGACAGTGTGTGTCTGTGTGTGTTTGTTAGAGGGAATTTAATTCAATGCTTCCTAAATGTCTGCAATTGTGTGTGTCTGAATGGGTGTGTGCCTCACTGTTCATGTGAATGTGTTTGTATTTTTATACCGCACATACATGTGTACATGTGCATGTATCCTATGTATGCAAATCTCAGCGGCCTAATGATAATGTATGTGATAATAGCGTGGTGCTAATTAATTTATAACTTTGCACTGAGGAGGCTGTTCCAGTGGCTAATATGATTCTATTACAGCAATTAGCCCACAATGACACTGGCTAGGTCACTCACACACAGACACACACACACACACACACACACACACACACACACACACACACACCTTACAGTATGCAAATCTCACTATGTCAGTGTGTTTCACCCTATCTTGCTTGTCCCCATGTTTTATTTTGAATATATTCTGTCTCTGTCTCTCTTCCTTATCGGCTTGATCATATTGACCACCTGCACTAAACACCAACAAATGAATACACTTTTATCAAATAAAGCTCTGGAGACTTTCACAGAATGAAAAGGAAACTGGGCAGAGGCTCTGTTTTTCACACCACAGGCCATATGTTTAATGTGTGAGGCTATTGTTTAGATCATCACCTAAAATCAGGAGATCTGTCAGACTCCTTGACTTTAACTTTGACTCAGCAGCACTGACGGCCAACTGACGGCAGAGGCCAACTAATAACCAGCTGCTGCCAGCCACCTGCCAGACAGTCACTTGCAAAAACTTGGCAGGACTGCTGACACAAGCACCAAGGCTGCACAATTCAGTATGAATAAACAATGCCAACAACCACTGCCAACAGGTAGCCTATAGAACAACAGAGTGTGTATCTGAACCACCACCAAGTTTGTACAGACGTGTAACATGCATGCATCTGTGAGTAACCAGTACGTTATATTTTACGTGAGCACTTGTGTGTACGAGTCTGTGAACTTACTGTCCTCTGCGGTGCGCAGGGTCGCCCAGGGGCCGACAGTCTGCCCATGTGTGTGCGAGATCACCACTCTCAACATGTACTGGGTGTACGGTGATAGGCCCTCTACGTGGTAGGAAAAGGTAGCCGTTGCGTTTTCCATAAGCCTGCAGTAGGAGTTTATAGAGACAAACATACATTTACTGAAACACATGTGGATCTGGTCAAAATGTGCTCTGCTGTAATCAAACAGGTGGTCAAAGAAGGACAGTGAATTAGTACCTGCTAGTGAATATATATATATATACAAAATATGAACACATTTGTCCCCACCAGTCACTGAACAAATCTTTCCATAACGTTTTCTCCTTCAACGTTATCCACCATCTCTTGTTTTGCTCTTTAATGCCTGACCACCGAGATTCAGCACTGGACAGCTCCCCAGAAGGTGTTTGCCAGCTACTGGCCAAGAATGCTGATGGAATGAGTCCTAAAACCCCAAAATGAGTTAGCATTTTTGCACTTCCAGTTCTCCAGTCTCAAAGTCGATGAGTTTTTTTGAATGGATTTTTGGTTAGATGCCTGAATTAAGGTCTGTGGTTAACACAAGCTGAAGATATCTTAACGTTTTGTTCTACCAAAGGAAATCTGTCAATAAATACCTTTTTTTAAATACACCTTTTGGAAGCTTTTAAGTGTCTTAAAAAACTCGCTGGTTGCTAACAAGTGGCTAAATAACTAGAATAGTGTTCTAGTCGCTGTGTATATTCCATCTTGTAGTTTGTTTATATCCTAGCATTAGCATTTCACTTCCGTCAATTGCATTCACACTTTTATCATAAAAGTGGTGTTCATGTTTTTGCTTGACAAAATGTGTAAGTATTATAAACTTGACAGACCTTATCTTCTGCAATTATCCAAAATCCGATTGAGAAATCCCCATTGGCTTTTAGTCGAGGCAACCCAGTGCGATGCTTCCGGGTTGGCCAACAAAAGTATGTCAGCACCACTGCAGCACTTTATCTCCACAGTGATAACCACTATTTGAACTGCATGTTACATCTCCCTGTTAAATCATGTTAAACCAAATTTAAAGAGTCGACGTGATCGTTTTTTCTGGAAATGGAAAATTATAATGTGTCTCAGACATAATACATTTTATCTCAATACAAGTAAGTTGTATCTGTTCTCATGTGGTGTAACGTGTTTTTTTTCAAATAAATTACATTTTTAAGTGTGTTATATTATATAAATGTCAAGAGACAAGTTTCGTATGATCACTAAACAGTGACTATCTTGGTAACATGTACAATATTTGTATAGCTTTTTATCATATTCCCATGTCATACCTGATCCCATATCATATAATCGTACAAAGGAATCTAGGACAAAGTAAAAGAATATTGTCATAAATGAGGGACCGTTGACCATTTAGCATCAGATGGATAGAAGGGATGAATGAATGAATAAATCAGGGAACAATGAGATTTCCATAGCAGAGGAGGAGGAGGGCATGGCTGTCTGATATATAATACATGTAGCTAGTCATTTATTTATTACCACAGAATGAGAGCCTCCTCTTCTTGGATTAAATTGCAATTTGTTGTCAGGAAGCATGTAATGAATACATATCAGATGCACACCCTCTCTCTCTCTCTCTTTTTATTCTATTACAATTTCCCTACCTTTGTCTCTCTCTTTGCTGTGCTCTTTGATTTTTCTGTCTTCTTGACCCCGCCCCCCCCCCCCGTCTCTCCAGCTCATTTCCTCTCTGTTTTTCTGATGGTCCGTCATATTGATGTGACATATTCAGCTTTGCTGTATAATGTACCCTATTATATGTACACGTGTATGCATATGTGTGTACACATTTTTAAGGTGCGTATATACTGCGATGCGTATCTGAGCGCGTCGTATGGGTCTGTCTTTCTCTTAATGCTGGTTATCATCATGGCTGTCTCAGACCACTTTGCACGTGCTCTGGACAACTGTGTAAAAAAAACTTGTCCACTTGATTATCTACTGTGTCCGTGCATTTTTTTTTAAATCTAAAAATAAAAGAATCTAAATCTCCATCTCACCTTATCACAGGCCTCTGAGGGGATGTCCTCATTTGCAGGCTGTAACGGAGTGGGCCTGGTGCGTTGGAGTGAGCAGGGGCGGACCAGGAGACATTCAGACTGGCACTAGTTCTATCAGCCAACCTCGGAGGTGACAACCCATCTGGGGCTATGAAAAGAGAGAGAGACGAGATGGTGAGAAGAAGACGGAGCAGGTGATGAAGGAAGGATGGAGGTGGCGGGAAAATAGATGGAGGGATGGAATGAGGACAGTTGAGGAGTAAAACAAAAAAAGAGAGCGGGAAAAAAGACCAAGAGGAAAAGTAGATTGCAAAAGTTACATCAATGTCACTCACTGATCTCATTGATCAACTGCACCCTCAACGAATGACACAAGTTGATTGAGGAAAGAGGAGACAGGAGCGAGGAGAGAGAAAGACAGAACAAAAGAAGAAGAAAAAAACATAACAGCAAAAGGAGAAAATATTCTTTGTGAAGGAGGCTGGGAGTGCAAGAGAGAGCCGCAAGATTTACAGATATACAACCACTACAACGTCTCTCTCTTTCTCTCTCACACACACACACACACACACACACACACACACACACACACTCACACAGAGCAATATGACCCCGCTCTCTCAACAGTGCCCCTCTTTTCCAGCTGAGCATGATAGCATAGTGCTAGTGTCGGAAAATCAGTAAAAACATCTTGATTCAGTATGATAGCCGTGCTCTTAACAGAAACAGAGAAGATGCGAGGAAAGACAGGATAGGAAAGAGATAAGGACAACAAATAGAAGGAGAAAATGAGAGTGACTGTAGTGTTGACTATGCGAAATAAGAGTAGGTCCTCCGATGTATAAAGTGACCCTTCAATCACACACACTGCTCTCTTTCCACTACAACACCACTGATTGCTGAAGACATCTTATCCTACGGACGGCTTTTACAAACACACACACGCAGTATATGAAAAAAGCCCCAAAAACACTCTTTGATACTGGATACAGGTTCAGAATAATATTTTTGGTGGTTCACCAAAAATGAATCTTCACTCTAATTCTAATTCATTATATGAGTATATACATAGAAACATTTAAACTGGAATAACCACTTTACAGTTGTATGCCTCCGGCAACCATTCATGTTGCCGTTTACATTCAAGTCCGTCCAAAATGTCATCACTTTATCATTTTATTCTACTATTTGTGTGAGATTGTGTGAGCAATTATGAAATTGTTATAATTAGCAATCATGCTGTCTAATTATGACAATCCTGATATATTGCATTCACAAGAATGGGATGGACGAGAGGTTACAGTGAGTTTGACCTTTGACCTTAAACATAGAATCAGTTCATCCTTGAGTGGGTAAGTGGACGTTTGTGCCAAATTTGAAAAAATTCCATCAAGGTGTTCCAGAGATATAGCGTTTGTGAGAATGGACCGGATGGACGTATGTCCTAATGTACCTAACATCATGCCTCCGACACTTCAAAGTGTGTGTGTGTGTGTGTGTGTGTGTGTGTGTGTGTGTGTGTGTGTGTGTGTGTGCGCGTCTGTCTATCCTGTGCCCCACCTGTGACTATGTTTGCAGTTTTGTCCCTACCCTTATGCCCAACTTGTGTCTGTTTGTATATAAGCGGTTTTGGCTAAGGAGTTAGATAGCTCAATAGCTTGGACAACCAAAATGCAGAAACAAAAAAACAAATTAACCGTAATAATTACATTTTCATCATTAAATCCTTTTGATGCCCATCACTAGTTTCTACTTATTAATATAGAGCATCCTACAGTAGATCAGCAAAATTGTCATTCCCTGAGTGTGTTCTTGAAACACTAGATTTCTGCCTGACACACACACACACACACACACACACACACACGCGCGCGCACACACGCGCACAAAACACACACCTTTGGTGAGCCTGTGTCTCTCTCATGCTGTGTTAGCAGGTACAATATCAGAGGTGTCACTAATCGTTTTAAACTATGCACTTTTATGTTCACTTCTCTCTCTCTGCTCTCCTCCTCCTCTGCTCTTCTGTCTCTTGCTCAACTATCTTCTCTCTGTTCTTTCATAGAACAAGGACGCATCAAGACAGTTTGCCTTAAAGAAGTCTAAAGAGATGCCAGAGGCACAGAGGTAGAAAGAGAGATAGAAAGAGAGGAAACGTCTGGTATTTAAAATTTATACTTTCTCATGCCTTTGTTTTGAACTTGAACAGTAAAACTTTCCGAAGTCAGTCTTTTGTTGTTCTCTGACTGAGGCATGGGTGGGGTGTGCGTGCGTGTAATATTAGCTGGTAGAATGTGTGTCTATAGGGGTGTGTGTGTTGCTGCCTGGTCACCGTCATCTCCAGACTGCTCTGATCAGCTTTGACATTTATCAGTATGCACAATCAGCCTCCATTCTACACAATCACAAACACACATCCACAAACACACATCCACAAACGCTGTGTAAATTAGAAATATGTGTTCAGACCATTAAGTGAAGTCAATGATGTGTGTGTGTCTGTGTTTATCACTGCTACTCACTGAATAATTGTTTTGGTTTTTTTCTTTTCTTTCGCCTAGCAAGCTATAAAACAGAACTTTTCCAGTTCATAAGAATAGCAATTAAAATCAGAGTAATGAGATAAAGATGTTACAATGGTTTATGGCTTGTGTAGAGTTAGAAAAAAAGCAGACAATTATAGCCATTTAAATCAGATCATACACAATTTAGTGGAGGCCAAAAGCGCCTTATAATAATAGAAGGCATAAACGTAGTGACACACTCAGTTATTTCAGTAGTATGTATCTGAAGAGTGTGGGTGAAGATTTAGATTCATAGTGGTAATCAGGTTTGTAAGGTTAGTAGTCTGATGATGAGGAGGAGAACCTTTACTGTGTGTTTTGTGTATGTGTACCTGCTGGGGGCGTAGTAACATTGAGAGGCAGGCTCTCAACACAACCTTGTGTGTTGCACCCTCTGATCCAGAAGATGTAGTTGGTGTAAGGCTGTAGGTTAGTCACAGACAACCAGCTTCCAGCTGCCATACTTCCATCCAACACACCGTCACCCTCTAAGAGACAGAGAGAGAGAGAGAGAGACATGTAAGGTCTTAGGCCAAGCATGGTGTATTTAACAAGTGAGGAGGAAGACTTTATTATCTTGCACATTTGATTGTTTTCGTGGCACAGTCATTGATTAGAGTCATAACTGTGACAGCTGAAAAAAGGCGACACATAAAAGATAATTTAACAACAGAGGGAAAACAGAATGAGTGAGAGTTCAAGAGAGGGGAAATACTGACTGAGATTAACTGAGAGTGATCAAAAGAGAGAGGTCTCCACATCGAGGCTATGCAAGGATAGTCAAAGAAAAAGGATCAGAAAATTACAATATGTAAGGCTATCCAATATATTTAGATGGACACACACGCGCACACACAAACACATATATCAGTTTGGTGGGAACTGATGAAGGCAGTGTGTATCAAAGAATCAAGGGGTTGTGGGTAACTAGAGCGAAACACCATCTCTCTCTTTCTTCCACACCTCTTCCACCCTTCTCTCCACTCATTTTAATCCGTCTCTTCCTCTGTGAGGAGCAGATCAAAGTCCCTGACTCCATCAGTGTGTGTGTGTGTGTGTGTGTGTGTGACAGAGAGAGAGAAAGAGACTTGGTGAATACGTGTGGGTTTAAGGATAATTGTGTGTTCTGCTGTTTCCCCGTGCTCCTCATCTCGTTCAATTTTCTTCTTCCCCTTTTCTTTCCATGTCCAGTTCTCATCCGCTGTTTTGTTGTTCTTCGTGCCTTATGTTGTTTTTACTTGCAATCTTTTCTAATACATCTATGGAAATATGGGCTTCTCATCTCTCCTCTACCTGTATACTATTGTTTACCAATGCTTGTCTTTGTTCTTCCATCCATCTTCACACCACTGTTTTGCTCTGGAATCCTACATCACTTCCTTTCTCAAGTCACCAGCAGTATAAAACAAACCTCGTCTTTTCTGCTCTGGTTTGATTACTCCGTCTTTCACTTCCCCATTTCAGGCTTGACTTTCAGTCTAAGTTTGCATTGTTGGTGAGGAGTGTGTGTGTGTGTGTGTGTGTGTGTGTGTGTGTAAGGGTACACATGTGTGTATCTCCACCCATATTGTTCTGTTCTGCTTATCTTTTAAAAAAAAAAAAACCTTATTTTACTTAATGTGTATATGACAGATTCCTATTTCTGTTTTTTGATGGACTAGCGTTAACTTTTCTTGATGCTCTGACAGCACTGACCTGTATGAGTGAGACCTATAGAGAAGCAGCGTTTACTGTCCACCTCTATCTTTTTATGTCCACTTTTCCTCCAGGACAGCCTGACCTGAGATAATTACATTCTACCAACAAGACAAATGTCAAGACACACCTTTTCAGCTTAGTTATTGAGGTTTGAAAAATGACACGGTATGGTGTCTTACAAAACTCCTTAAACGTATCTGATAATTCTGATAAACTTAACATCAATGGGTATAATGTAGAGTTGGATTTGTAGTGAAGCCACGTAGCAAATGCAGCAAGTTTAGAGGCTCTCTTTTAAGCATGATCTACATTTTGTCTGTGTAGCTTTGCGTCAGGTGCAGCCGGTTTAGACAAGCCGTGGTTTGATCCGGGCCTGTCTAAGCCTGCTGCAGGTTTGTCTCTCTCTATGTGACAGCCCTGTGACAGCCTGGCAACCTGCCTTCGCCCAATGTCGGCTGGGGTCGGCTCCTGCCCCCCTCGCCGTCATTGGAAAAGGTTTGGAGAAAGTATATTTCAAAAAAATATGTGGCGGGTGATTGGATGTACCATCTGCCAATCAAACTCTTATCGAAGTGAGTCGGAAGAAAAGACAACATCAAGAGAAGCCTTCAGTGTCGTTATTTGCTCTTCTTTCAATGATACTCTTTAGTTCTTTAGTCCATCGCTTACCTCTTCGGGAGCCGCCATTGTTGTTTTGAACGAACAGAGAGAGAGAGAGAGAGCGAGCATGGCTGTATGTGTTACCTTTGCTTTTGCAGTACAGTGTGTAGCTGAGGTTCCCATTCGGTCTAGGAGGGGCTGTCCAGCGGGCTCGGAGTGATCGAGAGCTCTGATTGGTCAGTTCCAACAGTATAGGGCCCTCTGGGGCCATCTGTAATGTACGCATCTCCACCTGATTTAAAGGAAAAAGACACAAAAGCATGTTCTCCAGAACTTTAATCCTTTTTACTATAATTCTACTCACTCTCATCCATCGAACTGGTATCGAATATTTAAAAAAAACATATCAAAATCATTCTGAAATATTTAACTGAGTGGATTAAAATGTGTGTTAAAATATAACACATAACCAGTCTAAGTGTAAAAGTAAACCACTCTACACATCTGGTCCAAATTACTTCTGCCTCAAGTTTTCTATCCTCCTTTTTTTTTTATTCCTTTCTCTCTCTCTCTCTCTCTCTCTCCTCACACATACCTCCATATTTTTCACTCACTCCCCTCACACCGCTTCTTCCTCCTGTCTCACGCTCCTGTTACTCTCCCCTCTGCTGCCCTTCGCATCCTCACTTGCCACCTCATCTCCTCACTTTGCTCTGACCATTTACTCTATCCTCATCATTTTACTCTTTTATCCCTAAACTCACTCCTTTCTTCTCCTTTTCCCGTTCATCCTGTCATCTACTCCTCTTTATCCTGTTCTTACCCCCCCTTTCCCCCCCTTCCTGTCCTCCTGTTCTGCTGTGTCAGCTGTTCTACTGGTGTTTGACTAAATATGGCGTCCGTATTGGAAAAATGCCCCAAAATATGGCCTGTCGTCAGAGACATCGTTGAGCGTGGAGTGGCATTTGCTACCAAATGTCACTGCCGCCACGCCAACCTCGTTATTGAGCTGAGAGAATCGATCACCTTTATGACACTCAGTGACACAACATGCGCACACACACACTTGAAAATGTCTGAGTAGGCATTCTCATATGTGTTCCCATGGCTTTGTGTGTTGGTTAGTTACAGCAATAATCTACATCATAAAAACATCTGGTTTACTGTCTGTTATGTTTTACCTACGGATATGATTCATCCAAATGCAGGAACCCTACAGCAATGACTTATACAGTTTGCCTATCTTCAAAGATATCACAAAGGATCTTGCAGTTTATCTTATCAATCAAGAAATACATTTGTGGGTTTACAAGTAAGAAGTCAACTGACCATTGGTCCTTTGCCACAGCCTCGTGCTGTACAGGCCTGCAGCCGGAGGACGTGTCGGCTCCATGGAGACAGTCCATCCACCACAAAGAACCTCAGGGAGGAACTGGAGTTTAAAATGAGCACTCCATCCAGCCAGAGACCGTAGCTGGTTATAATGCCTGCAAAAAGAACATTGCTTATTGTCCCAAAAGAAGTTTATTGTGCATATGTACTGTATAACACATAACCAACGTGTTGCCTTCATTCCCTGCCCTGAAATACCTCTTTCAACACAACATCATCACCCTGACTCTAATGCCAGACTTTAAAACAAAACATTTGTATATTTACAGAGAAAATGTCCCAACTTTTTTGTAGTTCATTCATGTTTTAAAATCCATTAATTTAAACATGATGGTGTGATTGTGACTTAGTTGTCTTGGTCCGACAGTGTGTTTTTTTTGCTGTTGATGCACTGTTTGCCATTGGTCACTCGTACATTGTAGGACTGTGTCCAGACTAGGAGGAATTCCCGTCACAAAGTGAGCTCTGCTATGTTGGGATGCAGTCTGGGTCACTGCATTACAATGCAAATGCAAAACTGACTTAGTGCCAGACAATGTGTCCGAGTGTGATCCAATGAGGGAAAACAGCACTGAAACGACAAATGTAACCATCGGCGTTTTAACGATAAAGACCCTCAAAAGGACAGTACTACTGGAGCGAACACACACACACACACACACACACACACACACACACACACACACACACACACACAAATGTGGGTGCAAATAGGTGAACACTCATCCACAGACACACACATCGACACTCCCCCACAGGCACACAAAGATATACACACACACACACACTAAGATGGGAACTCACACATGTTCATACACACATACATACCCAGGCACAATAATTACATTACATTACATCCACCTAATAAAAAAAAAATGAAACAGTACGGTGCCAAATGTGCTTTTCCTTAATAAAAATGCATACAGGGGGCTCAAAAGATCAGTGCTAAGAACTAAGAGTCTATTCTGCTTTAATCATGTGTGGGTTTTATTATTGCTCAATACAGATATACACACCTATCAGGGAAATGAAGACACAAAAACCCCACGGACGCCAACTACATCTGGGAAGCTCTTAATGTGGCCAATCACATGCGTGTGAGAGTGTAAGAGTGTATATGTGTGCGGACGTCGCTGTGTGCTTGTGTGTGTGTGTGTGTGAATAAGCCCATATCAGTATAGGTTGTAATAAAGACAGGTTGGGAAATGAAGCAGCGAATGCATAACAGGCTTATTTCCCCTCTTTGTCTGCGTGTTGCCCCGACCTAATCCCCGAGAGGATTATCCCCCACAAATCCCTGCGGAATTGGGGAGAAGGGGGGAGAGAGAGACAGAATCTCACTCCTCTGGAACCCATCACCATCATCATCATCATTGTTGCCGTCCATTTATGACAAAAAGGGAGTAAATGAAAAAAAGGAGGCACTGAGCCCTCCTTTAAGCAAAAAATTAAAGCTTTTTAAGCATGAGATAATCGGGTAATCATGATTAAGTGTCTCCTTGTTATAAATTTCTGTCATCAGATGAGAGAAGCTTTAAGTAATTTATCCGGGCTAATATGCACACACATCACATGGTTTATGGTGCGAAATGCACTCATGTGGCATTAAGCGTAAAGCACACACGATTCACATTACACACACACACGCATTATGAAATTACACATACTTTAACGAGCATGGCAGTAACATTTGATAATACGTGGTGGAGCGTTGTATGTTACAGACTGTAAAATGAGGTGGGATATCCTCAGATGGTTTTCAACACTCAATTCATTCGGGGTTCATAAGATGTGCATTTGTTAATATAGTCCTTATAATTCATGTTTATTTATTTGTAAAAAAAAAAATACAATATTTTCAGTATACCATGTGGTAGATTATGTTACTTGAAACTACAGTATTTTAGTTATTTAAGGATGTATTGAACTTTTTATTAAGACACAAGGACATCTGATTGCTTGATGCAAGTGCTATGTAATGAAACTTATACCGAGTACAAGTTTCATAACAATGTGTTTCATTGTTGTGTTTGAAGTTTTTTTGGGGGCATTTTGTGCCTTCATTATGGACAGTGGAGTGATGGCAGGAAATGAGGAGAGAGAGATGCAACAACGCTTTCATTTTTAGTTTAAAAATGCGTACTTTGTGCTTAGATTAAATATACAGTTTATTTGTTCTGTTCTCCAGTTTGTACTAAATTTCTATTAAATTGCTTGATTCAAATATACAGTAAAGATGAACAATTTCACACTACAAAAAAAAAATGCTGTCGTTTTTGAAACAAGACGTGGCCCAGAGCAAGCAGATGCTGTTTTACTGTTTTAGACTATTTGCAATATTTTGAGGTTTTTAAATTGTTAATGTAATATAGTATATAGATTGATGATGCATCACTCCTAGTGCTTTCTAACTCAAACACATTAGTGTATTAAATTAGTACAAATTAAATTAAACTCATAAGACACTTTCATTTATGCATTCTAATTCACTAACTGTATTGTGCAGGAAGCTCTTCTATCTACAACTTCGTGTCTCTTCACTCTTTGCTCACAAAAAAATAGTTTCGCAAATAACTTTTTTTTTTCTAGACAGTTCCAAGCCAGCAGCAGAATTTCAAATTCACCTCCAATATACATCAAATACAGCTTGTCCAGCTCTGTGCATGGATGTTAATTGTCTGTAAGAAGAATAGAGAACAATGAGGGAGAAAGGCGGTCACTGTGAGTCTATGTGCTTCCAGCCTGCAGTTCTCTATTCAGTCAAAAGGGAGCACTTTTCATCCACTTAAAGGAGCTCGGTGAAGCACTGCCTTCACACTACCGGTCTCCGTTACTCTCACATTTCATGTTCTCTCCCCCCCATCTTTGTCTCTTCCCCTGTTCTATCCGAGTCCTCTATGTCCTCCCCTTTTCTCTATCTGTTTTATCTCCATCTCCTGCACACTCATCTGATTCCTCTTGCTCAAAGCGAAAAACGTTCACCTGTTTCATACTCACATGTACGGGATACCTGAGCAGTGATATAGGTATTTATACATGCGATAGTCTGGGTTCTAGTAAATACTGACACCGTGTATTCAAGGCCAGACTTCAACTAATGCTTTCCTCTTGTCAATGTGTTATCTCTCAGATCACTTTCCTGTATCTAAAAGAAATATATTACTTAAATATGTTCAAATGGATGATTAAAAGCTTGCATGTGTTTGCGTGTATGTAGTTAAAATGTTTCATTCTAAACACTGTTTTCATGTTTATTTGAATGTTTTAGGCTATGTACCTCAGATTAAGTCCCTATCCCCTTACCGTTGGGAGTATCAGGAGGTGTCCAGCTGACGTTGAGTGCATGCGGGGACAGAGGCGTGACCAGCGGTGCAGGGACATTCTCTGGGGAGCTCTCCTCAGTCTGAGCCCGGCTGGGAGGGCTTAAGCTACACCCACCTCCTGTGCAGGCCTGATGTGAACACACGGTAACGCATTAATGAGTTTATGAATGCGACGGTGCAAATCCAAAAAAGATGAAAGAGTAAAGGGACTCACAGCGAGTGTGATGGTGTACGCTGTTCCAGGGGTTAGGTCGCGGAGTGTGTGGTCTTCAAAAAGTTGTGAGCTGTTGTAGACTAGCACAGGCGCTGCACCGTCATGTGACAGGAAGATGGAATAGAACTCCAAGACGCCGTTTACCTGAGAGGGACGTGACCACCTGGAGAGAAGGAGAGGCGTCAGCAGAGATATAAACAACTACATATATTTACTCAAGTACTGCACTTTAATTCAGATTTTAGGGACTTTTACTACATGTATTATATAATGTTAAGTTTATTTACAGACCAAAGATAAGGCTGGAGTTATTTCATCGTTTTAGTGACAAAAGTTCATCTGAAGAGATCAAAACTAAAAATGTATCCTACAAGCAAGTGTTTTTGTTCAGTTTAAGCCTGATTAACAGCCTGGTTCTACTTTTCTACTTTCTACCTTAGAACTGTTGTAAAACTATTAGAAACCCATTAAAGAGCCACACCACTACTGCGGTTGACACATTTCTTCAATGGGATGCACAAGGCCAGTGTTGGATTGTGAAGATAACTTATAATTGTGGCTCATATTACCATAACAATATAACAATAGACATGTAAACGTTTTTACATTTATTCAAATTCTAGAAATGTAACGGTCGTTCTTTTTGAAGACAGACGGATGCTGTTAAGTATATTGTATATTAAGATGTTGCTAGGACTGCAGAGATTTCATTGGTTTCACACACACACACACACACACACACAAACGTGTGCTTTTATCATTGTGTGTATTTTTGCAAATAGATTGAAACACAATTCAGAGGGCTATGGTTTCTTAAACACAAAACAAGTGCGTATACTGCCCACACCGTTTCCTCTGTCAGATAGAGGTGTCTCCTTTTCTATATTTAGAACACGAAGGTCATCCCCAACAGCGAGAGAAAGGGAGAGGAAAAGAGACGGTATTTATAAATAGAAACGTGTCGACTTACCGTTACAGAATGTGCAAGTGAGGGCAATACGGACCTAATCTTAGCTATGAAGACTAAACCATAAAGAAGATCAGAAGTAACTTTGTTTGCCTGCTTCATGAACACTAAACTATGATATCTTTGTATGTAGTATAATACGGGATTGTAGGAGCTGCTGAATGTGTCTTGATGATCACGATCATCTATTCACTGTCCTGTTAAATGTGATTTGTGCCCGTTGATGATGTTGGACAGATATTCAAGCTATGATCACATCATTTGATATAGAAAGTTGTGCAGTCATGAGAACATTAGAGGTAAACTCTAAGAGAGCAGGGCCGGTGATTAGATTCCAGAGTGTTAGTGTTTTGAAGCACATACAGTATGTAAATCACTGGACTGAAATACTGCTTGTGTTTTGTAAATGATGTACCTTGATGCACTTTTCACGTTATACAAAATTCTAAGTATCTGAAGATTTTGAGAATAACAGAACAAGTAAAGATTGAGAACATTTCTTTTTATAAACAGTTCTGCGATTCTTACAAATCCCTGCGAGTAAACCAACCCTCCTGGTGTAGTCGCAGTGGGAGGTCATTTTCAAAAGTGATGGATTCCTTTCTTGGTTCCTCCCATTAAAAGCCAGTTTTTGAATGACTGATGAGTGTGTGTTAGCCACAATTAGCCACTGTGGCTAATCTATCACATTTATTATAAGATTTATATGCTGTCGATTGACAGTGTGATGTATGTCCACTTTTGAAAAACCGAATCAAAGGGGAGTTGTAATAATCTGTAATATAATTCACGTTGGTAATGGTTTTAGAAAAATCATTGTTTTTAACGTTTAATTTTAACGTTAAAATGAATGGGAAACTTTCTCAGCACATTACAGTAAATTGAAAACCATGTGCTTGAAATGCATTAGGTTCAAATCCTGCTTTACAATCTATGAAGTGACAACCTGTCTCCTGCACCTTCCCTCCCTTCTCTTTCATGTCTTTCTCTATTTTGCACACTCAAAAAAAACAACATTGGCACCATTAAATAATTATTGACAACACATTAAAGTATTGAAGATTGAAAACAAGCTGGAATTAAACAAATAGGATTGTTTTAGTTGGTGAAATTGACCTCTATTGTCAAAATGTCACGTGTCCCATCGGGTTTTCGATATATATTTGTGACCGTGCACACGTCTCTCAATGTGAGCATTTTTTTGCAGTTGTGTCTGCGTGTGTTTATGAATGCGTTTGTGTCAGGTAGTGTTAGACGAGGTCAGGGATGAATCTGCTGATATTGTTCTGTTCGCATCCTGTAGCCTTCCTCAACCTTTCTCACAGTCTCTCACCCTCAACCTCTCACACACACACACACACACACTTTTTAAACATTTCCCTCCGTTCTTTCCATTTAAACTCACAAAATCTCTCTCCCTCTCTCTCTCTCCCCCCCTCTCTCCCTCTCCCTCTCTCTCCTATTCTCACAGACACAATAGAGAGGTATTGACAAAGTATGATCTCTCAACCTCTTCCTATTACCAATGTGCTAACAAGGCAATACATAGCCTTCCCACACCTGGTGAATATATAGCTGAAACACATTTTAAAGACTATGAAACAAATCCCTGAAGGTAGCATACTCCCATGGATGATGTATTACACAGAGACATTTGTTTTTGTTGTTGCTGTTAACTGTCTACAGACTACATGTTTAAAACTATGATGCACATGTGATCAGAACCACTGGTAACCTGAGATACATGAATCCCTACTGTGTTTTGTGGCTCCGTAAAAACAAAACTGAGTCAGTCTGAGTAAACACAAAATTTAAACTAGTTCAGTTACTTCAATTATATTTGTTTTTCAAACATTGCTCCCACATATTGACTTTCAGATTGTTGTATGTTTTTGCTTTACAGGCATATGTACAGGCATTCCTTTTACACTGGGTTGATTCAATTTAGGATCAACCCTGATATCAGTTAAATAAGAGCAATAAGTGCATGCTTTGTGGATCAGATAGCAGGTATTATCAATTCTTTATCCTTTCAAATGTATATATATATATGAAAAGAAAAAAACAATCGATCATTACCAAGATCATCACATCTTGACCACACACATTCACCATTAGACACTGTGAGCCTTCATATTACTCCTTCTCCATCCTTTCACTCACCCTCCGTCCATTGTTTAGGTGTGTGTGTGTGTGTGTGTGTGTGTGTGTGTGTGTGTGTGTGTGTGTGTGTTTTAGTGGCTCTGTGCCCTCCTGCGGTGAGTCCCACTGTAAGTGACAGTCAGGACACTAATGGCTTTCACGCAGATGGACTCTTACTCACACACACAAAAAACAGGAACATTTGCACATGAGCTTGATGGAAAAAGTGCAGAGATCTATCTTCCTCTGTCCCCCTCCCTCTAGAGGTGGAAGGTCAAGTACAGAAGAATATTCTGCACGGTAAACACAACTGCAGAAGGTCACTGGCTCTGTCTCCACCTGTCTCTCTCTCTCTCTCTCTCTCTCTCCCTCTTTGTATTTTACACAGACACAACATGTGAAATAAACATTTCTTGAATCCCTTTTAGTCTTACCTTGTCCTTTTCAGTAATGCTGAAACGGTGAACATTCACTTTCTCTCTCTTACCTAAAAGGTCTTTGCGAGTATGGGTATTCACATATGGACAACACATGTAAATGTGTGTGTGTGTGTGTGTGTGTTTATGTGCTCACTTACTCCACCAGAATAGTCCGTGAGTCAAGCAGGGTAAGAGTTGGTACGTGTAGGGGCCCTGGAGGA
This sequence comes from Leptoclinus maculatus, assembly GCA_032191485.1. Classification (NCBI taxonomy): domain Eukaryota; kingdom Metazoa; phylum Chordata; class Actinopteri; order Perciformes; family Stichaeidae; genus Leptoclinus; species Leptoclinus maculatus. The sequence continues at coordinate 29,578,202 of JAVDOI010000001.1, read as the reverse complement.
AGCTGAGAGGTCAGCATAGTAACTTGTGAACTTTTGGTGCAGCCCACTGAAGTGCATGCACTCAGTACCAAGACATGGGTGGAATAGACACCAAGACCTGAAACACACACACACACACACACACACCAAGACAGCAAGACACAGAGAGGCATGAAAATAAGTACAAACACAATAATAGCTCAGTACATTTTATGGCTGAAAATCATTGATGTAGATCACAGACCTAAGTTGCCCAATAACTTGTTATTGTGAGAAGATTTAACCCTCATTTAACTCCAAATCCCTGGACTCTATCTATCTTCTTCCAGAATCATTCCTTAGTGCATCTCCCCCGCTCTCCTCTTAGCTCCGTTTCTGAATCGTTGTTTCTCTTTCAGTGTCCATCTTTGCCTCACAACTGTTCTCCATCTGTCTCACTGAGGCAATCTCACTCTCTGTAACGCGATCTATTCTTGCACATACTGTATAATTACAAAGTCCATAATCCTTCCAATCACTGCGAACATCAGACACTCTGCATTATTAACCCAGCATGGATGATATGTGCTCTCATGCATTCATTAACTAACGAGGACACACACATACACTGTTGGGCAGCGTGATGTTTTGCCATGTGTATGTGTGTGTGTGTGTGTAAAATCTAAATGAGTGTTAATCTATTCTGCTCATATAAAATGCCATATAGAATGACTCTCCTGTGTTTGTGAGTGTCTGTGTACCTCCCTGCATACTTTTTGTCAGCATATGTTCCATTGAGTGTGTCTTGTATGCGTGTATCTACTGGATTCACATCCTGGTGCAGCACTGTAGTCTCAGCGGTGTGACATGTGTTTCATACCTTCTTTAAGTCTCTTTAATGAACAGTGTGAATACAGTATGCATGTGTGCTAATGTTTAGTGTTCTTTGTTTCTCTGCTGCTTCATTTTCGTGTGTGTGTGTGTTTAGCGTTCTTTTTCAAAGCGCTATTCCCTTGGTGAGGACTGAGATGCTCTTTCCTTTTTCAAATGCTAATCCCCCTCTCCATTTTGCTTTTCTTCACTCTTCCCCTTCTCTTTACACCGAGGTCCCATCCCTCTACAGTCACACAAACACTACAACCCGCACACACACACTTTCTCTCTCTCTCTCTGCTTTTTACCAGTGACGTTGTGTTGTCGGTCCTTCCCCCTGTAGACCACTTGGTTGTTGTGATAGAGGAGGTATTCTGTAATGCCTCCATTGGGCCTATCATTGGAACAAAAAAAGTGAAATGAGGGTAATATTATTATGTTATATATTTATCATACTATTTTTGACGTTAAACTCTCTGTTGTGTTCAATAATGGAATCTCAATTTAAGGTGAGAAATATATGCACGGTGAAAAAAAGGAGATACATGTGTCATTATTATACGACATTATGTTTGATTTTAGTATAACACATATAGTCACTTCACTGCTGTTTTTCACATTCCCTTGAAGTAGTAGGTCTGAAATGTGTATCAACATGTTGCCCATTAGTGAAGGCTTTATGACTGAAGATCAGGTGTTTAGGTGAGGCTGTGCATTACCTTGCGGGGGGTTCCCAGGTAACATAGAGGGCTGAGGGGGAAGAGAGTGCAGCTGGAGGAGAGACAACATCTGGAGCTGAAATTGGAGGAAAATCGAATTATTTGTTTATAAGGAGTAGGTTATCCATTTTTCAAACGCCTTGATTTCCCTGTTTCAATACAAACATAATACTTTATAATACACATTGAATTGTTAAAAGTTCTTAATGTTGCGTGGCTGGAGAGGAAACTTTATGATTTCATGCTCCATGATCAAGAAGGTGAAGAAGAAGTGAGTCAAAAGGTGTCTCCATGAGGTTTTGTGAGTTTGAAAAATAGTCTTTGGCGAAACAGAGTTATAAATAAGTTCTTTCTCCGGTCTTCCTAACATGGTTCAGTGTCTTAACTCTGCGTTCAGTGAGAATCGATACAGTAATCTGTTTTTTTCTCCTTTTACTTCAGATTGATTTTTTCCCGTCTCTGCACTGACCCCTGCCGTCACATTATCTCCCCAACAAGGCCAGTTAGTCCAACACAGATTAATAGCGACTAACACATGAAGAAAAATCTCTCATTTCCTCTTCCACTTCTTCTTTCCTTATACATGTAATCTTCCCATCACGACCTCCCAGATAGGAACAATGTTACTCTGTACAATCTGCCTTTCACTCAGTTGCAATATGCTTCATTGTCTTCATTCATCATTTTGTGTCTTGTCCAATCCTAGCTATCTTACTTCTTCTTCTCCTTTTTCTTCCATCTTCTCTTTCTTCCTCCCTCTTCTTAAGAGCTAAAATCCCTCAGGAGATAGGATGAGAGTGTCTAAGTGTGTTTAGAAGTGTGTCTGTGTGTGCCCAGACGCATAAACATTCATAAATGAATGCAACTGGTAAAGGATAGAAAAGTTATTTTCATGGGTGTATGGATGTGTGTGTGTGTGTATGTTTGTGCTTTACAGTCTTACCTTCCTCCGGGGTTGTGAGGCTCGATTTCAAATCATTATCATCACCATTATCATTAAGAAGACTCTCAGTGCAGCCAACAGGACTACAGGCGCTTACAGTGATAATGTATCGAGTGGATGGAGTGAGACCCGGCAGCACACCTGGAGAAGAGGAGAGCATGTCAGACAGGGAGTGAGGCAGAGCAAACAGGTAGAGGGCATTTTGTTCTAAAAAAGACTCTGTGATCATATGAGTGAGTACTGTTTTAAGATGTGAACGTATCCTTTAACACTCCTTTGTTCCAACCCCGCCTTATACCTTTAACTGTCTCCTGTTGGAAACTGTTGTTACTAAAGTATGTATCAATCTTCTTCAATGGGGCAATTTAAATGCTTTACTTGTTTCCCTGTGCCACTGTTGCTAAGCAAACTTACTGGGCTTGGCACACAAGGAGAGTCTGCTCTAATTGTAAGGCTTCAGTTGTCTCTGTCTGATGTTTTTTGTCCTAGCCGTCTGCCCTCTCCACTCCTTTCTGTATTTCTTGAGTCACTCTTTCACACCCTCCCCCCCCCCTTCTCTTCCTCCTCCTTTAAACCTCCTCACCCTCTGTGTCCAGTCAACCTGTACTTGTCTTTCTTCTCTCTCTCTCTCTCTGTGTTACCCATGTCTTTTAATTCAATTAGGGGCCAGGGCCCCACTCCGCTGCCATTACACCCTCATTTGCTTTCTGTGTTTTTTTAGCCGTTGGTGTAATTCTGCAGTCAGGTGTCGAGGCCATCATAAATTAACAAGAAGCCTTATCACGGAGGACTTAATGTCTGGCAAAGAGAGAGGGAGGGAATGGGGAGCACCGAGAGAGAGACACTGAGAAAGACGGAGACAGAGAGCTCATCTTCATATTTGCCTGGAGACATGGCAGAGTGGATGAGAGGAGGGACGAATAGCAGCAAGGGACGCAGACATCATCATCATCATAAAAGATGAAGTGGGGAAAGATCGAAAAGTGAGCAACAGAGAAAGAGAGAGAGAGAGAGAAAAAAAGGAGCAATGCCAGGGTATGACATCATCGGGGTAGTCCTGAGTGTCTTGTTCCAAATGGAGACAGTCTCCTAAAGCTGGGGACTTGCCAAGGAGACATTAACAGGGTTGCCTGGGACGGTGTGTATGTGTGTGTGTGTGTGTGTGTGTTTGTATGAAAGACAAGAAGGAAAGTGAGTGAAAAAGACAGTGTGAATGTGTTTTCAGTAAGCGCTAAAGGACAGGTCTTAATAGAAGGTGGCAAGAAACTACAATAAGTCAACAGGACAACGGCTTAAAGTTAAATTCAGCATAAATTATCCATGTTTCACATGATGCGGCTGTGATGTTTGCCTGGCTCTAACTGAGCCGAATACAGTTATTTCTGTTTTCAGGAAAGAGTTACCTCTCCTTGTATTCGGTTTGTTGGGACCCTACATGTCATTTGACCACTTTTTCAGTATCTCAACAACATTAACAAGTTTAATATAGGAACTGCATGTTAAGATATTTCATACTATCAAAGGTTTGTATGTGTTTTACCTGTGAACTTTCCATTAGCCAGGTACATGGCTTTGATAGGTGGTATCTCTGGCTGATCTCTATTGTAGGCCTTCAACTCATATCTGTCAATCAGCCCTCTGACGTCCCCAGTAGGTGGCACCCAGCTCACCGTGGCACTGAAGCCATTCAAGCTCTGCACTGTGGTAGGAGGTGGTACAGACCCCGGTACTACAGAGAGAGAGAGAGAGAGAGAGAAAGAGAGAGAGAGAGAAGCAAAATGAGTCAAGATGAGAGGAGATTGTGGAGAGCAAAACTATGTGGATCAAAGACAGGAAAAGAGATGCATAACTGCAAGCAGCAGAATGAATAAATAACACAATCAGATACTACAATTAAACTAAGTAATACATAATAAAACAAGTAAGAGAATCAAAGACACAAGGAACAAAGAAAGAATGTAGGCCAGGCAGAACAAATGTCAAAAGACAGATGTATCAAATAAAGGCAAAAAGGGACAAAAATAAAAGAGAAAAAGCAAAACAACAGGTCGAGAGCACATGAGGTTAAAGTAAAAGCATCCCCATCTCTCTGTGTTTTAATAGGCCCAGTAAATCATGCCTCACCATTAGCATAAATAGTATTTATGAGAGCAGTAACTTTTTCAGCACTGATTTAATACAGCCAGCCATTCATTCTGGGCTATATTTCACAGCAATCAGCCTCCCTCCTTCTCGGTAGCACTCCCCTTCTTTCTCTCTCCGACACCCTCAGTAGTTCAGGATGGTCCAGCTCCATCCCTCCATCCCCCCCTACCCCCCTCCCTCCCTTCCTCTCTGACTATCTCACAGCCTCACAATCACTTTAATTTTCTGTTTCCATCCATCTTTTCATCTGTCCATGTTTCATCTCCCTTTTTCCTTTCCTAACTTTCTTACCTTCCTTCTTCACTTTCTGTAGTCTTCCTCTCTCCTCACTCCTCTCCTCCCAGACCTTGTCCTCCATCCTCCTCCTCCTCCTCTTCCTTCAGTTCTTAATGTTTTTAGCACTTCCTTCCTCACTCTCCTTCATTCCTCTCTCTGGTCATAGCATGGTATAACTGAGACCTACCAGTGTATCGTTCGCTACTAACGAGCAGCTTTATATTACACAAGGGACCACACAGGCCATTCTGGGTTAACAGCCTTTTACTGGGATGCCCTTTATAGAAGCTTTATCAATCTCTCATACCGTCAGGCACATGCAATATAACTGGCTTTGGATAAGTCTCACATACTGTACAACATAATCATGGCTTTACTTCCAAAACCTCTTAGGAACAAAGGGAAACACGATAGAACAAAGTCAACAGGAGGGCATATTTACAAGGGCTGCCCGCTCTTTGTCTACTAATCGGTCATTTCAAGTGGTGCTTTTGCATGATTCTTTGTGGAGAAACTTGTATGAGTGTTAGTCGAGAACAGCCCTAATATTTACTCCTTGTTGAACATTCCAAAAAGTGACAGTTGCAGTCAATCAGATTACAATCAAACATGTATTGGTGAACTTGCAGATTACACAGCACATTGAAGGACCATACATAGAGGAACACACACACACACACACACACACACACACACACACACACACACACACACACACACACACACACACACACACACACACACACACACACACACACACACAGATGCCTAAGGCTTTATCATTTCCTCATACTATTAGAGAGTATCAGATAGAGGTTAGATAGAAGGAAACAATGATACTGTGGCAGATACTATGTACAATGTGTTCTGTGCTTGTGTACTGCAACAACAATTTTATGAGTCGGGTGCGTGATGTAATACATAAGTTCAAGTGTGTATTACTGTTATGATATCATCATAGCTGGCTGTAAACATATTGGTCTGAAATACATAGAAACGCACACCAACTGCTGCTGAATGAAGACAGATGTTTTACCTTTGCTTCGGCTGCGTCCTCTCTCCCAAGGTCCCGCTGCCCAACCTCCTGCAGCCAAGGCCACATACCTGTACAAGTACTCTGGAAAAGTGTAAGAGAGTGTGTGTGTGTGTGTGTGTGTGTGTGTTTGCACATAGGAGGAAGGGTCATGGGAGAAACAGATTCCTTACATTAAAAGAAAAGTATTTCAAAGCTATACGCACAAAAAAAATGTTCTAAAATCACCTAAAATCAATATCATGATTAATTGTCACATTTACCTCGGTAACAATTCGTAAGCATTCATTAATATTCTTTTACTGGGCAATAAACAGTAAATCATGGATTATGACAAGAAATATTTATTTGATTAATAATGAACTGATATATTAAATAGTTAAGGATACTTCCAAGTATTTCTTTGAAATAGATTGTCCATGTTTTGCAACTTAGATGTTTTTGAGGGAACCTCCCTTTCAGTATTTTCCCTACTAATAAAAACTCCTGAAAAATACTTTTATACATTTATAATTCTTAATTTTAGTAATAAGCTTGATTGCTGTTTGCAGATTGACTTGGATGCTCCTTTGGGCAAATGTCGTCATTTAACTGACTGTTGCAACAGAGACTGGAGTACCAATGCCATGTTCTTTCTATTGTTTGTTTGATGTCGGAGGAAGATCTATTACTGAAATGTTTCATAAAAAAATTGCATTGACAGCGCGTCAGAGTTCCACACTTTGTTTTCAGGTGAGTGCTGTGAGTGGTTAGTGTACGTTTTTGTAAATGTGCATCGTTACCAGTGAAAGGCTGCAGGCTATGATCTGTGGCTTGTGTCTTCCTCCCATTATACACCAACACTGAATCGTTTCCTCTGCAGTTGTACCGGCTTTCACTGGTGGGACAGCCGTCTAAGTAGACTCTAACAGAACGGCGGGAGGCAACAGAGAGATTAACACTTTGACTGACAGGAGAGTTTGTTTCATCACTTCGTATGGTAAGACCCCTTATGCAACCTCCTAGGCCTGTGAAGGAGGAAAGGAGAAGAGAAAGAGAGTGGAAGAAGGAGAGGAAAAAGAGGAGAAGAGAAGAGAAAAAAACAGAGGAGAAAGGGAAGGAGAGTGTGAGAAGAGTACATCTTTCTGAAAACTTTGAGAAATCCATTTAACACTTTAAATTGTTCGAATAAGCACTATCATCCTCCAAAATCATTTACAGGTTGAATTTGAAACTTAGGTTGAATGTGATACAGCAAGCAAATACCAGTTTAACCACTATGACTCCTGGTTGGTACATTTAATGCAGCCCTGGCTAGATAGTGGAGTAGGCAAGTTACGCTCAAGGCAAACAAAAACACTTGTTTAACCCCATAGAAGAAAAACAAAAACAAGCAGATGCCATGTTTGACCAGTTAAGCTGCATAACCTGTGTGTACTGCATCAATAACAACCAAATGAAACTCTTCTTTTTGGTGGAACACCTGCCATGTAAAAGTACTGATACTACTTTCTCACCGTGTTTGTGACTTCGGCTGTTCAGAGCAGGATGTATGAGCTCCATGGGCACGCCCCCCAAGTATAATGGCGAATCAACTCTCAGCCTCACTGCCTCTCCCGCTCCCCTCGTCTCCTCTGCCCAGTCATTGACTGCTGCAGAAATGAGCGAGCCGCGTTTTGCCAGTGAAAGTGGTTTCCAGTCTCCATCGCAGTAGCTAAGCCCCACCCACATGCTGAGTTCAGTCACTTGACCTTCAGCGGCGAGAATGAACATCAGGAGGCCGGCTTCCAGCTCCACCTATAAATAAACAAATTGAAACAAAAATCAACAAGCTAATGTCCTGCATTTTTTAAGTTTTATTTGAGTATTTTCAGTATTTAAACACTAATCTTAAATGTGTCGGTGCTCCTTACCAGCATATAGTCATCAGTTTGTGTGTTGTATGTAAAGAGTACAAGTGCATTGAGCTGGTCTGTTCTGAAATCCATATAAATGTCAAAGTCCTGTCCTCCACTGAATACATCTCTCGCCATCTCCAAGAAACCTGAAAGAAGAAGCAAATAATTGCCATTATATTATGAGGCAAGGGCTAAATAATGAAAATAACTTATTTTGCGATATTGAAGATTATCTGTACACCTTTATTTTCAAACATAAAGTTTGAGTCACATTTAAAATGTGTGACATGGTTAAGATGTTTTTCATATATTTAAAAGAGACAAATAAAAGGTTGGATGAACAGTCCCTTTTACAAAGCAATAATGGAGGAAATGTACACTGGTGAACCTGCTCTTTCAATTAACTTATCATCATCATATTTATCAACATGAAACAACCTCATTATCAGCAACATCGGCAGCAAGCATCTTATTAAGATATACAGTGTTGCGAGTGCATTAGGGACACGAAAAATCCACTTGAAGTTGTATCTGAACACGGCTTGAAAAAAAAGACCCTCAATAGAACTTTTCTCTGCAATGCAAATAATCTGTCACATGTTGTCATATTTCATAATACCAGTATGAGTTATTGTTATTGGACCTCCTTCTCCAAATAAATGAGAAAAAAAAACCTGCTGCTGCTTACCCTCCCCCAGCACTGCCTGCCATAATGAACCTAAATTGAATGTATTCAGGGTCGTATTTCATTACATGAACCTACACACTACACACTTTGGAGCTTTTACTGGTGCAGGGTTATCTCCCGCATCACTTTTTCGTTTCAAAAACCGATCAACTTTGTGTCACTGCATCCGAGTGAACGTTGGCTAGCTAACAGTGGCAAAACACGTTTGTCTACCTGGTGATATTGAAACATAACTGACCATTGAAATTCTGCTTTGTTTGAGTTACTTTTTGAATTTATTCATGTAAATTATTGAGCACATTTAGATACAAAAATAACTAGCTTTGTAAATAACCCCCAAAAAATGATGCAATCTAAGAATTTGGCGGTACCTCACCAGTGGGCCCCGCCCCAGTTGTTGAGAATAGCTGCTCTAATGTGAACTATCATTTGCCTCTTAATGGACATAAATCTCTCTGGTATATGCTAGTGTGCATTATTCTTGTGAAACAAGTGAATTAACAAAAAGTCATCATACACATTTATATGATTAACAAAGGATCCTACCGTGACCCAGAAAATGGGCTCCTTCTACAGTTTGAATAGGGCATCCCTCCCAGCTTTCATACACTGCCACCTTCTTTGTGGCTTTAGCCCAGTCTAGAGATTTCCATTCCTCTGACGGGCTGTCAGTCATCTTAAAACTCAAGTCTCTGAGGCAACCAGAGAAACGCTGTTGCACTAGCCGAGCATCACCTGGTGAGACAGACAAGAATTAATACCACAACTGTCAATTGAAAATCACTCCATGCTGCCGAAGTTAAAATGTTGAGTTCAAGTTGTCAGTGCAAATTGACATCCAGTGCTTATCATACAAATGGCCAGGAGCTACCAAGTATCAGTACCTGAATATGAGAGCGATGACACATTTTATGAAGACAGGGAGCGAAGCTGGTACGGTCTATTTGAACCTCACCCAGGAGACTTTAAAAGGTTTATATCCCTTTCCAAATTATACTTGAGGGGGAGAGAAACTGCCTATGTAATCCAGAGCTGTAGCACTAACCTACCTGAGAGTGAGTGGAGATAAACAGGCAAAATACCATTTCCTCCTTGGAGAATCAATAACACACATTAAAAGACATTAAAAAGCCAAGCCAGGTTCAGATGCCCAGAATGTATCTAATCTATTTAAAAGTTAGAAATGATAAACCATATCGCTAAATTATCATTAAAGAGAGTTGGTGTGACAATGGACTTACCTGAATCCTCCCTTAGCAAAGTGAAGTCCTCCGGCAGCCCTCCGATGAACATCCCTGTGTTCTCTCCAATGATGGTGCTGCCGCTGGAAGCTGACGCACTTCCTGGTGACGGTGGTTGTGGTGATGGTGGAGGTAGGATGTTGGAAAAATGAAATTAGTGCATTTGGAGAACAAAAAGGGATTAGTATGAAAGGAAGGACAATATAATGAAGAGAGGAAGTAATCAAAGGGTAAAGGCAAACAAGAGAGAATGAGAGCAGAGGAGAGAGACTAAGTGAGGGGAGGGTTATGCAGATTTACCCTGAAAGAAGGAAAATGTCATTTGGAAACATATTTGAGAACAACTGAGGAGCAAAAGTTAGTTTCTAAGTGTGTGTGTGTGAAGCAGTTCTTTTTTCTCGTCAGATACAGAATGGCTGGGATTAACCTGGCTAATACCTCCATGCAGAGCTGGGGGATTTACATACATAGAAACATGCATACACGCACATATATATATATACACACAAGCTATTCATATCCAAGCATAGGTGCACATCCTCACATGTATGGATGAGACAGAAATGCACTCTCATTTACACTCACACGCCCACACGCTGAAAAAGATACACACAGTGGTCAGTATGAATATGAGAAGAGTTACCTCTGTATTGATTGTTTACAACGATTGTTCCCACGGCCCCTCGCCTTGTTGCTATGATGCTGTGCCATTGTCCATCATTGTAGCGGCGCCCTCCATCACCCTGTACACTCACAGCCACCGCTGAGCCCTACACACACACACACACATAAACCCACATTACAAGCAAGAATTTAAACAGATATACTTGGGGTGACCCCGACTCGTCGACTATTTGATGATGCAATCGAAGGAGCCCGATTCAACTGAGGCAGTGGTGGGAAAATGTGTTTATGAAACAAAGGATCATCCCATTTGTGCCATAGGGGGGTGATTTTACATAGAATTGCTTGGTTTCTTCAATAAATCATGATAAATAGGTATAGCTATTTTGTTATAGATATCAGCCTATTATTAATACTACTGATACCATTTTGAAAACTACTCATGTGCTTTCAATCAATCTGCTTCGTGCGTGCGATAACCATAGTAGACCAAGTTGCACATCCAAATTTGCCATCGGACCAGCATCTTAATGATATAAGAAAGACTATAGAACAACAACATACGGCTACTGTTCAACATCAAACTTACATTTATTGATCAGAGCATTCACATGAAAACAAAGCACTATCAGAGCACTAGATATTAGAATTCATGAACATTTCTCTAAGATTAGCAGAGGGAAAGCGCGTAGAAACAGGTGTTTGCGGTTTACAGCTCTCTCTGTTGTTGTTGTGTCCCTTCCGTCTGTGGATTGCTACAAGGGAAGGAAAATGGAATGAGAAGGAAAACTTTTATTTACCACCACGAAAATCAAGCAAATTAACAAACTGTGCCCGTTGCTCCGTTTCAGTACTTTGGACAGCGCTGCATCTACAATACACACACACACTACACACACACACATATAACAGCTTGGCGATAGTCACATGTACCTCCAATAATGTTGTTGTTTTTACTATTTTTCTAGAGATACATAAAGCTGAAACAGAGGGGATCAATGAGCAAAAACAAAAACATTATTTGACGATAGGCAACACTTGACGAATTAGATTCGACTGTGTAAATTCTTAGTCAGGGCTACCGCTAACATATCCATTAATGGATTAATGGTGTTGTGAAGACATCCTCTGACCATAGGTCTCGCAACTATGTGTTTTACAGTAATAAGCTAAAGTAAATCTATGACCTCTGTCTCAAAAGAGGCCACTTTTCAAATCACAGTGCAATGGAACACCCTTACTTTGTAACATTTCAAATGATCGCTTCCTTATCCCTCCGTTGTGTGAACAAGGTTAGACATTAAGGATCGATGACACGCATCATACACACACCCCCCCCCCTCAAAAGGACACGAACATGCACATATAATCATCAAAGTGTTGTTACAGGGCTTTTTGCTACCTATTAAGCATGACATCATTGTTGTGATCAGCTTTTAGCAAGTGGGCGAAGAGTAATGTAGTAAAACAAGAGTAACGGGTACGTGTACACTCACACAAACACACTGATAACATACATCCACACACAGTCACACACTCAGTGATGAAGATTTAATGATGAGATCAATAAATGTATGAATGCCAGAGTATATCAGCCTCTGACATCTTTACTACCAATGCTAGACAGCTCTACTTAACAAGACAACATGGGGGGAGTCTCTCTCTCTCTCTCTCTCTCTCTAAACCCCTGCTTTCACAGAGGTTTACCAATGATGCCGGTGTCATTCCTGTAGCCTGCACTTGAGTTGCAAAGCACTCGACTAAGATGTGTGCCAGCTGATGAGTTAGAAGGCCCCAATGCCCAATCTCTTTAACGTACAGTATGCGATACTGGAAGGATGAAACAGACACACACATACCAACAAATAGTACTTATCCAAAGTGCTGCCCCCTGCGGCTTTCCCAGCTATACTTGGCAGCCAGCAAAAAGACTGTGAGCATATCTATGTGTGTGTGTTATTGTGGCAGGGTTTTTCCAGGCTCGGGATGGGCCTTTGGGGGTGAGTATGCATGACAGTAAGAGTGATTGGTCCGTGTATACAGTAAAGGAAATAAGTCTGTGTTACATTAATTGACAGGAATCTATGCATTTTTCCTGATATTTCTGATCATTTGATAAACAAAAATGTATATTCGGCTTCAGTAAATGAAACCCCGATGACCGAAAGAGGTCACATCCTGCTTCAAAGCATTTCACCCTCCTTTGCTGGCAGACTACAAACTGCGATGGCATTAGCCCTAGCCTCACAGCAGAGCATTCAGGCACAGTCAAAACAATGCAGCTTAGTTGGCTTATCCAGCGTCAGCCGCATGTGTAATATATTGCGGCAGTGGATGGGAGGGGAGTAGACTGGTGGAAGTCAAAGGCATCGTATTTAACTTGAGAATCTGACAGGTTGACTAGCAATCATCTACGTTAAGTGTAAGAAACATCTGTATTGAATTCATTAAAGACAGGATAGGTGCTTGAGTTCATGCATCAGTATTCTATATTTTAATATAATAAGAGTCTGAAGAGGACTAAAATATTGAAGATTTTTTGTGAGTGTGTGTTTTCATAAGTAGGCAAGGAATCCCCTGGGTTATACTACACAGTAAATGCACATTTGAGGAGAGCACCATTAAGTGGGTAGGCTCTGGTTCATTTCCAATTTGGAGTTTACATGTTGAGCATCTGTTGTTGAAGATTACAATATGTTCTTCCCCACAGGCTGGAGGACTGTAAAATGAAAGCTTTCCAGATTTCACTCAGTGCCACCAGTGTCATCAAGATGCATGGCTGGTACAATGAAATATAATTGTGTATTTAACACACAGTGACAGCTAACTTACAGTCTGTAATGAGAGTTACACGTGTAGTGTAGTATGTCAGCCTGTGACAGACGCTGTAGTTACCAGTATACACATCTGTATAGTGAGTACAGGCAGTGGCCCATAAAAAAAACGACTCACCTGCACCAATAGAGTGTGAACTGTGTGTGTTTCACTATGTTAAATAGTTTGTGACAGTAAGCTACTGTAACTACAATGCTTTGGTCTATCTATTCTACGTGTGACAAGTATTGTTTCTGACTGTCATGTGCTTCAACGTGTGTGTCTGTGTGTGTGTGTATGTGTGGCAGCTCACACGTGCACATATTTATGAGCATATCACTTCCCTGTGTCATGCTAAATTACCCCCCTGCACTGGTAATCCCATTAAGACTAGCTCAACAGGCTAATAGGGGGAAGTAATGGGCCCAGCTATATGTATCTAGGGGAACACTAATAAGCCGTGACACCACTCCCACTGTTAATTACCCCAAACTAGTCTAAACAAAGGAATCAACCCAGTCGGAGAAGACATACTCGGCCCATCGCACATCTAGCAGTACACATAACCACAGACACACACATTAACACCGCAAGTCAACAAGGATCTCTTCATTGACTTAACTCCTCAGGACACACAGATTCACCCAATGGCTACATTTTGATGAGGGCTTTTTGATAACGAGTATTGGATAGTGATGAGGAAGGAAAGTCTAAGTGTGTGTGTGTGTGTGTTTGTTTGAGTGTGTAATTAGTTGGTGGCCTCATGGAAGTATGTGTAATCATCTCCCATCATCACTTTCATCATCTAAGTCGTTGACTCTTTAACCCCCCTACATGTGTCTGTATGGGTGGATAAGGGAAACAGGGCTGTGTGTGTGTGTGTGTGTGTGTGTGTGTGTGTGTGTGCAAAGCTTAATTAGCTTGCAATTGGTATTCACGCGTGGTGACTGCAGGGAATGAGTTAATTGCAGTCCAATTCAAACGTTGACACACTTTCAAAGTTTTTTCCCCTCTCCCTGACAGGAACCAATGAGGGGCTACAGATCACATTTATTAGATGAGAGCGAGTGAGAGAAAATGGAAGAGAGACAGAGAGAACGAGAGGGGGGGGGGGCGAAGAAAGAACAGAGAGAGAGAGGTGGATCAGAATAAAAAAGAGAAAAAGACACAGGAAGGTGAGCAAGTAGGTAAAGTGAGCAGAATTACATAATAAAGTAAGAGACAAAACAAATGAGGGACTGTGGATGAAAAAGATGCGTGAAATGGTAAAACAAAATGGGTTAAATCACCACTAAGGATAGCAGCAAACTGAAACATTAATTTGATACAATGTCCTTCTGTCTTACAGGTGTATCATCACAATAGTGTCATGCGGTCTTGAAATATCAGTACTTAAGTGTTAAAAAAGTGTTAAAAAAAGAAAACATAGGGTAACATAAAGGTAACATAAAGGTAACACACCTGTGGATCAAACAAAAAGTAGGGGCGTCCATTTTTGAGCTGAATGGCCAGGAACTCTTCCTGATTTCCTGGAGAGAAGGCACAGAGCAGCAGGCCATCTGGGGACCGAGTACTGAAACTCAACTCAACACCTGATACAAAGAGAGAGAGAGAGAGAGAGAGAGAGAGAGAGAGAGAGAGAGAGAGAGAGAGAGAGAGAGAGAGAGAGAGAGAGAGAGAGAGAGAGAGAGAGAGAGAGAGAGAGAGAGAGAGAGAGAGAGAGAGAGAGAGAGAGAGAGAGAGAGAGAGAGAGAGAGAGAGAGAGAGAGAGAGAGAGAGAGAGAGAGAGAGAAATATTTAATTTGCTTTAATTTGCTCTCAGCATTTGATTTAACACGGGCTAAACAATACTTCAGCACTTGAACATTTGAAACAGTCGTGGAAGCTGTAATCAGGGCCTGACTCAATAAGAGACCTTTGGTGTCCCGGTGTTAAATCTGACAATTTAGATATCAGACAACACCCAGCGTTCACCATCATGAACAGACTCTTTCATTTTCTGGTAACGCCACGTTTGCTAATGCATACAACAGTGAATCAAAGCTTCAGCAATGTGGGAAACTTGTGGGTTTCCCGCTAACACACACACACACACACACACACACACACACAGCACAGAATTCATCCGGCGTGCTGTCTTGTCATGTTACTATGGATCAGAGATTGGATCTTAATCCACTACTAGATCCACATAGCGACATCGAGCATGCGATTTACGTGTGCGTTTCCTCAGCTCTGTCTGTCTCTGAAGGGAAGGAGAAGTGTGGGAAGATGTGAAGGGTTGAATGGAGGCAGTCCAGGGTTCATCAGAAGCCGGTGTTTGCAAAATAATTAGTGTGTGAAATCACTTAACATGGAGGGAAGTCAAACAGTTACAAGGCAAACTCAAGATGAATACAGATTATCCATTTCAGAGCTCCCAGTTTTCACTCTATTTTCAAAAATACCCTTTTTCCGTGCTGTCTATTTGTATCTGGATCAGTGGTTACGCTGTTGATTCATAGCAAAACATAGTGACTTGCAGTTGCCAAGTCATATTCATGTCAATATTATTTTAAATAGCCCAAAATATGTGTTTTGTGTATGCTGGTTTACGTACAATATACAGCCTGTAGGTCTACAGGGTCACAGTACGTACTGGCAACAGTCATGTGGATCAGAGGTGCATGTCTGTTTTCCTCTTTGGAGTCCTTTGTAAGAAGTGGTGATGGAGATGAGGACTGATCCCAACCAATAGTGTGGATGCCAATATCAATGTATGCACATCATATATATATATCAGGGTCTAAAGCCTCAGTCGGACGGGATTAACAGTACAGGGAGAAGTTCACTGTGCTCCTCTGTAATTTCATTCATCCTTTCTGATGATATTTTAACCATTGGGATATGGTCTGTAATAAACATAAAAGAGGGAACCTAAAGCCTCTCCAGGGGAGCGCGGAGGGAAAGATGTGAGACAAAGACGCTGCGTGAAGTAAATTAGTCAAAAATCATACTCCTTCTCCGAGTCATAACTTAGTCAAATGGTAATACGGATACTTTAAACACACATTGATTTCATGCAGTTTTGACTTCTCAAGGATATAGCCGTCTGCAATATCCTCTGCAAATGAACATCCATACATCTGCTTAGAGATCACAAAAGCATATTTCACATCAACGTAATTTAGTGATTACTGTCTGTAAATCTGCAAACAGGATCTGCTAACAGCTAGTTCTGCAGACGTTTAAAAACTTTAAAAACAGAAAACAAACGTCTTGTATTGTGATATTTACTGGAAATTAGAAAAATAGAAAAAAGCCTACAGCAAGTAGGAAACATTCAGGCTATCTCTCGGACATCTCACTCCAGCCAGCTGCCACCTTATTTAGGGTTTTTGTAGTAAAATGAAGAGGTACTGTATAGGCAACGCCTCATTTCAACTTCATAAATCATCCGTTCCTAGTCCATATCGATGAATAAGTAGAAACAGGGCGTGAGACAAAAGTTCAACGTAAAGGGGTGTGGTGTGTCGCTCCTGGCCAGACACAGTGTTATGGACCTAATGCACAAACATAGATATTTGAATAGTTTGAACGTAACAGGAAATAACCATTGCATTTTATTCCTTATTAAAAGTGTCTTTTAATAATGGGTCCTTTTCGGGAGTGAACATTTGCATTAATTACCAATAGTGCCCAAGATAACAAGTCCACATATACATGAATGTATAATATCTATGTTGGTAGTATACAGCAAAAAGAAGACAAGATGTTCTTTACATTGAACTTGCATTCTGTGCATCAAGCAGGCATCTGCCATTTACATTCATGACCTTGTCACCACAGAGATGAGTGAAGTCATGACAGATACCTGACATTACATTATCCCCCTTTAACCTTCTCTCTGTGTCACACTCTCCTGATCGCCCATACATTCATTTTTTTCCCCTTCCCTACGCTTTTAACCTTCCTCCTCTTTCACTTGACCTTTTCATTCCCTCGTCTCCACCTATTGCCTCATCTGAATGTTTTCTCTCCTTGCATCTTCAATTTTCTCTTTACCTCTTTCACTCCCAACTTTGCTCTTTCCCATGTATCACATGTTCCTATTTGTTTTTCGCTCCAACTACGGTGCAAACAGTTATCCGTCAAAATTGTGCATTCTACAGTAACATGGACGCGGTAGGGAGGTACTCTCTCTGGCTCTACTTTTTTAGATGAATGTACAACATGGTATCCATGTATATCAAAGTGTACATAATGAAAGACCATAGTTAACAAAAAGGCACTAAATAACGAGAGGTTAAGCAGAAGCGGCACCTTCAGGCCCGAAAGGTCAAAAACCAGGTGTGTGTCAAGGGTCGAAACATGATAACTTCATTATTTATTATAAGGGTTTGTTCAAAACAACCTGCCAGGACATCAGTAATGGCTTTATGCCCCCCCCCCCCCCCCCCGCAGGTAACTGTATCCCTCCAGGAATAATTCTAAACAGTGACATAAGAGGGTTTGGATCAATTTGAACTGTTAAGACTGTAGCAAGACTTTAAAATAGCCTTCCGATACCTCAGAACACGTGAATGAATGTACATATTCTATCACACATGTACACACTGGTGACCAAGTCCTACACACAGGGAACAGGTCCGTGGGACCCTAACACACACACTCGCACCTCATTAGCATAGGAGTTCATATTCATTCACATGCAAAGATCCTTGAATGATGAATGATGATGCATTCTGTTATATCGTCATATAAAGGATTGTTGTGCAATATCCTGAACTTTTCTGCGATGCATTGTGATTTCACCGCTTTAAGATGAACCCATTACTTGAGAATGTGAGTCTCCTTATATCATACTGTGTTTATGAGGAAACCACTTTGGATGAATTATTCAAGGAGGTCCAATCTAAGCCCCGCAGTTGCCAAACAGTAGTAGTGGTGTTAAGGATTGTTGAAAGGTCAACGTGATTATTAATGTATCTGTATATCTGAATGTATACATCATGTCAAGTATTAAGCCTTTTGTTTATACTTTATATACAGTTGGTATAATAACATCTGCAAGAGATACAATAAGGCAACAATAGACACATGTTGGTGTGGCTTATTATGTTCTGCATGTTTGAGACAAGACCGTCAACACATGCTTGGCCGTGGTGTTTGGTCCAAATGTACAGCATCTAAGTGACACTGCTCGTGCTCAGCATTACTTCCTTAAGATTTCCCCACAGGACTTGTGCTACTTCACACTGACAACCACTTTGGAGCCATCAACAGACAAACCTGAGCACACATCCTGACAGGTGTCTCTGTTACATATACAGAGTACATGCAAGCACACACACTTATCACACACAAACGATCGCACAGACACAAAACACCAGCATGCACTTGTTCACCTGAGAGTGCACACAAAAAGCCTCAGAAAAAAAACATGCGCTAAATAAAATGCTCAATATACACAAACTTTTTTTCCCCCCCAACAGGTCTTCACACCTCACAAGTACTACACATGTCAATGCACTTGATAAGTACTTGATTGTAAAAAAGACAACCTAATCAGTTCATTTTATTAAAATTTGACGTAACATCGTAAAAATGTCACTTAATTCTCTCCCCAAAGTAAAATATTTTCCAAAATTAAGAGAGAACAAATTAATAGAGATAATTATTGTGGGTCCGCTTTTCATTGCTAGTTAAAAATGAAAAAAATAAAACAGCAAATGTAGTAAAGCTGGTGGTCCATCGGGGCAACATGTTTATTACATCGCCCTACATCTAAAGAAGACAAACACACTCACAATGTTGCTTTTCTTTGAGCTGTAGTGGAAAGAAAAGAAGTTCCTGAAATTGCAGCAATGAGCGGTTCTTATAAAATCAAGTATCTATTCTTTTGGGAGGATGAATGTGCTCAACAATTGAATAGATCAGTGTTCCTCAAATGGGAACCCTAGGGGTACTTCGGAGTACTGCAGGGGGTACGTGAGATTGTTTAAAAATGTTCATTAAAAAAGAAATTTCATTTTCAATAGTGCTATTTTCAACGCGATCAATAAGTGTCATCAACTGTCAATTGCAGGAACAAAACAAAAACTTTTTTTTTCTACCAAAAATGGTTTTGCGCTGGTTACGGGGTACTTGGCTGAAAAAATGTCTGAAAGGAGGTATAATATGAAAAAGGTTTCAGTGAGTATCACTGTAATAGATTATTGAACCATCCTCTGGAGTTCATACATGTGTGCACACTGTGCTCCTGGTATAACATTCTGATATGTTTTGTGCAGTAGTTGATATTTTGGCCAGGCACCATGAATATCAACCAAATTTCATGACAACCCGGCCATTAGATGTGAAGCCATTCTGCTCTAAGGCAAAGTGTTGAGATTGACTAAACAACCAACCAACTGACCAAACAATATCACCAACTTCATGCCTCACAACTATGCAGAAACCTGTATCATCCACAATAAACATTTTACATGTTGAGAAACCATGTTAAACCGTCATGCGATGACTAATTGAACAAGGCTGTGTGAATGCAATGAAGAACCATGAAGAATATGAAAAAATTATGTTTTCAGAGTCGATAAATATAATTTCACAGTGCTGTTGTGTCAAAATCTGGAAGTTGCTTTCATGAATGATATATTACTTAATGTACTGTAAAGAAACATTTTATGACCTACAAGTACATAAAACCAATTATACTCACACCATCAACTCTAGGTTAAGTGAGTCAATTACACCATATAGCTAAAACTGGGTCATTTATAAATTAAATTATTAAGAACTGTTTTAAATATAGTTTATTGTTCATAATGAATGTGCTGCTGCTCTCTCTCTCTCTCTCTCTCTGTCTGTGACAAAGCGAACAAATAGGAATTATGTTTTATTCAACAATATGTAACATAAAAAAGTGTATTTATTCGGTAGGTATTGTTTCATGTGTTATTGTATTGTTTCTCCTCTCTCTGTCTCAGTAAGCAGTGGAGGTTGTGTGTAATCATCTACACAACATAACCTGAATAACTCCAGTCATGTTAGCTCTGTGCTGGCATTAATCAGAGCCTGGCGTATTAATGAGAGCGCGGCAGCTAGCTAATTACACCCATAGATTCTGCAGCAGCCCATTAAATATACAAATGACAGAATTAAAGAGCCCAGCCTCTTCTGATTAATCTTTAAATGGGGAAAAACTAATGATGTCTGTGCAAACTTTCCCTTCACACATTCCCCCCCCCCCCCCCTCTCAACGTCAATGCCTGGTAATCAATCATATTAATTAAGGAAAAATTATTTGTATCATTTAACATTTCCCTCTTTCCTGCTCAGTTGCTGCAGTGGTGCTGCAGAAATGTACTGTATTAGACATGTCTGGAAATTATCCAAGTCTATTTGTTCCTGTATTCATTCTTTTCCTTTTTTTCCCCTAAACTGTTTGTAATGTTTCATCTCTCTTCATTGGCTGTGGGTCGTAGAAATACATCTGGGTTAGGGGAACATGTGAGCAGGTCCTCATCCTCTTTCCAATCAGGCAATTTCAGGCTCAAATACTGAAGAATTACAAACGAGGAGAGAGGATTTCATAATCTGTTTAGAAGCAGTATCCTTAATTCAACGATGAACAAGGAGAAAAGGAAGTCACATTGTAGTGCTTCAGATACAGAAGCATTACAGATAAGATGAATGGACTAGCATGCATTTATGGAAACAAGCACTTACAGGGTATTCATATCACAGCGTGATTGCATATGGTTATAATCCTTTATCTAAAGTAAGATTCAGTGTGGTAAATATTGACCTCAAGTACCCTAAATTCATTCAGCATTAAGAAGCATCGTTAATCACAAGTGAGCAGACTTATCATAATGGAAACATCCACCTCTATCCCAATAATTGCCCGTGGAAAACAACCTATTTGGCCAAAATAATTTCAGTAAAGTGGCCATTGATTAAGTGAAATGGCAAACATCATATGATTTTACAAGGTAATGTCTTGATTTGAATTGAGATTTAACATACATAAAATTGGCTCTGATTAAAGATGTGCTTTAGCTTAATTAATTCACATGTTTAGGGAATCAGAAAGCCTGCAGTAAGAACCTGAATGAACAATTTATGAAAACAAAAAACAGCTAATATTCCTATAATGCTGCATAATGTTGATGGAGACAAATGATGATCTGCTTGTTTCCCACAGAAAAGCCCACCAGGATCTTCTGAAGCATTCATACTTATATGTATAAAAGACTCAAAAGACCCCAGTTTCCAAGCAATGCATCATCTAATTGTTGTGATGTTTGCTGAATGAATCATCATGAGATCTCGCATTATGAAACTGAACAGAAAAGACGATACAAAGATTCTCCTCCTATAAATATGTTCCATTTGTCATTGTCGGAGTTACTAGGTTTCCATAAGACACCAACGATTGACGAGTCTCTCCTCTGTGATCAATTGACTCTCGAGGGGGCATTACACTGCATTACATTCATAATCCAATTTGGCTTTGATTTGTTCGCTGTTCCATGCGCTTCGATGGGAATAATTGTCTGTAGATGATGCTATTAGTATTGATGGTTGTAAAAGGGCGATGGTTTGAGGACTGCCGACACATTCTTGGTCCAGAATAGATCCGGTCTGAAAGTGATTGTCTGATCCATTACCCTTTATGAAGGAGGAAAGTGGAGGAGATGAGAGGCACTGCTCAATAGCAAAACGCATCATCTGGCAGTATTCAGAGACATCTATTTACCTTTGTGCTGAAGGAACATGGATGAGATCAAAAATAAACATTTGTTGATTTGGGATAAAAACACACAGCGTTCAGAGAGAGCAAGACCCGGGAACCATGAGCTTATATAGAGAATAAGAGGTCAGGCAGCTGTTGTTCTCAACATTTAACCACATTTGCATTAAGGCAACAGTACACCATCTAAATATTCAGCTCCAAAAGAAGTACGTTGTACAGGACAGAGATTTTAGGTGTGATATCATTATATAAAAAAATAAAAAGATCTGATCTGTGATCTTTGTAAATTATAGTCCAGACAAGGTTTGCTTAGTACTCATGTTCTGTTTCAGCCACACCCTTTCACATTCATACAGTTATACACATTCAGACTACTCACATCCATAAGAACACACAACTCATCCTTTGTGAAGAACGGTTGAAAAAGATGAGAGAGGGAAGAAAAGAATATATAGATAATCTTAGTGCTAATAGTAAATATTAAAAGTGCTTGATAATTAAGTTTCTGTTCAAATCAAAAGTAATTAAAGATTTTTATGCTCTAATGGTGATCTTCTAGGTATTAAACAAAAATATCAGGAAATTGACTAGTGCGTGTTATGTAAATTTCTTGTTATGTTGAATTACTGATTGACCAACAAAATCAATAAACACTGAGTTACAAAAAAGTCTGCAAAAACACATTTCTATTCTAATAAACAGCTCATTCTAGGTTAATATTTTGATTTGAATAGATTATTGTTGTATTGTATAAGGTGGCTAACCTCTCCAAATACAGTCATTTAATTTCTCCTCAATTTCTATTCAAAAAGCCTTTACAAAAATCGGTGTTTTTCACCACTCAGATGCAGTGAAAAATTAAATCTAGACGTGTGTGTGGGTGTTTGTGTGCATGAAAACTGCTGCCTTTAGGGCAATAAAAATCACCCTCAGATCCTGTGGCTCTCTTCAATATTTGGACACTGACAAACAGTTTGGGCTGGATGCTCCTGATATAGTAGATGTAAGGTTAACAGTATACTTTGGGTGGGTGGAAAACATATTTGGGTATTTTAGTGGAACAAGATTATGTGACCAACAGAGAGAGATTTGTTGACTCAATTACAGTTGTCACGGTCACATAAGGATTACAGATGAAAACCTTTATCTTCCCAAAGTCAGGGTTTTGTCAACAGTTTGAGAAAACTGTTTGAGAAAACTGGTTTGCCGACAGCTATAAATTATTTTTTGACATTTATTATTCAGTTTTAACAGGGCTTGAGGAGGTGTAATCTATGACCCAAATTTAAACATGTTGTCCCTACAGAAAGACATAGCTGGTGATACAAGGTTTGTACAGGACAGAGAAGTAATCTCAAGTGGCATCGAAGAGCTTTGACCGCTCAAATCCCCCTGATTAGTATCAGCAGTCATTAATTATGAGCGTCAGACTGCGTGATGTTCTCAGATGAAGCAGAACATGTTTGGCTGTGCAGCTCAACCCTCTAATGATGCTGGTAAACAGAAAGATAATTGTCCTTTAAGATGACGGGGGAAGTCATTCTAAAGACTGAGAGACTGCAGTGCGATCACCGAACAACACAAAACATACCAACAAATACAGGCATGCACGTATGCACGTGCACACATACTCGCATGTACAGAATATAGTAATGCAGATGGACATGCCGTCCATTTTCTGACACACACAGTAATCTGCATGTACCTAGATATACAGTAGTTTCTTACCTGTGAAGTCAGTGTTGACAGGAAGGGTGTCACTGGGAAACTGGTAGTAACCGTTTCCTGAGAATCTGGTTCCTCTGACAACAGGACCTTGTGGGTCAGCGAGAGAGACGTCTGACCTCTCCACCTAAAAAAAGAAACATAATGTTCATAATAATAATAACATAACTATGATAACGGTGCCTTTTACAGCAACCATACTCAATATACTTATTTTATTTTCACATCCTAGTGGCACCAAGAGGATGTGCTTTGAGCTAAATGCTAACGTCAGCATGCTAACTTGCCCTCAATGAGAATGTAAACAAGCTGATGTTAAGCAGGTATAATGTTTACACCATGTTCATCTTAGTTGAGCAAGTTGTTAGCGTGCTAACATTAGCTAATTAGCAACAAACACAAAGTAGTTACAGCTGAGGCTGATGGAAATGCCATTAGTCATAAACCTACGTATCAGATAAATTGGAATTTTGACCTGATGATGGCGCAAGATGAAAAGTTAGGGGATCGCCAAAGACAATTTATCTTGATGCATGCTAGAATGTGTTGCAATCCATCCAACAGATGACATTTCACTCAAAACCACAAATGCCAACCCCATGGAAGAAAAGTCAAATGATCAACAAAGTCCGTAGGATTTATCCTCTGGGCACCATGAATGTCTGTGGAAACTTTTGTGCCAATCCATTGGATAGTTGTTGAGATATTTCAGTCTGGTACAAAAGTGTGGACTAAGAGCAAACAGACATTTCCCTCCCTAGAGTCATGCCGCTAGTGAGTCTAAAACAGTGCTACAATACATTTGTGCAGACTAGACCAGCACACATATGTACACTGTGAATGGCTATGAATACTGTCTTGCACACACACACACACACACAAAGAGCTAAAAAAAAACAATGCAAACTGGCATACTGTATTTAAGCAAATCCTCTATCAGACCTGATATAGTGGGTCTGGTCCATTGAGTTGGGCTGGGGGGTCCCAGTCTATCTGAACGGTGGTTTCATTTACTGGATGTAACCGAGGAGGAGACAGTCCTGTTGGAGCTGAGGAGAGAAAGGTAGAAAATGAGAGAATGAACGCCACTCAAAGCAAATAAAAACTTCTCTAATATATTAATCAGATTTCCATTATATATGGATTTGTGAAGCACCTTACTGCTTTTACAAAAGTGCTTTGTTTGGTAAATGTATGTACATGAGAGCACATAGAAACACTGAAGCAATGCATTCTCATGTTGTGGTTGTAACCATCAATACACTGATTTGTGTGAACTTGATGTTATTTTTTTCCCGAAGAAAAAAAAGTCACGGCCCACTTTATCTCATACCTACTGTATGTCTAGACGGCACAAAAGCCCAATTTTAATTTAACAGAGGGTCAATTTAATTTCCTTCTTTCACTTTAGATGTTAAATTGAATGTCCCTTTGAAAAGATACTGAGCGCTACTTGAGCTGTAGCTTCCACATGTATCATAAATAAATCAACCGGAGCCCGGCTGATATGGTGAGAGGACATATATAGGAATGGATAGAGAGGCAAGTGATGGACCGGTGTAGAGATGGGGAAGATGTGCGTGCATTAAGTGTCACTCCATCGTTGTGTTTCTGTGTGTGTGTGTGTGTGTGTGTGTGTGTGTTTCAGTAATGGTCTAAATGTTCTGTGGTAGGAGTAAATTAGCTCTTGGTGACACACATGCGGACCATCTTTGGTGTGAGTTCTAATAGAGCTCTTAAAAGGGAAGTGGACAGGTTGTCTTAGACGGCTCATCTTGGCACATCAAACCATAAATTACTGCCAATCGATAGCTTACTAGTCTATTGAAATGAGCTATGGTGACATTTAGAACATTGACTGTGCCACACACACACACACACACACACACACACACACACGCACCTCGTTTTAAACAGTGGTGTACTTCATTGATGAATGAAGTGCTAGAAAACAAATTATTCTTTCTGTCTGAAAAATCTTGGATCTGTCTGACGCTGATTTAGCCTCTAGGGGGAAACAGACAATATTCAGGGGCTTCAAGTGTACCCAGCGGATATCCGGATAATGGGCCGAGACTTCCTCTTCCTCGTGTGCTGGTGATTGTTTACAGACCGATTAGCAACTTGAGATGCGAGAGTGGAGTTTGCGTTGACTACTACTACGATGACGACAACCAGATGTTTGAACAATCAACCAGTTACACTCAGTTCACAGTTCATAATTAAACACATAATAAGCTAAATGTTTGTCAGAGTTCCAAGATTGCATTGCGGCCAATGCGTTCCGCCTATTTTGCTCTCCACACAGACTGTTAACCTGCATGTCACCAAAGTCTGCTCTAACATGATTGGTCAATACTAGTCAGACCACAAACGAACAACAAACGGACTACAAACAGAAACCGGAATGCTTCAGATACCAAAATCGTGTCCGATTGTTTTCAGATTCTGCATTCATATGCAGGTATCAATGTTTAGTCTGAATGAGTGTGTGTGTGTGTGTGTGTTTTTATGTGTATTGGAGGCAGATGGTTTGAAAGTAGGCGGGTAGATTACAATGCACAAATGTGTCTGTTTCTAGATTAAAGTCGATCAATTGTTATGGCATTGTTACGTGGCAGACCTTTATCTTGTGAACAACTTTCTCACTGCGTCAGGGGTCAGGGGTCAGGCCAGGGTTCCTGGGATTCTGTGTAAAACCCAGTGGCAAAAGGGACCACGCTCTGCTGGTTCTGTTGTTTGATCAAACGAGACTCGGGCCTCGGGGAACTGTGAGGCAGCAATATTAGTGAAGGTATTATAACTGATTCTCTCATCCTAGTAGAGCTGATGACACAGGACATCATTGGACAGGGAATACGTGTACTTTACAACACAAAGAAGGATTAGACTGGACTGGTTAAAAACATCAGGGAAAGGTTTGTCTGCTCTCTCCAGATGACTCGTATTCTCATTCTGCAATGTTGTTGAAGTTAATGATAATAATTTCTCTTTAACAGAAAAAAATCGAAGTATTTCTTCTTCCCACGAGACTTTTGAGACGTGTGTGATCAGTGAAAAGTGAATGGGCCTGATGCAAGAAGCCTTTGTAAAAACAGGTTTATTCTTATGCCTCAGGTATGAAAGTTCCCCCATTTTCTTGTATCTACAATTGTCTCTCAGGCGCAAACAAACCTTGCTGAGTTAATTCACACCAAAAGCTCCCTCACGGCCTTTAGGCCTTTTAAGTCGTTGTCCAGGTCAACACAGTCTATTGCAGTGCATCACCTTTATTTCTATCACGGCAGAGCTCCACAACAACAATTGAGAGCAGTAATACAATGTAAATGTTTTTTGGGAGGGTGGCCAAATATTAATTAAATATAATACAATATTAATTCATTTAATAAAAAGTATGCTTTTGTGCTCTGATTTCTGACAGCAGGAGATTGATCTCTGCTATCTGAAACATGATTGTACAGTGATTACCTAAAGAGCCTAAAGTGTAACTAAATACTGACGCAGGGAAAAAAATCAGAAAACGTTATTATATGTCGCACAACATATTTTAAAACTGGCAGCTCTACTATGTAACTGTGTCAAAAAAGTTATTCCTCCGCTAACTTATTTGATTTGCTCACTTAATTAAATACAGCATTATTGGGGATACAGGTTGTAATCATTTGGAGCAATAGTGCCCGGCATGTAGTGGACAACAACCATTCTTCTATCCACCAAACTTGCATTTCAAGGAAAAACACTGCAAACTTTGACAGACTTCAAAAAGGACTGAAGAGTGTGTGTGTGCGTTTGTTTGTCGGTGTGTATTATGTCACATGAGACAGCTATCAACGCTGATGATCGATTGGATTCTAATGTGCTGTCCTGTACTCTTTGCGTGTCACGTACTCATTTATTGTGTCTGCTTGTTAATTCACTGAAATGTACTTAACACTATGACACATTCAGTTTGACGAAAGCCACTTGCCTTATCCTGCATGTGCACAAACACACACGTGTACACCCACACACAGGTTAACAGTCCACCAGAAAGGTTAATTTTAGCTGCCGACATGGTAATGAAGCAGCTAAATCATGGGCCAGCTCCCAGGAGCAATTGTGCATGTGTGTGTGTTTTCTGTTTTTACAGCGACTGACATGTCTTAACAGGCTCTTAGCGTACAGTTACACCACGCACACAAGCACACCACTTATTGACATCGCGATCCCTTGCCATGCATATTTCTCTCCTCAAGAAGGGCCTCGGGCCAATTATGCGTAAATCAATAAAGTTCCTGTTCTGTTGAGTGGTGTTACAGTGTGAGTGTGTATGTGTGTGTGTGTCTCTCTGTGTGTATGTCTTGTAGAACAAGTCTTTATGGATGTAGGATACATAAAACATCACCATCAGTCCCTGATTAGCCACTCACTTTACGTCTTGATCGATAACTTTGTGGAAAGACACTCGCATTGAAACAATTGCAAATGCATCCACACACATGGACAGAGAGCGCTCTCCTTGTGTCGTTACGTCTGTCTCCGTGTGCGCGCTAATGTTCAGTCGTGTGCTTTGGTGTAACTCCAGTGGTTTCGCAGATGTTGTCTGCTCACTTACAGCAGATGGTAGCTGGCTCTAATGGCACAGCCTTATGTGTGGGACATTCATCAGTGCATCAGTACCATGCTCAAGTACTTCCTACTAGGAGGACTGCTTAATGTGAGGATAATTTGCTCCTCAAAGTGTTTTACTCAGGGTTTATACGTAGACATTTTCATTTCATTTCTGTAAAATACAATTTTAAAACCAAATATAACTACTTTTTGGACATGCAGAGGTTTTCAGTTTTTCTGCAAATTTGTACTAACAACAACAACAACAAGGGCCAAAGAGGCTACAGTTTGTTAGGAGGAGAAACCTTAAGGAACTACATATTAACATACAGCAACAATATAGATTACTTTAGAATAAATTATAAGGTAAGGGATTCTGTTGCAAAATAAAAAGGTTATATGTTTTGCACGTGGACTAAGACGTGTTCTCTCTGCAGGGTAAGAATGGGTTCTGAAGGGATTTGGGTTTTTCCAGAAAAGGAAAAATATTTGGCTCAGCACAGAGAAAAGCAGGGTTGATTTGGGTTTTACAACCTTTCAAAACGTTTGATTCTGAAATTGACAGATAAAACTAAACTCAAATGAAATATGAACAGTATATTAACAGTAATTACGACCAGACAAATTCAGTTGAAGATATTTAGACTTTCTGTCTGTAAGAGCAAAAAAAAACAACAACAAAACTGACTGTAGCAAGGTTTAAAATATGGTTGTCTAAAACTTAAATAACTGTAGAAAAAAAAAAGAATAAATGGAAGGCAACTGCTTTCTTTGATCTCATGGTTAAAGCTCATCTGCTCCCTAATGTTGAGAGGTTACAGAGGAAAAACTGTTGTAATAGCCTAAGGGGGGTTTGCACCTTCCGATAGCTTAGATTATGCGCTAAAACTATTACTATATATTTTCTGTGAACACTCAAGATGATTCAAAACTGAATGAGAAAAAGTGATACGAGGTGTGGAGCTACGACAGAAGCTCAACACCCAATGAAGTGGCACATGCTATGCATATAAAAAAAAAATCTGCTAAACGGCATATGCTATTATCATTTCTTATAGTTGAAACAAGGGACATCTTTGGCGTTGGATGAAACAAAATGGTGGCAACAGATGTGGCTGTTAAAAATACATTCAAAGAGTCAACTGGGTACAATAAGCCATATTGTACTGTACTGTATTACAGTCAAGAAAAGTCTTTGGAATCACTTGAAATAAACATCGTCAGTGTGTCAACAGATGTAGCCATTAAAAATACATTTAAAAAGTCCACCGATTACAATATGAAGTATCATTCATCAAAATAAACACAAGGAAGGACTTTTTGAGAATTGTGTGAAATGAAAATATTCTCTGTGGCAACAGATGTAGCTGTTTAGAGTACGTTCAAAAGCCCAAATCCCTGAGCAAGTATTTATAGATAAAAGGTTTTTTTTTCACAACCACTCAGCGCACCCATTGTCTATTCACCTAAAGGGATAAACAAAACAAATTCAAAACCCAAAAAGACATAAAATGAGCAGCAAGAGTAGAGACCACGAGTGAACAGATGGAAAGTGTGTTGGAGGGTCAGGAGTGTGTGTGTGTGTGTGTGTGTGTGTGTGTGTGCGCAATATTCATATCGCAGAGTGATTCATGTTTGTCTGCTGCCATGTGCTATTTCGTGTTTAAGTGAAAGTGCCAGGAAGAGATAGAAGTGAACGACAGATTGAGTGAAAAAGTGAGAAAGCAACACACTGCCAGAAAGAAACTGACAGATAAAGACATTGAATAAAAAATTGCGTGAATGTATGTCATCCTGCACTGATCAATTAGTGCTCATCTCAGTCCCATAGATTTGTGCCCGAGTTATTAAACACAGCTAATTCATTCTACTTCCATAATGGTTATAAATCTAAGAGAGAGAGAGAGAGAGAGACTGTATGTGTGTTTCTGTAACTCTGTGTGCGTTTGATTCATGGCCAGCAGGAAGTGTGTGCTACGCCACATTTTTCTCCTTGTAATTAACAGTAAATTGTTTTTACTGCCGAGCGCCATGAATATCCCCTCTGGTTAACACGACCAATGTTGTCGCCGCTCAAGTACCCAATGACAGACTGTGTGCTTTTGGATACGAGTGTGCATTATGTCAGAAGCCTGTGTTGCAGTTGTTATGAAGAGAATACCACACACTTTAATGATTCAACACTGCACACAGTTTGTATCCGACTGAACTTATCTATCTATATATACACTGTATGGCATGTTATAACATATTGGCTCTATCAGCATTTTCATGTCTTTGAACCTATTTGTTTCTGTTTGTCTGCATCCATGTGTGTGTTTGCGTGCACATCTTTTTTTGTTTTACCTGCTGGTAGGGTCCGCCCCGTGCTTGGCAGACTGGAAATGCAACCTGTCTTTGTACAGAGTGTAACGGTGAAGTTGTACACGTGGTAAGGCTTCAGTCCTTCCACTAAATGAACAGGCTGTGACGATGGTCCCGCCCTATGTAAGACCTGAAAAAGTGAGACAAAGAGGGAATTAAAACTTGTTGTGACAATTTATGTTTTACTTTATGAGGAAGAAAAGAGGAGAGAAACAGAGGCAAGAAACCGGCATCATACACGGTTACCTCAGTTTATTCATTTGGTACACACACACACACACACACACACACACACACACACACACACACACACACACACACACACACACACACACACACACACACACCAACGATGTAGTAGCTGCAGGATTACTTGTATAATAATTGTGACCATCAGACAACCATGTTCAAACATAATCTGCTAAGATATCAGTGCTTTCAATAAAGAATGCCTGACATATCAAATCAGATCAAATTGTATTGATTTGCCTGGCCAGTTCAAAGTGTTTGGGTCAATTACATTTTTATTCATACTGTGCTTCCAAAACTTTACTGCTGCTGCAGGTAAGAATATTTTCTACACAAGAAAAGCATGGTGAAACATCAGTTGTACTGAGGATGAGGTAATAAAACAGCATTTACCAAGAACAGAAAAACTATATAAAAACCATGTTTACCTTGACTTTTAGCAAAAAGCGCAGTTTTCACTCAACTGAAAGTTTTATAGTTGTCCTGCTAATTATGTATAAGGGTAAGTGTGTCCGTACGTCACCTGACTAATAACCGGAGGAGCATAGGGATTGTTGGTCTGTTCATTGAGCAAGTTGACCCGAAATTCCGTGACGTGTCCTCTGGCAATGATCCCTTGACCCTCAGCAGCACTCCATGAAACCTTGAGACTGGTGGACGACAGTGCAGACACTTCTGGAGGAGTCATCAACTCTGGGACTATGTATGAAATACACACATCACACACCACAGTTAGCCATTCATTAACGTTGAACTAGTCAATAACAAATTATTAATGCTTATTGAAACATGAGATATCACAAATCTGTTGAAGAAACCGATAAGTAATGTTGAAAAATGTAACAAATCAGTAAATATAGTAATACATTTTGAGAATACATAAAAAGGGGTAGAGGGTAACGCAAAGTAGCAGCCCCTAAATACAGTTAGCTAAAGTTCATGCTAACAGGACACAGCACACAACCTGACCTGTTCAATTAATGAATTTATCTATTATGCTATAACTTACTCATTTGTTGTTTACACAGCTTTTTTAACAGCCACCAATTTAAAGTCTTACTATTCACAATGTAGGGTAACATTCTCTTAGATGTTTTGGTTAAGTTAATGCTAATCTCATGCATGAATTAAATTAGCCAATACAGAACCTCAAAGCTGCAGTAAATAAAATAACTGTAATCGCTCACTTCAGGACTGGCAACTGGAGTGTAAATAGTCTCCCCCAAGTGACTTAAGCAGTATATTCTGTAAGTTTAGATAACTAGTGACTTTTATAAGCTACAGCGGAATCACGAGGCTACCAAATACTAGAGATTCTAGCAAGCATCTAGGAAGAGCGCCAGGCTTTGAGACAATTTGACGCGTAATTATGAATCCCAATGCTTTTCTTGGCAAGACCCGCCCTGCGTAGCTGGTTGAGAAAGAGACAAGTGGTTAAGGTTAGGAGTTGATCTTGACTAGTTAGGGTCATGATAGCCCAGCGGTCAGGGCATAGAAAGGACCCAAACAAATCGGGTTACTAGTAATTCGCGAGCATTGGGCACCTGGCGAATCCTAGCGCTTGAATGCTACGCAGGGCGGATCTTGCCAACAAAAGCAGTGGGATTCATAATAATGGCAATTTGACATAGTGGCCAAATGATGGAATTTTAACTCCTTGGTCCGTCACGTGATGCCATTGGGCCCAAAAAGACTTACATTGGGAAAGAGAGGTCTCTAATTTTTGGGGGGTAAATTAACTTCACAGTAAGAGTACATTAATAGCCCTTATTTAAATGATTATGTTCTAAAAGTTGTAAAATGCATTAATAGCCAAATCCAGAGTAACAAATGAACTGCTGTTCATGTGAGCAAGCTGAGGCCGGTTAAAGGAAACGCGTGTGGGCTTGCTCTATGGGTCCACTGATGCTGAAAATACAGCTAATTTATAGACGGAAGTTGAACTTTTTTGGCTCCATGTGTCACTGAGCATGGAATGAACGGGGTCCTGCCTCCGACACTGCATCCTTTATGCATCCATGGATTTTTTGTTACCAAGGCTAGACTAGCAGGTCAACCCAGCAGTAGGTTAGCAAGTTAGCTGATATCTATTTCTAATATTAACTCATAATAATGTGCCTTTTCTTCGAGCCACCAGAGTGACGTTGGCTGCATTCACTATATTATGTGTAAATAGTGATCAGCACAGCCAAAATAGCAACAGGGTTATTATACAGGTAAGAACTGAGAAACTAAGCATATGACTCAAATCATTATCTATATTAGTTTCTAATAAGAAATTCTCTTCTTGACTGTTGAAAATCAGTTCTCTTAGACTATATGTGCGTGACACTTAAAGACACTTTGTTAATCTCTGAAATGTATAGGTTTAGACTATTTAACACTGTTGTTGATTCCTCAATTGATGGTAAGTGTTTCTTTGACTGCCTATTACTATAAAAATGAACCTTTTACAATGCGTTAATTAAAATTAAAATACTTATTTAGACACAAAGAGATACATTTAAAATCGAGACTTAGTGGATATTATGTGGATTTAATGGATTTAAGCATTCCATAATTCTACGGTTGTGATAGCCACTATTACACGACAGATTAAAGAGAAAGATTCTTTTATTCTGCTGTTGATGGCATCTAGCTGTGAAATATGCTGTGAAATGTGATTCATGGTAGACATAACCACAATCATATTCTTTCTTCCTGACACAGCGCATGCACGTGCACAAACACCGACACACACTTCACATTTAAAATGGTGTTATCATATGCTTGTTATCCAGACACATAGCTTAGAGTGATGTTGGAGGCAATCGTTTAGTCCTAATGAGCCATATCATCCATTTGAAATTCAAATACCTTAATGAGATTCCCCTCCCCCACATTATTTCCTCCCTCTTTCTTTTCCCTACATTTCTTTTGGCAAATGCATGTATTATTTTAATGTAATACTATTCATTTTGTATTAGATACATCAGCATCAGCATCTGGACTACAATAACTATAAACTATAAAAGGTCAACACCACAGCATTCACAAGCCGTGCTGTTGGCCATTTAGGCCATAACTTCTATTTAAAGTCGTCTGACTTTGTCTGGTGTGCAATCACTTTAAGATTAATTAAAATATCAACCTACATTAGGTACCAACTTAAACTCAAATATTAAAAGTAAATTGACTTAACTTGGCCCGTTTGGGCCCTGGATACACACCAAGACTGAATAACAAAAAAAAATCCATGTAAGCTTAATGTAACTATGATCAGGAGCTATACAAACCTCCCTCCATGGTGCGTGCTGTGGCCCACCCGGACGTGACACTTCCTGCCATATTGATGCTCACAACTCTCATCTGATAGCTGGAAAACGCCTGCAGATC
Source organism: Leptoclinus maculatus (assembly GCA_032191485.1). Lineage (NCBI taxonomy): Eukaryota > Metazoa > Chordata > Actinopteri > Perciformes > Stichaeidae > Leptoclinus > Leptoclinus maculatus. The sequence continues at coordinate 29,543,968 of JAVDOI010000001.1, read as the reverse complement.
TCCTGCAATGGCACTGCTCTCAGGGGGCGAGACTGAGCTCCTATTGGTACGCTGTTCTTCTGGGGAAAGACTTGGATCAAGCCAACCAGTGCTGACAAACACTCGCTTCTCAACAGCTGGGCTTGAAGGATTCTGTGATCCCATTGGTCCACGAAGAAAAACCTCGTACCTTGTGATAACACCTGTACAGAAAGTCAAAGAGTAAAAAAAAGTATGCAAAAGATTAGTACTTATGACTACAACAACACTAAACAGTTATTTCTGAAATCAAATGAGGGAAGCGACAATTGCAGCTACAGGAAGTGTTTGGGAAACACTGCACCCGTTTTATTTTTTCATCCAAACTCAACCCTTTAAATGTAATTTAAAGTGCCAATTCAGCCTGTTTATAATAAAAGAGTCAAAGCATCAAGTGTGTGTTAGAAGCTGCAGCCCTGCGTAATTCTCATCCCTATTGGCAACCCGATGCTAAAATTCGTAAATTGTCTTTAATACATTGATGTTTTTTTGCCAAAAATCTAACACCACAAATAATGAGAAAGCCCCGGCCAGTGTTTGGCCCTGTAGTAGAAAACAGGCTGATAATGACTAAGTTCTGGCTAGTCCTGTTTAGCTCTCTGGAGGAAACCAGGCTATTGTCCTAATCGCTCATGCTCTATTCCACTTGTTAATAGGAAAATGACAGAGCTGGTTTAGGATGAGGACAAAGCAGGCAGCACCAAAATACAATGAGAGACTTACAGACCCACTATGGAATAGATGAGTGTCCAAATGCTGTTAGAAGTACAAAATACAAATAAAATCAAATAATATAGAGAAGCTTAACGTGGAACCACTCGTCACCATGCCCTCTCTATTCCCTTTCTCACCACTCTGACATCAATAAAGTACATATAGAGTCGTTCATTAGTTTATTTGAATACTTATGGCTGTAAACCACAGACTAAAATTAAGACTAAATGCGGACAAAACCCAAACAGAATGACGCCATGGTAGTAACCTGTCAATCACAAGGTAGCCACACCCTAAAGCCTGGCCTGCTTTATTGTTCATTTTTACTTTTAATGGGAACATATCTTACTAAATGAACATCATGCTGTACTGAAGAAGACTTAAAACTAGCGATTGAGACCATAAACTCATAGACTTCTACACAATCCGATTTCTTTTTTGCATCCAGTAGAGTTGTCTCATGCGATTTCAGAATCGTGGGGTTGCAGCCTGCTGTCAACTACCTTTAGGCTCCAAAAATACTCTGTTAACATTCTTGGTAACTTTTCTGAACTATTGACAATCCTTACCTCCTCCAATAAATATATCAAATGCTTTATCTGACCATTTCTGTCTTTATATCTGTTTCTCTAAAAGTCCATACAACATCAGCATCCACTGATAATGATATAGAGAGTCAGTCGAGCAGTAATGATATTTAAATTCCTAAATTAATTTATACCGTGTCAAAGGCACCATGGAGAAAAGAGATAGTAATGAAAAGCTGAAAGCAGATGATGTGAACAAAAATACAAACCGTCTATCGCACTACCGTCGAGATAATCCACAATGCTAATCACAACTGAGAAGGTCGAGGCCATAATGCTAACCAGGCAAACACTGTGCTTTCACCCCCATTTAACGAAAAAATGAAAATTGGTAGATGCACTGTTGAGTTGCATTTAAATTGATCTCTTTCAACCAATCTCTTCTTCAGTTTCTCTTTATCTTCACATATGACCACATACATCAAAAGGATCATTCAACCCGTAGTTTCTTAAATTGCTAGAAATAACCATGATTATAGTTGCGACTACCTCAGCTGATTCAAAAAAGATGACAGGGCTGGCCAAGTCAAGGAAAAAAAAAACAGATCGAAGAAGGTGGAGGTGTACAGGTGAGGACTGAGATTAAAGTAGTGTCCAGTTGAAATCTATATCAACCATTCTTTAAACAATGAATTAATGATGGAGACAGAGAGAAACCCATCTAACAAGACTTAAAATGACAGTGGGAAACTAAATATTAACAGAGAGAGAAAAAAAAGCGAGGGACACAAACAGAGAGAAGATGGCAGGTTACAGGGCTTTGTATGACATTGAGCCTTAGAGCCATTACAAAGCTCTCTGGATTTACCAAAGGCAGTTCCAGTTCAGTGCGTATTTCAGTGTATGTGTTGTGTTGTTAGTTGCTTCTCATACTTCTTCAGTGACACAAGCCTAAAAGGCATGCTACTAGGCAAGTGTTTCATGTTAGTGTGTGTGTGTGTGTGTGATTATTCTACTGTATTATTCATTCTGACATGAACACTAATTATGTAAATGTCTGTTATAATATGTAATTTGAATATACTTTAATAAAAACATGTATATTTTTAGTGCATGGATGTGTGATGTGTGTACAGTTTGTGTTTGTGCATGTTTGTTTTCTGTAGTTCTCTGTGTTACATGAGCTGTGCAGTATGCGTGTGTATGTTTGGGGTCCTACCATTTGGCTGACTGGGGGGCTCCCAGGAAGCATGCAGTGTATGAGGTCCCGCAGCAGTGACTCTGGGTGGGGGTTGGTTTTGTGGGGGGGCAGAGGCTGTCAGAAGAGACAACGGTGGGGTAGAAGTGCACCCACCGGAGGAGCACGCCTGTCGACAAGGTTAGGATTTTGTCATTTTCACCATGTAGGCTCTACATGCTTAACATGTGCATCTGTTGTGTGGCTCAAGCATACTTGTTATATGATTCTGAAGATACAGTTGTTTCACATTTCTATACCAATCCAATAAATGAAAGTTTTTAAAAGAGTAAAAATACTGGCAGCTGTTTGCCCCACATACCTCCAGTGTTACAGTGTATTGGGTGAAGGGCTTTAGACCACTTGCCACAGCCTCTGCAGATAGGCCTGTGTAGTGAATGACAGGCTCTGCTCCACTCGACTCCATGGATGATAGGACAAACCTGTGAGAGATGTGATGATCAAATCCTCTTTTATTCATTTCATCTCTCGCTCTAACTCCACTAGGTCACTGGGACGGTTTTACATTGTGGGTCAGTTATAAACTAGTGCTGGGACGTCACAGGGACCTAGAGGATAAGACGTGTACCATGTAAACTGCACTGTCAATGGTTTGAATAGTAGGCAGCAATTCAGAGGTCCTGGCTTCTGTTGCAGGTCATCATCCCCCTCTACCACATTTCCTGTTTGTCTCTCAGTCATACATTATAAGCATAAATGCCCCCAAAATATTCTTTAAAATATATAAATACTTGAAAGTGCTAATCGACCCATCCTGTTTAAAACGTTCAATGTTTCTCTCTCCATCTTTTTATTTATATGTCAATCCTCCATCTCTTCCCATTCATCACAACCTCCCGAAGAAACCTACTGTATTATACCACTTATTGATACTCCCATCTCCATCTTTGTCCTTTTTCCTCTCAAATTGTTCTATTTCTGTAGCCTCGGGGAAACTGTGTTTGAGTCAAATAAACACTTTTCCTTTCCTACTTCATTATATTTTCAATTTGTTTTCCCACTCTTTCCTCCTGCTTCCAAAAGTCCTTCACTTGGTTGTTCTCTATATCTGATGTTCTCCATCTCTCTTTCCCCCTTTAATCATCAACACATTCAACCGAACTGAAGCTTTCTAAGTCCCCTTCACCTCAATTTCATTTGACTGTCTTGCTTGAAGGGATTAACAATTCTGAATGTTTTGTTAGAAATTGCATCTCCAAGAGGGCCTTCAATGGGTCACTCAGTCTAAGTTGGCTACTTTTAGCACATGGTATAAGATAAATGATTTACATTGATCATTACAATCTCGTCTCTCCTTTCTCGTCTTGCTTACCTTTCCACTGGGCCTGTATCGTTTGGTGGCGTGCTCCAGTCAAAGCTAGCAGTGGTTGCACCGGGTCGTCCAACAAGGTTTAAATGGAGCTGTTCTACTTCTGGCGGTGCACCCAAAGTTTGGTATGAGGCTGATGCACTTATTGTCGCACCGGCCACATTAGCTGTTACAAGCCAGTAAGAATAGTTGGTATAGGGAAACAAAACGGTGTCTTCAAATGATTCAGGGCCTAAAAGAAAAAATGGGGAAGTAGGACGGATTTGTTTGTTTCATGTGTATTTTGAAATAAAAGGAGATTAAAGTCGTTTGAACCTGAGTGGATACCTACTGAAAGGATAGTGACTCTGGGTGCTATGCGCTGACTGTCCATCCCTGACGAGTGTGTAGTTGAGTCTGTTTGAGTTCGGGGAGTCAGGCGGATACCAAGAGAGACGAATTGAGGAATAACTGAGAGCAAAACCTACTGGTGCAGGTTGCTGGGAGGGTGCTGCACAGACAGAGACAGAAATAGTAAAAGAGAGCAACAATGATACATAAAGACTAAACAGATTAAATGATGTCATTTTACAGGAGCAAACGGTTTATGATTACAACATGTTGCTCGTGTATGAATGTGTTACCAGTGTCAGCAAGCCTCCAAATTAGACTGCATAGAATTAGATTTTACATCATTGATGCATTGAATCTTTGCTGATGCTTTAAGGAAGAGTTCAACAATACACCTAATCTCTTTCTTGCCGAGAGTTAGATGAGAAGATTGATTACACTGTCATGTGTGTATGATAAATAAGAAGCTGTAGTCAGCAGCTGTAGATTACAGTAGCTTAGTGCAAAGATTGAAAATCGGGGGGGGACACAGCTAGCCTTTAAGTCAGCATGTGTGTGGATTTGCTCTTGTGTGTGTGTGTGTGTGTGTGTGTGTGTGTGTGTGTAAGCATGTAAAACAGACCTTTACTGCAGCCAAAGTGGCTCTCAGGGTCCAAATGACTCGCTCCAGGTTGACATACATCACACTGGTCTCCAGTTACCAGCAGCTTACACACACAGACTCCTGAGTCTGGATGACATGAACCATTGACACTGCCCACCGGGTCACATGCACAAGGCTGGCATCTGGTCAAGTAAAAAAAAAGAAAGATTATGAAGACGTTTAGTACAGTCCACAATTTTCCTTCATAGCTACAGCTAACGGACACCGTTTTAATGAGAAATTGTATTTTGAATATCTTAGATTACACATATATTGTATATGTGTGTTTGTGTAGTTGTAAGTCAATCACCACACAGATGTTGTCATTGACATACTGTTTGATTGTGCAGTTGTAAAATAATGGTTTCCTAGAAGTTCATACAGTAAATGCTATTGTTTAGGTGCCGATGGTAGGCCAAATAGAGAAAGAAAATGCTTTTTCAAATGTATCTGCATTAGTCTGCAAATGTTCAAAGATAACTTGTGCCCGGTTATGCGTGTCTGAAAGGTGTTGGGTCTTCAACTTAACACTGTGAGGGAGACCCTCACTACCGCCCATCCCACCCATAATCATGCCTTAGCTGTGAAACTAACTTCACAGAAAATGCATTCCCCCTCAGAGTTGTCAAAATCTCTATGTCTGTGTGCGTGTGTGTGTGTGTGTGTGTGTGCGTGTGTGTGTGTGTGTGTGTGTGTGTGTGTCTGACGGTGTATGTGTCTGGGTCACCAGTGTGGTGTTACCCTCACTGGGGCTGGGCAGTGGGTGATCATCCGGCCAGCCACCTCACACCTTTACACACATGCACACACAAATACACACAAACGCACACATGGTCACATGTGCTACACCGACATAGAGAGTAACACTGTATAAACCCTATTACTGTCTCACACAAACCCACACACACACACACTGTGTGTGTTTTTCTTTCTTACACTAACTTTGCCCGCATGCTCTGTCTCTCTCTCTCTCACACACACACACACACACACACCGCTACACCTCCTTTATTGCTGTGTGAAAAGCCACAGCCTCTTAACGAGCCGCAAATTTGTCCTGTCAACTGGTGCTCAAACACACACACACACAGACACCCACACTCAAAAACACACACATACCATAGTGACTCGACCTTCACTCCATTCCCAAGGAGAACGAAAACACCAACATCACACCCATTCCCTCCTTTTTCATCAGCCTCAATGTACAATATGTGTGTGAAAGAGTCATTTGTATATTAAGTGAGATACAGCATGCGTATACGCACCAGCACTTAACAGTGACATGCAGGGAATTGTGTGCAAAGTAACATAAAATTGTCACAATGATATTGAGTCATGTAGTAACTTTAAATGACTTTCAAAGATGTTTAGGTGCCAATAGAAGAAATCTTAAGTTACTGTAGGTTTTAGAGTATTACATATGTAATCCCTTGTAATAAAATTATGTGTGTAAGTGAATGTGAGTGTATGTGCCAATATCTAATCCCTCCAGACAGACTTATCATCATATTTCCCTGTGATGAAGTTAACAGCGGTCAGCATTTTTCTGACCCGGTTCTCCATGGATACACACAGAGTCACAGGACAACAACACAAGCCAACTGCTCACACATCAATTTGTGTGTGTGTGTGTGTGTGTGCGTGTGTGTAAATCCATTTGTTTAAAGCCTATTGATTGAAGGGGGAGGATAAATTACTTGATGATATTTAGATGAAGTAATCCTTATTATGGAGCGACTCCGGGCACGAGTAAAGCATTCAGCAGTAATAACCCAAGACTTTATTTGTCATTTTTCCAGCGCAATGAAAGAAAACAAGAAAGGATAAAGTGAATAAAAGAAGGCAAAAAAAGAGGGGGGGGGGGGGGGTTGGTTGTACCCATTGATTCCTGGAATTCACCAATGTTTTCTTATTTTTGCTCTTCTCTTTTTAAAGTAGGTATTTAAACTTTATGAGTGGTCTAAAAAAAAAAATACTGTTTATTACATTAAATAAATGTAATAAACAGGAAAAATACATAAATACAAGGAGGTATACGTTTTACATTTGAGGTACATAAACAAATGCATGAATATCATATAATCAAATTTAGAATATTATATGTTTAGAGTAATTATAATGATTGGATTATTAAATTTGTGGGCTAAAGAAGTACCATTGGTCCACTGATCCCAAATAAGACTATAAAAGTCCTTGGTTGATATTGCATGCGTTCAGCTTATGATTTTGATTTAACTGTATCATCAGTACTCACGCTCTGCAAAGTTTATTTAACAGTACCTCAATTTCATAGCCTTTCTTATTAGGTATTTCTCCAATTATTGGGAATGTCTACTATTTGCACATGGCACAACACCTGCCCTTATATAGTGTTAGGGGGCGTTACCTATGCTAACAATAAACAATCTGCCACACGCCTCCAATTTATGATCAAGTGAGGTTCAAAATTCAGCAAACCTAGGTAAGAGCAGAGTTGAATGGTTCAGAACCTGCATCTGGAGTTGGGTTCTCTTATTGTTTCTCTTAACTAAACATTTAGAGAAAATATAAGAGACGGTTGCTGCATGAGGCCCAAAAAGTCAGGCATAGGCTTCGTTAATACGTGCCTTTTACAAGATCTTTGCCTCTGAACGTCTTTTCCTAACGTTTTCTCTGCTTTCCTTTATCCCGTCCATATTTTTCCTCCCATATTTTAATTATTCCACTCTTTTCTTCACAGTGCTTCCTTCCTTAACCTCTTTGTAAAGTAAACTCTTTATTGTTTTTCCCCCCCCTCCATCTTCCCATCCCTCTCTGCTGTGAGGAGATCTCAGTCACAGCCTGAACACAGGGGAATACAGCTATCAGGCAAGGTCAGCTCACAAGCGCGTGCACACACGCACACGCACACGCACACGCACACGCACACACACACACACACACACACACCACTAGTCAAACAGTTTGTGGTTCATCTATCTGCTATGACACCCTGTTGAGCGGAACGTACGTGTGTGTGCGTGTGTGTGTGTGTGTGTGTGTGTGTGCGTACAAGTACTGCACAGGATGTAACGTGTACAGCTACATTTGTGTATGCTTGTTTTAAGTTGTGTGTGTGTGTGTGTGTGTGTGTGTGTGTGTGTGTGTGTGTGTGTGTGTGTGTGTGTGTGTGTGTGTGAGATAGCCTGCAGGTAGAGACATGAGCGGTAAAGGTCAAAGCAGCTCTTAACTCATGTAAGTCATATGTCTGCCAGCTAATCTGTAAACTGTCCTTACAGAGACTGCACCTGCTGGTGTGTGTGCTCTTTGGTGTGTTTGTGTGCTGTATGTTCAGGTGGTGAAATGAATGGACAAAAGCCTCACAGGATTTACAAGCAGCATATATGGTGTTCATCTGTGTGTGATTGACTTTATGCAAGTTACCGGCCCAGGCCAGGGTTGAATCCGAAGAACATCTCACGACACTGGTCACAGCGTCTCCCTCCCACTGAGGGATGGGCACACACACACTGTCCGGTCTGGCTCTCACAACCACGCTGTGATGCTCCCATCGGATGGCAGTCACACTCTGCACAGGCACTCTGATCTGGTGAGAGGTAAAAGCCTGAACAGAGACAACATCAAATAAAAAAATTAAACAATATGAATCTGATTGCTTGTCTGTCATTTTATCAATCTGTCTCCAAGTCTAGTTTTTGTTTTTCCTCTGTTCCTACTTCCTTTGATATTGCCTGACAGTACCTCATATGCATTGTAAAAACTATGGACAAGCCATCATATATGTTGCATATTTTAATAGTGCCTAATGTAATTCTCTTCCTTTGACAGCTGACATTTGATTATACTGAACAACGTTCAATATAAAATTCGGACGCAGCCTGGTACACTTTTGAGATAACCATTTTAAGTCCCTCCTAATAAGCATTTGGATGTTGTCTGCCATTTATTTGTAATAAAATGTAACACAAAGCCAATACGTGTGGGTGAGGTTAAATTAAGCACTCCGGGTACTAAAGTATAAATCAATTCAGTTTATTTTTCTCTACACTAATAGCAGCTGATAAACAAATCAGATATTCTATTTAGCCACTTATACAGAGAGTTTGCAATGGCTTGTTTACCATATCATAAATTGTCAGTTTAGGAAATTGGGAGGGGCACTTTCTGGAAGGATGGAGCTTGCCAAATGCAATAAAATAATGAAATTAAATGGAAAATGCTGGAAAAGTACTCCATCTATGTACTGAATATTGCCTTTATTTGATTTTGGGTATATTTGTGAGAAAATTAGGATTATCCTGTGTCCTCTGTTACTCTTTTTAACATCTTTCCATCAATACATCCATTTACAACTTGTGTTACAGTAAACCTGACTATGCTGTTGGTCCCTCTCTGTTACCGACACAATACAACATCTGCTACCCCATGCCCCATAAGACTGACCACACATACACAAACACACACACATTCATGAGGTAATGCAACCACAAAAATCCAAGTGAGTAGAAGCTTTCCCCTCTATGGTGCTGTTGTTGAGACCTGGCACAAACAGGACAATCACGGAGTGGCGATCTGGCAGAAGGCACAAGCCAAAACACTCTCTCACTCACTCACTCACCCACACACACACACACACACACACACAAAGAAACAAACACTAAAAGTTTGGACTATCAACCATTATTCTTCACCATTTTGCTCAGAATCTCTTCCATTTTTTGGTAGTCTGACAACACAATCACTCTTTAACTGTCTTGTTAATCTATATATCATCCATCCATCCATCCATCATTCCGAACACACTCACCAGGTCGGCAGCTACTGCAGTCCTTTCCATAGCGTGTCGGGACACAAACACACTGCCCTGTGGTGCTGTCACATACCGACCCAGTCACTGTTCCTCTGAGGTCACAAATACATGGCACACAGCCGTGGGACAACCCCTCTGATCGGACACAAAACAACAACATCAGAAAGCAGAATAGAACAACTAAACTGTCACTACTGAACAACAACACATGAGCTTTGCAACACACAAATATCTTACATTAAGTAAAGATATTAGTGTAGTTACCTGACATCCATTTACATTCAATTACACTAACTGAGCTGTATCTCGAATAAGTCTTCTTGTCAAGAGTATGTCATTTGTCAAAGTTTCTGAGCAACCATTGATCTCAACTAAAAGACTGGCACTAAACTTGGATGTAACTTCTCTTACTCTGCATGTGTAAGCTCCTGTTGTAGTAGTTATGGGCACAGTTGGTACACCGTGCTCCCTCCACTCCTTCTCTGCAAGGGCATTGTCCGGTCCACATATCACATACACCCTCTGGCACAGTGCCATGGATGTCACACGCACACGGCAGACAGCCCAGGGAGTTCCGCTGCTCCAGGGTGTGGTAACCATGATGACAAGAGTCACAGCGAAGGCCTTCCACATGTTCCTGAAAAAGGAAGGGACGACAGAAAGAGGTGTGTATAGTGTAAGAAAAGAGTGACCCCGAGGCAGTCAGGCAGCTGTGTGGATCACACAGCTGCCTGACTGTGTGGAGAATTCAGATGATGACGAATTAATTCAAAAGAGATGGGTGAGAAAAACTTAATCCCACAAGAGTTTAGGTCCAGATGGGTCTTTAGTGGTCTTGATGTTTAGATTCAAATAAAGGTCAAAAGCGTATCTGACCACTTCATCTATAGTGTACGTACCGCCCTTTTTTTCAGTTTTCACCTGCTCACCAACCACCTGCTCTACTTTTTTAATCAAAATGCTAACAGTTTGTTGTTGTTTTTAAAATGTTTAGAATATCTTATTAGTGTTCCCGCCTTCAGCCCTGCACATTCATACTGTCATCATATATTTTGTCAGAATGTAACTGCTATTCAGCGGCCAGTGGCCACCAGTGCCATTACAAGCTGCAGGGGAGAGTCTGTCTTTACTTTTTCATTACGGCAAAGTCCCCCATGGTTGTAATAATAAAAACTGTCATGAGAAAATGTATACTTGTTAACTTGCCTTACACACACAATTTCCTGTGTGAGGATCGCAGTCTGTCCCAGGTACTGTCCCTTCTTGTGAGCAGTTGCAGGGGCCACAGGATCCCTCCAGTCTTAAACCATACGAACCCCTGCCACAAGAGTCACAGCGCTGCCCCCCCACCCCGGGCTTACACTCACACTGCCCCCCCCCAGGCTCACAAAACGGGCTGAGGGAACCTAGGGGGTCACAGTCACATTGGACGCAGCCGTCTGGGTGGGACAGGTTCCAATAACCAAACTCACAGCGGTCACAAGACAGACCTGGAAAAGAAAGCGAGAGAAGGCATTTACAGAAGTGTGTAGGAGAGGACAGAGTGGGACCTGCTGGGAGAACCAGAAAGGATATAGAAATAAAAAAAGTAAATTGATGCTTGCTTGTTCACCAACAAGCGTTTAGCCTCTCTCTGTTTGCAGGCTTGTGTGTGTGTGTGTGTGTGTGAGAGGGAGAGGGAGCGAGAAATGGTGGGCGAGTGTATAAAACTGCCATCATTAGGGCCAGGCCCTCTACATATGATGGATCACTCACCTAAGGCCAAACACTTAATTTCACTGAGCGAGAAAATAAATAAATTAAGCAACTACAAGAAAAGGATGGAGGGAAAGAAAAAGAGGAAATAGAGAGATGGAGAGATGGAAAGGGGAGCATAAAAATAATACCGAATTACCACCTGGTGTAAAAAAAAGAAGAAAAGGTGAGTTAAGTTGGCTATAAAGTACTTAAAGAAAAACAATGTATTTCTGCTTGTTGCCAAATTATCCTTTTTGGAGATATTCATTATTAACAGTTTCCACAAGATTTTGTTTTGTAAAACATAGAAAATAATAAAAAAAAAAAATCCTAGTGCAAAAATGAAACTTATTATTAACGAGTGTTAAGTGTGAACATTTGAGGCCTTTCACACTTTAAACATGAAACTTCACTCAACATTTTCAGAAGGAGCAGTAAAGAATGTGAAATGAATCGATTCACAGTTTCACTTCAGTTATCGCTCTTTATGCATTCATTGTTTTATCTTCAATTTCGGGTTTTTTCAGCGCAACATTGAAACAAATAATTTCTTCAACTATGTTTGTTCTGTTTATAATTATTGTATAGTAACAAACACCCAAACTGATCATACTGTGGGAGGGTTTTGTGGCTACAGCAGCAGTGCTCGGCTGTAAGGCTAGTTAAACTATGATATGCAGTGTGAGCGAGCAGGGCTTATTTGAATATGCCATAAGTATTCCATGACAGGCAATCTGTCCCTAAATGGATGCCTGGGGGCAACGCAGTCACCACAGCCGTTTATGAGGGAGCGTGTGTTCGTATGTGGGTGTGTGAAAATGTGTGTGCGCACACATACATTCATGAGAGCATATCTATACATCTGTGTTAGTGCACATGGAGTGTGTGCTTGTCCGTGTGTGTGTGCGCGTGTGTCCTACTCAGTGTGCGGCAGACACCTGGCATTTCCCCTGGTATGCCCACTTTAATGATTTTATAGATATGAATGTATTCCTCTCCACAGATCATATTTCATAATAGTGCAGTGAAGATATGTCTGCGTGTGCATATATGTGTGTGTTGAGGTGTGTGTGTGTGTGTGCACGTCTGAGTGTGCTGGTGGTAAATATGCAGGCTGACAGAATAATGCTTACAACCCTAACAATGCTGTGATGTATTGTACTTTGTGATTTATTCCCCCCCCAAATGAAGCTAAACACTTTATAAGGAATCCCACACCCATTATAAAAAGTCATTATGTTTTCTATTTATATATTAGACATTGAGCTGAACAAGTTGGTATTTGCAAAATCCTGCTTTTGCAGAAAGTCTTGTGACATTCAAACCGGAGGTCCAACAAACACAACAACAGAAACAACAGAGAAGATTTGAGTGAAGGGAGAAAAAAAAAACGAAAAAATCGAACGAAGAAAAGTGAGAACACAGAATGTGTTAGAAGATATTAGATCAGGACAGAAAAGAGGTCATTCTGTGTTGGGGCGTGCACCCTTGCACGCTCCCATGCGAGTGTGTGTTTTCGGGACATGGCCCAACTCTTTTTCCAGTAGCCAGCTGGTTAACAGGCTCATGCATCACCATTTCAAACACTATTATGTACACACTGCACTCTGGCACCTTGTTATGAATGTGCGTGTGTGTGTGTGTGTGTGTGTGTGTGTATCTTTGTCTGTGTGCACACATTTCAATTCCGTCCTTCTGTAGCGTGCCTTGCAACTGCTCTACTCAAAGTATCAGCTTGGCGGTAATAAATTGCCATAATCAAATCTCATTTCTGAAAAATACCTGTGGGAGCAACCAAACAAACAAGGACAGAAAAAAAAAACGAAAGAGGGTCTTGTAAGAAGCAGCGGGAAAAATACAAGGGGCTGCAGCAGTTTGTTTTAATCAACTTGGCATTGAATTAGAGAATTTAATACCAGCTTAGTCCTTCATGGTATGCGTGTGCGTGCACACACACACACACACACACACACGCACACACACACACATATTTGTGCACACGCATAGAAACTCTTACTATCATACAATACATACCCTTATGCAAAGACAAAAGTACATGAACACACGGTCACATCCAGGCTCGCTCCCTCTTACATACACATATACATCAACATAAACAGATACTCTTACGCACATTTACACGTTCACATACACATGCGCGCACACACACGCACAACCACGGGCCCTAGATAGCGAGGCTTAGCAATAACCATGATGCGTTGAGTTGAGGAGCGTTGGCTGGTTTTGCATTTCATACGAGCCGGCTCTTCAAAGACACACAGGGGAGAGAGTGAAACCATTTATCACAAAGAGAAGCACAACGGCTGGAAGCACCCCCAGCAGAAAAGCCTGTTTATTTTGGCTGGCGAAACACTTTGGGATATGGTTGTATGTGTGTTTACGTCTGTGTGTATGCACATGCCTGGTTTGGTTTTTTGCACCCGGTATATATCCACTCTTACTTCTGTGTGCACCCCAATGAGCAGCTGCGTCTATGTATTAATTAAGAGGCCATTACTGAACAGAGTAACTGCTCTAATGAAAAGCACAAGTTATCAACAAAGTACTTTCGGGACATTTTGTAAGTCAAACTATTTTAGGGAGCATACATTTTGGGGTTGAGAGGTGTGCTTCTGTGGTAGCATAACAAGGTCTGAAGAGATGAAGAGACATAGCCCTGAAATCACTTTGATCTTTTCTTTATATTTATTCAACCCTCAAACACAATCAGGTTGCATGGTTTGTATGGGCGGCATTTAGGGGTGTGGCAGGAGCTTCCATGTGTGTTACACTGTCCTCAAAAAGATTCTCGCCAGCAGGTGGAAAGAAGCACCTCTAACACACATGATTGAGAAATGTAGTGCAAAAGCATTGGCAACCTACCATCAAATATGTCATCAAAAATCAAACCACGAAATAGATATTGCAACTTTAAAAACTTAACGTTTTTCGGGGGTTGGTTTACCTGTGACATGGGGTTTACACTGGCACAGTCCTGTGTCCTGGTTGCAACTGGGAACTCCTGTTGAGGTGCTGATGATGCCAATGTCACTGCAGTTACAGCGGGTGCAGCCATTTGGATTTGAAGCTTTGAGACCATACCAACCAGGCAAACAGTCTACACACCGCTGACCTGTTACTGCAGCCTTACATTGACACTGACCTCCTACCTGGAGGTGAGGTACAGAGGAAGAGAGGGACAGTCAAGTGAGAGAAGAACTTGAAAACATTGAAATAATTCAAATAAGCAATGCAAGGGTTTTAGTGGTCATCAACATTTTGCCGTTTCCGTTGGTGTGTACCTGGGCACACTCCATGCTGCTGTTGACAGTCCCAGCAGGGTTGCAGTTGCAAGGCGGACACAAAGAAGCTGAAGTGGGATCAGATCCCTCCAGCTTGAAAAACCCACTGATACACAGCTCACAGTTCTTACCTGAGAGACAGAAACACGGTGAGACAGAGAGCAAGACATTCAAAAGAACAGGTAGAAATCATGCAGGGATGACGAGAGATCAAAGTCCAGGTTTAAACCATATTGCTTCATTGGAAAAGTGGTTTCACAGCATCATGTAAATCTGACACATATGTGACAATATGTCATTACATAAGAAGCATGAAACACTCCATGACCCCCCCCCCCCCCCCCCCAAATGACCACTGCAATCACTTGGTCTGTAATTGTTTCAAAGTGCTTTACCATTAAGGTTGATTAAGAGACATGAAAGCCATTCTTTAAATGACAAGATAATTAGCTAACTTTAGTTGCTAAAACTTTACCCGTGGTGTTGTGCGTGCAGTTGTCACAGACGCCTCCTCCTCCTCGATAGTGCTCATCTGGCTGTTCATCGCGCCTGACATCATAATGACAGGTGGGGGCGTGGCCATGACACTGACAAGACCGGCAGTTCATAGGCTGGAGCTGGTCACCTGACTCGAATGGCTTGTCATTGTAGAGGGGCGCACAACGCTGGCACTGTTGAAGACAGTCACATGCTGTATATTAGTACAGACATACATTTCTTAATTTATACCACAACAACATTGTTATTAGTGCTTACCCAATTACTAAACAGCTCGCAGAAAGAGTTATAACGCTAATGACTGCAATCATAAAAGTTTTCATGGATATACTACCTACTTTTAAATTAATTACAGCCTTTGTGGTAAAAAAAAACACATCATTTGACAAGAGATTAGTAATGTATACTATCATTGGTATTAAGCAAAGGCATACAAGAAGAGTCATAAACTGTACACTTCCTGAAAAAAACTGTGTACATAGAAACATGGTCCCATGACAAGTGAAATGCTTGCTTTTATGGAACAAAGAAAGAGAACGAGACAGACACAGTGAGGAAGAAAGGCACAGAATGAGAGAGAGGGGGAAACATAGAGACAGAAAAATCAGTGGCCCATGCAACTCTAAATCTAAAGAGAGAGAAGAATAATACACTTAACTGAATAGAAAACACAGAGGTATTCTCTACTGTATAATAAAGAGCCAGTGCGTTCTCTCTCTCACACACACACACACACACACACACACACACACACACACACACACACACACACACACACACACACACACACACACACAGCATAGGGAAATCAGACTGCTAATGAGGAGTGACTTGCAACAGCCAGGGCTCTCACACAGGCCCACTTTCATGTCAAAATAAACATACCAAGATGTGTGTAGGGGAGGGAGGAAGGGGGGAAAAAAGTGATATAAAAAATGCATTTTTCTGTAGCAGAGAGCAGCAGAGGCGGGAAGCAGCAAGTACAAGCCCTTTGATTCTGTTCAGCAGTCAGTACAAATTATGGTGGACAAGGGGGGCATCAAATGGCTGGATTAAAAATGTATTAAAAAACACAGGAGTTCCTCCCATGTGTGACACATGCAGACCTGCACTGGGCCCATTATGTATGACACACAGAGGAGGGGGGGAAGGCAGGGGGGGGGAGAGGGGGAGGGGATGGGTGTGGATGGAAATAAGAGGGAAAGGCTCCTACTTTGTATATGAGAGAAAACGGGGAGGAGGTTAGGGTAAAATGAAGGAAACTGATGTGAACAGAAATGAGGAAAATCCCTTTGTGTTTTAAAGATTAAGACTGGAGGGACAGAGAGACAAGAAACACACCAGAAAAAAGCATTCAACAAGTGTGTGAGCAAGAGATGTGGGGCGGAGAAAGAAGAAGACAAAGAGATCAAAAATAAGACTTTATCTGAGCGAGTGAAGAAGACAAACACGACACGAGGCTCAAGACGAAACAGGTACAAAACACACAATACCGTACGCAACAGTTAAGACCTATTTTCTGTTGTGGCCCCTTGTGGAATTATACAAATATTCAGTGTTTCTCACCAAAAATGCATTTTGTGTATCCTGTCAAATGTATTTCTGTCATCATAAAGCATTTGCATGGTTGCAGTCGTCTTCTTCACTGACAGCTGGAATGTGTATCGTATGTGCGTACTTTCATGATTGCGCGATATCAAAATGCATTCTTCTAATTTGACGTTATCTCTAAACTTTTGTTGCTGTGGTGGCAAAACATGACAAACAAAGAACATTTTGAAAACAGTAGGGAAAAGTGGACTGTCTGCTTATTTACAAAGAATATTTAAGAAGACAAAAACACTTCCTCTCAAAGGAATGAAAAGAGAAGGGTTTGCCTATCTGTATATTTGTGTGTGTGTGTGTGTGTGTGTGTGTGTGTGTGTGTGTGTGTGTGTGTGTATCCAGAGCACTTATACCCTGTTGGGTGATTATTAACAGGATCTAATGAAGCAGCAGGAGATTCTCTGGAGACATGATGTATGCAAACACATACCGACACACATGAGACAAAAAGAAACAAGCGTGTAAAGACCTCTACACACACACACACACACACACACACACGAGGGAGTGTCTTGGGACATGTAATTCCACAGGAGTGTTGGGATGTTTGCATGTTACTGTTTGTTAGTCTGTCTGACTTGCTGTTTGGCTTCAATTCGATCTAATGTCATACCTACAGAAGCTCCCTGCCTCCCCGTTTGTCCGTGCTGCTTTCCCCTTTCTGCCCATCTGTCTTTGTAGTCGCCTGTATGTCTGTCTGTCTGCGGCTCTGTGCCCCAAAACGTTTCACATATCAAAAGGTACTTTTCTTTCCGCACTTCGAACAGAACGCTCTCACTACATCTCACTCTTCGTCTCATCCGCTGGGGATGAGTTGAAGAGCGCGATGTAGCGAGTTCTCCTCTCCTATATCTCCCTCCTTTTTCCATTCCTCTTTCGTCTCCTCTACCTCTGTGCCTTCTCGTTCTTCCCACCCCTTCCTTCCCTCTTCTATCTGCTCTCTTTCTGAAAAACAAATCACTCTGTACATCTCTCC
Organism: Leptoclinus maculatus; assembly: GCA_032191485.1. Lineage (NCBI taxonomy): Eukaryota > Metazoa > Chordata > Actinopteri > Perciformes > Stichaeidae > Leptoclinus > Leptoclinus maculatus. The sequence goes on along the minus strand of JAVDOI010000001.1, from coordinate 29,526,259 downwards.
GGGCTTCCCACCTCTCCCTTTCCTCACTCGCTTCCCCCTTTCTCCGCCGTCCCCCAACTGCTTGTTCTCATAGCCGCGGTGAGTATGTGAGCAGGAAATATTACCATACCAAATGAAAGGGAGAGGATTTTTTTTTTTCTTCCTTCTCTTTTCTTTTCATTCAACATTGCGTTACCTTCCCTCTCTCCCAGCCTGCTAATTAGTCGAGGGACTGGTGTTTGGGAGTTGAAAGAAAGCGGCACACGTTCATTCTCTTCTTCATACAAAAGGTTTTTGACGGCGCTCCATCAGCTGCACACAGTACCAGCAGCAGAAAGAGGACAGCGCATACTGTAGATTGAGTGTTCATGGATTTTATTCTATTGCTTTTATTATTCTGCCAATAGCTAGTCCTTTCTAACATTATACTGTAGCTAAGAAGTTCATTACCAAACAGAGTTATTCACTCAGTTCTGCTGATGATAAGGCACCTCTGTCACTAATCGATGGTCTCTTTGGCTGTATGTTACCAACACGCATGACAAATCACAATGCAACAGATTAAACAAAGAGAGACACTACAGACTGGGGGGGGTTTCCCGAATTCAGAACATGTTGTCGTCTATTTTTTAACGAGACTTTAGACAAGACTTAAATCATAAGGAAGCAAATGGTGGCTGGAAAAGACCTAATTAATGACATTATGATTCAGTAGATGAAAACAGCATACAGTGCAAATTATTTGGTTTCTTGTTTCTTTGTAAAATTACAAAGTTGTTCTTTTCTAAGTGCAAGTCTCGTCCAATGCATTAAAAACAAGTGAGTGTTTGTGTGTGTGTGTGTGTGTGTGTGTGTGTGTGTGTGTGTGTGTGTGTTGATGTGTTGCAGAGTAAAGAATAGCATCTTATTTTCACTCTGAATGTTTTGACAAAACCTGCTGAGTGTGGAGCCTACTCTAATGGATATGTGGACATTCAGATGGCCTGTCACAAGCACCCATGTGTGTGTGTGTGTGTGTGTGTGTGTGTGTGTGTGTGTGTGTGTGTGTGTGTGTGTGTGTGTGCGCGCGTGTGCGCACATGTTAATCTGCTGGGGCAACTCATCTTATCCTAAATACCATGACCAATTTCACGCTCTCACTGGAAAGGTCGTGCCACTGGCGTGTGTGTGTGTGTGTGTGAGTGTGAGTGTGAGTGTGAGTGTGAGTGTGAGTGTGAGTGTGAGTGTGAGTGTGTGTGTGTGTGTGTGTGTGTGTGTATGAGCATGTTGGTGTGTACACACCCGTTCTGTTTGTATCTGAAGTTAACCCGGTTAACCCCAGCGTAGGTGAAAATCTGCTGCAGAGGCAGACTTTGGCAACAGAGATCCTGGATAACGCTACTTAAAGTCACTCGCCATCAACATCTATGACACTCACACAGATGGAAACACAGAAGCACACATACAGTGGGCCTTACATTAAAACGTATACACACACCAAACAACAATTCTTGTTAAAATTCACATAAACACACATACACACGCACACACGGAAACATTCAGACAAGTCGTTAAATTATGTCAAGTCCAGAGTTAAATCAGCCTGATGTAACTATGTAGCCCCTCTGGAGCAAAAAACACACAAGCTGGAATAAAAGAGAGGTAGTGTGGATTGCTTTTACTTCTCACTATGATGATATATTTTCTATAACACTAATATCAGAAAACATTGAATCCCCCCAAAAAACTCTATTCTGAACCGTCAAATAACAGCATCATTGTACATTAGAGCTGCTCTCTTAGTCAATTGGCAGAATAATCGTTTTGGCCTTAGTCGACTACGATTTCTTCAGTCCATTAGTCATTAGTCATCAATACTCGATTTAAAGTGGTGCTTTTTTTTTTTTTAGAGATCTGTGGATTCAATCAACTAATCGCTTAGTGTTAGTCGACTAGGAAGTTCTTTGGTGGAGGACGGCCCTATTGTACACAGACATGTTCCGATACAATTTTTTCCTTCTTGACTCCGATACATAAACTTATGTCTTGGCCGATACCAAGTACCGATCCAATACCAGTGCGTAACAAACAACAAAAGTCAAAACAACACAACAGGTCACAAATCCGTCTCCAATATTTGATATCACTGTGAAAACATCTCCTTCAAACAACTGTATTTTTTTCACCAAAAATGAAATGTTACGTTTAAGATTACATTTGAACACAACATGATACATTAATACTCATCACAATGTAACTCAAACCAACCCCCATTACCAGCTGTTAGCTCCGTGATTTAGTCAAGCAGGACTGGGCTGCCCATTTCTTGTTCATAATGAAGCATTATCAAAAGATTAATTAACCACAGGTTTATAGTACTAGTTTACACATGTGCAGTACAGATTGGGTAGGATCAGGATCAGGAAGCGGGTGACACGTGTTGTAGTACCTGTGTAGTGTAAATGATAACGTGATATCGGATCTGTGCATAGACTCGATACCCATCCAGCATGTTAGGCTGTTTTGGAGGCATTTCAGACACTGGTATTGGTATCGGAACAACTCTAATTGCACAACAGAAAATGCAGCGTGTGATGTTATGTACAATAACAATATATGATATAGCTTTCCGACATGACTGAATCCATCAGTTGGTGAGAGACGTCCAGAGACGGAGTGACAGAATGAGAGATCAACTCTGACACAGAGTGCTCATAAGAAAGAATCAAAAGAAAGAGTGAGAAAGTGGGCGAGTGTGTGTGTGCGCTTGTGTGCATGTGTGTTTAAGTACGTGTGAGAGAGTTTAAGTGTGTGTCTTCCAAAGCCCCCGTTGATCATCTTGACACATGTCTGAGCATTTCTGTCACTTTAATGTCACTGTGGAAATTCTGCAGATTAGTACAACATCCGTCATGGTGCCCGGCCGATCCAAGTCAACAGAAGGCATGCAATATTAAACGCTCATATTCCCCACAGCCTTTTATGCTCCAATATTACAGAGGCAGAAGAAAGGGCCTGAATATTCACTCAGAGAGATGACATGGACAGGTTTGGAAGAAAAGTGCACAGAGACACACACACACACACACGCACACACATGCACAGATGATCACGCACACACACTTTTACACAGTAGTCTTTCACAGAAGCGTAGCTCAAGTAGAGATTAATTTACATAAAACATACACACAACCGCACACACAGATGTATCTATATTGGTTATTTCCAGTGCATCTCTCGAACACAAAAGAACTGCTGTACGTACGAGTGTGAGAAGAAAAGAAAGAGATTTGGAGGACGGGAAGACATGAGACAGTAAGAAAAATGGAGGAAAGAGAGGGATGAAGCATGAAAAAACAGAGTCAAACAGGAATGAATGAAATACTTAAATAGCGAGGCAAAACAGAGTGAGGGGGAGTAGAGAGACAACGGCTGAGTGAAATGAAGTGAAAGACAAACAGAGAGAGAAAGAGAGCTGATTAGAGATGCATGCTGAGGGAATGTCATTGTTGTAGTCGATTTGAGACATTATTTAAACTGAGACCCGAGAGAGAAAGACAGGGTATGAGAGAGAGAGAGAGAGAGAGAGAGAGAGAGAGAGAGAGAGAGAGAGAGACACAGAACAGTGGATGGAGGTGGGACAGGGACCTAGAGAAAGGAAACAGAAAAGTGGTGAATAAAAAGAGAAATAGAGGCTGAGAAAGAGAAAGAGAGGGGCAGGAAGATGTTTATTTTTTGTCTGCAAGATAGCATGAACCTGACAATGTTTAATTATTTTGTGTGTGTGTGCGTGTGTGTGTGTGGGGGGGGGGGAGTGCCTTCTATGACAACTTTTATTTTAGTCTGGAGTTCATATAAGACAAAAACTATTAAATGCAAGGGTGTGCGTAGGAGGGTGTTTTTTTTTCTCAAATTTGAGTTTGAGAATATGCAAGACAAGCAATTGAACAGCTGCTGGTTGACAGCGGTACTTCTTTACTGATGTCCTGTCGCCTCTGTCTGAAACATACACACACTCGCACGCACGTACGCATGGGCGCGCACACACACACACACACACACACTAATAGAGAGACGCGGGTGTATGAATGATACATAAGTAGTGAATAATGCAGGCTGTCCTGTGCTACGGTGAGGTGGAGCAGTCACACTGAACTTTTCACTGCTGAGCGACTAGAGGTTTCTTTGGGGTGATGCCTACTATTACCTGGCAAGTTGCATTAGCTTTGATGCAAGCGAAGGCCTGCTCCTGAGGTGATGGTTAACGTCAAACTAGGCTGAAATCAAATTATAAGCCAACATCCTGCAGCACACACCGGTGTGTGAATACTCGCTCTGGAAGAATACTTTTGGTTTAAGTCGTGATGCCACAATATTAAAGAGGTAACTGTGACCGGAAACAAACACATTCTAGTGTGAAAGATGCTTTTGAATTCCAAATAATTAACCCGATCATGATATCTTAGCCCAAGTGTGAACTATTATGCACTAACAGCTGGTTTATAGGATTAAATTAATTTACACAGACTTCAAAATCAATCCAAGGCCTTTTCTCTCTCCAACTATATCATTTTGTGAACACAAAAACAAACCACATTTAAATTTCTTAACCAGCATTCAGACAGCTCAGTTACAGTCTTTCTAGGTTCAACTGAATCTTTTCTTCGCCACGAAGCAAGTCAATGTAAAAGCAAGTGCAGACTATTAGACTAGATTAGAGTTTTAGAATAGAGAAGTGACCCATTGTAAATCTAATTGAAAATGTCTGAGACACCACATATTCAGTTATCATAAATCACACAACCCTTACAGCCGTCCTGTGCCAACTAGGCTGATGTAAGCTGTCAGTTATTTACAACGCTAACAGCATAAAGTGTATTGCCTGATTTAGCAGTCTGACCGCACTGATAACTGTCCAAAATGTCAGGTTCAAAGCAGAACCGCCCGGCACTGCAGGTAAACAGCATGTGTCCGAAGGCATGCCGGTTAATGGCACTTAATCAATTTCTCAGCAAATAAATAAATAAATAAATGAAAAGAAGGAAAAGAATATTTTACAAGGAAGGAGTTCTAATAAATGGGTTTGTGTGTTTATCATTTATTAGAAAAGTCCCTTTTATGTCGTCAGTAAGGAAACTGCTTAATTAAGGCCATGAGGAGTCTCTCCCCAGGGGGACTCCTCTGTGCTCAGTGTTTGTGAGTGTTTATATGCTTGAAAATTAAATGAAAAGACTGAATATCTGGATCTAAAACTAATATTGATAATTGGGAATAGGAATACCCAGAGAAAGCAAACCAGTGTAATACATTTATGTTTAAATAGGTGGAACTTGTGCGTGTTAACATGACCCACTATATAAAACACTAACAAAGGTTGTGTGAGGTCCAACGCCACACTTACAAATGAGGTACAGTACGTATTACAAATTGCTTTACAAGCCTTTGTGTGTACTCACATGGTTTCCCTCCGTGTGGCTCTCAGGCAGACACAGACAGCGGTACGGCGTCACACTGGTGTCACAGTGGTCTGCATGGCCGTGACACTCACATCTGGAGACAAGGAGAGAAAGATGATACTGAGAGGTCCCCCAAAACTGCATTTTACAAATTTGATTAAAAAAAAAAATTCTGATTACAATGAAAATACAAAAACTAAAGTAGCAACAAAGCACCCCCCCCCCCCCCCATCAAAGTTTCTGTTGCCTCCTCCTCCATGGAACTGCTGCAGTGCCATTAAGAAGTTCCCATTCAACATTTATAAATGCCATGCTGAGAATTATCAGAGCAACATAACAGGTAGCCCTGTCTCTCTCACTCTCACACACATTCCTACATTAACAACAGTGGACTGTAATGATTAATTAAAACGAAAATAAATGATCTTACCGCTGACCTTTTTATTTCTGACTTTATGATTTTTTTTTCATATTTAAAAATTCTACTTCCTTCTTCGTAGCCCTTCATTGCAATACTGCGTGAAGCTTGAAACTCAATACGACATCCACTAAAGTTGAGCCTTTATATTTATTTGTAAAAGGCTAAAAAATAAGACTGGTGTCTTCAGTATGTAGCATGTTAAAGGAACAATGTGTAGCTTTTAGGGCGGTCTATTGGCAGAAATGGAATATAATATTAATAACTTTATATATTTAGTGTTAAATCACCTGAAAATAAGAATTATTGTGTTTTCACTGCACCTCTAAAAAGCCCCCCTATAGTCTGAAAGGCTGGCTGGGCCTGTAAGCCATTCACACTGTGGAGGAATGTGAAAAAAGCATGATTTAAATCATGATCAATAGTGGGCCTCCAAACACTCCCCTGTTGGCTGATGGTGAATGTGCAACAATGCAAAGGTCCACTGTTGGATAGGACAGACACACACACACACACACACACACACACACACACACACACACACACACACACACACACACACACACACACACACACACACACACACACACACACACACACACACACACACACACACACACATTTAATTATTCATTCAGGTATTCAGTTGCTTTCTTCCTTTCATTCTTCCCACTGTATATCCTTACACCTCTTGTTCTCGTCATACCACTTTCTGTTACAAATTGGCTAGATTGAATAAAATCTGAAGCATGTAAGAAATAAAGTCTTTTGTGCAGTAGTTCTCATATGTGGTAGCATAGAAGTCCTTCATGGCCAGCTGAGGCGTTAACTCTTAGCAGCGCACCAGTAGCATTTTCTACTGCTATGTCACACCCTATTATGAATGTGTTGATGATATAATTGTGTTAAAAGATCTAAATGTATTTCACATGATGTCTTGTAAATAATAAATACATAGAACCTGTTGGTAAATACACTGTATATAAAACAATCGCCTTCTAGCCTGTGCCTCACTAATATTTTAATATTTCTTTATCAACATCATTATGACTACAATGTACTCACATTGCACACATGAAGACTAATTCCCTAATAGGCTGACTCAGCATTCCCATGAAAGTCATGAAAAACTACTCGCGCTCGATCGATAGACTGGCTGGTCCGATATTAGCTTGTTGTAGATATAATGGTATCGGCGTGTATGTTGGTTAATAAGTAACAAGAAGTGCAGTAGAGAAATTAAAATGATACGTTTGAGTTTTGACGCTCAGCAGTGTGTATTGTTGTAAAAAACAAAAAAGTTAGGTTAAGTAATGATTTCAAGTTATGCATTTATCTATAAGAAAATAACAGGAATCACACAAAAACTTGATGGTTAAACTTAATGGTTAGAGAGTTCTGAAAAAGAACATTTTTAATGACATTTCTGCGCCACAATATCATGCAGCAATTTAATATGAGAGGGACTTTGTTCTAACATGTTGGACAAACGATGCTCACGAGAGCAGACAAAGACACACATACTCAGGTTATGAGTGTGCTCTCTCTCGCTCTTGCCAACGCGATTGTTTACATGCATTAAAAAGAATGAAAAGAGAAGAGATAGAGAGATGGAAGAAGAATGAAAGAGAGGGGGGGGGGGGAGCCGGGGAGGGAGGGCGAATACACAGCTCTAAATCTCTGTTTCTCCTACTTCACTGTAACAAGCTACTAATTAAAACAGCTTAGAGGGAGGGGGAGGGAGAGAAAGAGTTAGAGATGATTGCCTCCTGCATAATCCTGTAATTACCACAGTCATAAAAAACAGTCACTCTGTCAGTCTAATGAAGAGATGTGTTCACAATTACTCTCCGAAAGCTCTGCTGAGACTTTAACAGTCTGAAATATCTTTCGAGATGTCGAACTGTGCTCAGACATTTTTCAGAAATCAATACTGAAAAGATCTTCAAGTGTTTCAACTGATTAAGCCATTGAAATAAACCCGTTGACAAGTGACAGAGGAGGGACTGTTGGAGATTATTTTATGCCTGCATTTGACAGCGACAGTGGAGAGAGACAGGAACCTATGTAAAGAGAGCAGGGCAATGACATGCAGCAAACCATCGGGCCCGCCGGGAATCGAACTTTTGATCCGTCCCAGGAGTGAACGTTAACTAACAAAACCGGAATCATGCTTCATAGGGTGGCTCTCCTACATTAATGAGTATAATTGTAAACACTTACAGAAATATGTCATTGTTAAGCAAGAATATCAGTTTTGAAATAATACATATTTTAAGATATTAAAGCTATATTTAGCTCAATTTGAAGCATGAGGATTGAAATTTCTCCTTCTTTCTGTGCAATTCAAGTTCTTCAAAACACACCACAGATTTACACATCAATTAAATTAAATAATTTACTCTGGCTGCAATTCAAACACTATCAACAACTTTCAGAAACGGATGAGATCCTCATAGAGGGATCTCGAGATAGATATGTGTAACTCCTCACCTGCCACTGACGGTGATCTCATTGATGGCATAGTATCTGTGTCGCTGGTTCACCCCGGTTGCTACGGTGTGGGACTGTCCACTCAGGTGTATCCTGACCTGGGTGGCATGTACCATCTTCTGCAGGGCAGGAGTGTTGTAGAAGTCATTATAGCCTGGCCGGAGGTTTGGCTCCGGGGTCAGCAGGCTGAATATGATGTTACCTCCTGAGAAGGGAACATCGCTGGGACAAAGGAAACATGAACACACATTAAACATTCATTTAGTCTAGGATTGTGTCTAGGTCACAACTATAGTAAAAACAGAAAACAATCAGTGGATCAGAATCAAGTCATTTACGTTATGTAAAACAAAAAGTCCAGTATCAGCTAGTAAATAGTGTACTGAAAAGAATACAGTAAACACAAGTGCTATGGCAAAGACAAAAACAACTATTATTATGTTTTGACCTCTACAGGCATTTGTCTTTACTTTCTTTCTTCCTTCCTATCTCCCCTCCGACAGCCTCCTTTACTTTGACTTCAGGCAATGCTGTAAGACTTATTCAGGCTACTTCTCTTGTATATGTATTAGGGGTGTAACGGTTCACAAAATCCACGGTTCGGTTCGGTACGGTACAGTGGAGCCACGGTTCGGTACGTTTTCGGTACGTTTCGGTACGTTTTCAATACAGTAGAAAACTATAAATGCCAGAGAAACGTACTTGATTTTAAAATATATTTATTCATTAAAACTAACATCATAAAGTTATTCTTTGAACAATGATGGAACTATACCTGAGTGACCCATCTTCTGGGGTGTCTTCTTAGCAGCGTGTAAAATAAAAACAGTTTCTTATGAAAACTAAAATGTAGCATTGTTTGCTGTAGTTATAAACAAATAAAAGAAACAATCCTGTTTTATATGGAACTATGTGTGTGTGTGTGTGTGTGTTTCTACTCAATGTTTAAGTTTTTTTTCAGAAAGATGAGAATGTCTATATATATATAATGTATATATACACTATATTTATCCCTTTATGGGGGACATTTTTCTCTGCATTTGACCCATCCCTGTATATAGGGAGCAGTGGGCTGCCAATGACAGGCGCCCGGGGAGCTAGGGGTACAGTGTCTTGCTCAGGGACACTTCGACACATGACACGGCCCAGTCAAGGATTGAACCTTCGACCTTGCGGTTACCAGACAACCCTCTTAACCCAGGGAGCCACGGTCGCCCCCACTTAAAAAAAAATAAAAAATAAAAAAATAAAAAAATAAAAAATAACGTATGAACGGTTCGTTCGGTTCGTCATGCGTACCGAACCGTGAGCCTCGTACCGAACGGTTCAATACGAATACGCGTATCGTTACACCCCTAATATACACTAATTACACACAGACTTGTAACATGACATCATAGTTAGAATCTAGAACTGTACTTTAGAATCTAATGAGGTATCTAGTATTCTGTCACAGAATTGCCTTTGCCAGATAGCAGCAATTTACTGTCAGTCAGTCAGTTTCAACAAGAGTTATCACAACGTTTCGTTGGTTTTCCTGTTGTAGAAAGTTTTGTTTCATTTCTTTTACTACTGTCAGTCTCAGTCAGTTTTAACAAGAGTTATCAAGATGTCTCGTTGGTTTTCCTGTTGTAGAAAGGTTTGTTTTCTTTCTTTTACTACTGTTAATATGACCTTGACCTTATTTCAACTTTACAGTTCACAGTGAGATACTTTCTGTGAAGCCAGTTTATATCCTATGTGTAGATACATTATGTTTTCCATCAATTTTCATCTTGTTTGTTCTTTTTTACACTGTACAGAAATCTAAATGTGCTGTGGATGTGCTGGCAGATGAGATCCAACAGACACACGGCTCTCAGAGAAGGTAAAGAGATGTAAAACTCAAAGTGCTGCCCTGACTATTTCGTCATCGTAATGGTCAGGTGGATTAGCTTCCTTGTTTAGTGGGTAGATGATTTTATACAAAGTGCTGAACAGTGTCAAGAGACAAAAACCCTGATCCTGGTCCTGTTAGTACCAGAGCTGTAGACCTGAGACTGGACAGCTGACCTGGACATGTCTCCTGTCAGAAATGACTCAGTTGTACATTTTGCAGAAGCAACACTAAAGAAAGTATTGCAGATGGCAGTTTGTAGCTTTACACCTTCTGTGTTTATTAGTCCTATAAGCCAGTGGGCTTGATGCATGATGATGCTGATGCATTTTACTCTGAAATATTGAACAAAGAAACTGTTGGTAAAGGAACAATAAAAGAGAAAAAAAACGTATACAATCTCACCAAAATGAACTGAATCCACTTGGTCTCAGCTATATAAAACACTATTAACACAGATTTGAAAGCAAAAATGATCATGTTGTTCCATTCTAATGTAACATTTAGACGCCTAAAAGACATGCATCATGACTGCAGGTTTGCTTATGAAGACTTAAGACTTCTCTTGGACTCTGAGAGTCTTGAGATTTGAGTTGGGCTCACCCTGAATGACTCAAAAACTGTTCTAGTGATGATCCCTCTAAATGATTTCTGATTTCTTCTGAGCATTAGTATAAAAATAACTGTGTTTGTCTTTATCCCCAGTGTCTCTGTCCCTCACACTCTCATCCTGACTACATTTTATTTTATTTAATTCTCAAATATAATGTTCACAGTTATACAACAGTGTTTCTCTTCGTCACCAGTGTTGCCACCTCACAAGTTGACAAATCCGCTGATGCAGGAAAGGCTAAAAGACCATGGTGGTTCCGTCTGTGCAGGGTACGTATGTTTGACACAAAGTGCAGCACTCAAAATGAACTAGATATGTATTGTGTATGTAGTGTATGAGTGTGCCTTTTCATGATTTAATCAGTATTTGTTTTCTACCAACAGAAAAAAAGTCGGGTCACGCCAGTTTCTGAAGAGCAGAACCTGAAGGAGCAGGACCAGGAGGAGGTGGTGGAGTTTAAAGGCCTCACAGAGGAAGAGGAAATACGTCTTGGGGTACATGAGACAGTTCTTCAGAGAGAAGAGAAGAGCGAAAACAACACCGAGACCCTCAGACAGCAGAAGAAGGAGCAGGACCAGGAGGAGGTGGTGGAGTTTAAAGGCCTCACAGAGGAAGAGGAAATACATCTTGGGGTACATGAGACAGTTCTTCAGAGAGAAGAGAAGAGCGAAAACAACACCGAGACCCTCAGACAGCAGAAGAAGGAGCAGGACCAGGAGGAGGTGGTGGAGTTTAAAGGCCTCACAGAGGAAGAGGAAATACATCTTGGGGTACATGAGACAGTTCTTCAGAGAGAAGAGAAGAGCGAAAACAACACCGAGACCCTCAGACAGCAGAAGAAGGAGCAGGACCAGGAGGAGGTGGTGGAGTTTAAAGGCCTCACAGAGGAAGAGGAAATACGTCTTGGGGTACATGAGACAGTTCTTCAGAGAGAAGAGAAGAGCGAAAACAACACCGAGACCCTCAGACAGCAGAAGAAGGAGCAGGACCAGGAGGAGGTGGTGGAGTTTAAAGGCCTCACAGAGGAAGAGGAAATACGTCTTGGGGTACATGAGACAGTTCTTCAGAGAGAAGAGAAGAGCAAAAACAACACCGAGACCCTCAGACAGCAGAAGAAGGAGCAGGACCAGGAGGAGGTGGTGGAGTTTAAAGGCCTCACAGAGGAAGAGGAAATACGTCTTGGGGTACATGAGACAGTTCTTCAGAGAGAAGAGAAGAGCGAAAACAACACCGAGACCCTCAGACAGCAGAAGAAGGAGCAGGACCAGGAGGAGGTGGTGGAGTTTAAAGGAAAATTAAACAGTTAAAAGACAGACAGACTGGAAATCCACTGAAAAGACCTAAGTCGGGTCTTTTAAAGCATCCTCTGCTCAAAAACAACAGACCCCCCTGGCGGTAGCCACCTGCGTCTGTATATATGTCTATATGTAGATGTATATATGTAAATAAATGATTTAATATTCAAGATTTTTTTTATTTTATTTGGTCTCATCATTAGTATGAGTATAGTTGCATCAATATGAATTGTTATAATACCTGCAGACTCTGCAATGAAACAGCTGTAAAAGGTAAGTTTTCACCGGTACACGTATTTGTTACCCATTAAAAATGATAAAATCTTCTGCTTTACCAGTGTAATTGTATTAAACAATACGTATACTGTCTACAACTGTCTACAATTAAAAAAAAATTCACATTGTGCTAACTGTGTATCTGTTTAATTTCAACTGTGCTATCAAACATATATTTAGTTAATGCTACTTTGCATGTTGACTGAGCACTTTGAACTGACTGGGTTTTAGACAGCACTTGTGTTTAAAGATCTCCATCATAATCTTCACACAGACTGTGATTTTATCAGTTTGAATCTGAGTGTTTTCAACCAAAAAAAACATTTCAAACCAAGTTTAGAAGAGGGGAGCTCCATGTTTTCCCAGTGGTACAGTGATCTGACATGCATATTACATAGAAAAACACTAACAAAGTGAAGAGTATTCAGGTGCTCTAAAGGTTGAGTAAAGTGCTCTGAAATCCAATTCAATCATTGGCTCGGGAAGGGTAAGTGGTGATGGGGGGATATTGTACGATATCACAACATCACCATGCGGCCTCAGTAGAGGGAGAGATAGAATCAAAGCCTCTTCTTCTATTAAAGTAACTTTAATGGTAGAAAAGGATGGGAGAGATGGGAAAGACTCCCATGTTAATGACTTGTGAGCCTCCATGTCATCGTGATAGTTGTATGATTACTAGGGGTGTAACGGTTCACAAAATCCACGGTTCGGTTCGGTACGGTACAGTGGAGCCACGGTTCGGTACGTTTTCGGTACGTTTCGGTACGTTTTCAATACAGTAGAAAACTATAAATGCCAGAGAAACGTACTTGATTTTAAAATATATTTATTCATTAAAACTAACATCATAAAGTTATTCTTTGAACAATGATGGAACTATACCTGAGTGACCCATCTTCTGGGGTGTCTTCTTAGCAGCGTGTAAAATAAAAACAGTTTCTTATGAAAACTAAAATGTAGCATTGTTTGCTGTAGTTATAAACAAATAAAAGAAACAATCCTGTTTTATATGGAACTATGTGTGTGTGTGTGTGTGTGTGTGTGTTTCTACTCAATGTTTAAGTTTTTTTTCAGAAAGATGAGAATGTCTATATATATATAATGTATATATACACTATATTTATCCCTTTATGGGGGACATTTTTCTCTGCATTTGACCCATCCCTGTATATAGGGAGCAGTGGGCTGCCAATGACAGGCGCCCGGGGAGCTAGGGGTACAGTGTCTTGCTCAGGGACACTTCGACACATGACACGGCCCAGTCAAGGATTGAACCTTCGACCTTGCGGTTACCAGACAACCCTCTTAACCCAGGGAGCCACGGTCGCCCCCTTAAAAAAAAAAAAAAAAAAAAAAAAAAAAAAAAAAAAGAAAACGTATGAACGGTTCGTTCGGTTCGTCATGCGTACCGAACCGTGAGCCTCGTACCGAACGGTTCAATACGAATACGCGTATCGTTACACCCCTAATATGTATGTATCTGTGTGTGTTCGTTGGACTGACTTTAGGCATCCAATAATCCTAGAGTACACAATATCACACATATTGTTTTGTACGTAATGTAAGCCTGTTGGCGCTGCATCCTTTGTGTCTGTGTTCAGTGTCTTTGTCTGAATTTGAACTGTTTACGTATTGATAAGGTGATAAAATGCATTTTTTTCCCCAAGTAGTCTGTTTACAAGCTAATTTTAAACCAGTAAAAGCCTGATTATCGGAAAACACTTCAGATGAAAAATTCTTGTCCAGTTGCCTACAGATTCTATGTGTCTTTATAGAGATCACTATACCACTGCTCACCACACATACTTTGTTTTACTGTGAGGACTATAGCTAAGGAAAAACGAGACTCCATCACAGAAATGAGAAGAACTTTAATGTTAGCCATTGATCAACTTGTATTGTAAATCCCCTTGGTACCAGCTCTCACTTGCCTTTTTTTTTTAGCTTTGGGCAATGCAGTTCATTTCACAAAAAAATACCAGTTTACCCGTTTATCTGTATATGTAGACAAGAAGCAAATGGATCACTAACAGCTCTCCTGGAGCAGTACTGTAACTGACTGGTATGAAAACACCTAAAATGAGACTGAGGTGTGCTTAAATTGATCTTGCCAGACACTCGAGCGGCCTCAGAGGAGGCAATGTCTCTTGTGTAATTAAATAAAACTAGCGAGGAAAAAAACAAACATAAATCAAGATCAAAGACAGAGCTCTTTTTGATCAAATTACCAACCACTAATGTCACAGAGTATCATGTTGCCAATGTGAGGCTCAATTGCTCTCATGCCAATTTAACTAACACAGTATGTGATATCACTTGTCAGTCAAGTGAAAAATAAGCAATGACTTCATAATCTGTGATCTACTCATACCTGTTCTATCTGGTGCCAACAAGGCCTTGATACAAGCAGCTATGCCAAGATTCAGTGTGTGAGATTGTGTGTGTATGTGAAGACTATGTTCCGAGGCCAGTTCTCCATCAAGTGCCAATGAAAGCCTGTTAGCGGTCATGTGCCAAGGCAGCGCTGTAGGTGGGTAGCTTTATAAACCTAGTCACTGTGAGCGTGCCAGAGCGCGTGTGTGTGTGTGTGTTAACTGTATACGTGTGTGATTTCCATTGATGTCTTTTGACTTTTGTGCATGTTAGTACATGCACCAACACACACACACACATGTGTGTGTGTGCATAAATGTGTGTTTAAATGTGTTTGTGTGTGTTCATATACTTCTTTATTTAGTCTTGCCAGTAATTTCTGTGTAATCTCCTCTGCCTTAAAGAGGCCATGACCACCCAACAGCATACAGCGAGAACACGTGGCTCTGCTATGGGGAGAATACCCATAGCAGGGTTTAGTAGTTTATAGTTTATTTTCAGTTTATTTTCATTGGGATGATCCAAGAGAGTTTCAAATGGGATGATCAATTCGGCCAGAGAGTCTTTATCTTCATCTGACTGATGACACAGTATTTAAACAGTGACTAAATGAATGTTTGCCGTACCTGATAACCACTGGATGTGCTATTGTCCAGTTGATGTCCAGTCAAAAAGGAAAACTTTTCATGAACCTATTTTACGCTTAGAGAAACTATATGTGTTATCTATAATTTGGAGGGTTTTCAAAGCGAGTTTATGACTCTAAGATTCAGGTGAATATTGTCGCAACCACAAAGGATCCTTCACCTTGTACAACCCCAGGCAGTTTCGGGGAGTTTTTCACTCCGGGTAATAGTTTTCTCTCTCTGGCCTTGATTTTCACTACAAGTCCTGCACCTCTATGGAAACAGCACAACCATGGCTACAAGTAGAGAGAACCCAAACATGTATTTTGTGCAGTATAACACATTTACAATGTCATAAATCATAAAAAAGAAAAAAAACGCAACTTAATCTATGGATCCAACATTGTTCCAAGTGCCCACAAGTGTTACCAATGTTGACTATATGTGCTATGTACATCGAACTCTTTACATTTTTAAATCTCTACTCCTGCAGTACAGTCAAAGTTTCAAGGAATTGTTGTCACAGGACTGTTGGTCTCAATCATGGCTTCCTAGTTGCGATTAGGAGCGCAGAATTAAATGCTTTTTACGGTATCTGGTTACTTCAAACGGTTTGTTCGGGGCGATATTTAAAATGAGTCGTGTAGAATGAAATGTTTTTGATTAAATATAATTTTAAGCTTAGTTTTGGTTGCTTTTGGTAGCGTTCTTCACATACGATGTGTTCAAAGACCTTCGGAAAGATTAAAATCTTGACGATTATGACAGTTTTCACAGCTTCTGGCTATGACAAAGGGTGTAGTTTGGGCGATTATTTAAAGAAGATGCTTTTCCATCCCGCCGGCGGATTTGGGGTGCAGAGGGCTAAAGTGTCAAATTTTGTGTCTTCTTTTTTTTTGGAATACACATATAATCATCTTAGTGTGTTCATATGAGTGTGTTAGCATATCAGTAGATAAGAAAAGCATTTTGGGCTTTTTAAAGTATTTTCTCAGATTGTGTAAACTGTAAACAGTATACAATATTTGTTTGTCTTGTAACAGTAAGGCCACTAATACTGGCTATTTTCCACCGCGCTCAGCCATTCACACATGGTACCTTACCTGGGCAGCTGCAGACAGTTGACGGAGTCTGGTCTCAGTAAAGGCCCGTTGTTTTGCATTTCAAACACACTGCAGTTTGTGGCCATATATTGCCAGTCCAACCAGGGCTGTTGTGTAGAGGTGCCACTCTCAAGCTCTGTGAGGTCAAGCGTCCGTCTTTGGATCAGAACTGACTCAGGCAAGAGTCCACCAAACTGTAGTATCACATAGAATATCTAGAGGAGAGGGGGGGGGGGGTATATGTTAGATTTGCAATACAAGTACACCTGTACAACGCACTGCAACCCATAACAGGCATGTGATACAGCTTTCCATGGTGGAGTACAGTTTTTGCTGATACTGTGTCAGACATATTTATTCATCTCTATTGTAATTTTCAAGGTCATAGTAAGAAATGTGTTTCTCATCACATTATATAAAGCCATGTTGCTAATTTGTAACGATATGCACAAAGCACTAAAACATATTGGTCAGTTACTGACTGTTGATATGAATCACATTTTGAAGGCAGGACTTGTGCAGTCTTACAAATGGTAAAAAACGTAATTTTGCTCATAAGACATTTATTGTGTTTGTGTATGAACGACCTAAAATTATAATTAAGGGTTTTAATTGAAAACAGACAGCCCTCACACAACGAATAGACACATATTCACACAAACACAGACACACAAGTAGTTTCCTACAACACATAAACCCTGCGCGCGTCTGTGTGGGTATGTGTGTTAAGTGTTATCTGCCCCACTACAGTGTGGGCTGGGACACTGGGTTACACAGCAGGGAGCGCATTAAGCCACCACCACTGCGCAGCCACCCCCCCCCCCCCCCCCCCCCCCCGCACACACACACTAACACACACAACCAGGACTTCAGAAAGTGTCTTTTATCTGGGGACTTGAGTTGAGCTACCACGTCCTGATAGCTCCCAAAATCCTGCCCACACTCACAAACACACTTCAGAGAAAAGAGGGACGAGTCTTTTGGCCCAGTGTCGACAACGCCCAAATCCAGCAATATCTCTCATTCCCTCTGCCCTCCTGTCTGTCACACCGCAGTGCTTAGAAAGAGGATGAAACCACTGTTCACTGCACATGCAGGTGCAAGCAGATAGATGCTGTACAGCGTTCCAACTGTACACACACACACACACACGCACAACAAAGGACTTCAGTTGACTGTCTAACCCAAAGTAATGAACCATGAATGAGCAGGTAGCGAGCTGATACACCATTTAGATACAATGATCTAGAATAACCCACATTTTTGCTGATGCGACTGGGTCAAAACATGTGATCCGACATTGGCCCAAAACCTGGACCCCGATTTCTCGTGGATCTCGTGACATAAAAAGGATGAAATTAATTGTAGATATTGATTGCAACTTCCAGCCCTCTAAATCATACATTCTGCTAATTAACACCTCACACATACTTTAACATGATTGCATAATATGTTGTTGCATTAATTTATCATAGGATGACCAAATAAAGGCAAGAAGTTTACAACACTGTGCATTCATTCCTAATTGAATATTGAGTGTAAATATTGCATGGACCAACCTTAAAGAACAAATCTGTTTCATATATCATGTCTTCTGTCCGGTAGATATGTACACGCTGTTAGCTGAACTTAAAGACCAGTTATTATATTGTGTTTGTCGCTTACATTGCCCATCTATCAGTCAGTATTGTTGAAAAACAACAATGTGTGTTTGTGTTTGGTTGCGTGTATGTGGATGTGTTACCTGGTATTGTCCATTCGCCAAATCCACGGTAATGGTGACTCCTTCATCCAGTTCCTGTGTGGTCATGATCTTAGAAAGCCATGTGGTGCCCATGTCCTGATCATTGATGTAACTTAGTGGATGGGCATTAAGGTTGAGTCTTAAGACTCTGTCATTGGTGGTGTCCACAACACCATTGGGAATGCAGTATCTGTTCATGGAGAAAGTATCTCAACTGTATATTAGTGTTCCAAAGGGTCTTTTGCAACAGTAACACTGAAGAGTGAAACTTAAGAGAGACATTAAGAAATAACAAAAGGCAGACTCATCAACGTACAAAAGAATGTACACTATGGAAATGTTTAAATATATAGTTCACATTTATATATATATACATTAGAAGTTATGATACCGTACCTCTCAACTAAAGGGTGTACTTTGGGGTGACTGGGAGGACAGCGACACTCTGACTGGGCATGGAGATCAGGCAGAACCCCCGAGTACACCTCCACTATTTCCCTGTTAAAACAAGAAACAGCAGATTATATCGAACTATAATACAAAAATATAATCACATGCGTAGTAAACTGGGTCGAGGAAGGCACCAGGCACCAAACATCTAATCAATTAAAAACATTTAAAGCATCAAAAGTATGGGGTATGGACTCTTAATACAGTTTCAACTGTGCAGTGATCAAGAGGATGAACAACAATGACAGCGACCAACGGCTTTTTTTTATGACTTACATTTTGAGATACAATCTCAAGACCTGTTGACAGGCCTTTGACTAAACATTTAGTGCAAACCGGAGAATCAAAGGAACAATTTGAAAACTCAATCTTTCATTTTGTCCTAACCCAATCTTGATGAGAGAAACTTGTAAGCTCCAAGTCCTTACTGCGTGCAGTACATCACCAGTAAGCATAACACTAATTGCCTTGTATTGAATTCTCAGGAAAATCCTCTGGAAGCAGTATGGATCTTAAGATGCAACGATTAGCCTTCCACTTCCTTCCTCTTACCATCTTTCCCTTTATCGCTCCATACAGCTCCTCCTACCGTGCTGCTTTAATCTATACAGGACCTCTGTCTATTTCTCCTCATTTCTTCTGCCGTTTATTTAAGCTGCCCATAGCTACCATTTTCCCTCCTTTTCCTTTGTCAATCATGGTTCCCTTCCTTATCTTCTAACCTTTCATTATACTATTCTTTGGCCCTTTTTTGATTCCTTTCCCTTTCTCTCCCCATAGCTGCTCATTACCTGTCTGGGCCGACTTACTCTATCCAACTCACCTGTTGGTCAGAGTGGCAGGATACAATCTAAAGTCCTGCATCCGTCCAATGAACTGATTAGACCCTGTAGAGATGAAGAGAGAGAGGAGAAAAGAACATAAAGAGGGTGTTAATGGGTTTGTACTGAAGGCAAGTGAGTGAGAGGATTTCACAGTGTTTAGTAGATTATCTTATCAGCTTCTTGATAGCAGCTAAGTGCGGCTGCCCACAGCTGCTTATAATGGGGCAAGTTCATGATACATAGACAAACAGGATCGGCCACAGTCTACATTTGCTTCCACTAGAGAGCAGAAGGGCTTACAAGGACAAATTCATTAGCTTGGTTTGAGGCCGGGGCCAAACCAGGTCTGTCTATGGATAACCTTAGGGATAAAGTTAGATAGAAAGATAAACCCAAAGTGTGTTTCCTCGCTCCTTCTTTTAACTGTGTCTTTTCTGTAGATGGTCCTTTATTCAAAAACTATATGTCTGTTCTGGACATTTAATGTCGGTACATTGAGGAGGATTTCATTCCAAATAACTATTATTTTCATTATTGGATAATCTGCCAAATACACTGTTGATTCACTGAAATATTGTGTGGTCTATAAGTGACAGAAAATGGAAAGAAATGCCCATCACACAGAGCCCAGAATGATGTCTTCAAAGTAGGAAACAAGTAGCAGGGAAATTATGAAAATGTCCATATATGAGAGACTGGAACAAGCAAATTTGGGGCATTTTTCTTGAAGAATCAAAACTGTTCTTTTTCATCGATAATAAAAGTATAAGATGGTTTAACAAGTGACAACACATATTTTAGCAGGAAAACAGAAGGCGAGAACCCTACATAAGCTGTCCGGCTGATGTTCACAAGAAAGGATCTGCAAAAAGGTAAATGCAAATATGTTGGACAAGAGATGAAACATACATACAATATGCCAAGATACCAAAGTCTCAAGCAAACATAAACTGGAACATCTCAAACATATGGGTCCAATATCCAGACACACATGTGGATACTGGACTGCACACAAGAAACACCATCAAACGCCTCAATGAACACAGGCAAGCCCCCAACTCATCTCCACACATAACCATACAAACGCGACAATGTTGGACAGAACATAAGATGTGGATTCTGGCCCAAAGAGAGCCGGAGTCTTTTAGTGTCCAACAAACTTCTATCTAGTTTGACAACAACTCTTAGAAGACGGATAACGTCTCTTAGCATCGACAGAACCCCTGCCATGTCTAGCTTTTTATGTGAAGGTGTGTGTGTGTGTGTGTGTGTGTGTGTGTGTGTGTGTGTTAGAGGCTTTACTGTGTGTTTTCCAAAAAAGCATCCTCACTTTAGAGAAAGGAAGTGGATGATTGTGTTTGCATGAGTGTGTGTATTTGCATTTGAGAGAGGCTTTGCCATGTTTGGCCCAACTACAGTGTGAGCATGTGTGTGTGTGTGTGTGCGTGTGTATGTGTGTGTGTTGGAGGGGTGTATGAGTGTGTAAAACAGAGAGAGAGTGTTATGGGATGTAAGTGTGTTCGAACAGTGTGTGGTTGTGCAGCCTTAGGCTTTGGCTCAGGATTTCTTTAGCGTGTGGAAATGGGATTATGCCTTCCTCTGAAAAGCACTCTCCCTATTGTTACTGGGATGATGCAAGGTATAAGCCTTAATTCTCTCTTCTCAGTGCAGGTCTCTGTCTTCTCTCTCTCTATGTTTCAGTTTCTGTCATCCGTCGCTCTCAGTTTCCCCCCTCTGTGTTTTTGTGTTGTTGTAACTGATGACAGTTAATACAGGCTACTAGTGTGAGTTGTGTGAGCTTTTTGTCTTGTTTGTTTCTCTCTGTCCTTCACTGGTGTGGTGTCCATCGTGGCATGAGCAACAGACAATTACAGAATGGAAAACATAGAATGGCTATTGCCGAAAGAATACAGACCACAAATAATCAAAAACTCTCTCTTAGAAGTTCCTAATGATCCGTTATTACTACTATTGTTGAAACCGATCATGTTATCTGTTGACATTTAAAGCTCTGCTCTTGACAACTTCTCGCTGCACTTATCAGAAACACAGGTTTTCAGTAAGCAGGGTCCCCTCAAATCACAGACATTGCTGATAATCAATACATCTGATCAGCATTCGCATAATCAATCCACTGATCAGAATTCCAGACACAGGCCCCAGGTTCAACAACCACACAAACAAACACACACACACACACACTCTCTCTCTCTCTACCCCTCAAGCCAATCACTTGCATTGATCACAACCACTGATGTGATCTTCAGATGATCAGATGCTACCTGCCGTGAACTAGGGATCAATGCCTGATAAACGAGAAGAAAAACACTCGTTTATCACTCTGGAGATGAACGGATATCATTTTTCTCTCAATTTCTCCCCTATTGACTCGTGAGACGGCTCCCAGGCACCACCAATCAATCACAGATGTGTAGTTGAAGGGGGATAAAGGCTGGGAGGAGGATAAAGGTGGAGTAGCCATTGACACCATATTTAGATATACAGAGAAGATAAACTAAGAGGTAATTTTTCTCCACAAGGAGGGAAAAAAAGAGACTAAAGTCCCTCTTAAGGAGGAGGGTTGTAAACAAATGTCCTCCCCTGCTATTTGAGTTTTCTGCTGCATTTTAAATGAATATCTCTACATTTTTTTATAATTTGCTTATAATCCTGCTACGTTTGGGAGATATTTTAATGCAGTGCCGTTGAGGTATCGAGCATCTTTATCTATTGCATCTCTCAAACAATGTAACTTGTCACATGTGAAACAGGAACAGAAAAACAGGAAACTTTACCGTTGGAGCCGAGTCCCACCCACATTGCACCATCCTCGCTGATATCAGAGAGCCTGGCGGTCAGAGGTTGTGTGTCAAATGGTGTCCCATCCTCCTCGAGCCCATCCAGGAATAGACTCGCACGTCTGTCGTGGACCTGAAAACCAGTCAGAGTGAGACCTAAGTTTGTGCTGACCAGCTTCACGGTGTGTATTTTCAGCTTAATGCAGGGAACAGTCTTCATTTTCTGTGGGAGCAAATCGAAAAGTGTCATCATATTGTAAATGCTACACTATGTCGACCAATCGAACTTAAAAACAAACAACAATAACCAACACATCACATTGTTTCTCTTTTCAGAGGAGCGCCAACTTTTGATTAGGATGAGGAAGGCCCGAGCAGTCAAATTTTTTTTTTTTTCAAAGAAAAGTTCAAAAAACTTTGTTGATTTTGTCTAATAGCATCTATGTAAACCGTACACCAGGTTTTCAAGTGCAGGGATGATCAATGAATAAATCAGCATTTACATAAATCATCATTGGATACCATTGAGAGTCTCATGTAAGGCAGTAAAGGCCTAGCAGCAGGTCTCAGAGAGAGTGGCAGCTGCTCTAAGTGTGCATATGTGCATCTATCTACAAAAGTGTATGCCCGCTCCATCGGTGTGTTTTTGCATATCTATGCATGTGTGCGCGGGTGTGACCATGTGTGTGTGTGAATTATACATACGGCTAATCTTCCAGCTCATTTCCCCAGTAGCAGAAAGAGCCTCAGGCTAAACTGCCTCAGCCGCAAATTAGCTTTCTGTTTGACCAAAAATCTCCCCTCCACTCCTTTTCCCGATCGGCTGCATGAATATTAAAAACTGCACGGCAGACAACATCGTCAAAGCAGGAGCAGCTCCCTTTCACATCAAAACCCAGGCAAAAAGAAAGATACTTCCATGAGAGGGGCTCTCCCTCCTAAAACAACTTTCATGTGCCCTGTCCTGCTCTCTCCCTTTACCCCATCTCTAAATCCTGCGTTTGGGAAACACACTGTGGAAGCACTGATAAACGTGACTCTCCCTGTCTTACTAGAGTCCCCCTCTCCTTCTTCATCTTTCTCGTCTCTCTTCTGCTCTGGTCCTTCTTGCTTTGTCCTTTCTCCTGCTCGCGAGGTCATTTGATTCCTTCACTTTTTTTTTTTTTTCTGTTTTTGACTTCCCTTACCTCATTTTCATTTGCTCCCTCCCTCTCTCTCTCCATATTTTTCATAACCATCTTTACTTTCTCTTCCCTCTCAGTCGACGACTTCCCCCAGCTCATCTCCCTCGCTGTCTCTTTCCCTCATGTTTATCTTGCCCTGTCGCTCTCACTTGTTGTCAGCTCTTTAGGGAAGTTGAAAAGGTGTGAGGAGGGAAATAAGTCCAAGTCAAAAAAACGCCTTTAGGGGATGAAGGCAGGCCCAGACAAGTGTCTGCCTCTCAGAGGATAGTTAAGACGCCCAGACAGACACTTTCATGATGGCTGATTGAAGACTAGCAAGCGCATGAGAGCAGAAGAGAGAGCGCAGGAGAGAATCTGAGTGAAAAAAAAGGAAAGAAAAAAAAAAAAAAGAGACAGGAGGGAGAAAAAGAAAAGTCAGAGAGCGGGTGTAAGAGAGGGAGCTAGAAGAAGGGCCCTCTTTAGAATCTCTAAGCCGGAGCTGTGTGGCTCTTGGGGAGATGTGAGGCAGTTGTCAGGCCTGATGTAAATGAACCCTGAAGCGCTTCATCCTCCTTAGCCGCCACGCGCCCTTTTGAAACACAGCCAACTCCCCTTTGTTAGCTTTCACAAACACTTTCCCTCTGTTTTTCCCTTTCCCCGTCTATCTGTATTTTTACCTCCTCCTTTCCTTTACCTCTTTGTCTATTTTAGCCAGTTTAACTTCAAAGTTCTTGAGAACGGAAGGGAAAAGGGAAAAGGAGTTAAAGAAATCCTTTATTGTTGATAACTAGTCTCATTTGGACTGTGTCCACCAAGTCCAGAGGAAAGAAAATGACTACTTTAAACTATACCTATCCTCCTCACTTCATACAGAGCATATGTATTTTGTGAGGGCTTTTAACTGAAGCACTTTACAGTACAGGAGAGTGAGCTGTACCCAGCATGCCATTCAGCAGTGTAACAGTTAACAGCGGTCCTCCCTCAAAACAAAATCTCAAGACCTCGCACACGACACTGTACTTCCCTGGGTCCTCAGCAATAAACCCGCCAATTGTGAAGTCGATCCATGAATGGTTGCCAGAAAATTGAAGGACAGACAGACATACTGTCTATACAGAGCATAACACATAAGCTTAAGTCAAATGTTCCTTCAACAATTGTGATCACTATAACAACAAATAACTGGGATGCAACTATTTCCACAATCATGCAAACCTAAGCGACAGGACATCCGTTTGATACACACCTGTTCATTATTGCTCTGATTTTATTTGTTTCTGTCATTTTGCTCTTCCTTCCTGCAAATTCAAACTCTCTGTCACATTGAAGCTAAAAATGGAAGGAGAGACGGGTTCAGCAGGGTTCAATCCTGGGCCAGTCTGGATATTGAATCTGACCCCTGCACCACCTGTGTTCCCTGCCACTATTCATGGCTCCATTAGCACCTGGCCTGGTTGCATGCCGTTTATTCCTACAACATTCTTGCAAAGCTACGACTAACAACAGGCACTAACGATGATGTACTTCATCATTACCTATAGAAGTGCTAAAAGTGTTTTGCCTGACTATTAAATGAAATGTACAGTTAAATATGTTATAACTCTTCTATGAGGAAGTTTCATTCTTATTCTTCCTTTATTAAACTATTTCCTTCAAAAGGTTTCCGTGCTCTTAGGGAGTTTCAAGCACCATTTCCCAGTGCACCACCCACCCCACTGGCAATGTTACCACCTAAGCCTCTCTAAAAGCCCAGTGAAACCCTGAGTGGAAAGCTTTTAGTGATCTGTAGACTGGCATTTGGACTAAAGCTCTTCTCAATTTTCACACTCCTGCCAAGCCATGGCTCAGTACACAGTGTGGACAGCAGTGTTTCTTCTAAGCCCACTTTGTAGCTGTGGGCCCCAATCGTAAGAGGTGGCAAAGAAAATATGAATAGAATTATACCAAGCAACAGTATAATGTAGAACTTTTACTTTTGTGACCACCACGGAAAAAAAATCTACAGTTGCCTGTATCTTGCAGATTCAAAAAAATGCATTGCTCTGCAAAAGTTCTGTTTTGAAATCTTCTACAAAAGGCTAAAATTCTGCATTCTGTACAAATGACAAATTTGTGACCGATGGCCTGATTAAATCAATGGTGTGCAATGGTAAAAGGAAGGACGGTTTTTACATAGGTAGATAGCCAAACTAGCTTGGAAGCAGTGACGTGCGGTGAGGTTCGTGGCTGGTGAGGCACTGACTCTTTCAGAATCAGATTTACAAATATATGAACCTAATATAGAGTAGCTTAAATCACCATTCAATTGGCAGCTTGCACATTGACTACTGGTTGTTTTTCATATTTCATATCAGAATTCTTTACACACCTATGTATGGAAGCCCATTCCCACAGCAAAAAAAAAAAAAAAGATCACTAAAAAAAAAAAGAAAAAAAAAAAAGAATTGTAACTTAAAAAAAAAATGTAATTCACAAAAAAAATTAAATAAAATAAAGTCCACCCACAAAATAAATAATAATATTTTTTTTTTTTTTTTTTATTTTACTTTTTTTCCACCAGCAAAAAAAAAAAAAAACTTTTGGTGCATTCATCTGTAACCATAACACTGACCAGATTTTTCCAGTTGCTATAGAAAGTCGAAATTATGAGATACTTTAACACAACAGTCATAGAAGCAGCTATGACATGAATGGATTGTGAGTACATTGAAGACTTCTTTAAAACGTGACAGAGAAAAAGTAAAAAAAAAAAAAATATATATATATTTTTTTTTTTTTTTTTGTGAATTAATTATTATTATTTTTTTTTTTGTGAATTCATTTATTTTTTTTTTTTTTTTTTGTGAATTCATTATTATTTTTTTTTTGGTGATCTTATTTTTTTGCTGACGTGAATGGGCTTCCATAGTTTATTGGTCGCCACCTTAGCCACATTGGTTTCATTCTTTATACTCCAGAGCTTCACCTTAGCCACATTGGTTTCATTCTTTATACTCCAGAGCTTCAAGGGTGCGTTTGCTCAGTACAATCCATGTGAAACATCATCTGTATTTCATGTGTTGTAAAGCCGCGTTTTAAAGAAGTCTTCAATGTACTCACAATCCATTCATATGTCATAGCTGCTTCTATGACTGTTGTGTTAAAGTATCTCATAATTTCGACTTTCTATAGCAACTGGAAAAATCTGGTCAGTGTTATGGTTACAGATGGATGCACCAAACGTTTTTTTTTTTTTTTTTGAGTTACTATTTTTTTTTTTGTGATCTTATTTATTTATTTTTATTTTGTTTAGTGATCTTTTTTTTTTTGCTGGCGAGAATGGGCTTCCATACCTTTGTGACATAGGTAAGGTACATATTTGATTGCACCAGGAGCGTCTGCCCCACCAACCCGTGTCAGAAGCGTAGCGCTCGCGGGCGCCACCCGCGATAATCTGTGCAACAACCACGAATTTATAAAGAGAACAACAAACACATAAAATGTTACTTTACCTGTCCGACGTTGAATTGCTGTTGATTTGGTCATATTTCCCTGTTTTTTGAGAATTGTTAAAGCTTAGATATTTAATCTTCAATGTTTGCGATCAAAACAAAATATAAGAAGAAGAAGAGAAGTGTAGAAGAAGAGTAACGGAACTACAAGCATGAACCCGACCCGTGGGCTCTCGCGCGCCCCCTTCATTGAGGCAGAGGTACTGTGTGCCTCCCCTCTGTGCTTTCACTGCGATTTCTGTCAGATCAGCAAGACTAAATATGTTCTACACATACATGAAATACATGACCTATTCTATGGAAAGAAAGGACATGTAATACAAGTGTCAACAAATATTACAGTGGTGACAAACAATGAGAAAGCAAAAGGCACGCGCTCAACCCAGTTTGTTAGGGATTGCGCAATCTGAGGGGAGGCACAGCTCGTCGCTGCCTCGCCTCGCGTGTCTCCTCAGTTTGAACAGGACATTAGCAAATTCAGCGATTTTGACTATAAAAATGCTTAAAATTATTGAAATCATACAGAAATTACATTTATAGCACAGATCAGTAGAGAAATATTATTTATTTTATCATTATTTGTTTTTTACTTTTCATGATGACAGGTGAGGCTCTGCCTCCCCTGCCTGCCCTGCCCGCATGTCCCTGCTTGGAAGTAATATTTATCAAATGATTTTATTAATAACCAATCAAAACACAAAAAAACTGGTCTGTGTCATTTGAATGTTTATAGGCTCAGCGATGTAAGCAAGCATAACGCTTTCTCACATAAAACTCATGCATGGTTGCAACAGACAGTAAATTGTTATTCCCTTTTCAAATAAAGTTTTTTAAGTAACTCTTTGTTGTCATAATTAACGTTTCAGATAGACGCTCTGTCACACTGCAGTTGCAGACTGGACTAAAGCTTTTCAATTGATCATGGTCCAAGACAACACACAGGAATTCACCTGCTTATAATCCTCATTCTAAACAGCCAAGCAAACGTCTAACAGAAAGTGTCATACTTTAAAATAGGATTTAATTTATATGTGAAGAAGGGCCATCTTAGCTGCCAGTGACAGTTTGAGGTCAGAGTAGATGAGAGGGACCTTAAGGATAACTAACACTAGAAACCAATTCTAGATACATAGTGTACTGCTGTCTGATTAGTCAAAAACGTGCTAAAGAAGCACAAGGCTCTATGCAGGAGCTTAATGTTGCAGTCTCTGTTTGACCTTTATCACAGAGAGTATACCATTTCCCCCTGTCGTACACATTTTTCTCATCCACCCATTTCACCTTCTGCTAATCAGCTCCTCTGCTCTACTATAATAATTATATTTTTATTGACATAATCGAACACATTCAAATTGGCAGTCGTCTCTTTTTCTTTTAAAGTGAGCACATGTTATCAGAGTTTAATAATAGGCTGTGTGCCTCACTGTGTGGAAGTGACTGGGATCATTCTTTTATGTGTAAGGCAACATCGGGCTTGACTCAAACATTGCTTTCCTAACTTTGTAAAACAAAATGTAACAAATAAAAACAAAGATATGAACTTAGTGAATTGTTATTCATTATGAAAATAAAAAAATAATACACAAGCAACTAATCTACAAAACTGACAGGAATTACAATTCAAGTGGGAAGCCTTTTTAACGCAGCAACAAATTAGTCAAAACTAGGAATTAAAATTCCAGAACAGATCGGCTCAATCCAGCTATTTGAGTTGGTATCAGCCTGATATCCGATATCCGTATCGGTGCACCCCTAAGAAAAACAAAATTGAGAGAATAAAAGAACAAGAACGGACCAAACCTGCACCCCAAAGTGAACACCTGTAGTCGCTTACAGTAAGTACATGCACAGCTTTAGAAGGTGTAGCAAGTGGAATACATACACATGTACATTTATTTAAACTTGTGTAAGAACACCCACACTTTTTGAAAAAATATAATGTGACGCTATGGGTTTACAGGTTGTAAAGCTTTCCATCTTTACTCTACTCACCTCTACTCTAAAAATCGTAATTGTAAATCCCTGTTCTTCTACTTCCTTTCTTTAAATCGTCCACCTCTCCTTTTCGTCCCCACATCTCCAACCTCCTCTCTTGAACTCTGCTCAACCATCTTTTGTTTTCTTTTCCCAGACATTCGCCTTTCTTGTTGCTACTCTCATGCTTGTCTGCTCTTCCTCAACTATCTCCTCCTCTCCTTTTAACCTCCTCTAATCCCCGACTCCTCGCCTGGTGCCCCCACACATCCCGCCTCAACAAACTCCCTCCACGCAGCTGCTCTCCTCTGGATGTGTTGCCCTGTGACTGACATGCCACTCACTGATAACGCACCTCATTCCACAGCCAGGTGAAGCTGGCATTGATGGGGGGGGAGTCAGAAAAAAAGTGAGGAAAGATGGAAAAAAAGAGAAAGTACGAGAGACATGCTGGAGGGAAGTAGGAGTGAAGAGTTTGGTGAATGAGAGAAAGATAACCCGTGTTGAAAGAAGAAAAGCATGATCCCTGGGAAAGAGAGCGACAAAGAAAGAGATATTTCAGAAAGCATACAAGGAGAAGAAGATGGAGGTGAAGTGGCCTCATTGAAGAAGACTCAAGGGACAAACTCAAAAAGGGAAGAATAAAATATATTGGTGGGGAGGAAAGAAACAGCAATAGGAATAGCAGTGATTTTGTAGGCCAATCCAGAAGATAGCATCGCAGTGGTGCCCTCGACAAAAAGCCGATGGAAAATAAGACAGTGACTTGAATCAAGTGAAGTGAAAATTACTCGAGTTGAAAACTACGCACTTTACTGTAAGTAAGTGCAATAAAACCATCGCAAGTATAAAGCCAAAAATGTATCAATGCACCAGTTCAACAAGCATAAACATGATGTTAACATGTAGAAAAAGCAGTATTAATCTGCTGAGCTCAGCAGAGAGCAAATTGTTAGACACAATAATTAGGTATTTTGTTGAGTTGCCTTTTAGTGAAGGCTCTGAATGACTAAGTTGTCTTTAGTCAGCAGTGTTACAGTGTTCGTATCCTGGGACTATATTTGTGAAGGGTGGAAGGAAAAAAGTGGGGCGGTGATGCGCTGTTGTCAGGAATATGATATATTTTATTGAGATTTCTGATTTGTTTTCTAGATATTAATGAGTTTAGATTGTGACTTTGCAGTTGTAAACATTACTGTTGCTGCTCTAGAAACAACATTTAGAGTTATATTCAAAATATTCTATTCTAATCTGGTTAGGAATCTAAAGACAACCAAGGGTGACATAGGACATGTATAGCTGATATGCAAACTGCAACATTCGTGAATTTATCACAACTCATACTGCCATCACAATATTGAACAGATTTTCCTCATACTGTGCAGGCTAAATAGGGAGTAAAGTTGGGACAGGGAGATGAAGAGAAGCTGAGCCAGGACATCAAAGGTGGAGACAAGAAGATGGTTCTTACACATTCCTGTGCAGTTATGTATTGACATTACCATTGGACCAATTAAAATCACAGATTCTGCAACAAATGTGGGCATAACAGGCCATGATGTCATGATGCAGACGCAAAAGCCCCAAAGAGCTCACTTCATCAATACCGGATTATCAGTTGCCCAACTGAACAACATGCACAGCCTCTGTTTCACCAAGTCTCTTATAAGCTAACTAACACAAATATCATTTTATGAGTGAAACATTTGCAACAAGACTTGACATTTTTTGTCAAGCGCGTTTCTATAAAATGTTCATGAAGCTTTAACTCAAAGACAGATACAGGCCCACTTTTCAAGAATCATCTTAACTTTAAGATGATTTTGGGAAACAGCTTGCTGGATGTTCCCAGATATTCATGTCCTCTAAATGCAAAACAAAGTGAGTGAAATCAAAAAGTATAACGTGACTTTATGCATCCCCAGCTCTCCACTTTTGCATCCCCAGGCATACTGTCACCTTTCCCTCCCTCCCTCTCTCTCCTGTTATCTCTCTCCTTGTTATTCACCCACCAAGCCTCCCCCTCTTTACTCCTCTCTCCCCCTATATACTTGCCCTTACCCACTATGAACTGTTACCAGCTCTGATGTACAGCCAATATTCTCTCTATCATATTAGCACGGCTGCAGTGTGTAAAGAAAGAGATAGGAGGAGGAGGGAAAGGGGAGAGAGAGAGAGAGAGTGAGAGAGCGAGGGAGAGGATGGAGAGGAGACACATTTGTTCTACTCATCTTAGCTCTAAAAGATACAATTACCTCTCACAGCATATTATCCATGTTTTATACCAGCCCAGGGCCCCATGCCTTTGCCTTGCCGCGCTCACACCATGTAGGGCCCATATTTTAACACTAGCTATGACAGTTTATTTAAGAAAAGAAAATTGACCCCAGGGAGATGGAGAGGGAGAGAGAGGGAGTGTGTGTAAGGAGAATGAGAGGGGAAGAGGGAAGGACAAAGAGGGTGGAGGGGGGGAGAGAATGAGAGAGAGAGAGAAAATCATCTTGAGGAAAAAAGGGACAAAAGATAAAGACAGAAAAATACAGTGAGGGGACATTTATAAGGTGACACACCAACCTTTTAATAAAGACCATAAGTCTCGAAGACTTTTTCTTCCTGAGCATAAAGCAAAGAGGAGCCCCATTTAATAACACCATGAGAGCATACAAGGAAGGAGGAGCACATACAGTATCTCACTGAAAGAGGAGAGAAGTGAGACTTACTAACACGACTTAGATGCACCAGGTATCAGGTTTCAGTTTGGGTTTGAGTCATGTTGTTGCTCGACGTTTCTGGCTCTCAGGTTTGGTTATTTTCAAAAGGAATTCATAAAGAAATGTTTCGCTTACTAAGGAATTAGAATCAGATGATCTACCAATACAACATTGTCTCCCACTTCCTGTTCCGGCACCCTAACTTTGGGTATGCAGGGTCGGAAACTAACGCTAGTCCGCTAGCCCGAGGCGAGTGGATTTTTGGAGGGACTACCTAAATTGTCATTCTCACTAGTCCTCATGGCGAGTGAAATTTGAGAGGCTTTATTCGTTATTTATGTCCGGAAAAAGACTTTCCCGATAAGTAAATGTAACTGTTGTGAATTCTTCACGGACAGAGACGATAAAGTGTATGCGCTTTTATTCTGAAACTGTATTTGACGTTGCGAACTGTTTCCGCTTCCGGTTGCGCTAACCGTAGATCCTCCGTAGGACCAACGGTACAGTCAGATCGAGTCATTGATGATGTAATTCATCAACTGTAACTTTGAGCCTATGTGGCGTAACTGTTCCGTTTGTAGTTGTACTTATGTTCTTAAGTGCATTTACTGTCAGTAAGTGTTTGTCTTGTAATTAGCCGTTCAAATAATAGACCAAAGTTGAGCTAAGTGGCTAACCTGGCTAGCGAGCCTGTATTCCTGTGAATGTATGTGTGTTTGCTTCAGGTTTTACTATTGCTAATGCTTCGGTTCTGTAATTCGTTTTCTGTGTTTATTCCAGAAACTCGGTCAACTTCGATAAACTCGTTCAACATCTTTCAACATCTGTAAAATCTGTCACCAAACTATAACACTGTATGCCAGACTGAATACAGTAACGTATGGAACAAACAGATGTCTGCGTGTTCTCTGACCGGAACCCTGTAGTGGTCAATAATCATCTTTACACCAGTCTCTCAGGGGTCGAATCCCCAACAGTAACATTCCACTATTCCCCAAATTGTTGAGGATATTAGACTATTTTGTTTAGATTATAATTTTTTGTTTACGCAATGTGAAAGGCACTATATTCATCGATCAGGCCTCTCGTTCAGTTTCACCAGCGGCCCGCCAAGATTCGTCTGCGGAAGAAATATAGATGGTGAAGCTCTTATCACTGCAGCACATGAACTAACACCCAATATCTTTCTGTGATCTAACAAAAATACTTCATCTAAAATTAGAACAAATGCCTGCTTTATTCATAGACTGCGTATTGTTTTGGGCACCGAGCGTTCACTGCTTAAACTGCCGTGGTGACATGCTGTTACTCCCCACGGCGGAATATAGCTACATTTTTAGCCGGTACGTTCCATAGCGGAATTCCTCAACTTGACATAAATGCTGAACTTGATGTACCCATGCTAGCTGAATGAACATTATAGCCTTATAGCCCTTGACGTTGTTCTTCTGCTTCCTGTGTAATTATAATATCGCGACATCATGATGTAACATGCATCAATCTTTGTACAGCCATAATGTTGCAAACAATAAAACTCTTGATTAGTACCTTGCATCTCTGCGGTTTCACTGTTAGATAATTGCCTTGGGAGAGTCTTCCTCCACACACACATCCCTACACCCCGTGATTGGTACATACCCCAAAGCTTCATGAAGGACTAGTAAAGATTGCTCAGGACTAGTAGTTTTATGAACCTACTAGTCCTTGGGACTAGTACTGATTTTGAGTTAGTTTCATACCCTGGGTATGGATCCAATATCATTGCGCTCCCCCCACCCCACCCCCCACACCCCACACACACACACACACTTTAAACCTGTTATCCTCATTGTGTGGAATGAAAAGCCATGACATGATTGAATTAATGTAATTGTTGGCGGAAACACAATGTGTATTTAATGCGGATCAGACACAACATGGCCTGATATCAAATCCATTTAAGAACAGCAGTATCAGTGTACAGTAGAGTATCAATGCACCGTATCTCTTTTCCAACATGTATGTCATATTTTGTCAGATAAATATCCTGTTTTAAAATATCCTTTTTTTTTAGATAACATTCTAGTTCTACAAGTTTATTTTTGCTCTTAATAGGGTTACTAACCTATGCCATGCAACTTCTACGTGTATATTTCTAGAAAGGGTAGGTTAACATAACACATGCTCTTAAGTGGACCCTTTTATGAAAAGCACCTTGCGGCATCCTTGCCGCGTACATTTTTAGCACTCATATCTCACCGCTCCAGTGGGAATGAAACCCCTAACCCTGGCCGTGTTAGTGCCTTGCTCTCCCTATTAAGCTGGACCAGACAGCACACTGGCATGAAACACTGATCTAAAATTAATGAATTAATTAATTTTAGGACAGAAAATCTCAAACCCCACCACATACACACACACACACACACACACACACACACACACACACACACACACACACACACACACACACACACACACACACACAACACCTTTCTCTCCCTCCCTCTCACTATGTAATTGATGCCAGTCTCGTGCCCTTTCGCCTCCTGTGCCAGCGGGCAGAGGGCTACCATAGAGGCGCCCGCTTCACCCCTACATAACAACCTTGCCTCACCTTCACACACACACACACATCCACACAACCACAAATACACACACATACATTTACTGTATTTGGTGCACACGCATGCACGCAAACACACAAATAGAGCCTACAGAAACATGCACACGTATAAACACAAAAACCCACTTTCAGTCTGTCTCACAATCTGTCTGAGAGAATAGCTTGAGACCACATGTGTGCAAACGGCAAACACTAACAAATGCACTTTCTATTAAACTCTATTTCCACTTCTGCAAATCATGTCATCGGTTACTTGCATAATGTCTTGAAGTGTCCTTATTTTAATTTCTTCTCTTCCTGTCAAATTTCAACGTTACTTTATTCTCTTACAGCAAATAGATACACATACCTTACAGTTGCTTTACATTCATTGAACTCAACACTTCTTGGGAGGGTTGCATATTGTAATTAGAGGATAGATTTAGGTAAAGCATGTATGTCAAAGCACTACAACAACAATTTAATCAGGTTAAAATATCTTGGTCACAGAGAAGAGAGAAACTTAAGGCTGAGACGGTCTATATCTATGTGACTACAGGTCTAACTAGAGGTACTGGTAACTCGTGTTGTCAAGCTAAAACTAGGTCAGGATCAAGGTAGACGAGCTGGGTCAGATAACATGTGTTGACCAATTCACACCAACAGAAACCAGAGAAGAAGAGGTGGGGAGAAGTGATGAAGAGGAGGGCAGAGGGAGGAAGAAGAGAATGGGAATGACAGAGCCTGCAGGAGAGACATACCACGTACAGAGAAGAAGACGACAGAAGGAGGAAAAAGAAAGACCAACCCAGTCTTAGACAGAGTGGGGTAATGAAGCATGTGCACATGCATCTAGAAAGAAAGAACAAGATGGAAAGACTGTGGTGGTATCAGATCAGTCGGTGCAAATTCGTTGCCTTCTGCCAAAGACCAGACCAGTCCTTCTACTGACATACGCAGAGGCCAGAGTCTTCCAGTCAAATTGTGCGTGAAACATTTATTAAGCTCATTATGGCATTCGGTAGAAGTTTTAGCAGCCAAACTGTCTGAGAGCAGAGTAGTGAAGCAGATGAGCCGTCAGGGTCTAGAGAAGAAATTGTAGATTAAACACGAACAACTCTCTCAAATAAATATATAGATGGATGTATGTGTGTCTTTGTAGTCTTGACTTGACCTTAACTCACTATGACACTCTGACTTACCCTCTTTTTTCATCTTCTTTAAGAAGTGTGTTTCTACTCTATTTTCTCCGTTTCTAGCAACAGGTAAGAAAGAAAGAAGCAACCAGCCACTTCCCTATGCATGTGTGTGTGTGTGTGGTGCTGAGCGTATGTGCAGGCAGTGCGTACATCAGTAGTGTGTTTAATAGTAAGAGAAAGAAAAAGAGTGCGTGTGCGTACGCACGAGTGTTAAACATTCATGGTGCCGTGTTGGGTCGTGATGGGACTGGTGTGACTGGTTGTCCCTGCCACTGCCTCATCCGATAATGCTGATTTGCTCAGGCACTAACAGACGGACCCCTCTGGGGGTCCTCCAGGCACACAGTCAATCACTGGTACTCCAAAAGATAGTACTCCAAAGCTATTTAAATCGCAAACTCCCTTTTATTCTCTTCTCCCCATCTTTTGCCGTCTCTTTTTGCCACTTTATTCTCTTCAACTCTCCGGTTCTCTATACACTGAAACCTTCTACTAGATTTCCTCTAACCCCCTGACTTAAAGCACATCTTCATCTCTCAGCTGTTTGTATATTTTTTTGTTTCTTCCCATTTAACTATAATAATACAATAGCACAAAGGGCAATACATTAAAATGAGAGGCACACACAAAAAGGAAATATCCAGAAGTTAATCTTTATATTTATCATTTAGAGCCAGCACAGAAGGTTGTGTACAACGATCTACCAAAGTAAAGCTGCTCTTCTCGACGGCATAGCATTTACATTGAATTGATCACATAAATGGTAGATCTGTTTAACATGACAATAACAAATGGCTCTAGTTTCATGGCGGTAAACTGGCAATAACAGCTGATAACTTTGCAGTCCTGACGTAGCCTCCCATTCGCTACCCTTGGTGTGGTACTCCTGATGTGGGTGTTATGTATATATCTCATTACTCTTTGTCTTAATGTGAAGGGGCTCTGGAAGGGCAAACAGACTGCGTGCAGCTCATTAGTTTCCCAACCCAACCACTCAGTCCACAGTGTCAATGCCTCATGTTGTCCTCATGCAATCACAGTGCTGTGAGGCACTTGAGATAAAAAAAAAAAAAAACACCCACAGAGAGAACAAGTCATGTCAATTACACACAGCTCATCCGCCACTTTAACACCAGTCGTTCCCATCCCTCCCTCATCCACAGCGGCAGTAGAGGTAATTTTCTACATCCAAGAAGAGCTACCCATTAGTAATAAATTCGTAACTATCACTTAACAACACTGAGCCACCTCCCTCACTTTCCCCATCGCCTCTCTTCTCCCAATCCCTCCCTCCCTCCCCCAGGCTACCTTTTCCTCCACTATTCTCTACATCGTTACCATAATCAGATAAGACAACTACCTAGGGAGCACCCGCATCCCTACAGCACCTTGCTCCTGGCACCGTGTGTGTACATGTGTGTGCGTGTGTGTGTGTGAATTGCTCCTGGCACTTGGAAATCCGTATTCCTTTTGACTGTCTTTTTTTGGTGTTTTGATCTTTTCAAACCGACAGATGACTGGTTGGTGTGTGTGTGTGTGTGTGTGTGTGTGTGTGAGAGTGAGGGCGAGAGAGAGAGAGAGAGAGAGAGAGAGAGAGAGAGAGAGAGAGAGAGAGAGAGAGAGGGGTGTGTGTGTATGCGAGTGCGTTTGTATTTTGTGTGTGCAGGAAAGGTTTCTAAATTGCCCTGCTCCTTCATAGGGTAATATCTGTATTGTGGCTGACATGTCTGCTACAAATTGCTGCTGAACTGTGAGTGTGTGTGTGTGTGTGTGTGTGAGTGATAAGTAGATAAGTGTGTGTGAATGTGCGGGAATGGGAGTATGTGAATGGTGTTTGAGTGTCAAGGATGATTATGTTATTCTTCTGAATAGTCAAAACAGATCACATCACCATACCAATAAACAAAAGGCCGTCTGATTCACAAGAAGGCACAAAAACACACAAAGTTTCAAAACACCTCCAAGCCAACACAACACACTTTTAACTAAATATCTGCAAGCCGTACACTTTTCTATGCCTTCGTGGACATGTACAACACACATAGAGAGTGTACATAGACTTATATAAAAGCCTGATCCCTGCAGGGCATAAACACATACTGTACACACGCACACGCGCACTTGCTAGCAATTGAGCCATAAGCAACACTACATTTAGCCAACAACACACTGGAGAGACAAATTACTGGACCAGGCATCAACACCAGTCAGCCAGCCAGCAAACTAAACTGTCAAGTTAGATCTGGCTGGGGACATTCATTTAAAGTACTGGTCAACATGTAGAACTTCCTCATTCCTGGCTTACCCCTCTGGCCTTGAATAATGCTTTAAATATAATTGCAGTTGATATATAGTAGGCTCCATTCCTTTATCTACCTACATTTGGCACTTCCAGTCTCTCTTTTCAAAGTAATTACTGGAAACTTGAATGATGACTTATAATCACAAGAATAGGAAATTCACTATAAAATACAAAGATTATTAAAAGGGTTATCTAACAGACTACTAGTCATTAGTCAGCAATTTTTTAATATTGTTTTATATTGTCTTTTTTCCTCTTTAAATTGTTTTACTTTTTATCAATGTCTTTATTAAGATTTTAGTGACATTTTGAGACATTTGCTTCTAAGCTTTCTTGTTGAAATTGAGATGAAAAGATTAATACCACTCTTGTGTCTGTGCTTTAAGTATGGCACTAGAGCTTAGCTTAGCATAAAAACTGGAAGCTGGGGCAAAACAGCGAGTCTGGTTCTCTCTAATGTTCAAAAATACACCTGTGAAAACCTCTAAATTGTACAAATGTTGTGGTTTGAGACGGAGTGATGTGCTGTAACAATGTCTAGTTATTAAACAGCTGCTCAACACTAGAAGAACTGCAAAGGAGAGCTGGTCGATAATAATATAGAACTGTATGTTGCTGCAAAAAGATGGGAGTATGGACAGAACACCCACTTTAAAAAAAAAACATGCATTATTTATGTATTTATAAAAAATATTTTGAAACCTACTGCTGTTGCCTATACTTGATCTGAAGGAGCTAAAAATTAAGGTATTGCAATCTAATTTACAATACTGTTTTTTCTGTATCTATATTTTTACATTTGTACAAACATAACCAAACGCATGTTTTACCCCTTCTGACTTTCTAATTTACCAAATACATTATATCTAACTACGTGAAACGTAGTACAATTGATCATCTTTTTGTTTGTTTGTTAGTTTAGTTACCGTTTTTTTTAATATCTAAGAAGAATTCATGATATAAAACGTCATCATTAGGGTTATATAATGTCATTATTATTGCGTGTCATGGCCGGAGAGGGGCAATAAAAGAGATTAACAAAATACCTATTAAATTATATGCCAGGTCAAATAAATATTTGGGCCAAAACGTTATATAGATAAAAAGTAGATAAACAAACAACTTCATTAACAGATGCTTGTATTGAAAAGGCTCATCATGGTGGCCATGCTTCTTCCACAAGTAGCCTGGTGTTATTCAGAAACGCTGAAAGAGAAAGATTGTCCAGTGGAGTAATCTGTAAAATGATACTCTTTAACAGACCAGAAACACACACACACACACACACACACACACGGGGATTAATTTGGGGCCTCGAGAGTCTCTCCACTTCACCAGAACCATAAGAGCTTATGAAAGCCTTGTTTTGTCCATGACAGCCTTGTATTTCTAACTTCTGATGCCTCCTAAAATGTAGAGTTTATGTACCACTTATGTCAATTGGTTCTGGAGAAATAAAGGACAGCAAGAAAACACCAAAGAGAGAAAATAAATGCATACATTGTTTATTACTTAAAGGCACAATGTGTAGGATTTGTCACATCCAAAGTTGGCCCTATACTCCACAGCTCAACGAGGGCTACGGTGCTCACCAGAGGGTGAAAGACGACCTCGGATTCGCTCACGTTATAGAACGAGCTTTGTGCAATAAAATGAAACAACCTTACATGAGTACAAGATCAATTTCTGTGTTTTACACAGTAAATCATAAAAATAACCACAGACCTAAATAGATGAAACAGAATAAGTA
Organism: Leptoclinus maculatus; assembly: GCA_032191485.1. Classification (NCBI taxonomy): domain Eukaryota; kingdom Metazoa; phylum Chordata; class Actinopteri; order Perciformes; family Stichaeidae; genus Leptoclinus; species Leptoclinus maculatus. The sequence continues at coordinate 29,486,779 of JAVDOI010000001.1, read as the reverse complement.
AAATCCAAAGAAATACTGTGTTGAAAGTGTGAGGAATTGTCTGTGTGTGTGTATGTGTGTGTCTGATGTAATGTGTGGCCCCCTGGCCCCAGCAGCTGTGCCAAAGCAGATGTTTGCCAGTATAATTACCACAACCTCGTCGAGAGGAAGAGAAAAAGATGGCCGGAGAATGAAAGAGAAACTTAGACGGAGAAGAAGATAGAGTGACAGGTGTGCGTTTAACTGTAAGGTCTCTTCATCACAGACATCCTGATGGCACCTCTAAGGTAGATTGGTTGAGTTTCATGCATATAGACTCACCTATGGATGCGCGTTAAACATACATGCTACATCACGTGCCTCTCATATTGACCGACTATGATGTGTTTAACAGGGCAGCTGCCTCTCAAGCCACCATCAGAATCCCTAAACACTCTGAGAATTGTTACCTGCAAAACAAGGTGCGTCCACCTCTCCGGTGTAAGCCTCCCCTCTGTTCTGAAGCCGACGGTCAGAGGGGTCTGACCGTACCGCAGTGTGACCATCTGCTCGGACACTGTCACAGAAAAAATCAACCGCTGCCCTGAGCTCTTCTCCAGCAGCATCCTGGGAGGGGGGGGGAACAAAAACACACATATCGAAACACAATTATTTCCGCAGCAGATATGCAGTCCATCTGAATATCTTGCAGTGGTTAGTTGTTCTGATTTAACTCAGAAGTAAGGGAAAAAAGGAAGAGTGGACTCAAGTGTCACTACGCACACTCCCACACAGTCTCTCATTCTGACATTTACACATGGAATATCAATATTTTACATGACTGCTGGGTTTGAGCGGCTACACTGGGTGCAGACACACACACCCTCCACGTGTCATATTAACCACCATCACTGACATTTTATGGGAAATCATGACTTTTATGAACCCAGAGCCACATACCCTATAAATCACAGAGAGATGTATGCATGAGAAAGAGACCATATGTATGTATGCATGTGAGCCGGTGTGTGCTTGTGGGGAGAGACAGACAGATAATAAGTGAACTGATTTACTGGAATGAAAATGCTTCTTTTGTCAAAGGATGCTTTAACTTTTGATATATACGAAAGAATCCTGATTCAACTAAGCATTATTGTCATTATTGATTATTATTTGATCTATAAAATGCCCATCATAAAGCCCAAGTTAAAACACTTAAAGTGAATGTTTTGTCCAAAACCCGAATGATATTTAGTTTCGAAAAACCAGCAAATAGACATTCAGTTATTGAGAAGCTGTAAACTTTTGTCATCTTTGCTTGGAAATCCTATAATTTCTTAATCAACAGTAAAAATTGTTGGTGTTGTGTAATTTTTAGCTATAATTTATTAAATATGTTGTTTGGGAAAGGTAAGGGTTAGGGAAAAAACAAGTTGTCAAAAAACTTCAAGCAACATGGACATTTACCCAATTTTGTCCTCGTAGGAAAAGTGTGTGACCAAACTAAAAATGAATATCCATTCAAAATTAGAATCTTCAAACAATATAGACATAACTTCATAACCAGTTTCTGGAAGTGAAGCCATAGTAAAAACTATGATTTGGAAGAACAGGTGGCTGGCTCTGTTCATTGTTCAGATGAGGGGAGGGATGTGAAATCACAAAGAGAGGGAGACACAAAGAGAGAGGGGTGAGGAGAGATGGACAGAGGTGAGGATAGAGACCTCCTTTCATCTGGCTTCTTTGATGGCAGCCATGATCGTCTCTACAACAAGAGACTGATGGCCAACGACAGCACCAGAAAGACGGAGAGGGAGAGTGAGAGGGGGGGGGAGGGGGGAGATATTACTTCCATTCAGATGCATTCAGCCATACAGGTGTCATGTTCGGAAAACCAAGACGACAACACTTGTCTGTCATCTAAAATCCCCGGACAGACAACTTCGCAAACAAAAATCACAGTATGAAATTTAAAGGGAGTGATTTGATCTCTGCCCGATTCTCCTTCTCAGAGTTAAATTCAACTGACGGCAACATTTAAACTGAACATCCAGTGAGTTAGATACACATTAAACCTAGTGTTGCTCTGGGTCTTTCTTCAGACCCGTCACCGCTGCAAAGTTATCAGTCATGTTTATCTTTACAGCAAATTGTGGAATATGTGAACGTAGACAGACTTTATCTTATGAAACCTCAACAAAACCATAACAGCTTAAAGACGTTTGTTTAATCCACAAAGATGATTGTTTTTCTCACTGAGCATTGTCTTTCTTTGTTTGTCCAAATGGAGCCTACGAACTCTTATCATATTAAAAGACAGTGTAGTAAAATGAGGCTGTGAAATATGACTAAACTATCTTTTAATATGATCAGATATGGTTGGCTGAAGGATGGAGCTGAAGTTAAAACATTTTAAAAAACTGGGTTTGCGGAGAAAGAAGTGAGCTTACCAGACCTCCGATTGAGGCTCGCCGCTACTCGCATGACACACCCGAATCTCCGACCAAAATGTCAGCAATCAAGTTGCATTGTGGGTGATTTAGGCCCACGGTTTTGACAAGGAAGAACAATGGGTGGAATAAAAAAAAGATAGATTCTGGTTCTGCTGAATATATTTTGATCCTTGTATTTCTAAACAGTCCACCAAGCTTCAGCTTGTCACAATAATTCATTTTGTTGGACAACATATTGTCACAGATATAATTGCGTTAAACGATGCCTATGTTGTTTTAAGACCAGTTTTGCCACTGATATGATCATATAATAGCATAATTATAATGCAAGTACACCCTTAAAAATAACTTTTAAGTCTTAAGAATATTTAGACATTGGAATTGGAAGGTGAAGAAAATATTAAAATATTTAATTTAAATAAAACGTTAATTAATTACAACCAAAACAATAAATAAAAAGGACTCTCAGGCATTGTTAACAAAAATGCTCTATTTCTGCGCAATGCCCAAGTCTTGGTAGGGGAAACCCTGCAGTTTATTTTGGCATTATGCTGGTGACATTCCATACATCTTAGAATATTTCAATAACTTAATTACTGTGACAGGCCTAATCTTGAGTGCCACAATGTTATAGGAGTCAAATGGTAAAACCGGTGGACTCTTTTGCAAGCTACATTTGACAAATAAATACAACAACCAACCAATAGAAAACAAGACATCACGCGTGTTTAACCTATTTTTACTTTCATGACAAAGCATCCCATGTTGTTCGAGCAATCTACTTTAAGTGTTGCCGTAGGGGGAGACGGGGTTGCCAAGAAAAGCCAACGGATCTCTTTCCATGTGTGCTTGTGCTTTGTGTTTGTGTGTGACTGCAAACTGATCCGAGTGTGTGTAACTCTGCACTGTCCCAGCCCAGCCCGCAACATACCAGCACACTCTCTCCTGTCTCTCACACACACACACACACACACAACATGTCTAAGTGGGACATGACAGCCAGTTGTTCACCAACATTTCCCGATAGTGATACTGACCTGACCAGACCCTGATTGCTCCTTGTTATTAGATCAATATCACAGGGCTTTCACTTCAATGCACTGTCACTGTATGAAAATCATATCAAATATGATATCAGAACAGACATTTGACTATAAATCGCAGCAGCAGTGCGTTTCCAGCGGGGAGCTGTATTACATCAGTAGCACCGGATAATGGTGGACTACTCTGATAAGGTAAATCAGTAATTGTTATGGCACACAGATGCTGTTAGTTCCCATTTTTCTGTCTGGTTTTATTTCCACTTAGGTTCCAAAAAATTGAATAGTATATCCTCATAATGCCAATAACTAATTAAATAACTTTTTCGTTTTACTCTTTTATTTCTCCAAAAAAAGTAGAATTTCGACAAGAACTTTGACTTGCTGACACAGCGCGTTTGTAGCTATGAGATGTGAGCTGTCAGTTTGACCTCTTCCTGTACCTTCTCTAACCAATAAAGTATCAGCACAGCTTGCTAGATGTAACACAACGTTATTATAGCTCTTATTAGCTGTGCCAAATGAAACTACAAGGTCTAATGTGTCTTTGGGGATTTTTCAGAAAACAATCACAACATGATTTTATCTAACGAAACATTCTGCTTTGAAAAACAACATTTTCACTGCAGTCAAAAAATATATAAAAAATACTTTTATTCCGATAAATCCCGAAATTCAAATTGAGGATTTTTTTTAAGGTGATGACAAATATTCAAAACTTTATTTCAAAAATGTCATTAGAATGTTAGAAAATGAAATTTCATACAGTCCTAGTAGTGTTTATAACTATTAAAATATCCTGTGATAAGTAAAGTCAGGATACGTTGAGAACATTTACTTTCATCTAAATCGGACTTTTCAACTAATCAAAGTTACTGCACGAACTGTCACGCGCACGCACGCCCACGCACACGCACATGCACATGCACACGCACACGCACACGCAACACTTGTCAACTGGCTACTGTGTACAGCTGTTATATATCTGGCCTTTGCTAATAGCTGACTAAGATCCATCCATCCATAAATAAATAATACAAATACTTTGTAAAGCACAATTTACTGTGTGTGCTTTAAGATGACATTGGTAGTCACAGTCTCTCCACCTGTGTAACAGACAGATTATTCTCATTTCTTAGAAATGACAAAAATTAAACTCACATTTCTCCAGGAGAGCTTGGTTTTATCCACAATGCCAGAGTGAGGGAACCCAACGCTCCTAGTGCCTGTGAGGGGGGAGAGACCAGACATCCATCCTGGACTGGCCGAAAGAGCACACTACTGGATCCACCAGGAACCCCCTCTGAACTGGTAGTGGTTCTGGTCTCCGTCTGAGTCCCAGGACGAGTGTCATTACCGTCTTCATCTATACAGGTACCCCTGGAGGAATGAAGTGTAAATGTGTTAATATTTCCACTCAAAAGGACCTCTTTTATGTTTCTTTATTAGCATCAATGGAAAGGTCAGCGGCCATCTAAAAATACCTTCATAGCATTACCAATAATTCAATCTACCTACCTGTGTGCAGGCAGTAGCAGCGGGGCGTATGGAGGTGTGGAGTATCTGTAGGGACACTCCTGGACACAGAAGGCCTGGTAACATGTTGTCAGCTCAGTCTGGGAGGACGGCGACCGACAGTAGCCGCTCCGCTCTGGAAGCCCACATGTGGATCGAGAAGGGGAGGTGGACATGGGTTTGAAGGCAGCAATGTTCTCCATTCTTGGGAAATGTCCCTGAGAAGGAAGACAGTTAAACAATTAGCAGAATTACATTCAATCTGGGGCTCTTGACACTTTTACATATTTAGGGAGGCAGCAACCCCGAGAACTAAAATGCCAGAAATGGAGAATTCAAAGTGCTATAAAATTAAAACAGCCTATGGGTTGTAGAATAAGGGTCATGATATAGCATAACCCTTTCTGCAGGCAAATCTCTTACCGTCACATGTACTGTATGTATAAAGTGCATTTATTATATATTAGTACAGGTATCACTAAATGAATGATGATGATTCTATTTAGCAGCTTCGGACTCAGGTTCTGGTATTGTGCATGCTGGTTCACCGTTCATAGTCATTAAATAAATCATGTAGAATACATTGGCTGTTAATTATTACTCCAGTTTCTGGTTCACAGATGACAATTGGCTCTTGAAAGCCACTCTTACCTGTGATGAAGCAGGTGTTGGACACAGGCTGAAGAGGAGGAGAGCGAACCAGATGAAGAGAGGACGCCACTTCATCCTTTTCATCATGTTTTCCCCTCTTCCAGTGATGTTTTTCAGGGAAAATGGCCAGGGAAAAACAGGCCAAATCTTCCTTTCTCTCATCCTTATCTCCCTTTGCTTGTTTTCACCTTCTGTCTCAGCAGCTGACAGAATCCCAGAAATCCCACACACATCTGTCGTGCTCTTGTCTTTACCTTCCACGCATTTCCCCCCTTTTTTTAGGCATTTGTTAATTTCCTTGTTGCATTTGATCCTTAAGTCCCACCGCTCCTCTCTCCTTCCTCTCTCCATCCTCTCCCTGCCGACTCCTCTACCCCATTTTTGTCTCTGCGTCTTCGCCCTCTCTGCCTTTGCTCCTCCCTCGCCGCCTCTCTGTTCCAGCCATCTCTGGCCTTTGACCTTACGAGATTTGAGCATCGGGTTCTCTGAGAGGTCCGGCATGGTGGCAGGTTCTAAAATCTTGGAGAGAGGTTCTGCAACATTCCCGGGTAACGTAGCATGTTCAGGAACCTGGATTTCAATCGGACGCCTTCCAGCAGCACTCGAATAAGTGACGACTGTCATGGTTTCATGGTTCCAGGGCCATTTTCTTTTTTACAGGCCAGTACCCCTAGGGTGAGGCTACGAAGCTTAGCTCTCTGTTACACTGTCTCTTCGCACAGACACACACACACACACACACATACACACACACACACACACACACACACACAAACCACAACCAAAGCCTTCACATGATAGGTAGGATTTCACAATCTAGAGAGGGAATAGAGAGAAGGAGAGAAGGAAAGAGAAGACGTGGTCAGACCAAAATCCAACATGAGACAAATCTGAGGAGGGTGAAATGCCATGCAGGCTATTCCCTAGCCAAAGCCTGCACTATCATGTCCAGCTTGATGGAGGCACAGCTCAACTGATACTGCTACATTGCTTTCCCCTTTTCTTCATTTTCTATTGAATTAAACATGACCTTTTTTTCCGCTGGCATCTGGCCTCCAGGTCCTTATCCAACAGAACGAGTTTTCACATAAGTTTGTTGGAAATTGAGGCTTAGGCCAAAGCTCTCTTCATTACAATACTTATCAGCTTCAATTTCGCATTTTGACAACACAAAAAAGAGGCCAGCAGTGCAGTCATCTCTAGTGTTGAATTACTTGGAAACTCTTTGCCTACAATGACCGAAAGCTCCCAGTGTATCTAATAACGGGTGCTATATATATATATATATATTTATATGCCGTGCAAATGTGTAAATCTATGCAGATATTGTGACATGCTGAAATATCTAGTAACTTCTCGTGGTTACCTGTCGGTGAGGATTCCCAGCACAAAACGATATCCCCCATCACAAGTGCAGCGTCAACAAACATTCAACTTGTTGCTCTGGCATGAGTCGTGCACAACAAGCAAACTACCTGTTTCTCCGCACACCTGTCAGCGGGAGCAGACGCCGCTCCAGTAGAAAAAATAGTCCCCTCCAAACATGACGCGAGTTATTTTGTCCGTCGTTCCGGAAAAAAACTGAATGACAGTACAGCTAAACTTGACAAAGCTCCTGTTATTTTTCCCCTCTCTCTCTCTCTCTGTCGTAGCTCTCTCACTCAGAACATGCAGCACGCGGTGCTAAGGAGATTACAGCGAGCTGCCATCTGGCCAGCAGCGCTCGAGGCGGCAGGATACTTGGCCGCAAAGTAACGCAGAGGCAACGTTACAACGGTGAGAGCCAGGTAACGGAAACTTGAGAGCCCTGTGGGTTGAGAATAAATAGTGCGACACGTCCATTTTGCATCTGTTACAGGATTGTGACTAAATATTGTTCATGACAGCGATGCGTTAATATGCGATTTAAAAAGCCCAATTACCCCCTCCTGGCTGGTAGCAATGCCCCCCCCCCCCCCCCCCCCCACCTACGTGGGATGCGTCTGGGCTCCAGACAAGTGGCTCTCAGAGAAGAGGGACGCTACTGCCGTCGCTAGGCAACGCAATCCAAATAGTGTGTGGGTAGTGAACCATTTCATAGATCTGTCAAATTATTTATTTTTACTTAAATACAACATCACCATTTAAGGCTGTGGGCAAATGCATTATGACTCTGATGAGAAAATACAAACAGTCAACCCGTTTGGATGCATGCGGATAGATTGGGGTCATTCATTCATTCGTAATTCCTTATGAGCATCTACCATTCAGTTGTACTCTAAACACTGACACAGTGTATATGTGCCCGCTGTATACAAATTAAAAATGCTTTTAACAAACAAAAATAGGAATTGCCCATACACATAATGCATCAACAGACACTTAAATGTTTTAATCAAAAGAATGATCAATAAAACATTTGCAATAGACATTACATTACAGTCATTTAGCAGACGCTTTTATCCAAAGCGACTTACAATAAGTGTATTCAACATAGGCATTCAAGAGAACTACTAGTCACCAGAAGTTATAAGTGCATCTCCTTTTTTATTAAACAAGCATCTAAGAGCATAAACCAGAGTAAAAGTACAATGCAGAAACAAACTATTACGAATACAATAAGTGAAACAAACTAATACGAATACAATAAGTGCTAAGTGGAAGGCTCAATAGCAATTAGACATGCCCTCAGTCAATAAAATATAAATGTTCTGAAATAAGTCAATTCAAGCAAATTTTTTAGGAATATTACAAAGGAGGCTCTTTACCTTGCAAGTATGTCATAATGAGAGGCAAAGGAGCTGGCAAGGTGTCTTCCCTGTCAGCAATTTAATGGCAGTCACCAGGGGTTCCCTGCTATGTGTGCTATTAATTGAGCCTTAACAATTAAAGACAAATGAGTAATTACAGTAATATGTGTCTGTGATGAAGCCCTGCATGCAAAAGTGACCAAATTATGTATGGTATAGCTGCTGTGGATGCCCTTTGATATATGGTTGATAAAAAAAATTATATTTTGAAGTGTGGAAACCTGAGTTGACTTATTTAAAATGCATTGTAAAATGTTTCATGAAGTTTTAAGTAATCAATTTCCATAACAGAAAATAATGTAATATATACACAAACTGTTATATCTCTCCATTATAGTAAACAGTAACCAAACTGTGAATTTGATTGGTTTGTTTCCTCACTTTTCTCAGTATCCATTGTTTTTTTCTTCTGGTTCAAATCTGTATTTGCTGAAGAAGAAGATTTGTGTGAACATGACAACAAGAGAAAACTGTCACCTTCAAATATCATACATCTTATCATATATTCGACCTGCTCTTTTTTTTATTGCATTTGTTTTTGTTTTTCTCCAGGTGTATAAAACAAACAATTTTAGACAAATCTCTAAGCCAGTTACATGCTTTAATCCTGTAGTTTCAAAAAGCCGAACATCCACTAGCAAAATAAAAGCAATCCCATCAACACACACAAACAGCAGAAGCACTAGCTCAAGTATACTTTATTTTAGACTTCCACTGTGTGCTTAAGCGCTCTGCATTTAAATTGTGTAAACATTTCCACCAAAAAAGACCCTCTCTTATATTTTTCCCTGCCGACAAGTTTTCACGTTATCATACTAATCGCGTTTGAACAGCTGCAATTTGCTTTGGTTGAACAAAGGCATTCTAACTAGGTTTTAATTAAGTGTTCCTAATGACCTTAAGGAGATTAGAGGTTCGCCTTCTAATCAATACCAGGCAGAGAGGAGCAAAGGGAGGGGAGAGGAGGAGAGGGGAGGTGGCTAGGGGCTAGGGTAGAGGTAGGGAGGAAAGGGTTGGAGAAAAGGAAGAAAAAAAATGCAAAAGGGGGAAGGAGAGCAGAGGAAGTGGTGAGCGGAGGAAGAAGACTATGAACTTGCCGATCAAGTTCATATCAAATATTTGCAAAACAAGGGCATAACCTTATTTACATATACATTTGAAAAATTAAAAATTGCGTCATGATTGCAGACTTGTGAGTTACCCTGAAGAGTGAGGAACCTTCTCTTTTTGCATAAATTCCTCGTTTTACTTTCCTCTGAGAGGGTGACAATGACATCATTGTGTCAGATAGGCTGTGATTATCAAGAGCTTTGTTAGCCAATAAGAGTTTTTCTTATCCTCTCCTCATAAGACATTTGCATAGATTTGCACAGAGTGTGTCCACATGACAGAGAATCTAGTCATACATTGATTGAACTAATTTATTCAGCCAGGCGCATTCAATTCCTGAGATTGAAGTGCTATCACACAAACGGGATTACAACGGGATGACGATCGCACAATTAATATTGTCTCATTTTCTAAATTACTTATGTATGACTTATATTTGGCTAAATTGTGTTTGCTGGTCTAATAACATTAAGGGTAATATGGTAAATGTGGGCTGTAAATGTATCGTCTCTCTGAGTCTCCAGAGCAGCATGAATATGTATGGAGACATCCCTGGCCTTGCTGCTGATTAGGAAAAGTGGAATAAATTGATGGTTGGGCTGTGTATTTTTTTATTTAGCAAAATACAATATTAGGCTTTCCATATGGAAATGTTACACACACACACACACACACACACACACACACACACACACACATGTATTTTAGGCCTGATGCATTCAAGAGCAATTTTATTTCCTGAATAATAGCAGTGAGTGCAAGCTCATCATTTTCAGTGTTTGTGCGCACATGTCTGTGTGCATACGTAGCACACTTATGTGTGTGTGAATGTATAGGTTTAAAGGCCCTGACAATGCCGGGCCCTTGGTGAGCATCTGTGCCGCTCGTTTTTGTCCTTGTTGGTGTGCATGACACATATAAAATGGGACACAAAACATTTCTCTATCGTGCTAGTGGTCAAAACCTCCACAGCATATACCTTTCAATACAACATCAACATTCTCCACATTTATTTTTTTAAATGACTTTGGTGCACAAAATATGTTACCTCAAATGAGGTATTTTTTTTTATAGATGGTTAAATTCTCAGCAGATTCCTTCACAGTCAGATATGGATCTATTAGGCTGTTTAAAAGGGAGAATAGGGAGGAAAAAAAAAACGTATATGTTTTTGTTGTCACTATTCATAGGGCCATGATACTGATCAAAAGATCAACACCAAGACTGAAAGCTGAAGTGACTGAAAGCTGACTGTGACTTCCCGCCAGTCATTTTTTTCAGAGACATTATAAGAAGGGATGAAATTTGAATAGGCAACATTTTTCACGAATGTCTTTATATTCAATTTAAAGTGCAGTAGCTTGCATCAAATATGCATGGACATGACACACCACAGCAACATGCTTAGTTTTGCAACCGTGCTGGTCTGAAAATACACTCTGCTGTGCTGGTGTAAGGTTTATTTAGGCTATCTCTTCCATTTTCCTCTGCCACTTGCGTCATCCTGCTGTCTAAACTCTATTTTGGTCACTTCTGTCCTCCACGTATACACCTCTCTCACACATCCCTCTCTCCACAGGCACCACTCATTCTTCCCTCCATTCACTCTATTCCCTTCTCCCCTCCCCATGCCCTCAATCCCTCTTACCGCCCTCCATCACTGCTCTTCTCTAAATGTCCTCCTCTTTCTTGTCCTTGTTTTATGCAGCATTTTCTATAAATATATTTACATAGAAAATTATATATATATATACGTATATATGTAGAGAGAGAGAGAGAGAGAGAGATATTAATCCATGTTCATCATTTATACTCCTTTGCTCTAAATGAAATGCACCAGAAACTAGATATAAAAACAATTTGGCTTTTCCTAGGCTTTTCAGTTTTTATACCCTTAAGTCACAAGGTCCATATGTGTGTGTGTCTTTGTGTGTGTGTCTTTGTGTGTGTGTGTGTGTGTGTGTGTGTGTGCACGCTTTCTGCCCCCTATTGGGGTTGAGGCCAGTGACACCCTCAGGGCTGTGCTGTCCAATCCCCTCCATGCTGCGCTTCTATAGGATTGAATTAACCTCCTGCCTCTCTTGACAATGCACATACACATAATCATCGAGTCTCACAAACACACTATGTCTATGCCAATCACCTTTCCCCTGTCAAGGCTATATTATTAGCTTGGGGCATTTCTGCAAATATTATCACTTAGATTCACCCATGGGAATCAACCGACTATATGCACAGAATTTGTTTTTGGTTTTTTCTCTTAAAAAGGGTGACGTATAAAGTGCACATGACTGGCTGCATATAGGCAAAACAATATGCCAGGTGATGTACGGAATGAAACTTTCTACTGCATTGATTGATTTCTTCTGACCACGAGAGAGCGATATGCAGAGAAACAGAGACTGCAGAACACATTTGAAAATAAACTGACAGCTAAGCTGCTGTCTTGCAATGAAGACTTTGCCATCAGCAATCATGTTTCATTTCAAAGTTGAATCTTGGGATTTTACTACTTTGTGTTGGAAAAAATATATAAAAATATCACTTGAAGTCATGCTCCCACTTACAATAAGTCAAGTAGGTTTTCCTCAAATGTCAGTTTCTGTGCGGCTTTGAACAAATCTGTCATATGGTTTTATGCTTTGTAAAAACCTAAAATATGCTAAGCATGACTTTTTAAAATAAATCAACATACCAATACATGATTGATAGTTTGTTGAAATTGGGAATGACACATTTCATGTGTTTCCCTAAACTTCTGACTGTAAACAAATAAACTGTCACTGAAACAGTTTAAACATTAGATGTCAATGGATGTGCAATGGGATTGGGGTTGTGTGACTGTGGTGTTATAGTATTATGTGTCACTGGTTATACCAGTACTAATCTATTTTGTTACTATTATAATACACTTGTTTAAATAAAAAATGTATTCTGTATTCACAATTAAAATAAAAGTAATATTTATAACAAATTTACCTAATTTTTAGAATATTCTCTTGTGTCATGACTCACTGTAAACGGAGATGAGCCAGTGAAATTGTTTGTGCTTTGAATGCTAACACGTGTGTTATTAACGTATCGGCTCTGGTAAGCTCTAACTGGTTTTCTGAGGAAAAGTGGCTGCTGCATATCAAACCTTCCAGCTATCTATTGGCCACTAGTGGGTGATTTTAAGTGCCACTAATTCACTGGCCAGTGACACATCAGACTATTTATTAAAGTACACTAACTTAATGAATGGCCCATAGAATGGAGAGTTAAAACATTTACTGTCCTAAGAGAGAGATAGAGAGCAATATACACAGAAAGAGGACGGAAAGGGGGAAAGAGAGAGAGAGGGAAAGAGAGAGGAGAGAGTGAGAATAAATGGCCCATCGTATAGAGTTAAGACGTTAAAAGTGCAAATAGACAGCTGACCCTCTTATAGCTTGCACATGCAAGCGCAGCCACGCGCAGCCACCTAAGCCACTTTACACCCTACAAGATGAAGGGATGGGGGACAAAATGGGGAAAGAGAGAGGAAAAGATGGGGAATTGGATGACACAAGAGAATGGGATGTGAGAGAAATGGAAAGAGGCGAGAGATAGAAGTGAGGCAAGCGAACACATGTGATTTATAGTTATAGTGGATATGATTTTTTTTAAAGTGACTGACAAAAAGAATGAAGGAAAGATCAAAGAATGAATTAGAAAGAGACAAAGTGTAAAAGAGGGAGAGAACATAGAACACGTAAATCACCGAAGGTTTGCACAAACGAGAGGCTATAAATTACAAGCAGAGTGGACGCTGAGTTTAGCATGTAAGCCATATGTGATTTGATGGAGAGAGGGTCATTGGAAAGCACAGGACAAGGAGAGAAGAAAGAAATGTAAAGGAGAGACAAAGAAAAACAAGAAGAGTGACGTGGAAGAGGGGAAAGTTACTCTTTATTTCCTCTTGCCACTGCTCTAATGTAATATCTCAATCCCTCTAATGTTCTCTACTTCATCTCTGTTTTGGGATATTATTCGCTGCCTTAACGAAGCAGGAAAAGTAAAAAAAAGACCATGTATTAGTTGTGTTTTTCTCCATCTGTGCCCATATTTGTGTGTGTGTGTGTGTGTGTGTGTGTGTGTGTATGTGTGTGTCAGGGGAGCTAGATGCTGTGAAAGGCCATTACCACCGTGAGTCCATGTCACTAGTCCTGTGAAACCCAAGGGAACCCACTGATACAAGGGGATATGGGGATAACTTTCTCTCTCACACACACACACACACACACACACACACACACACACACACACACACACACACACACACACACACACACACACACACACACACACACACATGCACATACACACGAAGGCATATCGAAATTTACACAGATAGAAATTGTGCTTACATATGGCCACATGTGGACCCCTCAAGATTGTAAATTTATAAATCTTACATGCCAAAATGAACACACAGAGATATATATATATATATATATATATATATATATATATATATATATATATATACTGTATATATTTATATCTACACACAAGGGGGGGGGGTAAATAGCCTCAAAACAGGCCTTTGAAACACCACCAGTGTGAAGCTGCCACACATTAGCACTTTACAGGTCACAGCGCCTAGAACAGATATGGTCACCCTTGGAGACTGACCCTGTTTGGCACAATATTATAACAGGAATCACATCAGACTTTCTCCCAAACGAAATAAGAACCGCTCTGAAATTAAATCAGACTCCTGTATGAGGTCTGAATGAAGCAGCCCGTTTGTGTAACTGTGTTACAAAAAAAATCACATATTTCGAAGAACTTCGCCCAGGACTAGAAGGACTAGAAAAACATTGCATTTTATAAAAAACAAAACAACAAAATGTAAACTATGCAACCTGTATTGCATTGTATTACCCACTGCTAACAGACCATAATCATTGCTCTATTTTTTTGCTCTAGTCACGTCAGCTGTGACAAAACAGAAGCAACCAATGACAAGTGGAGCTCTGAACACGTAAGCCTTGTGTGGCCTCATATTCTTTTCTCTGTTTTCAGCATGCTGATTATTTTGAAGAGCGATGTATGTGTTCTTACAATACTCTCTTATTTATTAACTATTGGTCTTTAGAGCAGTTCAACGTAGCGTGATAAACAATTAATGACAAATGAAAAAGAGAAGATCAAACACAGCAGGAAACCATTAACGGTGAAATGAAAACAAAATTGAAAAGTGGATAGAAACACCATTACACAATACAAGTGTACTGACAATACAGCAGTGTCAGTACATTTTCAGACTAGATGTTGCCAAGTTTGGTAAATTGGGCAGAATTCACAACTACATGTAGCATGTTGATCGGTCTGTGAACATGACACGGTGTTAAAAGTATCATGAGTCCATAAGAAGTACTAGTTGACTTTGAATGGTGCTCACGGCTCATCGCTCATCATGTCCACAACCCAGCATAATTACCAGCACTGATGTTGAAGGCTGTATGTTCTGTATTCACCAGCCGAATTTAAGTAAAATTCCAAAAATGGTTGATTTTTGTTGTTGTGTGAAGTGATTTCCACCCACACACAATATCCAGAGGAAGTAGCCTAAATTGATTCATGTCACCACAAATGCTGTCTCATCAAAACTGAATTCTCCATCAAATCGTATACCTCCCTTGTTAATGAATTGTCTTTGAAATTGTGCCTCATTTATAGTAAATGAACGTAATGGAGTTATTTGAATCGAAAATGATCTGATGCTTTTGGATTTTGGATTCATTAAGTTGTGGGAATATCGGTAACACTCAACACTTCATAGCTGCAAGGCAGCGTCTACAACTGTCCAGACTAATGGTGCCATTAGGTGTTATGGGAAGCTATAACTGTGCGTCATTGGCATAACAGTGAAACTTTATGCATGTCAATGGAGAATGAAATGGGGCCAACAAATTAACCCTGTGGGACCCCCAAAATAAAGTCTGTATTGATAAAATGCCTATGGTGACTAAAGATACCGTATCAGGCAGCTGCGTTTTTACCCAGTAAAACACAGCTCATCACAATTATTAACAGTGACAGATCAAGGTTGTATCCTCTTTTTAATGCAAAGAGCTGCGTCATTCATTAGTCAGTTATGCTGAGTAGAGTAGAATACTGCTGAGTTTTATTTTCCTGTATACAAAATAAATAAAACCAATTTGAATAGTAAGCAGAGAAATTGAAAAAATTTGTTAAATAAATACTATATATACATATAGTAGGAGGGGATTATGAGAGAAAAGGGGAGACAGCAGACGAACAAGATTAAGGGATGAATGATGCTCAGAGAGAGAGAGACAGAGATAGAATGAGAGATGTAGATGAAGACAGAAGGTGGAGGAGGAGAAGAGAGGAGTTAAGTTGGCCATTAGCGATGCGGCGTGTGGAGCCCACTCTTACATGCGTTCCACAAGGTTAACGATAAGAGCCCCTCAGCAGCTGAAATGCTCAAGTAGCTTTTATCGTATCATAATAATGAATCAAAGATAAAATAAAATAAATGAACTCCAAAAGACGTGCAAGTAAAATAAAACGTATGTGCAGAGAGCCGGGTGAGCAGTCAGCAACCCAAATAGAAAAGAGAGTGAGAGATTGTAGAAAGATAAAAAAAAAGGAATAAAAATCTTGCTCTCTTTCCGGTAATATCTTCTTATGTCATCTGGTTGAAAAATATTTGCCTGCGGGTCAGGGCTCCCCTGTTAGAAAAAGGCTTCTTCACGGCTCTCTGCTACATTAAATATCTGGCCTCTGCGTCCCATTTACTGCTGCTAGCTATTAGGGGAGAGACACAGAGAGAGAGAGAGAGAGAGAGAGAGAGAGAAAGGGAAGTATGTAAGGTTGACAGAGCAAGAAAGAACAAAGTAAAAGAAAAAGAGGTAACTGAAAGAAAATATAAACAGGAGGTAAAAATAGTAAAGAATTATACAACAATGATTTAAAACACGTTTGTTGCTTTTGTAAAATCTCTTCTATTTAATGTTGTACATCAGTGTGTGTGTGTGTGTGTGAGTTTAGTGCCCTTGGCAAAATAATTCAGAATGGACAGTAGTTAGCCACCCACCGGAGCAAGCTGTTACCGCTTCCTTTTTCCTCCTCCCCCCCATCCTCCCCCTCTCTTCCCCTCCCTTTCACTCGTTCCTCCCTGTTCTCTTTCATTTGACTTCACATGAAAGGATGGTAACAGAAATATTGTGACAGTAGCATAGAGTTCACCTTTAAGTCCATGTTTGAATGCTCTCGACTAATGGGTACATTTGCAATTAGAAAATACATGATAAACATGCTCCCGGACAACCGCAGCTGCATTATCCTTTGATTGGTCGCTGAAATGCATTATAAAGCACTTGAACTTGTTTCAAAAATGACTAGTTGTATATGGTGTATTTCTTGGCCACATTGATAGTGTCACTGGGGTTAGAGTCGAGTCCCCGTTTGTGCTCCTGACCTTGTAAGGACAGTCCCAATTGCTATCAATCATGCTTGATGTCCTTTTGTCCTGTTAGATTGTTTGAGTCAATTCTCACTCTGGTCAGGTGTGCTTCGTGTGGCACTAAGTCAATTTATGCCACAAAATGGTGTCTGAGTTAGTAGGGGCGTGTTGCTTCAGATACCAGAGAGACATGAAATACAATCTGGGAAGTCCAGTTTGAATAACATATCTATGAGTTTGATTGGCTAACGCGACGCCTTCCTGTATAATGCTGCAAAAGTACAGCTTCAACTTTCTTGGCGGGCAAACAAAACGCCCTCTGCGTTGGCACCTCTGCTGCACGGCCGGCCTGGCCTCATTCAAATAAATGGGGCCAGGTCGTTTTTTTTTTTTCCCCAGGACTGTTGTCTGTCTGAAAGTGATGTAAACATAATCTTGCGAAGTACAGCACCGCTGGAAACTAGCATGCATGCTCTGTGAACTATCTCATAAATTATGTGGTTATTGTTAACACTCTAAAAGAAATGTGTGTATAAATCAGAGACAAAAGACAGGTGTCAAAACTGGAAGCCTGGTTTTAATTGATATTGCTCTACTGTAATAATCCTGAAAGGCATAGTCTGGAGTAACACATGTAATGTTTCAACCCATAGTAGTTTAAGTTACAGAATCATAGGTCTCTCTTTTTGCATTGAACAATATATACAATGTGAAATAAATACATTTACACAAATGGACATTATTGTTGGAGCACACTTGTATGATACACGTCACAAAAATATACAGGTTATCGTTTCTTTTTTTTTTTTTTTTTTTTCTCCATTTACTGATGTGAAGCACATCTAAAATCTACGGACATGTTTTAAATAACACTACAGGGTCTTCTCTCGTACGCAACTCTTCTCCACCACGCCAGGGTTTTTTTTTCAATCGTTAAATATCCTTTGTATCCAAATGTGTCATCGTTCTGTCCCCCCTTCAATATTTTCTTCACATTTGCAAATTCAGACTGCAGGGTGAGCCGCAGCACAAGTGGCAGTTACATTTGGGGATTAAATACAACTAAATGACTAAACACTGTAGAGCTGCAGATAGACACAGTTTGGCCTTAGCAGATTTCAGGGGGCAGCCATGGTAGATGGACAATCCTGCTTTGTCCCTATGCCTAAATAATTTGTCCTTCTGTTCCAGCTAAACTATTGTTACATAGAGTATTTGCAGCTAATGGATCTAAGTTCCAGATGAGGGCGATAACATGGTGCCCGAAGTTCAAGCCAGGTCAAACTTTTTCTATCGATGTCTTTGTGAAAACCCAGACAGTTCTTCTTCCAACACTCCTCATAGAAAATACCAGTTTTGTTTTGTTGTCATTTAGATGGTTTTAGCTTCAACCACAGAATAATTGTAACAGCTTTAACAGCATTTTACATGTATAACCCAAAACACAAAACAAGTGCAGCTCATCGTCATTGCACAAAATATTGCTTTTTAACTCGGAAAAAGAAAAAATGTTGTATGAAAACACGTTTGTCTTGTACATTTAAATAATATCTTGGCTATGAGCAGCAAGTTCATCAAAACCTCTGAAAGAATCACACAACCTCCCTCCTGAATTTAGCTGGTAGATTTATTCTTTTTCACTAGGAAAACAAAGTGGCACAGGGTGAACCATTTCCTGTCCTGAAACACATACAACTACATATCAGTATTTGCCAGTTTAGAAATTTAACTTCTTTGTTTCATTTTTAAATGTGGCTATTATTTAAATCCAGCTCAGCCTTAATCACCTCAGGGAGACGTGTAACATCTTTCATCGCCTTGAATTGTTCAGAAGTACACAGCATTGGTTTGACAACTGACAAATAAATAAAAACAGTAACAGAAGAGAAACAATAGTAAGAAAAGTCGTTTGTGGATGATAAGAAATACCATCTGTCTGACGAGATGGTGTTACAATCAAAACAGGAAATTCAACCGTCATCAGGGATTTTGCCTAATATATTTATATGCACCTGTTCAATTATTTGTATGTATGTTTTTTCGCAGATTATATGTTAATGTTTAAGACCTTTGATGAGTCCAAGCGAGAATTTATGCTATTTGTAGCGCAGAATCTATAAATGTGTATAAAGAGGCAAAACGAGTAGAGTAAGATGTTCATTAAAGGAGACTTTGAGTTTTAAATCTAAAGTTCTTAATTCTGGGGCCAAAGCAGAAACTTGTCCCACAATGTAATGAGTGCATGGTGCAGAGAAACAGCAAAGTGCAAACGAAACATGTTGAGCTTTTCTGTAACATTTCCCATCAACCCACTAGAAAACCTATAGTCAACTGTCCGATCACTTTTTAATCTTTGTTGTAAAAGAAGATATCTTCCTGGAAATGAGCTGAAAACGGGACACAACTATGGGGGGGGGGGGGGAAAGTTTTTCATCTTCATATTTTCTCTTTTTGACTGCTGAAACAGTAAAAGATGATTGAGCCGAGCTGTATGGAAGGCAGTAATGTACAAGCAAGTTTATCAAAAAAGAGTCACCTACAGTTCTGAATTACTCAAATGTCCTTTTCATTTCATCGTTATTTTAACCTACAGATATACAGTATAGTGTTTATTCTACAGGAAAGTCACACAAATGATCCCTTTTTTAATACTTGTATGGTGTTTCTTCATTTAGATACTAAATATTTAATCATTTATGTATAGTTTGGTAAAGATGAATACTGTAATTTGATTCTTGGTGGTCTAGTTTCTAGAAGAAGAGCCTTGTATCCGGTTCGGATCATTGAGAGAGAATCCGGTGCCCAGACCCCCAGCGGCCCGATCTGACAGACAGACAACATGGCCTCTACTCTACTCTGTGTTGTCTAAAGAAGAAGCACACAGCACAACAACGGGAATCACCACGAGAAAAAGTACAAAGCAACGCCTCAGAGGACTCAAAAGAGGAGGAAAGGATCAAACAAAGAGAAACAAAAAACAGATAAAACTAAAGAAACAGGGTTTTTTCTTGATAGAAAAAACAGCGAACATGAAACACACATCGAGGCTGAACTACTTTTTTTTTCTTCTTTTTTTTCTCGATTTTGTTTCCAATAAAATGTCTTATGTTAGAATTATAATCTGTATAATTTACAATATACAATGTTTAAGAAGGCTGAGAAAATACCCCTTACTAGTATTACTGATGTTTGATGCAGAGCATGTGATCAACTATACTTAACCTGCAGCACTCCTCTGCTGTGACAAGTTGCCATTTTAGATTAGATTACACTGTCATCTACACATTTTGGCATTCTTATTCGGCTTTAGAAATGACATACATAATGATGTAAAAAAAATCCCTCAACTGTCGTCGCCTGTTTAAGCTGTGATCTGTCAGCCATACGGTCTTACTATAATGATGAAATAAATGTTTCTTCACTTGACTGTAAAATGTCAGACAGCTTCCTGTAAGCTCAGCTTTCCATTTCTTGCAGCTAAACACTCCACTTAAATTTAATGGGAAACTATTGACTTTGACTTTTAAAAAGTCTGTGATTCCCCCGACACAATTTACTCTTAAGACTACCCATTATTCATTTGATCAATTTAGACTTTCTTTGATAGGATGGTTGGTTACCACCATTACGACACATAAACCCGTACTTTAAAATGTTCAAATGAAGTCTCTAACAACAAGAAGTGGAATCGCGAGCTACCATGAAAACAGCCATTGTGGTGTTTTAATTATTTTGATGATTTTTTTCCTCTGCATAGATCCAGATTTAGGTTATTCTGACGGTCCCCACACGTGAGGACAAAAACTGTGTATGACTTAACATTGGTTTTTAAACAAAAAACTGTCTTGGTTCAATCAGACAAGAAAGGTGCACACATCAGAGCCATGTTATTCATTGCAAACTGGATGTTGGATCTTTTTGTTTTCAGCTGTTTGTGTTGCTGCTTCAGCCCTCGTGATAACCATTCTTCACAGAGTTTTTATGTGACGGCAGCATTAACATTCCACACTCACATATCTGGTCCATATTTGTTCCTGTCTTACTTTCTCTAACAAAGGAAATATTGACTGTTATCTAATAGCTTATGGCAAGTTACACAGAGAAAAAGAGAAGCTACAAATTCTCCTCAAATCCCCATTCCCTCTTCCAAATTTAAGACTGGCACGTTATGTTAATATTGCAGACTTAGTCCATACGCACAAACCCTTCCTTTAAAACCACTATTGCTCAGAGTTTTCTAAGATAAAACGCTGATTTGTTAATACATTATTACTTGTTATATTTATATATATATATGATAATTGCTGAAAGTGGTCAAGCTGATAGAAAAAAGGAAAGACATATTGATTGATTCAGTTTTAAGAAGACAATATTAATAACAAAAACAAAGCCGTGTTATATGTCATATACAGGATGACAGTTATTTACAACCCTAATACTGGTTTTCGTCGCTAAGATTATTTTCAAGATAGAAATAAAGAAAAAAATAGAGAGTTTGAAAGCAACAATAGTTGTTCTTCAATCAGTTTTGTCAGCACACCTTTCCTTCTGGTTTGTATTGCGTTGAGTGACCCCATCACTCCCTGAATGAATCACAAAAAATAGCTCTGTGCTGACGCCAGAGATGCACTGGATGTTGTGAATGCAACGAAGCAAGGAGGGTAGTACTGAAGTGACACTGCAGTTTTTTGGAGTTTGGGTAACGAGCACGGGCTGGACTATTCTTAATGGCACATTGACAGACTCAAATCTCTACTGACTTGTGTGTGGAGAGCAACAAACCCGGGCCACTGAGCGGCTGAGGAGGTTTCAAACAGACGTCTAAACACAAGAGAAGTGTTTGACAGAATAAATACAGAGAATGTGGACTGAGCCTACATCTACCAGCGGGACAAGCAGGAATCAATTCTTGACAGTAAAGATCAAGTCTTATCTTGTTCAGTAATATTTTGACTTGTGAACTCTGTCAGTCAGTCACACTCTTAAGTGGTTTGAATATTTGGAAACATTTTCAGCCACGTCAAGTGTGCAAACACTGATTCTATGGTTACTGAGGCCAAGGTCTTCAACAAATACAACAAATAGTAAAGTTGTGGTTGAAGTAGGGGACTCATGGGAAACCAGGAACTGAATTTAAGGGAGAACCAGAAAGTGTTTACAGCAGTGGTTTCTAATCCTGGTCCTGGCCCTGCTGGTTTTCATAATAACCAGACACATTTTAAATAACTGGTGGAACAGAAAACCAGCAGCACTCTCGAGGCCCAGCATTGAAAGCCACCGGTCGATCAAACCAGAAACAGTTTTGGGTTATGACAGTAAAGTTTGCTGGCATCCTCTGAATGGATGAGCTCCATTCTTTGGCAGGGCAAATCTCCTCTTCTTTTCTTTCTGTCCATCCATCCAAATTTCATTGTACATGTAATTTGACAACAAACGTCATTCATAGTTCTTTAGTGTTCCTTTTTTTTCTCCACTCCTTTTCTTCTTGAACACTTAAAAAACTCTGTTGGGGGGAAATGGGGAGGGGGAAGGAGACACAAGTGCAGTCGTAGAGTCTCTTAGAACTAAAATGAAGAGTTTTTAGTTTCTTTTAAATGTGTCCTCATTTAAGCGCATGTCTTTTAACAACATCTTAAAGTTATTAAATGCATAAGAGTTTTGCCCATCTTCAATGTTGCCATCTTCAACTGTGGTAACTGTTGAGTGATTTTTAATAGTTTTAAAAGGAAATATCTTCTTCCCGTGGTAGTATGGGGGTCATGTCAGTCTGTCAGCATGTTTCCCCAAAACAAAAGGTCGAGTGAGCACCCTTTTGTCAAAGACGCTGGAGGTTCAGGGGTTCAGGTAAGAGGTTTAGGTTACTTGTTTATACAGGAGAGGGTGTCAGCAGAAGTACTTCAGGAACATATTTCTGTGTCTGTGTGCGTGTAAGAGTGTGTGCGTGTAAAAGAGCAGGAGGTCATTCAAAGTGAGATTCTGGACTGGCGCCTAGCTGTTCTTCCATCTATTCTCCCGTCCTCAGACCTTGGCTTCCAGCAGCTCCAAGAAGAGTTTGTGCATTGGGACTTTGCCGTCCTGCTTGATGCTGTAGAAGTGTTGCACAGCTTTGGTGGAGGTCTGGCGGAGGAGGGGGAGGGTCATGAGCAGCTTTCCGGCCCGGCGGGGGTCCTCCTGGTGCTGGGCAGCCTCGTAGTCCTGCAGGGCCTCATGGAGCACATCTTGGAGCTTCTGCACTGCATCCACATCTTCAATATGCATGGAGTCTGGAGAAGGAGGGAAGACAAATACACAACTACAATTTAAATGTGAACTCAAATATATTTGAAGAGGTATTTGTAGTATCGTACTAGGAAAAACATCAATAAAAGGATAATAGGGGGTTATGGTTTGATTTATTTGTTATTATTAGAACATGATGATTGGACAATGCATTTAAAATAATCATCAGCCTCTTTTTGCTGACTGAAATGCTTATGATCTGAATTTTCCAGCATCAAAAGCAGGCACGTTTTTTCATTGCAGAAACCTCCTACAACTCTCGAACAGTATGTGTCTCTGTCAGTACCTGTGCCCCCGCTGTCTGCTGTGTGAGTGAGGTGCTAAAGATGTAATCCAAAATCCAAACAGGCTCAATGCAGTGATGCTACTGACAGGTCACAAACTCAGGGTAGGAAATGCTTCATGGTGTAGTGAAATGTGATCTTGACATATATCCAAAAAGTACAAAATACTTCTCTAGATTTTCATTTGAATAAAAACCTACAATTTCTTGTTAGAACTAAATCCAGGATTGGGGCTTTAAAATCAGGGGCTGCTCTCTTCTCTGCCTTTAAAGTGTGGATCTATGGGTGTGATGAATGGACTCACAAAGAGACGAGTGGGCGGAGAAAAAAAGAGATGGACTTGTAGAATGATGGAGAGATGCAGCAGCACCTGAGAGTCTGTGTGTGTGTGTGTGTGTGTGTGTGTGTGTGTGTGTGTGCATAAGCATTTGGCTGCACACATCTGTAATCTCTCTTTGAGCTGGCATGTAAGGTGCGTTTTAGCATATGTGGCAGTAAAGGCTGAGAATGTCCCTCAATAGTAATGCTCCATATTGCCCCTTAGGGAGGCAAAGTCTTAATGTGAGCTGGCCTTTAGCTCGCAACCTCCGATCAATGTCTCCGATCAATGACTACATGCATGTTAAATAATAATCACAAGGCAACTATTGATAGGCCACCACACCCCAACACACACACACACACACACACACACACACACACACACACACACAAAGTAGATCTGTAGAGAGGATGAAACCTACAGTATGAGTGCATGTAGAACACTTAAAACAATGCTATGGTACTGTACTTCTTACACAAAGTCATGCTCACACCTGCTGAATATGAGCACACTTACACGCTAGTAAACCTCGACAAAGAAAGTCTGAACTTACACAAACATGCATTTCATGGTAAGTGAAACATAAAAATGATACAGTGCAGATAAAGTCAACATAAAATGTGTGAACACAGCCACACACACACACATTGAAGTCCACGCTTACGCAAACACAATCAAATACGAAGTGTTGGATCTATAGAGTGTAATGCATGTATCAGTATGCAGGACCAGACCAGTCAGTGGGTTGGTTTCTATGGGGATCAATAGAAAACTCAGCTTCTATCTGTTCTCAAATGTTTCACTTTTCTCCCAGTTTAAATAAGAGTGGGTGGTCCAAATGTCTGGATTTTGCCACTTGATGATATTTTGCTCAGTGGAAAGCTTTGTTGCGGGAGGGATAAATGATATTCATTAAGGTTAATGAGGTGGATTGTTATTTCCATTTTGTAATACAAAACGAATATAAAATATAATTAACATACAGTATAAACATCTGTTTTTCATATCTCTATTGTGTCAGTATGTCTCACTTTTAATTTCGTTCTTTTTATTCATTTTGATGAAAACATTTTCAGGCCAAATATTTAGCTGCCCCTTATGCAAGGTCCCTTGTTACATAAAAACACAACATAAACTTTGTACCAAATGTACCGCAAAGTGAAACAAACACATAATAAACATGTACTGAATGTACAAATTTACGAGTATTACCATCTGTCGCAATTATAAAACAATTCCCTTTCTCCTCGTTATTCTTGGGTTTCTAATAAGTGGTTACCTGAAGTGCAGCCTATAATGACCATGCGTTAAAATGAAGTTTAATGAGTTTCACATTGTTTTTGATTAATACTGTACATTTAGTATTAACGGCGGTAGACATGGCTGCTTCCCGAGCTCTGACCCGCAGTACACTCACAAGTAAAACAGCTGACGTTAATGAGCACGAGCACATACGGCTGTTAAAACACACATGTTAACATGAAACTCACAATGCACACAAACACACACACATAAACGAATGCACAGACACACACACACCCCGACACACACATCACACACACGTGCCTCTTGTTTCCCATGGCTAGTTTAGCTGTCTTTACATGTGGGGCACGTTTGCTAACATTTCTTAAGGCTTGGCTTCATTAATGCAGACGATTAGCATCCTGTGAATTAATTAGTGTCAGTGCCCTTCAAAATGCTAATGCTAGCATTCTGTTGTCTTGAAGAGCAGTAAGAGAGTCTGGGCAATAATGCAAAGTTCTTATTTTGGCGTCAGCTGTTTCGATTTCAATCAGTTAAAAGAAGAACTATTCCTAAATGTGAGTTTTCTCAACAGGCAGGTAAAGCTTGTGTTGGAGAACTATTCCCCAGATTTATCTGGATACTTTTTGAGTTACATGTGCCAAACTAGCAAAGGGATTCCAGCTTGTGTGTGCGTTTGTGTGTAAATGTGGGTGGACAAAAAATTGGAAACGCCATTCATTATAATGCAGATAATACAACAACACCACTAATTGACAGAGAGTTGGATCGAGAGCTTAAACGATCAGTTGATTTATTTTATATTCTATCAATAGAAAATGATTTGTTAACCATTTTGATAACTGATTAATAATTTGAATGCAATTAATTATAACGCAAAAACATTCTCTGGTTCCAGCTTGTCAAATGTGAAGTTTTGCTACTTTCTCTGTTTTGTGTCTTTGCAAAAATAAATATCTTTAGATTTTGGTTGGAAAAAACAAGCCATTTGAAGATGTCCTGTTGGAAAATGTTATTGACCAAAAGATGAACCAATCAGGAAATGAATCTGATGCAGTGACAGCAATAATTGAATATAACACGGTTCACAGTGTTGTTTTGAATTGCAATAGATTTTACAGGTGTACCTAATAAATCTTTTTTTATCTTCAATATTTAGGCCACTCTTTCTCTTTCTCCCAGACCTGTAAACCCATCCGGGCCATTGGTTTTAGAGGCACCAAGGACTACATGTATGTAAAACCTGTTTGCCAAAGAAGTCTTCTTCACCATCATAAACATCAACACTGTTATCCAGCCAGCAGAACCAGACACACAAATAGGCAGGGCCAAGAAATTGATTGTCACATAGCCCACAGGAAAACAACATGTCAATACTTTCTGCATGTGCATGACTATGTGTGTGAGCAAACCTTGTTTTCCGAGGCTCACATTAAACTACACAATAATAGTTTATGTTGAGTATGTCTTTATGCATGTGTCAGAGAAAGAGAGATCAAATTGGCATATTAGAGAAAAAGCCTTGAAGTGTACGTGTGTGTGTGTTGATGGTGGCAGAATAAGAACAAAAGGCCCCTCCCTCCCTATTCAAAGCTCTGCCATTGCATTCTCCCATTTAAACACATTGTATTGACAGCAACCCCCTTGTAATTAAAGAGTACTGAAGAGCTGGCCGGCTTCCAAGACAAAGTTCAAAAGACGGGTCATGGGAGGAAGAAGGCGCGTGTGTGTGTGTGTGTGCGCGTGTGTGAGTGTGTCAGTCAGCTGTCGATGCAGCTGGACACATCAGAGAGGGGGCTTTATCGACAGACTTGGGGTTCTAATGATTTCAGCTTATTTAACAGGCATCTGAAGAGACGACTATGCTAATTGTAAAAGGGATCGCCACTTTGTTTGGGGGTGGGAGGTGGGCTTCAGGTTGAAGATGTGTGTGTGTTTGAGTTTGTACCTTTGCCGTGTGTATGTATTCGTTAAATAATTGTTGGCATTAGTGGCTATTAGGAGTATGACGAAAACATTGTCTGTGGCTTTAACAGTGAAAGTGGGAGGTCTGACAACGGCAGGTGCTGTAAAAGAAAAAAACTCTGTGTGTGAAAAGTATGCATCATGTGTCACCGTTGTGTGTGTGTGTGTGTTTAGATGCAGAGTATTGAAATCAGTCCTTTGATGGTTCAGTTTAAATGAGTCCCATGGGACGGGAGATTCCAAGGATTAACTCTTTCTCCACCAGACGCGTGCAAACAAACTCAAACACACAGACAGACAAAAAAAAGTGAAGAATTTCCAACCTGAGTTAGCCAAAGCGATGGCCTTGAGAGCTACAAATTCCTCCTTCTCTAGCTTCATAGTCTTGTATTTCTTGACCAGCTGAAGGATGGCATTGTTCAGGTCCAGAAGTCCAGCTAGCTTCGACTGGTCCTCGTCCATTATGTAGTCCTCAGCATACACCAACTAAAGAGAGACACAAAAGAGGTTGCAAATGAACATCCATACATGCATGTATTTATATATTTCACAAGATCAATAAGCAAAAAATACGAAAGATGCTAACCTTGTCTTCAAAGGACAGTGAGCGGTACACAACACGTAGGATCAAGATCTCCATCCATGCACTCTGCAGTAGACTCATCTGGTCTGCCAAAGACAGCGTAGAGAACCCTGGGGGCGATTGAGACAAGAAAGAGAGAGGATTGTTCATTTTTTAGCCCCAAAACAGCAAAGAGTTAAGCACTCTGTTTTTACTATTGTAAGTAGTCAACATAAACAGTCATGTGGACAACTAAGGTGGAGCAAATGAAAAGGAGTGAATAAAGCTGGTTTTGATTCTTGTGCGAGGGTCAAGATCGCCTCCCTTCCCTCCCTGCCCACCCTCCCCTCCATCCATCCAGTTGACCAGAGTCCTCCTCCTCCTCCTCCTCCTTTTCCTCTCTCCCTTGTGCCCAGGGCTGTTCTCTGGGGAAAGGCAGGCCTTATCTCCCCCTGACACAGCCTCCATGGATCAATGCTGGCCATCGCTGCTGCACCGCTCAAACACACACACTAATTGCTGCTATGGCCTCAAAACTCCTGCTTGCTCTGGTGTCAATCCATGTCTTTCTATTTGCCTACGTCTATGTCTGTCTGTCTGTCTCGCCAATCGCAATCCATGCCTTTTTATCTCTCAGTGTCTAACTACGACTGACCATCTGTGTGTCTGATTCTGGCTTCACCTTCTTTCCATCCATCTTGATACATCTCAAACTGCATGTCTGGTCTACTGGGCCTCTCTCTGTTTCACATTGTTTGCTTGCGGCATTATGCCTTCGCTTTCACTTTCTGTATTGAAAGTCTCTTTTTTCTGTTGTCATTTTGTTTGTAATATTTTCGCTGCTTCATTTCATATCTTTCGATTACATTCTTACTGAAGCGCACCAGACTCTCTCTTGTTGTCTCTCTCTCTCTCTCTCTCTCTTTCTCTTTCTGTCCGTCAATATCTTTAATGGAACACCTGCCCACTCACACCTTTCCTCACAGCTGTCCTGGCCTCACACACCTGTTCATTCACACCTGCCTGTCTGCCTATGTGTGCATTTTAGTGCGTGTGCAAGTCTTCATAGGAAAGGTAAAGACAGTGGCCCACGTGAGCACACCTGTCAGACTTCACTGCAGCCCTCCACTGTGTGTGTGTGTGTTTGTGTGTCTGAGAGGAGCATCCTGCCAGGAGAAGCCGGCAGATGAGAGGGAAGATATTTCTTCATCAACATCTGCTGCCATGTGCCTCCTCTTGAGATGGTAGGTGTGTGGCAGTGTGTGTGTTGGTGTGTGTGTGTGTGCATGCGCGTTAGGGGCTCTTATCTCACAGCGTGTTGATGGGTAATGGCAGGCGTCTCATTATGTCCAGGTTGCAGGCTATTGTTGTTTGTAATGTGCTCTAATTCATTCTTCAACTGTTAACATATCCAACACACACTGACACACTAACACACACACACACACACACACACACACACACACACACACACACACACACACACACACAAACACACATATATAGACAGTAGATAGAAACTGCTACCCAAACACATACAGCATCACATATGCATAGACATAAATGCATAGGAACACACTGGAAGGAATCCAAATGTGAATGATTGACACACACACACACACACACACACACGCACACACACACAAACACACACACACACACACACAGCACAGTGAAGGGAGCAGTACTGTTGCCAACTGGCAGTGTCTTCTTCTACTTAATGAAATCATCAGAAGGGATTAGAGGTGAATTTCTTAAGGGGGTCTTCATGCACACACCCAGATGTACACACACATCTCTTTCACAGAGGCAGATGTCTTAAGGGGGTCCTTAGGACTTCACCACTCATCGTGGGCAGGGGAAATAAGCATGGGCACTGCTAAAATTAACGCACACACTTATTGAATCTGTTTAAACCCTGGGGTCAAGTGAAGAGAAGAGGACATGAGTAAGGGGTTAATGTCATTTAATGGTGTCACTGGTTGTGTGTTTTAACTTGTCTGTGTGTGTAAGTGTGTGTGTTTTTTCAGCGCTCTGGCAGTGGGAGCAACACGGGTTCAATCAATTCACACACATCCCTCTGGTGGAATTTGATCCGGGGCCAGTGGAGGCACACATGGCTTAAAAATGGGGCAAACACACACACTCGTGTGCAGACACACAGAGTCACGGATACACACAGAAAATTGTAAATGTCATCCAAAACAGGCTTGAATGACGAGCATTAAGTTTATAATATGATTAGCCCATACCTCATACATCAACAAACTTCTCCCTAATTACACATAAAATGCACACATACGTGCACAAACACACGCACAAAGGAAATACCGATAATTAAAACCCCTGTGATTAATTTATTGAGCTGAAAGTGCAGCTTTTCTTATTGAGGTACACATCAATGATTTTTATCAGGACACGGTTTGTGTGTGTATGTGTGTGTGTGTGTGTGTAGGTGAGAGTGGTGTCTGCTTTTGTGAATATGTGTATGCTTTATATTGCGTACTTGAACATAATGTACATTACCGTCCTGTACGTGTGCTGGATTGTTGTTTTGCCAGCATGTTTGTATTCTTTGCATATGCATACATTCCCATGCATGTTTCTGTGCGTCTCTATATGTGCGTCTCTACCTGTGTGTATTTCTGTGTGTTTGTGTATGTGCGCCTCCCCGACCCCTCCCCTCCCCACACCAGCCTGTCTGCGCTGTTCAGCCATCCAATGCCTCTTATCTGTCTGATTAATAGGCGGCCAGCTTCAGGACAAATTAATTAACAGATAACGCCATCTCTCCCTTCTTCGCTTCCTCCCCTCCTTCTCATGAAGCGATCGATACAGCAGAAGAAAAGAAACATCAATGGGAATTTAGTGCTGATGATGGAGAGAGAGAGGTATTGATGGAGAGAGCGAGAGAGAGAGAGAGAGAGAGAGCATGAGAATGAGTGAGACGAAGGAAAGAAGAAAGTAAAAGGGAGAGAGGTGTTAAGACGGAGAGGTGGTGGTGGAGATGGTGCTGGGAGGGGGGGGGGGGGAGACCTTTCTTTCATACCTGTGATTTCACTTGACAAAAGAAGGTTCCCTATTTGGCTCTAATTACATTTCCTTTCTGCCCATTGTTGATAAGGCATCTCATACTATGTGTGGGAGTACGAGTGTGTTTGTGTACGTGTGGACGTTGTGCAGCCTGTGTTTACTGTGGTAAAGGTGGGCTGAGCTGAATGTACAGTAATGTACAATGGAAATTAAGTTCGAAGCTTTGCTTAAATATATTAATATACACTTTAAAGAAGAGAAAATTGCTACGGGACGTGACTTGCAAGTAAAGCTTTGTGTTCCCTGGGACACCATTATTGGATATATGCTTATGTCTTTGAATGAACTCTACATATCACAGTTGGATATAAACTTCCTTTTTTTGGAGACAGGGTTGGATATTGATTTAGTTTTTACCAAACACAAGTGTGTACATACTGATTGGGATGAGGTAAGGTGTGCATGAGGTCAAGTTAATGACCCAGACTATGTATTTAGCTGGATATGTGTGTGTGCTTTTGTTCGGGGTGTGTAAAATATTAGGACGCTCTCTTGTATCTTGTATCTATGAAGGTACAGGGAGAGAGAGAGTGAGGGAGCGTGTGGTGTGTGTAAGTATGTGCGTGTGCCATACATTGGTCTGACAGAAAGAGGCTGCAGTGCAGTCATGCAGACTTAACCTCTACTGCTTGCTCTCGCGCTCTCTTTCTTTTTTCCTCTTCCTTTTGCTCTATCAGACACACACATGAAGACAAACACACACACACACAAACACACGTCGATTCCCCAGCCACCCTGCGGCCTGTTTGTCTGCCAAATGAGTCCTGACTGCACGTTTACACCCGAGACCGCACAACAGTCTGGCACAGACACACACACACACACACACACACACACACACACACACACACACACACACACACACACACACACACACAGGATAGCCCTCTCTCACGCCCCAGTTGCTACAAAGACACACACCAACACACATATCCAGGAGGCCTATATTTGTTTTCTTGTGGTTACAGGGCAAATGGGAACCAGTGAGAACCGATTGTGATGCTTATGAGTACATGTGCACTTGTGTGTGTGCAGTTTGTGGCATTTGTGAAGCTACTTTGTATGTGCGTGCGAGTCTGTATGTGTTTGTACGATAGTGCCTGCAATGCCTAATGCATCAAAGAAGCGTATTCTGTGTGTGTGTGTGTGTGTATGAATGTGACAGGTGTGAAAACTGGTTGTAATGCTGATCTGGTCCCAGTTATTAACACACGACTAGTCTTCATAATCTGTCACTGCGGAGAAAAAAGACTTTTGGCATAAATGTGGATGTGATTTGATGATTCTAGGTAAAACTGAGGAAGTGAAAGTAAATCTGTAATATTTCCCTGATACGTGTTAGCCTGTACATTACATAGACTGCACACGGAACTGAATAATTTGTCTCTTCGACAACATTTTCTCACACATCACATTGTGAGGGCAAGTTAAAAATGTCTCAATTTAAGCAATGCCACAATCGTGATTTCAAGATGACCGCCTCATCCTTTTCTTCATTAGCAAATACAAAAATGTCTTTCTCTTGACCATTTCAAGTTGATGTCATTTATTTCTACCTACGGTACCTACGGCGTTGTCGTGTGTCTGCAGACAAAAGACAGTTTTGTAAATGAGCAAATGTTGAATTCAAAATGAATAACATATACCGTGAAGTGTCACTGATGACAACATTTTCTATTTTGTATTTGCTCAATATAATTATTTAAACTGAAACCGACAGATCAACAAGACAAGGAAGAGACATTGCCAGGGTGCCTCCAGCAGAGATGCAGGTCAGCTCAGTGCTGCTGGACCACATTTGATCTGAATGAGCCAACTATCAACTTAACCCCCAGTGTGAAACTGTGGCCTGGACAGAATAGGCCTTGAGCAGTCTGTCTCGCATCGCGGGTAAGTCTAACTTCCAAAGCACTTACCACACAAATTTTGGCAAAAATGTTTTATTTAATCATAGTGTGCAGATCAGGGAGTAGAGTTGTTGGTGGTGTTGATGTCTGGTGGATGTGATCCTGGTGTGATACCAATATGCATAATTTCTGAGGCTTGTGAATTTAAAATGACGTGTTTTTTTAAGATGATTTTTTTTTCTGGCATTTTTTGCCTTTGATGGAAAACATGTAGGCATCTGGAGAGTAATGACATGCAACAAATGTCCCTAGCTGGAGTCGTGTCAGGAACGTTGCGGGTTTTACATAACTTACACTGGTTTACTTTTAATTTAATGGTTTAATAGGCTTTTAAGTGGTTTGGTTTCTTTTTTATATTATATGTTCCCTCAGTCACATTTAGGTCCTTTTGACTATCTGAATACAAGCAGTTTACAAAATATTTTAAAATACATATGGTGGTCCATCTGCACACTTGTAGCGGCTTAACATTCTTTGAGCAACTGCTTGCTCTGTTTCCAGCGACACTGTGCTCTGTCCTATTTGATCATGGCCCCAGGACACATTTAACGGGAAACTTCTCAGCCTGTCCCAACAATTTAACAGCAAAGACTCACACATTTATCAAGAGTTATCCGGATTGAAGTTGTAAGAATAAAACTTCACACATTGTCATAGAAATGTAACACAACACAGCAAAACTGAATTCACACTAAGCACAGTAAGGGAAACTGAATGTGTACTGCATGAGGGGCATCCTGGACTACAGCTCCTCATTACAGAGATGATTAAGAATGACATGTGTCCAACAATGCTACAGTGTAATAAACGTGTAATAGACATTTACCATATCAGAATTTTTCTTCTCTGTTGTAACATAAAATCTAACAATAGCCACTTCCTCTTAAATGTAGTTTAATGATGTTGCTAACCAAACCTTCTCTCTCTCTTCAACAGAGGTGTTAAGGACGGTGATGTAAACTGATTCATGATCGTCCTGATGCTAATTGTAAGAGAGGAGAATTGTGGATTTTCTATGTGCAGCCTGTACTATACACGTATTGTGTTCTGCAGGGGACAGATTTAAGTCTTCTGGCCCACTGTGATAGAGATTGCATTAGGACACGTGAAGTGTCCAACAGTTACCAGCACATCGCTGCCCTGTGTGTGTGTGTGTGTGTGTGTGTGAGTACATGTTCTGTATGCACCCTGTGTTACGCGGCTCCAGTGCTCTCTCTCATACCACCTTCTGTATGCGTTTGTGTATAAATTTGTGTTTGTGTGCACATTGTTGCATGCTGTGTAAAGCAAGTGCTCCCTTGTGATGCTTTTTGAATGTGTGTGTGTGTGTGTGTGCACATTTCAAACTGTTTTGTACCATACGGCCAGACGCCGGCCCAAATGAACACGGACCCCCTGTGATGGCTTTGGCCAAGCTGAAACAACACACACAAGATACACGCACACGACAACCACACTGGCAAATGCTGTGACACACACACACACACACACACATCCACCAGCTGACCCAATTACACAGAGATGCGCAACGAAATGGAAACAACTCCACCCAGAGATCTAGCTAATTTAGAAAGGCTTTAAGACACACAGGGCACACACCCACATTCACACATACGCGTACCCGTGATGTGTTTATGAAAACATCATATTTTCAAGTGGAGTCGATATTATATGAAAGTGCAAATCAAGTTACTCTATCAAAATCATTTCAGTTTATCAAAAGTGCGTTTGTGTTTGTGAGTGTGAAGAGCATGCAAATATTTGTGTCCAACCTGCAAGTTTGTATTATTCTTTTACAGACATCTAATTCCAGTGAGGGTGAAAACTACAGAAACAACACCGTTGTATTTCAAACCATATGAACAGGGGGCAAATTCTAATGGTTTGACTGGTAAGCCTCTGTACACTGTGGATACTGAGGCCAACACTGAAGATGTTGCATGAAGGAGCCATGTCTACCTTCTATAGTTGATGTATATTATTAAGAAATTTGAACGAGGTTATTGAACCTTCAAAAAAAATTCGACACAAATTATAAAAGCAGATCATTTTTACATGTCTATAAACATGTCTAGAGGGGATGTTTAAAAAGCCATTGCTCACATTGTGACATGACCAATTTGGTTCCATTTTAAGTCTTGTTGAAGACTGGTTAAGATTAGGGTTATGTTTTGGATATGATTAATCTTAGTTTTCTGAAATAAATGACTACCTGGTTGATGTTACGGAGTCTGCGTTTGAGTTGCACACACTGTAAATGACCAATGGACAACAGCAGACACATTTCTGTACAAATACACAAATGTATTCGGTACGCTATCAGTTACTTTTCTAGTACACTTATACCACACACATAACACACGTTATCACCTTCACCCCTCTTATATTGTTGGCTAAAATATATTTTTTTATATTTCCCCCTCCCCCACTCCTCCCTCCATATCCCCCCTTTTTCTCTGTGCGGCCTCGGGGAGAGTAGAGCAGTCATAGGGTTGCAGTAGCCTCTAATCAGTGTGAACAGCAAGCTAATTACCAAACCCTCAGCCCTGGCTGACTGTTAATTGCATACATTAGACACCATCAGCAGCACTGCAAGATTAACACTTAAAATCTTCCCATTGCTGTAGTGGGGATGAGTGCTCTCTGTGTCTGTGTGTGTCAATGTGTGTGCGTGGAAGAGAGAGTCGGGGGGGGGAGAGAGACAGAGGTGGAGAGGAGGGTCGTGGGCTGTATTCTCCCTGTGCACACGTGTGGTATGTGCTGCCTCTGTGGTTGCGGGTGCTAATATTTAACACTTAATTAGAGCTAAAATGGAGACACAGCAACAGCAGAGACGTGTGTCGAGTGTTATAGCTGTTGCCGTGTTGGGTGGGGGCGGCCGGTCGTTGAGGGCAACCCCAAGTCTCTGTGGAGACGACAGATGGAGTGACATTAAGAGCATTGCAGTGGAGGCATTTCAAATAATAAAATATCAATATTTACATTTTAATTACCCACTTCTAGCTCCGCCAGGGCCATGTCGAGGAGTGTGTGTGGGTATGTGCCACAGCTAGCTCGACTGGGGTCATGTCTTCTTATCTCTTTATATAGTCAAGTGTGCTGCTCAAGTGACAATAGTCTGCTCTGCTTGAGAATGTCTTGGTGAAATGAACGCCATGCAAAATTACTAATTTCTACACAATTGCTGTTTTCTGGCATTATTTGTCATTTTTACTTTTTCTTTTACTCAATTCATCCTGTCTTCCTCTAATCCTGTCTCTCCCTTCTTCAAAAAACAATGCTGAGGCAGGCAGGAATGACCACTGTGTGTGAGAGCATGTGCACACAAATCTATCAGGGGAATTCACCATGTGTACACAAAACTGAGAAGCTTACACACCAACACTCTCTGTCTGTCTGACTGTCTCTCTCTCTCACACACAGAGACACTGCTGACAGACAAAAAACATTGAGCTGAAAAATAAAATACATAAAAGAATAAAGAGGACATCATTTTAATATTTGTATGCCTATACTTGACGTCCAGGTAAAAGTATATCAGGCTAATAGACAGCTGGACATACTGGATACAAAAGCATCATTAGGACACAGACTAAGACACTGATTGAACCTTACATTAAAATTCATACCCCAGGGAAAGTCACCCCATGTCTGTCAAGACTCCACGAGACATACAAAGAATGAGTCCCTCTCAGGCCATCGGCAGCATCCAGTCAGTGGCATACAATAATGCCAAGTACAGTACCACAATTTTAGCTTTGTCAGTTGACAACTCATCCAAACTTAAAAGATTCCATTGCCACAGTTTGACAGTTCTCTACATGGAACAAATGGAAAAGAGGAATACTTCCTGGGAAATACTGTATAGCCAGTGATTGAATTATGTGAAGGACAACTGGGTTTAAGAGCAAAATCAAGATCAAAGAAAGGTATCTATCTATCTATCTATCTATCTATCTATCTATCTATCTATCTATCTATCTATCTATCTATCTATCTATCTATCTATCTATCTATCTATCTATCTATCTATCTATCTATCTATCTATCTATCTATCTATCTATATCTATCTATATCTATCCATCTATCTATCTATCTAGTCTATGATTAATTCATTTCCCCAGCTTGCTCAATTAACTGGGTTGTGGTGGTCTATTGATCTCTTGGTGGATTATCTTTTCAGAACAATATCCTACCATACCATATTCTCCTGAAAAGACTAAATCCATAGTCCAAGCATCAGCAAATGGGCTGCCCTGCAATCCAAACCATTGGGCAGGAGATTTCTTTTTCGTATACAAAGATGATTACATCAAATTGTTTGTTGTCACATGTATTTTGACATTTTCACAAACAACATTTTGCATTAAAAAGGGGTATTGATTTATGAATACAAACTTGCTGATTGTGGCTTTAAAACAAAATCCAATGGTCCCTGTCCAAGCCTGGTGTCTGTATATGAGATTATGAGGCTGTGTTGATTCTATTTTCCTAATCCCCCGTAGCTTTCCATAGAGAGAGGACCGCAGAAACTCCACAGGGATTAATTTAACATTCCCAGATTAGAGATATGGTCTCCAATATCATCATCCAGGACAAGCATTGAGAGGAAAGGCTCGACATTGGAGCAATGAGAAGAGAGAGGACAGAGAGAATAAGAGAGACATACACAGACTGAACGAAAGACAGAGATGAAAACGAATGCGCACAGAGAGACAGCCTTCTTTCCTACAGCATCGTGCCTTAATGTCCTAGCTCGAAGACACGGACATTAGACCTCATTCCACCTCCTCATCTGGGCTTGAAAAAGCCTGGGCTGAAAATCTTAATTAATTGTCCAATAGTGCTGCGGGGTCATTATGCATTGCAATAAAGAAGCGTGTAATTATGAGATTTAACAGCCATTACCAAGGCCAGGAACTCATATGTCATCATCAGCAACCAAGCCAATGGTTTGGTAGGGCTGTGTGTGTGGCTTGATGGACAGCACACACACACATGCACAATACACACACTTGCATATTGTTCATGTAGGTAAATGGTGTTTACGTGTATCAGAGAGAAATGTGTCCGACAGTTCTAGATATACACATATGCATGTATTAGACTAATAGGGGATCACAAACTAAAAATGTATACAGGCAAGAACACACACAGAGAAGCACAGAGAAGCGCACCCACGCACACACACACACACAAACACATCAGTCTGACCCAGACAATAAGGCAGCCAGCTGTGATAGCAGCCTGCAGATGAAACATCCCATCAAGATTAAATAGACAAAAACTACACACATTATTACTGCTGTGTGTGTGTGCGTGTGTGTGTTTTGTGTGCATGTGAACACACAGTGAAACACTGAGACATGGTCTTCCGCCACATAGCAGGTGGGGAATGACAAGTGCTGTGAATAAATACATGCACGCTATTCAATGGACATTACTGAAAAACCCCCAAAAAGTTAGACGAAAAACATATTCAATGGGAACTAGTTGGAACTAAAAAAAAAGGGAAATAAACAGACAAATGTGAAGATCTTGGCATGAAAAATGTAATGATATAGCAGTGATTCAGTATGTCCAAATGTCTGCTGTAAGAAAGGCCTATTGCTTTGAGGAGTGGTGGTTATACGTTTGATATTAGAGCATTCTGTTGGAGTTTCTGTGTTGTAGGAACAGTATCCCTGACAGTGTAATCACATGAACACGAAGGAAATGTATGCCTTGCGTTATTCCTCATTGACGTAGCTAACTAGTAATGTACACTAAGCTATGTGTCTTTATAAAACAGCTCAGGTTCTGACGCACCTTCGATCGCCTGTTGTCCTTTTTCTTCTCGTCTCACACTAAGAAGTTGCCCGTCTATATGTATCCTAATTACAATCAATTTTCATGTGTATACAAAATGTGGGTACCTTAACATCCATGTAGACAAAGAACCAACATGCTAATGGTTGGTTATAAACCATTTAACACATGGTTATTCTATTTTACCTTTCAACACTGCTGGGTCACACGCAGGCACAGGCTCAAACTGTTGCCTTTCTGCAGGTGTTTTCTTGTGTATGTGCAAAAGGTGTCCCTGTCTTTATGGGTTTATACCTCTATTAAATTAATAAATAATTTGTCTCTTTGTGTGTGTTGTGTGCACATGCCATAAGTCTTCCCCAGCTGGTGGCAGGCACGCTCCAATCCCATTTTCCCACCTGCTTATTCCCTGATGGAAAGGATGAATCCTCGACTGTTATTTAAGAATGATGGGTGAAGGATGGGGGAGAGAGAGAGAGAGAGAGAGAGAGAGAGAGAGAGAGACTGAGGGAGGTAGAAGAAAGGGGGAAGGTGAAAGATGAGCAGTAGGAGCGTCGGGCATAAAGGACAAGTGAGAGAGGGAGTGTAAAACATAGGGGGAGTGAGGAATAAACAAAAACAAGAAGAGGAAGAAAAAGGAGAGAGAGGGGGAAGGAGGTGAGGATCAATGATGGGGGCGAGAGAGGGAGAGGAAGGCCAAGGTAAGAGGAGAAACAGAGATTGAGCAGAGTGCATAAGGAAAAGAGAACATGTATAGATAAAGAGGAGAAAAGGGAAGATTGAGACAGAAACAGCGGGGAAAGGTAAAAAGATAAGAGAGAGACGGTGAGGAGAGAGAGAATAACTATTTCATGCCTGTCTGTGAACTTTGCATGAACCGACAGAAATAATGTGATGCCATGACAAGCCTGTCCCTCCTTCCACTAGATTTGCTGCATGCATAGGTGTGTGATATATGTGTGTGTGTGGGAAACTGTGAATCCCTGTATGTGTGTGAACTCTTTATATTGCTTTTGGTGTGTGTGTGTGTGTGTGTGTGTGTATGTGTGCCCTAACAGATAGAATAGGATGATGATGATTTGAAATGGAGTTTGGCCTGTGCGTAATTATGATCATCTATCTTTATGCCCCGCCAGCATATCATATCATATCACATCACATCATCTCTCTCTCTTTCTTTCTCAGGCACACACACCCACACACACACACACACACAAACACAAAAGCAAATTGAAAGTAGTAAAAGCTGACTGTTTGCTAGTGATGACTTAGATGATGATGGGCTCAGATGGTGTGCTGATTTATTTGTTACTGCTCGTCTGATGTCACATATTATAAAACTGTGCACGTCTGTGTACGTGTGCATTCGTGCACATTCACTGTGTATTAGTGCGACATTAGAAGTGTACGTTTGCGTGTTCATGGGTGCGTTTATGATGTATGTGTTTGTGTGTGCATGCATGTGTGCATGCTTATGGACGCAGCTTCTTCTTCTGGCGGGTTTTGTGTGTGTGTGACAGACATTATTTGATGCAGATTAGTCGGTGTACTCAGATTGCAGGCTGTGTCTCAAAGGCTGATAGACAAATTAATTTGATTTGCTAATGTAATCACACTAATAAGAAAAACAGCAATGGGCTGCAGAGAGCAAATCTAATGACTTCAATATTTGTGTTTTTTTTCTCACTTTTACTTGAA
The DNA here is from genome assembly GCA_032191485.1 of Leptoclinus maculatus. Classification (NCBI taxonomy): domain Eukaryota; kingdom Metazoa; phylum Chordata; class Actinopteri; order Perciformes; family Stichaeidae; genus Leptoclinus; species Leptoclinus maculatus. The sequence continues at coordinate 29,446,622 of JAVDOI010000001.1, read as the reverse complement.
TATCCATCTACTGAATGTCTTTCATGACTAATTTTTTTAGAATAGAATCAAAATGATTCAAATTACTTTTAATCAACGGCTGTAATCGGAAGCTGAGCAGAATAAACAATGGATTTACATCAGACACTACTTTTAAAATCAGTGTAATTTTTAATATACAGGCATTTCATTTACTTGTTAACGGTGCTGATATTACTAAGGATGCTGTTGGTGATGTGATCATATTTTGTTTTTACGCACACGACTCCACTATCATAGGCTGCCGTTACCCTTCCACTTCTTCTTTGTGTTTTATATTTCATTTTGAATTCAGGTCTGAAATAGTGTGACACACGTGGATACAGAGACAGCTGGTATCAAGCGTGAAGCAAGTTGTGTGTTTCTGTATGAAGTGTGAGGTTGCTTGAATCTAAAGGCATACGGTGTGTGTCAGCACCAAGGTGTGACCTGATAGAGGTACAAACCAGTGTGTGTGTGTGTGTGAGAGAGTATTTGTGTTGAGTGTGTGTATAAAGGAATGTGTGTTTTTAAAGCTGCGTGTGTTTGATTGTCATCATTGGCACATCGTCATGGAAACACTGTCAACACGGTGATGACAAAACAAACACAGGGCATCGGACAGACAGGAGAGTCAACACAGACCGAACGTGCCTTCAGGGACTGAATATGTAGGTACCTTTGTGTGTGAGTGTGTGTGTGTTTCTATCAAAACATCATATCTGGCATAAATAACTTCCTTCACAAAAACAGCATTACAGCATACTGAGAATAAGAGGATCTTACAGTTTTCTGACTTTCTAAATCTTATAGAGATATTCCACAAACACATTCCCAATGAAAATAGGGGTTCTATTTTGTTAAATTAACTCATATTACAGTGTTTAGGGGAACATTTTAGGTTCATTTTACACAAAATGTAGTCCATTTTAATGCAAAAAATAAATAAAATCCTGCTTGTTTTCTTGATCTCACATTATTAAGACTAGAAAGTGAAGTAAAGTAGATAAGACAACAGAAAAGCAATGCACAGAATAATTCCCTCCACTGCTTTCTCATATTGATGACATGCTTCCAATACCCACAGGCTTAATCCAATAAAGAAAGCCCAACTTAATCCAAACATTAAGCTCAGATATCAAATATTCTTTTCCTAATTTGATTTCATCAATATTTGTTTTCATCTGCAAACAAGACTGTGTTTGTTTATACTGTATGGGCTGCAAGAGGAAACCATGGTGGTGGCGCACTGGACAATAAGATGTCTTTTCTGCACAAATGTGGACAATGAACACACACACACACACACACACACACACACACACACACACACACACACACACACACACACACACACACACACACACACACACACACACACACACACACACACACACACACACACACACATAAGCAAACAACCTCTAAATGTGTTATGTAGCTCAGGGATGAGCAGAAATGGAAAGCAAACACCCCCAACAGAGTTCAGAGAAAATCAACAGCGACTTGAAACATACATAAAGATATGTACTAGAGTGCATAAAAGAAGCCAAATTGAGCAAAGCAATGAACTAAATCAAGTTGTGATTTTAAATCATATCAAACTAAACTCATTCATCAGTTGAATCTCATTAGAATCTGGAGAAGACAGAGTCCGTTATGCCACTTCGAGGAAGACAGAGTGCTGTCAGAAGGAGTTTGTTACAAAAGCAACCTAATGAATTAGTGTTCATTATGTTTTTTAATCAGCATAGGAACAACAGTATATGCTTCAGGCTAAAGAATGATTACCGACGACTTTTACACAACATTTAACCATGACTGAAATACAGAAGATCTGAAATGATGCATGAGCGTCTGGAGCAAAGCCGGATAGTTGGTCAGACCCTGGTCAGAGCTGGCCAATGCTACCCCATCATTGGTCAGTCTGCAATTCAATGGACTTTCCACCATATAAGTAAACCTCAGATTAACCCTTTGCATGTTATGCCTATAAAGACTGTGTGTTTGCTTGGACACTACCATGTAAATGTTGTTATGTCTTCACACTGTGCTGAATGTGTGTGTCTATGTGAATGGACTTTATATTTGTGTGTTGTGTTTGTGTATTAAGAAGGCACGCAGCATGCTGTGACTGTCAAGGTGAACTAGCCTTAGCAGACAGAATGGGGCCAAATCTGCTTGTGTGTTTGTGTGCGCGTGTCCATGTGTATTTCCGCGTAGGATTTTTTTCTTTTACGAGTTTACGTGCACACATGTGTACCTGGACCAGCCGTTTTATTGCAGAGGGCAATGGCACTGAGAGGGAGAGACAGACTGGAAGATGATTTAACAATCGGAAAATAATAAAGTGTGTGTGTTTGTTTCTGTGGAGGGATGTTTTCTTTTCTGATTTACCACTCTATGACCCAAAGCCCAACAACCTCTTTGCTGATTGATGACAACACCAGACTTAATAAGGAGGGCCAGGGAGTGACATCATCACTAGTCTAGGCTTTTACATTTCTCTATCAACACACACACACACACACACAAACACACACACACACACACACACGTGTATGCACACACACACACACACACACACACACACACACACACACACACACACACACACACACACACACACACACACACACACACACACACACAGTGATGTTCTGCCTCTCCTGGAGCTCATTGTGAAGTGTTATAATGTGTGTCAGTGTTAATTTAGAGAGCTGCACTATCAAAGTCGAGGATGTGTGTATCCATGTGTATACGTGTGTGTGTGCGTGCAATGGTTCCTTTGGCTGCTGAGACTCAACATTTGATTTGCTAAAAGGAGCTGGACACTTCTATTAATCAATATTTGCTGACTGACTGGGTGTCTCTCTGGTTGATTGACTGGCTGTGCCGTTACTTGACTGACTGATTGGCTAACTAAATGACTGACTATCTGGCAGTCTGAATGACCACTGTTCAACTGGTTGACTGCATCTCTAAGTGAACACCATTTATAACATGACCAAAAGAGAAAGAGCACAGAAGAACAACAGCAGAGGTAAAGCTAAAGGAAGGCTCATTGGGTGCCTCTCTCAGGATGCTGTGATGTACCAATGTTGAACAAAAAATGTAGGACAAAAGGCATATTTAAATGAGCGATCTGATCGGTGAGCAGTCGAAATCTAGAGTTGGATCACTGTTTCTGTAGAGACACACAGACAAACAGAACCGAAGAGAAAGACAGTGTCAATGGCTGAGTGAGAGAAGAGGGGAGGTTGGAGGCGTGGGAGGGGATAGGGGTTGAGAGATGAGGTTGACTTGATAATGAAGAGGTTAAGGATACCATGGAGAGAGAGGGTGGGAGGTCAGGTCAGAGAGAGGGAGAAATGGGGGGAGAGCCAGAAGCAGAGAGAGAGAAAAGGGGAGGTCACAGGAGAGGTTGAAGAGGTGGGGGATATTTAGCCATCGGGTCAGAATAGTATTGTATTAAAGGCTCTTTGGGAGTATCTAGGTTATACTGAGGTAATGTATGTGACCTCCCTGCTTTCCATTCTCTACTCATTTGCTACTCTTCCTTTCTCTCTCACCTCAGTCTTGCATGTTTTATTTCAAACCTTCTCTTCAGTTCTCCATTCTCCTTCATCCTGATTCCTGTTGTCAGCATCACTGTGGGGGATTTCAACACCCATGCTCATCCTCAAATCCAAACAAGGAGAAAGGGGAAGCCAGAGAAAGAAGGAATGATAGAGAGGCCAATACATGACTAAAGGAGACAGAACGATTGAAAGAAGCATGCAGAACATGAGCCAAGAGGACTTCCCTCATCACCTACTATCCGATCACCACCACAACCACCCAATTCCCTTTCTCCCACATCTCCATAAAGGCCGATTAAATGAATAGACACACAGCAACCCCCCCTCCACCTCCCTTCCCCCGTTTTTACAGCTCAATCATACTGCTTTACTGCCGACACATAGACCGCTTATCCTGAGTGTCAAAATTGAAAAGGGAACGAAAGAAAGACTGTAAGAAAAGAAAGAGCAAGTAAGAGGAGATATGGAAGCCAGAGAATAGTGGAGGGGAAGTGGGGGCGGCCCAAGAGCAATTTCTTCCTTGAATAAAGAAAGAATGGGGGAGGGGGTTGTAAAAAAAAACATTAATGGCAAGGCCTCTGGTTCTGGTAAAATAGACTGCGTTATAGGTTCTGGCTCTCGTTCGTTGATTCATTCATTTGTTCATTCCTTGCTCTTTCGTCAAGTCAAGTGTTCGCCTGTCTGTCTTTCTCTTTTGTGTCCGCGAGTCTAGATAAGAGCTGCTGGCATGACTGCCCGGTAGTCATTTAGTTAGAGAGAGAGAGAGAGAGAGGGAGAAAGAGAGAGAGAGAGGGAGAGAGGATGAGGGAAAAAGAGAACAGAAAAGAGGATGAAAAGACTAATTCTACAGACAGATAAATGGCTCATTTTTTAAAAGCCTTTCTTTCTTTTAATTCACTCTCTTATTTGCTCCTGTTTAAATATTTGCCTCCTCCTCTCACCTGACCGCTCCTTGTTCTTCCTTCAACACACACACACACACACACAATACTATGACATGCGGCCTAATATGCAACTGGAGTTGTGGCTATGAGAGCCATTAACATGAGATCTTCTCTCCACTAATCCATATTATTGGACACCAAAGCCTTTCACATCCTCTGAATAATAACTCCTACAATATTTCCACATACCCACAGTTTCCTGAGAGTGACAGTATGCTGCTCGTATACTTGTCTTCTAAATGTGTGAATATGTGTGGGGCCACTCGTTGCCCGGTTTGAATCAGCAAAAAGACTCGTCTACGTTTGTGTTTGCATGCATTTCATCTGTGTCTTTGACACACACATATGCATGTGTGAGGTGCAAATGTGTGATGGTGTCCCATGCCTGGTGGGATAACAAGAGACACACACTGAGTCTGAAACCTCATTTTCTTCTCCTAATGACATATCAAATGTTTGCATATAGGCCATATCAATATGGAAATGAGCGTGCATGCACACATACACACACACACACACACACACACACACACACACACACACACACACACACACACACACACACACACACACACACACACACACACCCACAGAGTTTTAGAATCAAAGAACCAATCAAAGAGATATGTGTGTATATGTGTGTGTGTTGTCACAAGTCTCTAAGGTTAGGCAAGTCTGTGTGTCAAACATGACTAGCAACACACACACACACACACACACGCGCGTGTACCCTAGCCTTGTTATCCGGGGGCCTGTCTTGCGGGCAGCCTCTCTAACGCTGAGTGATGTTTAAATTAGTTTACAATTTAGCCTCCTCGCTATCCGCAGACGGCTCTTAACTCAGTGTGTGTATGCGATGTGTTTTTGTGTGTGTGTTTGCGCGTGTGTGAGCGTAACAAATTGTTGCCAGTACGGCAGACATCTAATGACTTCAAATTAGCTGCCTGGCGCTCGCCTTGACACGTTGTTACCACTGTTAGCAGCCTGTGTGTGCGTGTACGTGCGCATGCATGTGTGTGTGTGTGTGTGTGTATGCAGCGCTGAGCAGCCATATCATGAAGCATAAATTGGCTTCACCTCTCCTCTCTCTGCCTCTGTCTTTTTTCTCTTTGTTTCTCTGTCTCTCTCCATCAATTTGATTAAAAAAATTACTGTACCATGGCGAGCACAGACGTGTGTATGTGTGTGTTCACATGTACACCCTGTACGGAGTAAAACTCACACACACACTTGACAAGATGTGAAAAAAGACGGCTGCAAAAAAGGTTAACAGGTCTATTCTATTCAAGATTTAAGTCATTGTAGACTCTTTATTGTTTGACTCGTGTGTGTGTGTGTGTGTGTCTGTTTGTGTAGGAGTCTGATAAAGAATGTTGAGGAGGCGTATTTCTTTCTGACAATCCTTTCCACCCTGAGTGAACAGTAGATCACTTTCTGTGTGTACATGTACGTATGTAGGTGTGTGTGTGTGTGTGTGTGTGTGTGTGTGTGTGTGTGTGTGAGAGAGTATTAGATCAGTGTTCAGTGTTGTAAACAATGAGGATTTCATAAGGTGCTCACATCACACACACACACACACACACACACACACACACACCCACCTACACACACACACACACACACACACACACAGACGCATTACACACTTGGAAGATGAAGAGTTCTATCTTTCTCTGTGAGCAGTGGATTGCCTTCCTCGTTCATCTAATCACGCCATCTTCTCTCCTCCGCCAAGCAATCGTTGCGCTTCGCTCCCTCCACACACACACACACACACACCTACACACACACACACGCACACATGCACGCACAGCCTAGCACATAACCTGGCTAACTCAGTCCATTCACTTGAACAAGTAGTGAGCAAAAGGAAACCAATGCAAAACAATACATTAAATATACATCATGTGTACGTTAGTGTGTATGTTAGCGTGTGTCTGTGAGTTATTTTTGTGTATGTATGTTGTATATACAGTAGGTGCATCCCAGAGGTATGGGGAGAGAGACAGAGATCGTAGGGGAGAGAGATAAATGGATTAAAAGAGAAAGCACAAAAGAGTAAAACGCAGGACAGGGAGATTACAGGAAAGAAGATAGTATTGGAATGAGGTTATACGTTATTTAGAAAGAGAAAAATAAATATTCAAAGGGCTATACTTGGCATGTGGATCAATATATATGTCTGCTTACTGTCCATATAGCAGCACATAGATCAATACACTAACAAGAAGCAATGTATATTCCCATCCTTCTCTCTCTCACTTCATCTCTTTTTTTCTCTTTCAACTCTGTTGTTTTCACATTTATTGATAATATATTATATATATCATTTGGAGACCCTGTTATCCAACGCTATTGACTTTATTATTATAGATTTACGCAGCATGACTGAGTGGTATTTATGCTTCTAATCTGGTGCTTCCCCCTATACTCTCACAACCCCCTATACTGTTTGAGCGGTGGCAACAGGGGGTTCTATTCTACAACCATATTTCCAGTCTACAATGGGACTAATCTTTGTGCTAATCTGTGTTAATCTGAGACACTCCTCTTCCCTCCTCTCTGATGTCACAGCAGGCTCAGTCACTAAAACCAAAACCAGATTATAGTTTTAATCTCATACGTCTTACTCCCGGTCTTCGTCTTCATTTAAGATTGTACGGCCAGATGCATTCGCCATCATCAGTCTTGCTCTTTTTCTATCTTTTATTTTTTTATTCACTCATTCGTGTATCCTGCCATTACTTCAATTTTCTTGTAGTCCAGATTCAATTTTGAACAGAAAAAAAAATGAGTTTGTTTAAACAGATTAGATTCTTCTGTTTTAGTGATAGACCTGTATAGTGACATGCAGTATATGCGCTATAGGCTAAAGCAGACATCAAATCTTACTGTAAAGATCAAAAACTATTCACTGCTTTATCATTAGAATGTGACATTTTAATTGCCCTTTATTTTGTCTAATCCTTCAAATCTAACTGCTATCGCCTGTTGTGTAAAAACTCTCTACAATATAGTTTTAAATTCTATAATAAGATTGTTACCACACATACATATGAATTAATGCTCATCGCTTCAAACAACAATCATCTCAAAGCATGTTCTGTATCCAAGTACACATTGTGTCTCATAGACAACAAAAAAACCCATAAAAATCAAAAAGTCAAACCTTGTTCTGTACGTCGGTCCCAGATAAACTCATACTATCCCAGTTGTGTATTTGCATGACATTTTTGTGACTATGGCTTTTAATACCAGTACATAAAGAGTTCACAAGAGGCTGTGGTTTCAAAGGGCTTTGTCATATATATATATATATATATATATATATATATATATATATATATATATATATATATATATATATGGTACATATGACTCACAAACACACCAACACTCACACATGTCGAATTTAAGGGGATTGGACTGTTTGGTTCAAAAGGTCAGAATGTATGTGCGTGTTTGAAGGTGTGACACCAGTGAGAGCATTTGGTTAGCCAGGTGGAGGAGTCGACAGTTCAGACTGCCCGAGTGCAAGGATTAGGGTGAAAGGCCACACTTTAGCACCAGGCGTACTTGTGTGTATGTGCGTGTACCTGAACTGCATCTGGAGCAGCCGAGTCTAACCTTGTACTCTGCCAATACACACCGCATGTATGCTATCCTGTACATGTGCGTGGGTGTGTATATGAAAAAGTATGTATGGACGAATGTGTGTGTGTGTGTGTGTGTGTGTGTGTGATCCTGTCACAACATGGAGTCAGGTATAAGGTTCAGTGTTGAAAGTCAGGGTTCAGCAGGTTTTTTTTCCTACCGGGGATATGTTTGGCCCAGCCGATGTTGACCACCAGCTCTCTGTCCGCCAGGTCACACAGCGTAGTCAAGGCCTTGATGTCGCTGTCTGGTACTGTTGGGTCAGGCATGGCGTAAATCTTCTCTGGCTCGGCCACCAGCAGGTGAGAGACGATTTTGTTATCTGCAAGGCAGCCAAAGGCATCTGACATGACCACCAGACAAGGAGAAAGACACAGAGACAGAGAGATGGTGATTTTTTGCCGTATTAGGCAGCAAGCTGTTCCACACCAATCCGGTGCAAAAATGTGAAAGGTCATATGCAAAGTCCCTTATAACATGGCTAAATAACACATATGTCTAAAGGTATTTCCACATGTAGCAAAACAATTTTAGCTGACATAACCATAAGACTAGGAGAAAGAAACAGAGATATGTTGCATTAAATCAACATAAATACATGTCAGTATTTTATATACAGCACACAAATTATAATGTTAGATATCACACATACAGCATTTTATACATTATACAGTTTATATGTGTGTGTGTGTGTGTATTGTAGACAAACATGAATATTTACAAAAGGAAGAATGTTAAACGTGTTTGACACTTACAAATGTAATTAAAGCCTTTAAAATTGTCAAACAACACTTACTTTATAAAGTAAAAATTTCCATTTCTAACATTATCTGAAGAGTACTACTTTACAGTTTAATTACATTGTATACTGTACATAATATAGTATACAAAGCTTGTTGGCAGTGCACTATCAGGTGGCAGTCTTTAGGTCATTTTATATTGAGATATGTGATGGAAACTTGATCAAAGAAGAGGATGCTTGACTACAATGGCTTGTAATTTCCTGGGGATTTTTCTCAGCATTCAAGCAATAGATAATTGATTTGATCCCAGCAATTTGTCAGGACTAAAGATGATAAAAAATAAAATAAAATACTTTGTAACATTTCTAGTTTAGGAGATGTTTCAAGGTGTGATTAAAGGCTATTACTGCCGGTTATTCAGGTTGCTTAAGACATTGTATCACTGACGAAAGAAGCTTCACTGATACATACAGAAGGGAAAGATAATACCGAAAGCCAAACAGCTCAGCTGGTAATGGTGACATGTGGTGATGAGATCTCTATGGCCCATTAGTAACAGACTGATACCCTGCTTCCAAATTAATCCACTGACTAATCAAGCATGGGAATAATAACAGAGGATAGAAGAGCAAGAGAGGAGAGAGGGAAAGAGGAAAAGAGAGAGAGAGAGAGGGATAAGCAAAGAAAATAAAATGGGAGAAGACAGACAGGTAGAAATGGAGCCATGGACAGATTGTAAAAGACAGACAGGAAAAGTCGAGAGAGCGACAGCTTGATAGAGATAAACAGCAAGAGAGAGTGAAACAGAGTTGGGGGGATGAGTTGTGTATTGATCTAACACTCTCCACCCCCAATTCTGTTGACACACACACACACACACACACACACACACACACGCACCCACACATTTGTACATGGATATATTCTTCCATCCTCTTCCCTCTAGTTTCAGCTCCAGGGTCGTTTGAGCCAAACCAATCCCAGTCACACTGCAGTATCTGTGGGTAAATCTTATTTAATGTTTCCCTAATTAGAATCAATGGAAGCCCATTTCCAAACCCAGGGCTATTGTTCTGTTCTCACACAATCAATGGGGACGCTGAGGCTAGGGATTGGGCTACAGATAGATAGGCTGTATGTGCGTGTATCTGAGGGAGACAGAGGGACAGAAAGATTTTTTTGTATTGACTGTTTGTGAGAGAAAAAGAACAAGAGAGACCCAGGAAGTCAATATCATCTAGTTTTTGTTTTAGGTTAGAGAGATTTTGTTTTCATACATATATTAAAGGAAAGGAAGTGAATAGAGATTACAGCCAGAATAACTATTTAGAGTGCTCCAGTAAATTACTCTTCATGTCGAAACTTATCCAAAATGGGACAAAAGCTTGGTAAAAATAATAACACCACTAAAGATTTGAATACAACTAAACCTGTTTAAGGATATCTGGTCTATAACCCGCCAGTGAAGACATTCAGCTGGAACACACACATGCTCTGTGTATGCAAACACGTACATTATAAACACACACACACACATAGTGTACACACACTCTTATTATCCCATCATTTCAATGATTAGTAGTGCAGAAGTCCCGGTAAGCTGCCGTGCAGCCATTCAGCATATTGGCCTAAAGCAGAATATGCTCCAGCTTTAAGCAAAATGGGCTTTGGGGACCAAGCTGCTAAACACTGTTCAATCTGCACTGCATGTGCGTGTGTATGTGTGTGTGTGTGTCATGTGTGCGAGCAGACGCTTAGCTAAAGAGCTAACTCTAGTTTGATGTGGCTGCCAGATTGGATTTAATCCGGATTAGGGTGCTGGCTGCCCCCTACCTTCCTCTTTCTCCCTTCCTCCCCTCCGCCCTCTCTCTCTCTGTCTCTGTCTCTCTCTCTCTCTCTGAGAAACCTTCTCATTTAGGCTCAGTCTCTCCCTCTCTCTTGGTCTCAACCTGTCTCTCTGTCACTCTCACTCGCTCCCTTGTTAATTTTCAATCATCAGGCTTTGGCGATGGTTCCTTTCTTTAAAAAAACACAGCCAATCCAGCCGGAGCTAAATGAATACCTTTTTAGTGAAATATTACACATATAAAATGTTATGACCCCAAACTGGTAGCAGTAGAGACAGGAAGATAAACTTGGTCCCAAACAGATGGGCTTCTCACTACCCTCTGTCTATTTATGTGTTTGTGTGTGTGTGTTTGTGTTTAAACTATCTTTACTGTCCAACTGTCTCCATTAGGATATGAACTGATGGAAAGGCAGTTCCTTGTACTTCTGATCTCTGAACAACAACTCTATTACATGAACACTGCCTGAAGAAAGTATACTATATGCTGGGATTGTTTGTTTAGGGAGGATTTTACATAGTATGTCTTTCATTGTTCCCTCTGCACACTATGTCAGATGCTTTTGTCACTGCAGCACAAATGTCAATTTGTAGAGTATGAGTTACTGTGCACTGAGGACAGAATGCAAATTTCTGTCCTTGAGAATCACTACTCAACCTCGGAGAGAGGACTATCACATATTCAGTTGCCAGTCAGAGTTTTTATGTGTGTGTGTGTGTGTGTGTGTGTGTGTGTGTGTGTGTGTGTGTGTGTGTGTGTTTGTTCTTACATGGCTTCTTGGGGGGCATAGCCAGCTGTGGGTTCAGGTATGGACTGTTGTCGGCATCTATCCGGCGTTTATACTTCTGTCTCCCGCCACGCACCCTGTCGAGACGAACACCTGTAAGAAATGGCAGAAGAAGTATATCAATAGACTGTGCATGACACTGAAACGTTGAACTCTTTTGACTACTTCGCAAAATACAAGGAATATAAATAAACATAAAAATAGAATTGAATAATAGAGATTGGAAATGAAATGAAAACATGTTGACTGGAAGACGATTACATAATGATTTGTGGGAATGAAATGGTGATGGCTGTGCTGTTTTGCAATGCATACGTGTTTGAGTGTGTGTGTCTGTTATGCAGGTAGGCACTTTTATCTTATTGTCAAGCTTGCTAAACTCGCTTGCCTCTTTTATTCTACAACAAGACTAATTTATAGAGACACCATTTGAGTAAAAGACCTCTCTCTCTCTCTCATGTTGTCTCTTTGGCTTTCTGACTTACTCTTTTCCTGTCTCTTGCCCAATCTCTTTCTCTCTGTTGCTGTCTCTCTCTCTCTCTCTCTGTCTCGTTAATTAATTGACACAAAGGAGTCTTAATTTAATTAGGCCTATCTCTCAGGGGATTGGATGTTACCGTGGTTACCACTTAAAGATGGATAAGGAAGACAGAGGTGTCATGTACCCTGGAGGAGGAGAGGAGAGTAGGAATCTAGAAGGGCTGTTAAATGCTTGTTTATACCATTCAGAAATAAAGTGAGGCTGAAGAGAGACGAACATAATCTACAGAAATGTCATTAACCGACAATCTAGGGAAAAAGTCAACCTAATATTGAACACACCTATGCAATATCCGCTTTACACCCCTACAGCACCACTGGGTTGAAAGGTTTTCTAATGCAAAGTGCATTTAAAACAGTCAGGATTTAAATGTATAGAGAGAAAAGGAGGAAGAGGAGGGGGCAAAAAGAGTGAGAGAGCAAGAGAGAGATTTGCTAACACACACAGATATAAATCCTCTGAAAAAAAAGTGCTGACCATGGCCAAGACAACACACCTAGGAGACTTAACAGAAAGACTTCCTATTGGCAGCAAAGGGAAAAAAATGTAAGGGAGCATGTTTGTGCATTCATTGGCATTTGTAAGTGTATGTGTTTCTGTGTTTTATTTGTGTTGTGTATGTGTGCACGTTTTGTTGGCCGCTTTTATTTAAACCATCTTACAGTTACGAAAGTGTACACATCTGTTTTAGGGAAACTTAGTCATTTGGAAAACCTCTAACTGGCCCAGGCAGCAGTCAACCCGGTGAACTGAACATGTGTGTGTGTGTGTGCGTGCGCGCTTGAGACGAAAATAAGTAGACAGAAGGGCTGACAGTCCAGGTACAGTAGGGGGGACAGTGTCAGCAAACGGTCAAGAAACTCTTAACACCAGGGGGTACAAACCCACTCACACAGCCACTCTTTTGCTTTTTCTCTCTCTCACACACACACACACACACACACACACACACACACACACACACACACACACACACACACACACACACACACACACACACACACACACACACACACACACACACACACACACACACACACAACGTCTATGTTGTGTTTGAGTAAGCCCCGACAAACAGCTTGCTCAGTCACTTCCTGGGTCAGTGGTTGGTCAGAAGAGGAAAGTGAGAAAGAGAAAAACAGAGACAGAGTACCAGAGCTAGAGAAGGTAGAGGATACTGGAAGCAAGGAATAAAGACTTGAAAAGAAGCAAAAGAAAGGGTTTGAGGACGATCTTTAACCAATAGCTAGGTGTGTCTCAGTAATATGGCTGCATATTGTACATTTAAACCACAGATTCATATTAAATGCAGAAAGAAATTGATTCATTAATAGATGCAAGTATCAAAAAGTGGCAAACATCTGTTTCTCATGTCTGCACTGTAGCATCAGTTGTACTTGTATGTCTATTTATGACACACCTACACCTCCTGCTAAGGCCTCCAATCCCATAACTTCTTTGAGTCATTTCTGACAATTAAGGCTGCTACCTTGCTGTTAGCTACTGCTTGCACACTTTCCCCCCTTTTCATCACACACAAACTCTCACATGCAGACTCTTAATTTTTCACATTCCCTTTTCCTTACACCTAAAAGACCCAGTGCTGTGCTGAGCTCACTTTATAAAGAGCCCTCTCTAACTACCTCATCTATTTTCCACCAAATTAACTCTCTCTCAGCACTGATTAATGATCAAATCTAAATGAATCAAATTAAAAATTGAAAATTATATTTCCAAAGACCACAAAATAGAGACAGGAGGAGGCTAGGGGGAGAACGAGAGTGCTCTACCTCCTCTTAACAAATGAGCCTTCAAGTCATAAAGAATGGGCTCAAGAGGAGAGGAGGGAAGGAATGAGGAGAGAAGAGGAAAGGGTCGGGGGAGAGGAAATGTAAGGAAGAGGGAAAAGAATGTGAAGAGGAAAAAGAAAAGGCAAGTAAAGAACAGAATAATTAAACAAGAAATTGGTAAGAAATGGAATAAAGATGCGATAGAGAAAAAATAAATACAATTTAGATAAATGCTAAAGACCATTAATGGAAGATTGATGATAAGAAGATGATAAAAGAAAGCGTAGAAAGAGGAGTGAGAAGTAGAGCACAGGTTGTGAAATAAGAGAAGGGGAGGGGTAGGTAATGGATGGGCTAGTAAACGAAGAAGAATGAGAAAAAAATGAAATGAAATGAGAGAGAGAAAGGAGGGATGATCACAGGAAAGGAGAAAGGAACAGAATAACGAGAGAACTGGAAAGATCCATGAAAGAAAAGACAAAATCAACAGAGGTTGTGCGCCTTCATTATATGCTTTAATTACTATGTCAACTAAAGGAACACCTCTACTCAGTCTATTGCTCCTACTTCTACACACTGAAATAAATATTACAATTTTCCCCGCATGTTTTGTGTTACATAGTGCAAAGTCTGTGTAAACTGAATTTGACGTCATATACTAAAAATCCGACATTGGGAGCATTTCGAGCTGGCGGTGCATAGCAAACGGTGCTAATAGCACTAACAGTGCAAACTACGGCGAAAGTGCTGACAGAGCTAACAGTGTTTACCTGAGGAGGAACCAGAGGGGAGGGTGCTACGCTTCCATGACGAAGCTGTCGGACGGCGAGCAGTAAAGAGTATTGGCCGTGAGCTAACCAGTGGGGCACGCTCACATGCACAAACATGCACTTAAAGCATGCACGACCGGCCCGGCTATGTCAACAAAGCGAGGAAAAGCTTGGGTAACAACACACATACGGGGAGATTCTACATTCAATAGTTGCTTGCCGCTATATTAATGTTCAGAATGTTGAATACAGCTCCTTTAATAATACCGAATTCACATCGACAAATTTTGCATTACAAATTTGCACTATTTTTGTCACATGCTGTACACACACTCTCGCACACACACACACACACACACACAGTGACAATGATGAAGGCGAATCTTTACTTTCGTGGGAATATTGCTGTCTGTCAATAGCAAAATCTGCACTGATCACATCAGCATAGATTTTACACTGCACGTCAGCGCACGCGTGTGTGTGTGTTTGTGTTTGAACAGTTGAGGGATTGCGAGTGAAATGCCTTTGACACCTAAGTGCTTTTGAAGAGAGAACCGGTATTCGTGGCAAGAGAGGAAAAGAGGAAAGACGAGAGAAAGACAGAAAATGGATTGATTTCAGATGGTCAATGATATGATGAGAGAACGAGAGGATGAAAGAGGGCGAGAAAAGGAGTGAGGCATAAAGTGGAGAGAGGAGAAGGAAGACAAATAAAACTATTGATTTCTGTTGATCACAGCAAAGAGGAAGCAGGATGACAAAAAGCACAAGAGGAAGGGACCATTTAAAGAGGCAGAGACAAGGAGAGGGCGAGAGTGTAGTTTTATGGTAATTGAAGTGGTAACAGGGTTGAAGTCTCTCTTCAACCTCAGACCAGGTTATCACCTTATTTTTCTGTGTGTGTGTGTGTGTATTGGTGAATGTGTGTGTGTGTGTAAAACCGCAGAGCTGGTGTAATAACATAAAGGGTTTTCCTATGTGGGTTTAACAACTGATGGGCGAGTAGATTGGTTAAGACAACAGACCCATTTAAATCTAATGTGTGTGTTTGTGTGTGTCTATGATTCCCCTGCATGTGAGGAAGAAGTAGAAATAACAGGGGGAAGAAACACACAAAATGTGTGCCTATATAGCCACAGAACATGGATTATTACGTGGTGATGAATGTCAGAGGCAATAGCATTCATGTTGGTGAGGCATTTTATGCTTGAATTTTTAAAACAATTGACTCAAGATCGCTTAAAGAAAGAAGGAAAAATAAAGAGAGCATGAGAGAGGGGCGGAGGGGAGGTTAAGAGGAAAGTGTGTGTAGTGTCATGCAGTGACGTTTGTTTAGACCAGAACAGATCAGAACAGCTCTGCCTGAGGCAGCGGGCAGGTGGCTGTCACTGGTGTGTGAATATGTGTGTGTGTGTATGTGAATGTGGGCATGTGTGTGAGACCATGTGAAAAATGTTGTCTTTTCCACATTAATGGCCCTTTTTATTTTAGTGCTGCTTTAAAAAAAAATCGCCTGATACATTTACACAACTATTAGGCATTCCACATTTCTGAGATGAAGAGCAAAATAACTCAATAGCTCAGTAATAATAAACTCTTGATTTCATATTCATTCCTTTTTTTTCAATCAGAAGGCTTGTTTTTTTAAAACACGTGTGTCACATAAGAGTGTTTTTGTGGGATTGTTTGTGTGAGTTTGATGAAAACGTTGCTGTTGCGAGCTGTCACATGCAACTGAAAAACAACAGCTACATTTTGCTGAAGTCTCCTGGTAAATAAATTGCTTTTCCCAAACTGTCTTCCTTTCACATCTCCTCTACTCTCAAGACAAACAACGAAAGTGTATATGAAAGAGAGCGGACCACTTAGGCAGATCTCTCGTCACAGCATTTCCATTATCGCTCCTTTCTAGCTGGGATGCAACCAGATGCCAGTCACACACACACAAACACTCACTCAGGACAGACGCTACAGGGCCAGATTTAGATACAAGTTTCCCACGGGGGAAACACCAGACGCCACTAGTTGTCTGCCGCTCCCCTCTTCTGTTTCCACGTCCTCCGCTCTTGTCTCCTCCCCTTTCCCCATCACGCGCTCTCTCTTCCTCTCGTCATCCTCTTCTTTCATTCTTACCTCCCATCTTCTTGTACTCTCCTCCTGCACTATTCATTTACAAATAGTGACTATCTATTGATCCACAAACCTTTTTTTTAATCACTGATATCTTCCAGAAATTGTGTCCTTTATTAGAAACAAATTGTCTTTGTGTGTTTTGCATGTGGACATGTCTCGGCCATTCGTCTTGATTGTGGTGTGTATGACTGCATTTGTGTGCAGCAATGAGATTGGATAGCAGCGGTCAGGACTGTTGAGCTATGAAGAGAGTTTTGACGCACAATGCCAGCTGTAAATACACACACACACACACACACACACACACACACACACACACACACACACACCTACACACCCCCCAATCCTCACACAGACTGGGGCCTTCCACCCGATCTCACTCATTAGGTCTTAGAGGCCGTGGGGAGCACGGCCAAAGTTGGCACGAGCAGTTAGCGTGTGTGTGTGTGTGTGTGGGGCAGTGTGCCAAGGTTTATATTTGCAGTCTGTGGACTTGTCTCTCTAGTAGTCTACCATCTGAATCCAGCTGGCCGTTTATGGCAATATAGAGATGGAGGCTTTGGTTTTGGATTCAACACATTCTGTCTGTTTAACCGTGATTCATCAGACGTGCCACCATCAAAGCTGCTACGTTGTAAGAGAGCAAATCTGTCAATATGACCATATGCACAATGTACATGCATACCGGATATTGCTGGCTCCTGGTCTGTGTGCCTCTGCCAAAGCCTTTCATGTTCAGATGTCTGATCTGTGTTTTGTATTCTGTTCATGACAATTGTACGCATTACTGCTGAATTTGAATGCATTATGTCTGTCTTGCCTTGCCAGTTGTGTACAAATAGAAACAACTGTGACAGCTACAGCGTTATTTTATTTGCTTGTTTTTTTTTACTTATCAAGTTCATAAAATTAGATTAAATTGTAATTTTGTAAGTAAATTAATTTGTTACAAATTGCTTTCAACCTTGTGTCACAAATGTTTTCATCAAATCTTTTACCTGCAATGATATCCCTTTTCTCTCACTCCCCCCTCCCCTCTCTCTAGGCAGATTCAAGCCCCGCCTCTGTGACCTTTCGGTCTTCAGCTGACGCATCATTATGACCTCATTAAAAATGGACAGACAGCCATTGCCAGAGGGGAAGTTCTCATAATATAGTCAGGCCTTTTAATTGCCTTGCTCCAGAAATTAGCTGCTACATATTGGTGGGTGGGTGCCCCATGTTCGTTCCTTGCTTAATTTTACCCCCTGCTCGCTTACTCCTCTCCTCAATATTCCACACAGACAGGACCGCGTGTGTGTGTGTGTGTGTGTGTGTGTGTATTCACATGATCAGGTGTGTGTTTGAGAGACCATGTAAAGAAAACACTCCATTCTGAGTTGGTTTACTGACCCTCTGGCCTCTTGTTCTCCCCATCTCTTTGCGTCACACACACACTTCCTTGCTGCCTCACTTGCTCTTCATCTCACCCTCTCTGTCTCCCAGGGCGACAAAGCTAATTTGAGGCAGATCTTGCCCTAAGGGGTAAACTACAGCATCTACACACACACACACACACACACACACACACACACACACACAAACACACACACTACTCCATGTCCTCCACCCCATTCCACCCCTACCACTTTATCTTCACCTTTCTCCCGTGAGCAAGCCCCTGACAACCACAGTTAGCTCTGATGCTAACTGATCTAGCCACTTACCATTATCATCTACGCAATTCTGCTGCAACCAGGCAGGCACCCAGAAAGGGCAGCATGGAACAAAGTGGGCAATGTTCTTAAATGTTGTGTATGCAAAGGTTTGTTGGATGAGAGTAACAACATGTTTAACCAGGCAGTATAACAATGTCTTTGTCATTCTGTACATTGATCTTTGCAAAGATGTTTGTTATTATTGGTGCAGACTAGGTCTTCTTTTACATTTTTGCAATATTTTTCTTTCTCAAATTTTTTCATTATGGGTAGTGTTTCAGATCTACACCTTGGCATTATTATTGGTTTGAGTTGGGGGGTTCTATATTAGAATAATAATTCAAGGGGAGGTTTGAGGAGATATTTAGTCTATCCGCAGCATGCACTATATTCTTTAAAAAAGACTATATGTACATTGAATGTTATTAAATAACATCTCCAGCAGAATTAAGCAAAGGTGAAGGGATACATATAGCTGCTTTGTATAGTCCATGATCTGAATGTCTATGAAATGTCCCAGTTCAAAAAGAGGGAAAATAAGAAAATTTCAGAAAATGGATGCATCGTTTTTTCCAAATGACCCTTATTCATATGTAGAGCGGGACCTCCAGTATTAAATTCATACCCACCACAACAAATGAGGTGGCTGTGGTCTGTCATGTTGATGCATATATGTATGCCTAGGTGTGTGTGTGTGTGTGTGCATGTGTGTGCATGATATATGTGTATGAAGCAGGGAAGCTGCCACAACAAAAGGCAGCATAGTTCTGCTCTCTTATTGGCTTAGTGGGCAAACCACATCCTTAAGAGTTCAAATCAATAGCATGTCTACCTCTCTTGTTCACTCAAAATCTCTGTAATTTTCTTTTTTAAAGTGTTAAAAGGAAATGTTGGCTTTACTTGGAGTTTATTGACAAGGGCGATGTTGTTTCTGTGTCCAGTAGGAGGATGCAGTCTGAGCTGAGTGAACTGTGAGACTGTTGGAGATGCCAATAATACATGCACTTACACATGTGTGTGGGTATTTGTGGCCACACATACGCAAGACAAAACAAGGGATGAGACATGGGTTCTGTCTATGTCAGATCAACTGGGAGAACAAACGCTACGACAGCAGCTTGTTGGGTGTGTGTGTGTGTGTGTGTGTGTGTGAGTGTGTGCAAAAGAAAGAGAAAGACAGAGAAACAGAGGGGAGAGAGAGAGAGAGAGAGAGATGAGCATGCCTTTGTAGAAAAGTAAAATTGTGGCTGTTTTGGGCAGTTATATTTTGTGTAAATTGAAGTGTCTCAAACTCTGAGGTTTCTCAATGTTACCTTCCTTTTTACAACATTTTAAAGACAGGGACAAGCTTAGTCAGAATGATGCTAAGATGTTAATTATTGGCATCACATTTGGATTTTGTTTTTCATTTCAGCCTTTTTAACACAATCGATGTCAGTCTCAATGGGAAGTTTTACTGTAGTTTTAGTCAAAAATACAGATATTGTTTTTATTAAGTACGTCATAGTTTTTGTTTTGCAAAGTTATATTTTTATGTAGTCTTTGTGTCATTTATTGTCTTGGTGTTCCTTTGTTTTTGTGAGTAAAGTTCCTGCTGTATATGTATTTTATCATTTCGTTCTAACCATGGTGGGAAATGTGAAGTTGTCAACCCATAGAATATTTTCAGCTTGCCAGGTTAATAGAATGTCCATGTTTTTTGTTTTTTATTACAACTGTCTACCTCAAACTGTTATGGTTTCACATAATAACGTCTGAGTGGGTGAGAGGCTGCAGGTATGGATGAGTGTCACGGTGGCAACAGGACGGAGAGAACAGAGAGTGAAGAGGAGCATGGATGGATGAAAGGCTTAAGAGAAGCAACAGAAACAGTACAGTAATACTGAGTGGGAGCACTGGAGGGAAAGATGAAGACAGGAATGGATGGAGGGAGGGCTGGCAGGCGTCGG
Organism: Leptoclinus maculatus; assembly: GCA_032191485.1. Classification (NCBI taxonomy): domain Eukaryota; kingdom Metazoa; phylum Chordata; class Actinopteri; order Perciformes; family Stichaeidae; genus Leptoclinus; species Leptoclinus maculatus. The sequence continues at coordinate 29,426,189 of JAVDOI010000001.1, read as the reverse complement.
CAGAGGCACGCTCCCTGACCACTGTAAGGAAGGGGGCGTAGGCCAGGTCTCCCATCAATTACAACCTTGACCCTCCTCTCTTCTTCTTTTTCTCTCTCACACACTTTCTGCTTCATTCAACCATCCTCCCCCTGCCTCTCAACCTCCCCTGGTCCCTCTCCTCTGGTCCTATAAATCAATCGCTTCGCTCTCCCGCCCTCCCCCTAGCTTTCTCCCACCTTACCCCTCCCACTATTCCGCTCTCTCTCTCTGTCGGCCCTCCTCTTTATCCCTCGCCACTCCTTTCCCTCTTTTCATTGTTGGAAGTGCAGTGGGAGTAGAAAGGTCAGAGGTGGGCAGACGAGAGGGAGAGAAAGAGGCAGAGGCAACGAGGGAGTGTGAAAATGAGAGAGTGAGTGTATTTAATCAAAGTGGTGTGGGGGGCAGATAATATCTCTTGTTTTGTTTTTTTAAACCTTTCTTGACCGCTGAACAATTGCTGAGTGTGAGTGTAGCAATTATCCAGTAATGTTCTATGTTTATCTCATTTAGGTAAGACAAGGATGTGGGACTTTGTGTGTGCACATGCCCTCAGATACTATTGTATGTAACTTGTATATGAGGAAGGGAAAAGGTGAACATGCACAGTGAAAGGGTGTAGATCAATGTTTAGTGATGGTGAGACAAGAAGACAGACCAAAAAGTCAAACAAAAAAGAAACTGATGGACATGGGGAAGGCAAACAAGAGTGGCGTGATCCCAATAGAAATAGATTACAATATACTTTATATGAAAGGAGTACAATTTCTTAGAAGTGTTACATGTAGCATTGTTCAACATCAATACATCGTCATACTTTGCTGTCTGTATATTTACCATAACAACAATGACACCATGTCTGAATAGAAGGCTGGCACGTTTTTATGGCCTTGGTTGTTCTTGTGACCACATCTCTGCCCCCAAAAGGGATAGTGGTCTTCTGATGATGCAAAGTGCTGTACAAGTTCCTAATCTTATTAGCAGAGGCCTCTATTAGCCTAATAAATAAACATAGTTAATAGGCTTTAAAATGCTACATGTAGCACAGTTAACAGAGAAAGATAAGGAAGAGACCTTTTCCCTTACCCTCCCTCAGCATGCCCACAGTCAGACACTTCATGAAGCGGCAGGCCTGGCACGACTTGCGTCTCCTCTTGGTGATCTCGCACTCGTTGGTTGCTGGACAGCTGTACTCTATGTTGCCTGTATGTAGACATGTTAGGAGAAAGACAGAAAAAGGGTTTCATTTCAGATGGATACTTCAACAGACAGGTGGGCAGTCAACCACACATGCGACTGCACAAAGACGAAGACAAAAACAGAAACACGGTACATGTCTTCATTGATATTAATCAATGTATAGAGATAGAATTGTAGAGTTGTAAATAGACATACGGACACACGATTAACTAGGGGTGTCCCATACTAAGCATGGACATATTTGAATCTGATTGCTCAAGCCTTGCCTGTGGTCTACTGATCGTCAAATCATTAGTTACGACTTTGTTTAAAAAAACTGAGATAGAAATCAGTGTAATTGTGTGTGTTCAAGTGTGTGTTACACGAGTATATGTGCATACGTCATGGCTGGAGCAAGCTGAGGTTGCGTGACAAGCTGTAGTTCACTCACAGTAGCACTGACGCAGAGCTGAGGCTAAGATTATTAGCCGATGTAAGTCTATTAACTTCACAACCCTCGCCAGCAAAAACATAAACACCTGAAGTGGTTTTGACGCTAATACTACTATTCCCTTTAATTCTCCACAGCCTCACTATTCTCTACCTAATCTTTCTTTTTCTAAATCTTCCTACTTCTATATTGTCATGTCCTCTGTCTTTGCTATTTTTCAACACTTTAAGTTATCCATGTCTAAATGAGACCTATTTCTAACCATCTACTGTGCCTCCTTTTTATCTCCCCTTTTGTTGTCCTTGGTTTCATTCTGTTGTTTTTTGTTTTCTCATTTTCAGCTTCACTCTCCCTCCAGCTCTGCTCATTTCCTCCACTTAGTATTTTGCTTCCACCCAGTTTCAAAGCAAAGCACAGTTATGGATTTATTAGGACAGTTTGGACTATTGCAGAATTGCTCGAACAGGTTTCTTTGTTCCAGAAGGTTTATTTATCCATAGTATAAGCTGTGATGAGATGTGAACACAAAATAACCCTTTGTTCGCTTCCTGACAACTACAGTACCCCAGCAAGCCAATGCATCTCCCACTGAAACAGAGTAAACAGTGATTACTATTGACTGCTGCTGTGGAGAGGATGTGTTCTCATTACTGGGCTGATTAAGGGGAGTAGTTAGCTTAGGAAAAGGCTAAATGCACGAACACTCCTTAATGGGTAACACAATGCTCATTAATCGGCCTTATTAGTTTAAGTAAAGGCTAAACATGCTAAATGCTGTGGGGCCCCTATAGTCTAATGGACACCGCTAACAGGACTAGTTAGCTCACATCCAACCTTAACATGCTGATGATGCAGAAGGTTCAGATTAATACAGCAATTAAGAGGGACACTTACTTAGCACTAAGAGTAAATGTGCTAATGACATATTCTGCGTTGGTTAATGGATGGTCAGTAAAAGGCCTTGTTAGTGCAAGGCTAAACAGGCAAGCACTGCTAAATGGATAACTGCAGTAAAGAGCCACTTAAAGGGCTGGTAGCACTAAGTCGAAATGTGTTAAACCTCTTATTAAGACATTTTATTTCCATCTACACATTCTGAGTGCTACTGTTTGAAGTGTCCGTCAATAGAAAAAAATGTATAGTGTATATCATTTGTTTATTTATCTATGACAGAAATAACAATGTTTTTGACATTTGACTTTACAATACCTCAAATGAACAGTAATTAGTACCTTATTAACTGAAAGAGCAGTGGCCTTTAATACTAGCATATTAGCAAAAACAATGTTCTTGATATTGCACTGTACATGTTCAGAAAAGGTAATTACGGTAGGCTTACGAATATAAATATATATATATATGATATAGGATTGTGTGCCATCTGTCTGCAGAGTGGAGGTACCGGACAGGAATTAGAAAAGAAGGGTTTACATCAGAATGTCATAGCTCTCTCTGTGTGTCTTTATTTCCGGCTTTATGTGTCTTATTGTGCACTGAGGTGGGCTTAGAGTCGAGAGGTTCTTGGAGGCTCCTATGTATAACGTGTGAGTTTGTATGTGTGTATGTGTGTGTTGGTGTGAGTGAGGGGGATATATGAGGGCCTCAAATCCCCTTCAATCTCCTTTGAGATGTGTGTGTGTGTGTGTGTGTATGTCCACCTGCTGCATGACAATTGACCACCATTGGACAGACTGCGTATATGAATGTTAGTTTGTGCTTTTGCCTGCCATAGTCTTTGAGCCGTCTTTGTTTGCACCTCTCCTGACGTTTTACATCTAACTCTGTCTTGACGTAAGTTCAGCCTCTCCCTCCCATTCACTTTCTTTTCTTAGTACCTTGACTTACGTATTTAGATATTTCAAATTGTTGACCTATTGAAGAATGTGCTTATTTTCTTAAAGGCAGTTTTAACAGAACTCCCTTGTTTGACGGTCCCACCTGCAATTTCACTACACTGTTCACCTTCCTCATATTCATCTCTCCTGCTCTCATCCACCTTTCTTCTTTCCTCTTGCTGTCTTCATCTTTCCATTTCATCGCCTTGTCCCTCCCTCTCCCACACTTTGCCCTCCTCCTCACTCCCCTTTATCCCTCTCTCTCAATAAGGGAGTGATAGATGCAGGTTGTCAGGTGTCGCTGGACTGATGCCACAGAAACAGCAGCTGCCAGAGCACTTCCACCATGCTGCGACACACACACACACACACACACACACACACCACTAATTCTTTCCTACATCCATGTGCCCAGTTTACCCTACCCCTTCTCTCATCTTTCTGTCATTCCAAACTGGTGAACTCTACTCTCGTCTCCTCTCGTCTCCTCTCCCACCCCACGCTCTCCTCCCTGTCCAGCTGGAGGTGTTTTTTTGGTGATTACCTGCAGTTTTATTGGCTAATGGGTTGAAACATACCAATATGTCTGCCGCTGCCCATCTGAGGCTGGCCCTGCTTTCCAGCCAAGATACACACACTAACACACAACCGTGCATACACACAGGCATATGTGCACAGAAGTACACATAAACCTGCGCTCATTTACATGGATGAGCACAAGCCCACAAACGGGGGTAATACACACACACACACACACACACACACACACACACACACACACACACACACACACACACACACACACACACACACACACACATCTGTGGATGAGTTTGGCTTGTGTGGTAGCCAAAGATAATGTCATGACCCATTTGTTCCATTGGATCCAAGACTGCTCAGTCTGCATCCAAACAAACATGAACTTATACTGTAGCAAGAATACTGCTGAAAAATACTGAAATATGTACATAATGCATTGATTGATTTTCATAGTAAATTCTAGTTCTGTCCATTCAAGCTTGGATTCAAGATTATTGTGATTGGATGATTACATATTTCTTAATAAACATCCAGGAAATGTTTTGTTAATTTTTTATGATTCAATCCAGCAAATGTTTCCAGTTTTAATGTTTCCCATCCTGTTGTATTTCGTCACCACCTTTCGTGACAACAGTCCTGTGACTAGCGTTGTCAAAGTCTTGACCCATAACCTTTAATTCTGGCCTTCCTGAGCTGCAACATGTCCACTACATAGAAGGGAAGATTACAAATACAGGGAAAATGAGAACGCGAGAGAGAGAGAGAGAGAGGGGACAGAGCAGTGCTTTAAATCTATTCAAGGTTATACTCTGAAGAAGCTCTACAGTCAACATGGCATCATATCTATACGTTTGCTGGGCTCCTGGTATTTAATCTGTGACCCTATACTCACCTATGTAACCTTTAACAAGCCCTCAAAATGAAATGAGACATGTGGAATCGGTGAACTATTATACACAACAGTGAAGAATTAAGGGTTAAACCTTTACACACAGTGATTACAAGGTCATGTCTGTGGCTGTCTATTCATGTGTGTTGGTGGTGTCTATGTGTGGATGTGCTTCTATGAGTTAGTGCTTGTGTGTGTGTGTGTGTGTGTGTGTCTCTGCCTTTATCTCTGTATGTGTGCTTTCCAATCTTTTTGTCAGGATTGCACTGTGTCCTGATCTCATCCCATAATAAACACACACAGGTCATCTCTACGAAGTGGTGACCATCTACTGGATGTAAGGCTCCCCCCCTCACATCTCCCTGTCTCGCTCTGTCTCTCTCTGGGGCTTTACTAGGAAAGCTGCTTATCGGAGGCAAAAGAAAGCAGCGACAGATAGGTGGATGGATGGAAAGGCAGATAGATGAATCCTGTCTGATATGACTTACGGACGGACTGACTGATCGATGACGTCTGGCTGGCTGGCTGGCTGGCTGACTGGTAGCTTGGTTATTTAAGTGGCATACAGACTGACAAGAGGGCTGTCCTGCTGACTAATGGGGTCTATTAGTTACTTTAAGAAAACTTGAACAAATCATTAAAGATTAAGACTCAAAGTCTTCAAAGGTTTATTTATTTGTTGACCGACTTTCTGACTGTGTTTACCACCATGGTGGTCCTAACAAAATATGAATTTGAAATGAATGACTTCCTACAATCAAATGTGCTTCATGGATCGATGTTTAATGGGCTATCAAAGTCTGGAGATATTATGTGCATATTTCTTTTTGCCATCAAGACCTATGAAAGGACTAAAACCAATAAATAATTGATCAAGTACTGTATGATATTATGTATCTGTGTCAGAAAACACATTAGTGAGCCACACTGTTGCACTGGGTGACACGTTACTTCTGTTCGATCCACATGGGCTGTGTAGTTTACTTTGAGTCGACCCTACAGTACTTGGACCATCCTATTCCAAAAGTTGGAAAGTATTGACAGATGTGTTACCACAATGTTGGCTTTGGTCCTTTCATGGGAATTGTTTGCACTCACAAAAGTACAGAATATCAGCAGCTTTATGCTTGTTGTTTTATTATAGAGGTAAACTGTCTAGTACGTATCTGCATCAGTTGTGCTTTAAAAAACGTGAAAACCATCATAAAACTGAATTAATTCAAGAAGCAAATTGTAGATTTGTTTAAGTCATGTGAAACTAGGATGGTTGTGTTATCATTTGAACTGGGTGGATTAATGAACCAATGAACAAATGACTGACTGACTTACTGGCTTGCTTCATGGCCAACTGGTTGTCTGTTAGTCTGACCTGTCCTGTGCTTGCAAGGGTAAATGAAAGATACACTGTTAAGATAAAGCTGAGAGTTGATTATGAATTGAATATCTACAAAATTGGAGAGGATAGCCAAAATACCTGAGCACATCCTGGGCTACTTCTAGCTCTAACAAGAGATGAGCAAAGGATTACTGAGACTAATTCCTGGTACTCTTCTCATCATGTGGATTACTGCTCAACCCCTTCTTTCCTCTAACCCTTAACCTGAACTTCTGACCCAGAGACATAACCTCTGACCTTCCCTTGACACTACCTTATCTCCTCGACATCAGGCTTATAGCTAACACTCTTTCTGTAAAGCATAAGCAGCTAGATCTAGGAATGCAAACACTACCTGGAAATTATTCTTTGCTGTTCATGGAGAAGAGGTCAAGGTTGAAGGGTGAAAGGAGGCGTGTCTAAGTGTTGGTGTGTATGCATGAAGCTGATTGGATGCATATTTGCGAGTGTGTGTGTATGTGCGTGCATGCATGACAGAAAGATAAATGGTGAAGGAGAGAGGAAAAATAGACTATGGTGGGTGTCCTGGTGGCTCCCTTAGTAGAAACATGTACCACATAAAAATCTGGGTTCACATCTGGCCGGGGGGGCTTTTATCTTTTGTCCTGGATCTAGTTTAATGTCTCAGGTGTGCATGTGTAATAAAGTGCATTTTGTGTTTCTCTGTGCATTACATTTGAAGAAAACATAGTTCATGTTTTAGGTGTTATGTGTGCAATATTTCTTTTGAAGGGTCGTGCCTTTTCAAGGAGCCTGTTTAGTTAAATACCTTTAACTACTGACCTTACATCCTGCAGCCAACCCTGTAATGTGTTCTTCTGTTGTGAGGGGTTTATGACCTTTCATGTAGCATGAATAACACCCAATAGATCAAAGCTTATTGTAATACCTACAGTCCTAAACAAATAGCAATGTGGACGGACACTGAGACAGACATGTACACTCACAGGGAGATAATTAGAAGAAAAGAGAAAGTCGAAATAGAAGCCAACCTTGGATGGTGCGTTTGAAGAAGGCCTTGCAGGCCTCACAGGATGCCACTCCATAGTGGTACCCTGACGCAATGTCCCCGCACACCAGACACAGCCTCTTGGGCATCGAATTTAACATGTACTCGCACTTTATTTGTGAATCTTCCCCAATAGTTGACGAACAGTCCTCGTAACGCTTTGATCCGGGGCCGCCAGCAGGGCCGAGGGGCCCTGCGTTGGAGCCGTAAAGGCTTGGGGAGTCTAAGCCGTTGGGGTGGCCGTTCATCGTGGACGAATAGGAGCCTGAGGCGTCGCTGGAGCCACCGGGGGAGTGATGGTTTAGGCTGTCAGTCAGGGAGGCAGGACTAGACGGCTCAGTCTTTATATAAGAGGACGGACAGTTAGACTCAAGGTGGCGCTCCTTACTGGACATTCTGCAGAGAAGCCTGAGGGGGGTGAGAAAGGAACAAATAGAAGAAGAATTATAAGAAAATGTCATGTGCAAAATGTCAGAAAAATGATGGATACTTATAAAGAAAAGAGAGAAAACCAAGAGAGGGAAGGGTTAGAGGAAAGACAGAGCAAGAGGAGAAGAAAAATAGATTCAGTGAAGGCGATGTTTGAAAGTCCAATTATAGCAATCATTTGTTCTAATGTTGTAGTATTTGCTCACTGTCACTTTCAATGATGGATTTGTATTTTTTTTTACTTAGCCGGGCAAGTTCTATAAATGACACACATACATGAACACACACAATCCATCCGTCACATTTGTTATTCTTTTCCTAAGAGAAGTGATAGAGAGAGAGAGAGGGACGAGGCAATAGAAGAGAGTAAGAGAGTTAAATACAAAAACTAAAAACATTGTGGTTCATTAGGGGAAGCGTGTGTGAAATAGAGAAGCAGAGAAGCATCTACAGTACCACACAGTCACACAAACACAAACACATACACATGCTCGGGGGCCGACGGTCATCCGTCACTTTCCAGTCAATAGATCCTTGTTCTACATGAAGGTAATCAGTAAGCAGCCTCTCTGCTGCTCAATCATCCCAAAGACAGCCGTACACATACATGACGCCAGCATACACACCCACCACTCACATATCCAAGCACACACTGACAGATACGGTTTAAGAAGTTAGAGGAAGCCATGCAATACAAAACTGTTTAAAAAGACAAAAACATCTCTGCTAATCCGTGCCGTATTACTGTATTCCTCTCCTCATCTACTTCCCTTCTCTACTGTCTCTCACTTCCTCCACTCAGCTTCCCTTTCTCCCTCTCCCTCTCTCTTTTCCTTCTTTCTCTCCCTAAGGAGGCGACTGGTGTCTTGTTAATGGCAGTTGTAATTAACAGCAATCTTCTCTCTGTCCATATCTCTCCATCCCTCCTTTTGTCTACCTTACTATCTATCTGCCTGTCTCCGTATCATCTCCTATTCACTGCCATCTCTCTCTCTCTCTTTCACTTACTCTATCCCTTCACTCTCTCTCTCTCTCTCTCTTCCTCATGGCATTACAACTCTCTATTCCTCTAACCCTGCCCTCCCTCCCTTCTCTATCTTTTCATTGTTAAAGGCAGAAAGCACAAAAGGGGTTTTTAATTAAGGCAGGATGCTGCTAAACGAGGGGCTTCTAAAGTCCAGTCGGCCTGTAAAAGATCCCTGTTCTACAGGGACCCATAAAACACAGACAGCGCCTTGACAGGGAATGGAGAGCCGGTCGGGAGAGAGAAGGGTCGGGGAATGGGGAATGGATATAGAGAGGAAAAGAGGTAGGCAGACAGACAGCCAGCCAGACAAAGCAGACAGAAGGGAGAAAAAGAAGTTGCAGTGACGGGTGATAGCCGAATGATAGACAGCAGTTTCAGATCTGAATTGTTGGGTTTCTAATGTGCTTTAATGTGTTTGATGAGCAGCAAGATGAGACAAAACGGTCCTCTTCCTTTAGCCAAACCTACACATGCACTTTAAGCCCAAAAAACGCCTTTCCCAGAAATTCAGTGCTTTTCTTTCGAGTCAATTTTTCCTTTCATAAAGGGACATTACATTTATAATGTACAATACTTTGGCCTTTTCCCACCCCCTTTTCCATTATATATTTTATTTCCACCACCATTTCGCCCCCTCCCCTCAATGCAAGTTCCCTCTAATTCAGTGACTCCATTAATCGTGGCTTTGTGGTATTCACCAATGTCTATAAATCCGTTTATCTGATGCTAAGGTAGGCCTTCAGTTTGTAATGAAAGGGGGACGGTGAGAAAGGTTTGGACACAAATCAAGAAAGAGGAAAGGAGTTAAAAAAGGGATGGAGAGAGAGTCAATGGAGGGATAAGGAAGCAGAGACAGAAACACACTTAAGGTGCTAGAAAAAGCAAGGGAGATGTGTAAATGTGGGGAAAGAGTGATGGGATGTTGAGAGATCAGACAGCATTGCCTGTGTTCTAGCGGAGGGAGAGAAAATACAGTGGTGACAGAAAAAGAGAGTAGAGCCATTTAAGTAGATGATGTGATGGTGATGATTTAATCTCTCCTTTTTCACTCTTTATGCTCTTTTGTGCCCCCTCCCTTCGACCGTCAATCCCTCTGAGTACCATTAAGTGAAAGAGTTTAAGTGCCAAAAGATCTCAGGCGCTTTTTTTACTCTCTCTCTCTCAAAGTCTCATCTATCTCTCTTTCCTTCACCCTTTCCATTCCTCCTCTCTGCTCCGTTTCTCTTTTTCTCTATCATCTCTTTTTCTCCAACACACACATCTTTTCTATGCTCTCTCTCTCTCTCTCTCTCTCTCTCTCTCTCTGCTTATAAATGAAAAATAATGGCAGTCGAAGGGGGAGGAATAAAAAGAATAAAAAAAAGAAGACATGCGTGCAGAGGAGAGAAGAGGAAAGAAGATTAAGAAATCACAGCCAGTGCGCTGTGCCGAGCGAGAGGTTGAATGCATTTATGTATGTATGTTATCAGTATAATTATGGCGCTATGTAACGACGGCTCAGTGCTGAAAGAGCAGTCTTATTGTGCCTGTCTGCTCTTCAGATGAGTGCGGAGAGAGAGAGGGAAGGGGTTGGGTCTCATTTTTTTTGTTATCAATTCTTTATGTTTTTAGGTGTTTAAAGAGGTTTATATAAAGAGGAAAAGGCTTGAGTGTGTTTCTTTTTGTATTTTCACAAGGGGCTCAAAGACGTGAGCGGTGTGTTATGAGATGATTGCAGTAAAACACAAAGAAGAGCAGTAATCAGATTTTAGACTTAGCTGTTTTGCTTAATTCTGTTACAGAAGAGGGGCTTTGAATATCATTTTCTTCCTGCTAATTCTGTTCATTTTGATGCACTAACAGGGTGTAAGACATTTTTTTATATGTATTTAACTGGAAGTCATGAAGAAAGTAATTATTTATTTTGTTCAATTCTTAAAAGTTTTGGGTAATTTCATAACACTTCCCTGTTTGTCTGTTTTTTCACGTGTATTTGTTTATGGAAAAAAATGGCAATTTTGCTTTAATGACTACATCTTTTATAAAAAAAATTATTAATTTACTTGTAGAGTTGACGGATAGTTTTAATAAAATAAATAATGTTAAACATCAAATAAAAAGAAGATTAACTTATAGACACTTTCATCCAATATTTTGTTCAGCTCTTTATAGTAGTTCACCGTGAGTCTATTACAGTGACAACAGACCACCTTTACCTTTTTGACCGCCCATACAGTGTTTGTGACACCAACAAGATATGACAAACATTTCACAAACAGCCAGAGCAAAAGGACAAAAGTGGCTGTTTAGTTCCTGCAGACATCAAATATTCAGCAGGCCTATTTACCTGTCCCTGACTGAGGTAGGACACACACACACGCACACACACACACACACACACACACACACACACACGCACACACACACACACACACAGACCAGAAAGATTACCACTCCATTTCCAGCTCGATCCCTGTCATTTTCTCTTTCTCTTTGGTCCTATTTCTTTTTTTCACTGTGACTCATGAAACAGAGATAAATATGTGGACGTGAGAGAGAGAGAGAGAGAGAGAGAGAGAGAGAGAGAGAGAGAGAGAGAAGAGAGAGAGAGCAACAGAAAGAATCAAATTATGTCAAAAAAAAGAAAGAAAGAAAAAAGAAAAGAAGAAGAATGGTTTTTTCCCCTGTGTGCTTTGAAGGAAGGTGGGACATTTGAGTATGACAAGCTGTCATTAAAGCGGTGGGCTGATGCAGCGCCCTGACAACTGGCAGGGACAAACATACAATCATCGTATTAGAGCAACTACTGCACTCTCTGCCTCAGTGTCGCTGGGCTGTTCACTGTGTGCTCTCTTAGTTTCTGTGTGCACTTGCCCCCTTTCATGATATACAATCTTTGTACGACTGCCTCGCTAGACGGCAGCCATAAATACAAACTGATCCTCAAACAATTCCAAACTCTTCTTGTCCCGCCCCGGGTTCAAGAAGGAAAGAGAAGCCGTGTAAGTAGCTGCAAGCTAAATAAAGGTTTAGAACAGACAGCCTGGGTGTCATTTTAACATTCGCCGCTCACTTTTAGAGGTTTAGATAACACTCAAAGTGTGTTCATAAACACTCATGTTGCTTCCCTGCCGGATTCTTCTGTGTGCCTGGATTTAAGCAATTGGTCAGTTAAATGTAATCATAACAAAAAAATGGTCAAATAACCAAAATATGATTGAAAATATAGAATTGTTATGTGAAGATATAATTAAAAGAGATAAAATGTGCAACTAAGATGCAAACATTTAGAGCTTAAATATTATCCTAACAACGAAAACTGCTGATATATGTATTTGACTTCACCTTGACACACTTCAGTGCATGTAGGTGTAGAGGAATGAAGCATCTCACTGCCCTAAGAATATAAAAAAAATACCAAATTCCCATGGTAAAAGCAATCAAAATGAGTAGAGCATAAGAGCAGAGGGGAAAACAGAGAGGAAAGAGAAGTGGTAGCAATAGAGACAGAGTAGAGAGAAGTGCTGACAATGTAGCTACCATGGGTTGGCTAATACCTTTCTATCACACCAAGCATTGTGCTCTCGATGCTGATAAGAACACAGTCCAATAAGCAAAAAGAGAGGGGGAGAGAGAGAGAGAGAGAAAACCTTACACAATTCTATCTAGATGATACCGGCAGTGCTTTGGGAGGAAGGGAACGTGAAGGAAGGATGGAAGACAGAAAAGAAAATACATTGAATTAAAGAATGGGCAAAAAAAATGCAGTTACATTTCCATAGTCAAATGAATAGAACGATTTCATCAATGGACAGAATTGCTTTTTCAGCCCTCACACTCCTCTGTTTATTTTTCTTTCTTTGCTCTATTTCTCGCTCTTTTCAACGCGCTCCTATCTGTGGAGGGTTGTTGAACTGCTTGTCAGCTTGTTAGTTCGATACATGCAACGGTGAGTGTGTGCGCACAAGCACAAAAGACACACACGCACCTAAACTTGACTAGTAAGCTGCACACACAGGTTACAGCTGTTGTTGATAAAGAATTACAGCGAGAACGTATTTTCTATTTCCTGAGGGTTGAATGATTGGATCGGGACAGAGAAAAACATAAAAAAACACAAATGTGAAAATGCAAAAAAATATGTTTCAATGTGTTTCAAATTCTGTGTGCCATTTTCTAGTGAAGTAGTTATTGAATCTGTGTTTTCACATGAGAATTGTGTACGGTGTGGGCATAGTTTAAAGGCAGAGAAACAGAGAGAGAAAATAATCTGTGTGTTGCCGTGTGTTCTGAGTTGAGCTCCATAGACTCACAGTGTGCCGATGATTATAGTTGTTTTCAGGGTAAAAAAAAACGAATAAAATAAAAAATAAACACTCACAGCGACAGTCAATCCAAACCACTCTCCCTCCTACTGAGCTCTCTCTCTCGCCCTCTCTATCCTGCTCTCTTTGGGTCTCAAATCTCTCTCTCTTTCACTTCTCACACACACTTCTCACACTGTCATTCTCTTCTCTCCTTCTCGTGCATCCACACACTGTCACACACACCACCTTACACCACACACACACACACACACACACACACACACACACACACACACACACACACACACACACACACACACACACACACACACACACACACACACACACACACACACACCAGGGAGCAGATCAATTGTTACAGTGTTAGTCGGGCAGGAAACCTGTAATTCACTTCATTGGTTGCAGAATAAACCCCTGATTACATGCAATCAATGTGATAATGGCTAAAACACATTCTGCCCAATGGGCTGTCGGGCTGTAAAGACCGGTAGAGGAGAGGAAATGTGAGTGTGCGTGTCTATATTCCTGAGTGTTTGTGTGTTTAGACACCAAGACTCCTTCTAGGTATGAATTTTAATGTAACAAACACAGATCTAAACACACCTTTGGTGTGCACAACTATCCACAAACACATACAGGGGTGTGAAATGAATTGGGTACGACTTACAGAGGCACACTAGTGGGGCTAAAGCTGTTATGTTGCACCCTGGAGTTTATAAAGTTCACACACACACACACACACACACACACACACACACACACACACACACACACACACACACACACACACACACACACACACACACACACACATACCCTCTCTAGATGTGAATGGATAAACAGTGGGAGACAGCACACACAGGGCAGGCTCAGCCAAACACGATTGATTAAGAATTATGTGCTCTCCAAACTGCAGACTGCAAACTATTCAGGAATGTCATGTTGAGTCTGGTGATATCAATACATTTCATATGTCTTTAATCGTCATATAGGGGGGGTTCATAAAACTGTTTCATCCTCCTATTTTTCTGGACTGCTCTCGTCTTTTCTCTTCTCATAACAGGTGATTATATTCAACATTTTTAAGGGAGTTCCTTTTCCTCTCAAAGTCTCCCCTGGTCTGTATAAAGGATGATTTAGATTTGAGAGTCCGACTGTGTGTGTGTGTAGTTATTTAAGTGGAAAGATATGAAAAGGTTGAGCTTGTTCAGGAAAAAATGTGAAGGCAGTGCACCTCTTGTGTGTGTGTGTGTGTGTGTGTGTGTGTGTGTGTCAGATGGGAATCTTGATGATTTAGGTCATTTTCTTGCGGAGCAGTGGCTGATTAGTGTGTTGCTGCCAGGCACTATCTTTGTCACCATGTCTCTCTCTCTCCTTACCTCTCTCTTTGTCTCTCTCTCTCTTTCTGTCTTTTTTTATCTGTTGTGTGTCATTGTGTTTGTAAGGGTGGTTGTCTACTGTAAGACCAGTGCTATAAACCTCTAAAACAGCTCAACTCCACCCCGTATGCTGCATATCTCCGAGTACAGTTTACAGTTAGTGTGTTAACTATATACAGGTATTTAGATACAAAATAATCAAATACATAAATGACTACAAATTAGATGTCTAAATCAGATCTGTTTTGGGACTTGGCAGACTAAACAGCATACCTTGTACTTTTACTGGAAAGGCTGAAGAGTGTAAATCAATTCAAATTATTGAATCCATCCTTTCGTTCGGTAAACCTTTTAAAGAAGACACTGCATGTGCCAAATGTGAAATTTCTAATCAAAACAAATTACACATAAACATCTAATTTGTTTTGAATTGACACATTCACACACTGCGTATTCACAGGATATCGGCAGGTAGTGTTTGTGCAGGGTTGTAAGGGTTGTACATTGTAGGCTGGTTCCTTAATAAAGGAAAGGTCATTGATCAAGGTTAGTATGGGTCCCTCTTTCTATGTGTGTGTGTGTGTGGATAAGAAGTGTTATCGCAAAGCATTAGGGGTGCAACAGCCCTTCTAAACACTTACCGACACTTGCCACACACACACACACACACACACACACACACACACACACACACACACACACACACACACAATCATCCATGTACACATTCGACCATTCATGTACAGTGAGACGCACAGCTCTCCTTCACTCTCTCTCTCTCTCTCTCACACTCAGACAGATAGAAACCGGGGCAAGGTGCCGTATCAAATGATATTGCGCAGAGGTAATAATAAAGTGTTTAAAAAAAACAAAATATCCCCCCATCGGATTAAAAACACATTTTATTAAGCAGATGGTGAAAGAGGATTTCCACTCTAGTAAATATGACAGGGCTTTCAAATGTGACATGGGACGGAGGCAGAGAGAGAGGGGAGGGGAGGAAGAGGGAAACAGACAAGGAGGGAAGGGGAACAGAGAGCGCAATGCTGCAAAAGAGAGGAGAGACAGAAAGAGGGAGACAGAAAGAGGGAGAGGGAGAGAGAGAGTGAAGTAAAGTGGTGCTTGATCAGAGAGGGGGAAAAAGTGGTAAAAAAAGGAGAAAAGGAAATGTGGGAAAGGAGAGGAGACATAAGCGAGTAGAGAGTCAAAGCTGCATTCTTTAAGCAGATCAGATTTGGGGAAATTGGGCTGTCACTACAGGATTGTGATGATTTACACCTATCCATCACGGGGAGAGAGAGAGAAGCAGCGCTCGAGTATGTACAATAATGCACAGCATCTGAAAAAAAAAAAATCGAGAAAATCCGTCCTAAACAAGCTGAGTGCTTGCTTCTCAATTCAGAATTCAATATTCTATAAACTACACTGATACGTATTCAAATGTAGTGAGTGGTAACGATCCAGCCAGTTCATTACTTTTACCGTATGGTGACACATTACGTGACAGGTACTGAGGGTCAAAATAAGAAAGTGAATGTTGTAAATTATGTCTTGAAATAAAAATAAAAAAAAAATGCTGGAGCATTACCCAAATGTATTAAACAGTAATTTGAAAGCTATTGCACGTTTTGAATTGAATTGAACTGTAACTTCACCAGCTTCTGTTGACACTCGTCCCCTTTGCCTCCTCTCCTGATCTTCCCTCTCTTCCCTCCCCTCCCCCCCCCCCCCCCCCCCCCCCCTACCCTCACTGCTGGCTGCTGCACCTTTCAGCCTCTCTCCTGGACCATCTGTTAGGGAATCTAATTCACATCCAGTCATAATCAGGTTTGCTGGAGTGCCCAATGTCTCTGCCTCCCTGTCTGTCTCTGTCCCTTTCTGACCTACCAGCTTTTTGCTGTCTATTTTAACATTCTGTCTTTGATTGTCTACCATTCTTAGATTTTTTTTTTCATTTCTGTACAGTGTCCATGTCAGCCCGTCTCAATTACATTTGGTGCATTTCATCAACATCTTCCTCTTTATTTCCCTCTCTTTACTAACACAAAACTGGCACTAGTGCATGGACTTGTGACAGTGATAGAACAAATCAATCTGATCTGATCAGTATGTGAATTTTTAGGTTTTAAATAATTTGGTTGTATTACAGCTTAATTCATTCGCACAAAGTGTCTGTGAAACTACTGCTTCTGTTTGCAGCATTGACTTTGCTATCGCGTGGCTTTAATTTTCACTTTCCTAAGAAAGCAAGCAAGTTACAATCATTTAAATACATTTTAATATTACAATTAATTTATTAGCATGAATTTGACATTGCATGGAAAATGAGGTGCTGCATCGACATCTTGACTGTGCATGTTTCGGTGTGTGTGTGTGTGTGTGTGTATGTGTGTGTTTATCCATGACTGAGAATAAGGCGAGTTGAGTTGAAGGGGGTGGAAGTTAATGAGAGGTGAGTGTCTGAAACCGTCTCTCTCTCTCATACGCTCTCTCTCTGCACCAGCAGTAATCCTCTTCTATAAATCTGCAATCCAATCAGCGTTGTCCACACTTACACACATGTACACACGCGCACACACACACACACACACACACAGAGCTGTTGGGAGGCCCATCTGTGTGTTAAGGCAATCTGCTTTATCATTATGATTACATTGGGCTCAGTTTACAGCAATGTGTGAGTGTGTGTGTGTGTGTGTGTGTGTGTGTGTGTGTGTATTCAAGCGCACCATGGCTGCCTGACATTAATCACATTCCCATGGTTTGATGGCCTAAATAAAAAGAGGAATAATATTGTTGCTGTGCAATGAAAAAAACAAAAAAAACAAATTAGGAATTTCTTCATAATTCAAAAAAGGTTTAATTTCAGCGAAAGCTCAATGAAACAAAGCAAAGTTTTTCATATTACTTCTTAAATCAAAGACATCAAAAGATTTGTGATGGATGCCATCCTTTATATGCATTTTGAAAAATTTAATTTGGGCCACGAGTATATAAATTCAAAGACGCATTTAGTGTGCGTTTATGTGAACTCTGTGACTAAATCCAATCAACACAGTTGGAGGTCAGATATCCTGGAGGAAATGCGTATGTGATCTTATACTGAATGTGTGTGTGTCTACAAATACTCTCCTTCTACTTTGTGATGTATGCATGCATGTGTTAGGTGACTGGTATTTACACTACCTTCATCTTAACCATTTAGTGCCTAATAATTTATTGATTTTATGCCCTTTTTTAAAAAAAGACTGGGCCCTCTTTATTGATTATTTAATGTTGCCATGTCACAGTAGGAAAAGCAGAGGTGTAAATAATCAAATGAATAATGGCTGAACTCAGGTCCTGGTATTGTGCATACTGTCTCACTGTCACACTGTCAAGACTTTCTGCGACACTTAAATTGAATGAAGCCATTGTTCGTGTTATTAGTCAGGCAGGAAGCATGGAGATCGCAAAAAGTCACGTAGTGCGAGCGGGAGGGGAGGTTGATGGGTCAAACAAACACTGGTCCTCCCTCAAGGAGACCGCTGCTCGTACCAAGAAGTCAGCATTGATTGATTGGTCACGTAACTTCCGTACTTAAGTAACATCTGAGGCCTGGCATAGTTTTGGCAGTTGAATTCGCAATTACAATTTTAACTGTAGCTTGTTTTAACCCGAACCCCAAAAGTTGAATCAATGCATCACAGATAATGTGCCCAAATGTGGAGTTTAGCTTGTAGTGTCTATTTGTGTGCAAGAACGGCGTGTGCGACTTGAAGCCATGGCGTGACTCCCTAGCCTCTGGCAAACCTTTGCACTTCTTATCACCAGACTGCACTATTAGCCAACATACACACACACACACACACACACTCACATTGGGCAGGTAACACTGCTCATGGTGATTGGATGAGAGTCTGTGTGAGAATGGCTTGCCAGACCTCTAATTGGCTTGACCCAGACTAACCCTGAAATCCTATTGGACTAAGACTTCCCAGTCTACAGTGCGCACACACACACACACACACACACACACACACACACACACACACACACACACACACACACACACACACACACACACACACACACACATACACACTGAAATGTACAGGGCTGTGCAAAAGCCTGTGATCAATGGTCAAATCAATAGTGTATTTATATGCTGCAACAACAAAAACATTATTCATGATAATGTTCATCAAGATAATCATGTCAGTTTGTGAGATCATGCAGCATTATGTTGTTTGGTCACAAACCACTAACATCCAGAGAGCACATCTTAACACATCAAATATTTTACAAATAGACAGTTTTTGCAGGCATATCTGAGCCCTTTTGTGTTTACAATGGAATTGAATAATGTCATTAATTAAATAATAATTGAAAATCATTGGCAGTGCTGGGTTACGACACTCTCAGGTGAGAAAATAAGAATAGAATATAAACAAGCCTAAAACAGCCTGCACTATACTTATCATTTACAAAACACATACTTACAATTACATTTTTGCAATCTGGGGCTCTTTCTCTTATCCAGAGAAAACTTACAATGATTAAAAGACCGAGAGAGGAAGTGAGTGGGAGGATGAATATGAAGAGAGGGAAAGTCTGCCTGTGTGTAATGCGTCACACATTTACTGTGTTTCAACATGAAACAAGCAGCATATTTACAGTTTATGTTCTAAAAATGGACTAAGGCAGCCCTCAGTTTCACCTGCCTCAAACAATACAAACGTAGAACTGGTTTCCACCTTAGAGCTTGAAAAATGTCCCTTTAGTTTAAACTTTTCATGCTTTACTGCAAATGCAGATGGCATAGGGGACTAATGTTATGGTAATAGTGACTGTCCTTCAACCAAATGATAGGATTTGTGCTGCGACGCATTTGCACTACTGAAGTGTCCTTGAGCCAGATGTTGAATCTCGCTTTCTTTTGATGGCCCATATATACCGTAAAAATATAACTAAACAAAGATGGTGCTCCAGGTGAAAAAAAAAAATATGTAGCAGTATTAGTACATAATTCCAAAAATAAAACATTTGTCTTAGAACACTGAGTAAAACGTGTTAAGCAGAATTAGTAGTAGACACTGCTTACATACACGCACACAAAACAAAATAGTATTATGAGGCAGTAAATAAAGCCCTTTCTCTTATCTTCTCTTTGCCATGGTTTTTAAATATTTATAGCACAGTTACAAGTAAAAATTGCTGAGCAAATGTTTAACACGTACACCAAATACAGTGAAACCTTAGACCGGGCCTCGCTGTGGACAATGGCTTTTCCATGTCACTGATAATCAGAAATATTAGGGTTTGTATTTATATGGAATCTTAGCAGTCACGCTATGAACAAATGCATTTTTTTAACACCAAAAAAGAAAATCAGATAAAATACAAACTGCTGATTCTGCTTTTTTCATGGCTATGCTTTTAAAGAGGTAAATCTGCTTATTGCAAAGAGTAAGTTTGACTACTGCACGTGGTAACACAAAAAGCAGAGCATCTTACTACGGATCTAATAAATACGTGTCTGCAGAAAATGTAAAAGGTACTTCAATCAGTTCGTACATATAGCCTTCATCCATGGCATAAGGGAAGGAAGAAATACTTGGCAGAATAAATAAATAAATGAAGACGAAGAAAAGATACATACAGTATATATAACCCTCATACTTTAATAGATGGTAGAGAAAGGTTCTCAGCGCGATGTCTCTCTCTCTCTCACACATACAGACGGACCACTAAAAACACTGGCTTTTGATGTCTCAAAGTGCTTGTCTTTCCTTTCTTTTTCATCTGCGGTTTATAGAGGTCAAGTGTGCCTTTTGTGTAAAACTGAACCGAACGGATTCCTAGATTCTCCTTCTTTTACGTTTTTTCTCTCTTTTCCTTCCTTTTTTTTGTGTGTCTTTGGTCCACTCTTCATTCTGTCTTACCTGGGGTTGTAGAGGGCATGTGCGTCTCTCATGTGGTTGGCCTCCAGTGGATCGTAGCTTTGGTGCATCCTCCAGGCGCCAGCGCCGCATTTACTATAGTTTGACTTGGAGTTATCGTCACTGCTGCTGTTCACCAATGGCCCCTTCGATAAGTTCATTCTGTAGGCAGGGACAAAGTGAGAGAAGAAGGGGTGAAAATACAGCCAGTGCAAATAAAAAAAAGGTAGAGAAACAGCCAATGTGGAGACATGACCTTTGTAATGCTACGTGGGGGTGTTTGATTAACTATCAAACTATTTACTATCAAGTAAAAAATCTGTTAGAAAAAAAATGAAAAATAAGTTATTAAATGAAAACATGAGGAGAAAACATACGTATCGACATTAAACTCATGTAATAGAAATGTAAAAAATGTGGAGAATTCTTTTGGGAAATGGATGGAAAAAAGAAAAAATGTAATAATAAAATAAATATGAGTTACAAATGAAGCTAATGCACACGCAACACACACATTCAGCGTTCAACTTTTTGTTTGTCCTAATGCCCGCAGTTCATATAACAAACAGCTACAGAATACGCAAACGGTTACAGTATACGACGAAGTAAAGTAGTTGTGTGGTAGTGCACAGGCAGGACACATTTAGATAGATAGGACAGTCAGGTTCCGACAGACCGACGCACAGGCCGACATGCTGAGGGCACCGACAAGCAGACAGACAGACAGCTGTCAGCCAGACAGATGCACCGGTCGTGCCTTTAGACCAGTACATGAGACTTTTGTCCTGGAATGAGTTAAGAAATTCCCGACGAATACATGTCTGTGCGCGGATGTGGAGGATGCGTCAGGCTGCTAATTGAAGCACACCCTGGCTGTGTTTAACGTCAGAGGAGTTTTATACAGTTTTTACAAAAAGGCTTTCAGACTGAGGGAATAAAAAAGTAAAAGCACCCGAGGAGGGACTGCTCTCCGTCAATCAAAACCAGCACTGTCGTCAGGGGAGGAGCTGTCGCCGGGGTGATGAGGTCACTTTGGGCAACAGAATCAAAACCATCCATTGCAAAAATTAAATAAAAAAATAATACGACATGCGGAAAAAAAAGGACACTACTTAAAGCTGACGTCAAAGAGGAGAGAAGGCAGGGTTTATAATAAAATTGCCTGGGTGGCTTATATTTAAACAAAAGCATCAGGGGAGAATAGAGCGGGGCTGTTGGGAAGAAAAGCACTTTATTACCGGCGGACAACATATAGAAAATACAGAAACTAATTTGGACTGGGGAACAATTGTCAGAACACAACTGGTAATAAAGTGATCCTTCTAAAATAATGCATTAGAGATGCCTGCTGGCAATGCTCGAGGCCTCCCTGTGCTTTCCATTTTGAGCATTTGTATGTCTTTTTGCATGACAGATAAGTCAAAAATTATTATTGGCCTATAAAGGGAGGAAAAAGTTAATATCTATATTTAACTTTGAAACTTTGCTGAGAAATATACAAATTGAAAAATATTTTTTTTTTACATTGGTTTATGAAAAATACTGACGAATCTTTTCATCGTCAAACATGTCAAATCAAAAAACCTGGGAGCTGTTTAAGTAATGCAAGGAGCTTAGTCATAATCTTATTTCTCCTCAGTTATTGTTGTTTTGGTTTAGCTGGACTTTTCCTGTCATTACCACGTGTGTGTGTATGTTTGGTTGTGTGTATGTGTGTGTGTGTGTGTGTGTGTGTCATCTCAGACTTTGTGTATCCGTAAACAGAGCAGGATGTTGGTATGTGTCACAAACACATGTTTAGCACACAAACACACACCACACAGAAATGTGTGTGTGTGTGACGGTGTCCCACTGTGGGTTGCGGTTCAGGTGAGGGCTACGTAGTCGGACAGGTAGACAGACCAATCACTCGTCTGACAGCCACCCTCCCTCCATCCACAGAGCTGGGTTGGCTCAGTGAGAGGTGGAGGGCCAGTGTGTGTAATATGTAGGTTTTAGTTCCACTCTGGTGAAAAGGAGGAATCGATATCTTGCTGCTGCTGCTGCTGCTTCAGACACTTATTGGCTTTGGTTGCGGTGTCACAATGCTATATAGACAGGCAACACTTAATACTGCTTTTTTTTATTGGGGGAGTGTCCCGGTGTCACACCAGACTAAGGTACACCCACTACCATGTATACATGATGTTGTTAGTTTCCTCATCCCTGTCTTTCAAGTTGCATACAAGCCGTTATGTGAATTGTGTCCTTCTGCAGGCAAACACAACAGACAAAGTAAATGGAATGTGGTAGAGGTAAATAAAGAGGAAGAAAGAGGGACATATTCAACTGATAGTATAACAATGAAGTGACTTACTTATTTAGCTTTACATCCTCATTACCACAAACTACGAGATGCACTTTAGAGAGAAAGTCTGAGTTTAACAGGTTTTGAAATAAATCACAATTTCAATATTTAAGCTAAACAGCAAAAGGCTTTTTTTTTTTATTTAGCAGAATTCACTTCCAGCCACTTGCATTAACTGTTGGGGATTACAAAGGGATTTTCTTTTTTAATACATCATACCTTATGGCAAGGTAATCGGATATTTTTTCAAGTCTTTATTCATTCCAGAAGATTACATTTAGGCTGAGAGGCATCTTGAAATCAGCAGACAATCATTTAAATCAGGCATCAACAGCCGTGTGTTATTCTACTCAATAAAGGGACATTTTACAAGAGAAAAAGTATACACGCGGTATTGGTCCAGTAATAATTATGAATAAAAAGGCAGTTCATATCAAATTTAGTCTCTGCCTAATTTGATTAATTTTAAGCATTCAAAACCTTAAAGTATTTACACATCAACACAATAAATAGCTCAGGTCATGAATTACACATGCATACAAAGTAAAAGGAGAGAATAAAGGAGAGGAGTATTAACCTATGTGATTCTACCTGACCTGTTTCACGCTCCTGTCACTACATGTAAGCTGCACCAGCACACACATGCACACATTATGGATGTGAGGTTTGTGTGTGTGTGTGTGTGTGTGTGAGTGTATAAAAGTAGGGAGATCGTGGGTGTCTTTCTGATGCTCAGTGACTCACTCATGTGTTGCTGGCCCATCTGTGAACAGAATGACCATGACACAATAAGTGTGTGTGCACCTCTGTGTGTGTGTGTGTGTGTGTGTGTGTGTGTGTGTGACATGGTGATGCAGTGATTGATGAGACAGTTGCCATTCTTGCTAATGCAAAACGCACCTATCCCTGAAGGGAGCAAATGCCACAACACACACACACACATGCACACACACATACACACAGGGCTGCAACTGCCCTACCTAATTACCCCTCTCGTCAGGGCAGTGTGATGTCTTCCAGTCACATATCCGATAAATATCCACATATGTGTAGTTTCATAAACATTCATAAACAACCGTTGCATACAATCATGAACAAAAAACTAAGACGACAAATGAATTTGCAGGATAATCCAGTCCACCTCCTCTGCTTCAGTAGAGCATAAATACACACTTTCGCCTGCAACAATTTGCAATAACAAAAACTAGACAAAGCGCAATGGAAAAATAAATGTAACTGTTCAATTTCTTGCATCTTATAAATAAAACTGTGGCTCTTTTTCTTTTAAAAACTAGGCTCCAAGGTACTAAAATGTGATGAGACTGTTGACATTATACTGTTATTCCTGATATATTGCGATATAATTGTTGAAAATGTAAATTTAATATCTGCATATGTGATATAATAATGACGTATTTGTAAAACATCAAGTCTCATAAATAGAGTCTAACAACGACATGTATTTGTGTATGTGTTGGGGAGACTTTAAACTGATCATTACATAATCATAAATACTGAGCGCATAAACATATTTATATGTGTGTGATTATGTTTCTCTGGGCAAATGGCATGTGCATCAGGGCAGGTGGGGTTCGACGCTGCAGCCCTTTGTGTGTCTGAGTGGATGTGGATGTGTGTGCGCGTTAGCGTTAGCGACGGGAGCTGTTAGCGGGGCAGGCGGCAGATGGGCTGTCGGCCTTAATAGGGACTGAGCGGGTGCAGAAAGGTGACAGCTTCACGAGGGAGGGGTGTGTGGGAAGGGAGAGGAGGGAGTGTGTGTGTGTGTGTGTGTGTGGGGGGGGGGATGGTGAAGGAAGAAGGGGATAAAGGGGAAATGGATTGTCTGCGGAGGTCAAGAAAAGTGCGTATCAGCCTAATAGAGGAACACAGCTATTGAGGACAAGAAGCGCCACGACATACCGGAAAAAGTTCGAAAAACAGTGATCAAAGCTGTGGGCATTTCTGCACTTCTTAATATATAAAGTGCTCGTTCGTTTTCATCTGGTCAGATATGGTCTTTAGTTTGTTTGTGAAAAAGGCCGATTGTGGAGCTCCTATTTAAAACCAGATGCTTATGTAAAATATGAGACTTAGATCAACATATGAAAATGAAAATGCGCTGCTAGTCTCTACAATGTCACAAGCACGACTTAAAGTCATGTCGCCCGTTCTCCCGCAGACACAGAGTTAAAGCACACAATAAAAGTACACACAGAAACATGGGCCATTCCCACTCAACATTTTTCTTTTACAGCCACACACAGACACAGTGTTGCACATTACACTGTGTATGAACATGGGACTGAGATTAATCAGGAACAGCGTTTGTGAATCTGCAGAATGAGCTGCATCCTCAAACACCAAAGAAACTTTTATCTATACATTTCTTATCTATTTTACACAAACACGCACACATTACGTACTAAACTATTTGCATGAAGAGACATTTCGCTTGTTTCTTTTTCCTTTATCAATAGAATCTCATGAGTGTTACGCTTCGGTGTATGAAAGCTTCTCAATGGATATTAAATCACAATTCTCTGATTTTGTTAAGTGCCAGGACATTTGACTATACAGTACATTCAGTGAGCATGTTTAACTAGCGTTGGCTATTGTAGGATAGTTAGATGGAGCTTATTTGTCACGTGCATGATAAAGTTGGTAAATTACACCAACGGAGATGCTAAGTGCTCAAAGGGACGCACAGACAGAGAAAAAGCAGAGAGAGGCAGACTAAAAAAAACTAAAGAGAGAGGTGGGGTGGTGGGCTGGCTTGTCATTCTCTCCCCATCAGGCACACACATGAAGCATGATGGGAGGATGAGGGGAGGAATATTTCACTGTCAGTCGGAAGGCGACATGGTCATTCATTTCTCTCTCTCCCTCTTAGTCTCTTTCCATGTCGCTTTCTACTGTATCTTTCCCCTGTTGTGTTTTTGAACCCCCTTACACACTGTCGAACCATTGACAATTTAATCATACTATACAAGGCCTGGGCATGTAGAGGGGGAGAACTATCCAACCAGCCGATCTATAGGGCTCTCCCCACGGACACAGAGGAAGAGAGGGGGAGAGAAACGGCAAAACAGAAAGTACAAAAAACAGACAAGACGTTTGAACCTGCATCATTCTCTCGATCCTCTTTAACTCATGCGTACACACTCTTGCGCGCACACACTCTTGCACACATACACACACACACACACACACACACGCGCGCATACACAGCACCTCTCCATCTAAATCTGTTCTATTGTGGCCCGGTCTCCGCTGTCTCCTCCCATTAGAGGTGAGAGGCAGCATTAGAGGCCCTGAGCACGACACTATGGGCGTACGCACGCACACGCGCCCTCGCGCACACACACACACACACACACACACACACACACACACACACACACACACACACACACACACACACACACACACACACACACACACACCGGTCTCCTGTTTGGAAGCGCAGCTCAATAATTTACCCAGTGAACAGCTGAAATCAACTCCTTTACTAAAATAAATAAAGCCACAGTAGTAACAGTGCAATAACAGTGCTAAATACGACATAAATTAAGAAAAGTCAATATTATCTAAAATTACAGATCACATATCTGTAAAAAAAACTGTTCAAATTGTACAAAAGAAGGAAAATAACAGGCTTTTGACGCTGAAAACTACATTTTAAACAGTGGCAAAGACTCGAAGCTGCCCTGCTACATTCAGTAGAAACGTCATAACAGTTCGTAACAGCAAAAGGAGTAATTCTTAGTCCTGGCATAAATGATTTGATAGATTGTTATAAGAGTAATAATCAATGAATGCACATTTTGATGTATGGATGACAAAACACAAGGAATGAGCGGCGTGGAGCGAGGGAAGGGGAGGAAGGATAAGAGATGAGAAGAGATGAGATGAGCGGCGTTGCCTCTCACTATATATCACTCTCTCTCTCTCTTCTTTCAATCAGCGCTTTGGCATTCAATCACAACACACACTCACATACACACGTTCAGCTTCACCGTCAGTGTGGTGTAATGGCTAATTGCAGTGAGTGTGTGTGTGTGTGTGTGTGTGTGTGTCACAGCTGGTGCAGTCTCTCTTACTGCTCTTTCAACACATAAAGGCCGACACTGACCCATGACAGATACACACAAACACACACACACACACACACACACACACACACACACACACCCACAGAATTGAGGGATTGAGTATACATCAGAGAAAATTCATCAAAACTATACAAAAGTGTGTGTGATGGTGTGTCTTCAATATCTGCAAAAGTGTATGAATGTGTAATTGAATTTTTGCCACAATTTGGTTACTTTTTAGCTGCAAATGTTTGTGAGGGTGTATTTCTTGCATGCACGTGTGCGTTCATGCGTACATGCGTGTCCAGCGGACCCCTAAGTGCTGGTGTCAGACAAAAGCAACCCCCCCCCCCCTCCTCCTTCCCACCTCTTGCTCGGTCTCTCTCTCATTGCATCTCTCTCTCCCCCTCTCTCTCTTTACGGGACTGAATTACCACTGGAATGCCCGGACCCTTCACATGAGAGAGGCTGCCGTATGCATGAGTGTGTGTGTGTGTGTTAGTGTGGGTGTTAGTGTGCGTGTGTGTCTAGGCTTAGACAATGCAAAAACTGACAGACAAGGAATGCCGTAGGGACAGACGGACAGGAAAACTGACACACAAAAAGAAGAACACCTCCTCATACAGGCTACCAATAGGTCACACACACACACACACACACACACACGCACACGCACACACACACAAAATGTGGACAGGCAGGCACGAACCCATGCATGACTACAAACAGATGCAAATGCACACACTCACACACACACACACACACACTCGTACACAGCCAACAAATCAATGTGGCACATATTGACATGCTTTGACAGATGAATTAAGTAAATGATTTTATAAGGAGATTAAAAGGATTTTAATTTACGCAATCTCTCTTTGGTGCCCCCCCCCCCCCTTCCCTCCCACCAATGAGCTACACTCGCTCTCCCTCTCTACTGCTTTTTCTCCCTCATGGCCTGAGAAAAAAAAAAAGAGTGCACGAAGGACTGACCAAAAGAAAAACGCAGAGGAAAATATAATACATTTTATTACTTTTCTTAGATGAGAAACAAACAATAATTTCTTTGCATTCTCATTAATTCCGCAGATGTTGGTCTTTTTTTTCCCCCCCCAACAGTTTTCATCGACAGCAAAGGTTCATGACAGTTTCCTTTTTTAAGTGACTACAACATTTTTGCAAAGCTGCACTATTTTGTTTTTAGTTGAATAGCACCGGCTGATAATTTGAACGAAGAGAGTGTAAGCAGAACGGTCGGCCTTCAAGTTTCAAGAATTTTATTTTCTTCAGTTCATTTATTATGTTACCATGAAAATCAGGAAAAATAAATCATTATCAAATCTTTAAGGTCATGGTGTTGCTCCTAAAATGTACCGACACAATAGAATACGTCTGTTGCACTGCTTTCATTGCTGTCGTGACGCACACTAATACTTGCAGGGTGGAAATCGTGCGCTATCGCCTGCACCCGATTAAACATTAAAGCTGTTCAATAAGCAAATAAATACCACTAAAACAAAATTATTTGGTTCAGATTTGTCTGGCAGGTAAGAATTTTATGTGATGAATTTACATTTTCCATCAAGGGCATACTTTGACATGAGTGCATTTTCAAACATGCAACAAACAGTTTGAACAGAAAATTTTGATTTTCACTCACAATTACCAACAATTTATTTGCATAACATTTCCTCGCAATAAAATAAAATACTTAAAAAAAACATGATAGAAATCATTTATGCTGCTCTCGCTCACACAGCTAAATCTTTGACTGAATGATCAGCACGGACGCTGTGCAATTCTCACCTCCCGTCTCCTTCACACACACACTGACAAAAAAAACACCAAATTCACTGAAGTCACTGCAGGAAATATATCCTAATGATATGCAAATGCTATGTATATGGTGGCATGAGGGGAATGCAATTATGTTAACAGCTTAAGCGGTACTTGTTGTTATTATTATTATCATCGGTATGATCATTATCCCTAATATTTTAATTAGTGCAGGAAAGCAGTGCCTGAGAGCTAAAGAGGGGAAGCCTGAGCAGAGAAAAGAGAACGGTGGATGGATGGATGGGTGGATGGATGGGTGGATGGATGGATGAAGGAGCGGACAGACGGACAGATGAAAGATTGGACAAGAGGATTTCTTTAATATGCGAGAGCGTTCCCAGCTCACATGCTCGTGCAGAAACACACACAGGTAAAGCAACACATTCCTCTGCTCACATGACATGAAAGTGTTTTTTCCTGTTAATATATCTGCGCTTAATTTCTAAACAGAGCTCTCACGCTAAACACTTCATCAAAACCTGGCCAATAAGTGTTCACTTTTCTTGTCTAATTCACAATCAAAATACAGAGTTCAATGTTTTCAAGCTGAATTGCTGTTGCTCTTAAAATACACCAACACTGTCTTGCAGTTGAAAGACCAGCGCATAGACTCTGTTCAGACACAGTGAGTTGAGTCCTTACAGTTGAAAATGTTCTGAATTCATACTTAGCTCATCCAGTCAAATGATTTACAAAATGAAATCAGTGTGTTTAAAGTCAAAGGCTTTTGTTGACACGGTGAGTCTTTGCTCGGATCAAAAAAAACTCAAAAGCCTAATTTATGACATTGCACTGCTATTTAAAAACTAATGATTAAAATCCCCTTGTTGTATTTTTTATTGGTATTGTTTCAATATGTATAAAATTACATGAAAGGAATCACTCCTTAGGCATTTTCAAATATCTATTATGTTTTGCAAATCTAATCAGAAGAAACAAACTACCAAAAATCAGATTCTTAAAATGACGAAAGATAAGTTTAATGGTAAAGAAATTATTTCGCCAGCTGCTCTTTTTACTTAGAAATGTTGCCTCTTTATTCTACATACTGTGTAGGTTAGAGGGTCTCTGCATGTAAAAGACACTCTCTCTCTCACACACACACACACACACACACACACACACACACACACACACACACACACACACACACACACACACACACACACATACACATACAAAGGTGAGACCACTTCAAAAGTACACTAAAAAACGACAGTTTTCTTTAAACATCTCAATAATGTCATGTTCAGGAAACACATCAGAAAGTCATTCTGCATCGGCTTCTGATTCAACTTTGTCCTTTCTGTTCACCACCTACGACTTTCTACCGTAAGGACACTTAAACTGAGGCTGTGGTTCAGTTTGCCTCATTTTAATCTATTCACTATAAAGCCATGACCTCTTAGAATGAAATTATGTATACAGTCATTTTTATTTTCATACATATTACTATGAAATCCTGCCATTAATTAATGGCAATGCAAATTTGACAGTATCAGTGCCATTAGTGAGTTCGTACATGGAAAGAGAGTGCAGTCCACCTACTGAATTACACTGGTCACTTCAGAAGAATCCATGTTTTACATTGGAATGTTTGAAAAGGACAGCGTACGTATAATGGTATATTTACTACACTTTATTCTCTGACTTTGTTCCTTTTGTGCATTTTCATAAAACGTACCTTACATGGTACTTGCACAATAACACACACACACACACACACACACACACACACACACACACTGCTGTCTGTTCCGCCAATCAGTTAATCTGCATTTTTTAACAGCGTCTTCAATATTCACCTAAAAGAGCAAAGCGTTGGCTAAAAGAGCAGCTCATACACACACGTATGAGTGTGTGTAACTGTCTCTAATTCCTGTGCGGGGCCACACGCTGAGCTGCCCGTCTGAAATTCTACCTCCTCTGGCATTTAAGAGCGCAGCTCTCCCCCTTTCCTCCTCCCTCCTCTCTTATGGGCCCTTCTCCTCCCGTCTCTCCACGTTTTTCTTGTAACCTCGATGCCCTGCTACCTCTCTGATTCTCTGCTTGGACGAACACACACATAAAAAACACACGTGCACGGCATACACACAAGTAGAGGACTCTGTCTGAGTTGCTGTTTTTGTCCGGAGAACAACTTGAATCAAAGTGAAACAATGTCTTAAAAACAGAGAAAGTGACTGAGAAACTGTCTGTACGTTATTAACGAGTGTGTGTGTGCGTATGCAGGTGTGTTTGAGTGTATGTCTCACTCCCAGGTGGAGGGACAGAAATTCCGCTCTTCTACCCACTGAGTAAGAGCTGCTGTCCGGATACCGCAGACACAGACACAGACACACACACACACACACACACAGACACACACAGACAGTGAACGCGTGCTACCTGACAGCAGAAACAACCTTGACATGTTGCCGGCCACCTCTGCTGCATACCAGCACATACACACAAACACAAACATTTACACACTCACACTCAATGACAGACAATGACAATGACAAGTTGAATGATGAATAAAAGGATTAGATAAAAAGGTAAAATTTACCTACTCTTGTTCAGAGTGCATAAAAAAACACTCGGATAACGGGTGTCCTACCGACTCCATTGGCGATGCCGGGTCATTGTCAAGTCAACCTCCTCCAGGAAAAAAAAACAAACAAGAAAATTCAAAAAAATCAAAGTTTTTATATCTTTCCTCCTCTTCTTTCTCCGGTCTTCCTCTCTCTCGGTCCTTCCTTCCGCTTGGAGGGAGCAATACAATTACCAGGCTGTGCGCTGCCTGCACTGATCGGCTCTGCGTGTGTGTAGATGTGAGGGAGCGTGAGTGTGTGTGCGCGATGTGTGTATGTGACAGCCAGGGAGAAGGGGGCTATAGGTGCACACACAGCCAGCCAGCCAGGCAGTTGGGACGGAAAGCTGTGCCGCTGTCCTAATCAACGACTTAAAGCCCCGATAGCAGCTCATGAATATTAAGCAGCGTTTTGCATATGCAGTCCCTCAGGCCCCGGTTCTGCTGCTATTGGTGGTTACTTGACCAATGGCTGCGGGGAGGGGCGGAGGAAGGGGTGGAGACAAGGAGGGAGAGCGAGAGAGAGAGGGAGAAGAGCAGGTGGAGAGGGAGGGATCAGACAAAGAGCGATAGAGGGGAAGAGAGAGGGAGGGAGGAAGGAAAAGAGGGAGCGGAGAGGAGAAAGAGACAGGTGAGGGGAGATTTAAAGCACGACATCCCGCTCTCCCTCTTTCTTTCATTCTTTATCACTATATTAACCGTTCCGTTTCTGTCTTTCTCAAAAGTTTCTCTGCACTGGTCTCTATTTCTCTAATTATGTACCCACAATGTTGTTTTTACGTAAACAAATTCTAAAAATACAAATCTTTCACGCAGAGGCTAAAGATTTAAGTCACACCATGTTGCGAGGCATTTTTTTTCCAGGTAGAAATCACAGATTTGTGTCAGTTTAGCTGCAAAACACAAAATGTACCTAATCAAGACGAGAGAATTTACAAGATCAAAGGAAAAAGTGTAAACTTGACCCAAAGCCTAAATAAACGTTTCACACTGCAAACACACAGAGCCCATCACAGCTCAGCAGTAAAACACGGGATTATGGCAATTCAGAGGCCCTTGTCCTTTGTTGTGGAATGATTTGGGAATGATTGGGACAAGGTTTTACCCGCTGCTTGCTGTTTTGTTGAGCTCCCTGCCGTCTCGAAACCAGCAGGTTGTATATTCCCAGTCTTTCCAATATTTCTTATATTATAACAACTTGGAATGAGGGTATTGTCGGAGCGAGAGGGATTCTCCAGGAAAATGATCTCACTGTTCCTCGATCTCAGAGATAGGAGGAGACAGGGAACAAGAAAAGAGGGGAGGGTCTTTTCTCTAAAAAGGGGAAAATGGGAAACCTACAGGGAACCTGATCTGCTTCGCGTATTTCTTTCTTTCTGTCAAAAAAAATCTGACTTTTCCCAACTCTCAGACACCACTGCACACAGGATGGAGGGGGGGGGGGACAAGTGTGGAAGAGAGAGGGAGATAGAGAGAAAGAAATCAGAGGGGTGGAAAGGGGGGGATGCGAAGATGAAAGAGAGTGGTTGTGATTAGCAGCTTTGGAAAAGAACAGATAATAAAACATTTCCTGAAACCAATCTCTGCTTTGATGTACGTGTGTGTGTGTGTGTGTGTACGCAACAGTATCTATAACCTCTTTCCTCTTTCTCGCTCTCTCTCTTTCTCTAACACACATTCACAAACACGTCAAATGCTTCACCTCAGCTTTGTTGGTTGACAGTAGAACATCCATATTACTTTACTAAAATACCCCTTTTTCTCCCTCGAGGATGTTAATATTGTTGCTCGATGCTGATAAAGCATGGAAGCTGCATTGGAAAGGTCAAAAGGCTCTCTCTTACTCTGTCAGTGAGTAATACATAACCAAGGCACATAACTCTACATGTACTGACCATTCAACACATGTTGTGTTAACTTAAAAACAAACGTGGCTCTAATAAAACCCGGATTAGCAAGAGACGTGAAGCGACACGCATACACACACACAACACTATAGGATAGGGAAGTGAGGATAACACTGAAACTTAGTTTGCTTTTGTACATGCAGAATCAAGTTTACTCTGACTTTCAGGCTTAAAATGTAGTCCAATGCATCATAGTGCAATGTAGAGTTGATTTTAGGGTCTTTCCAGGAATAAAGACGTCTCGTGGTTTAGCAGTTTACAAACATGCACAAAATTGGGAAATCCTTTTTAGGGGCAAAATAGTCGACAAAGAAAAGGGCCTTTAGGACATTTACAAAGAGGTACATGTATTCAAACACATACACAGATGCTATGAGGTTCATGTACACACACACACACACGCGCACACGCACACACACACACACAGTTATGATGTATCCAGGGGCTTATAAGCATCGACAAAGATGAGTGTGAATCAATGCTGCCGTCACTACTGGGCAAACAAATCCTTTACCAAAACCTCTGTCTCTAACTCACACATACATACAAATAGATACAAACACAAGCATCTGCAATCTCTGTATCTGTGAGGAAAGATTACAATACATAGATTTCATGTTTTGCATAACATGTATTGAAAAATATGAAATCTGTTTATGGGGAAATTAAGAGGGGCAGTAGAGATGCACATATAAATTCACACATTTCAGGGCTGCAAGACAAACACATTTGAAAAAACTGTGTTGTGACTTACACAAAGATACATCTTTGTTTCAGTTTACTTTAGAAAAATAATCAAGACCCTTTGCTTAGCACAGTTCCACATTATGTAATTTATGCCTGTACATTATGCAGTTTGTATGAAAATATTATATTATTATTATATATTCCTCATATGTT
This sequence comes from Leptoclinus maculatus, assembly GCA_032191485.1. Classification (NCBI taxonomy): domain Eukaryota; kingdom Metazoa; phylum Chordata; class Actinopteri; order Perciformes; family Stichaeidae; genus Leptoclinus; species Leptoclinus maculatus. Next base: position 29,392,156 of record JAVDOI010000001.1, on the reverse strand, counting down.
CCTGAAGCTTCTCACTCTTCAATTTGAAACCTATAGATACTGTCACGAAATCTCAGTGATTTAAGTTGAACCCTGAAACAACCTTAGCTCCTTCTCTCTTTCTGCCTCGCTCCTCTCCCCCCCCCCCCCCCCCCCACCCCCCGACTATTGATTGGTTCTCAGTCAGTGTGTATGTTGACAGTGACCCCTTAAGGCCACTTCTCTCTCTTGCCGGACTAACCCGGCTGCCACGCAAACCTCTTAAACACAAAGCTATTACCGTAAAAGCCGAGGAAATACCCCGCGTGTTCATGCGTGTGTGTACTTGTGTGTGTCGGCTTCCTGGCAATCACATTCCCAAGATTTCTACAAGACTGTGGATAAAATACAGACTCTATAATAAAAAAACACACCCAGACCAGTCAACGCGTAGACTACAATCACAGGTAATTATTGCATGCGTGTGTAAATGGGCTTGTTTGCATCGTCAAGTTCAGTTGAGTGAAGGCTATTGTACTCTGTACCCTTCTGATCTCTTTCTCTTGTCTATTGTCTGCAATTGTGTGTGTGTGTGTGTGTCTGTCTGTTTTGACCCTGTGGTGGCAGCCTGTTGACATCTGTGGAAGAATTATCCATTGCAACTCTCACTGACATCAATCACACCACTCGATAGGCCACAGCAAGTTCATTCAGGGCAGTGTGTGTGTGTGTGTGTGTGTGTGTGTGTGTGTGTCTGTGCTGGTCAAAACAGTCTTTAACAAATTCAGGAGGCGGTCACTTAAGCAGCTGACCTCAGACCACCCATCAACACATATATGCCAGCCACACACACATATCATGAGCCACAAACAAGGCTCTATAATAATTACCAAAAATATGACTGTTGCGTATGTGATAATCAAATTGCACCGGATGTTTTTTTCTTATTGACATTTAATTTTAAATTAAAATAGTATAACTGAGTGCAGCTGGAACAAAACTTGAAAGAAGCAATTTGTAAATTTGACAAAACACACAATACTGAACTTTTCTTTTGTAAAGGGAAAGAGAGCTGCCAACCCAGGAGAGACAGAGAGGCAGAGAGAGGGAGGGAGAGATTGTAGTTCACCACTAGCCAACAGAGGGAGCTATGGGCTCTGGTCAGTTTATAGCCAACTGCAGCACATACACTTATTAGTTGTGTGAGTGCATGAGTGCGTGTTTCTCTATATAGCATACAAAATGAAATCATCTTAAATTAAAAAAATCATACCAATAGTAAAAAAAATCATATATGACATCCAATTTCATCAAGGAACCAAAAATCCTCTCACACACAACACCCAGCCACACACACACACACACACACACACACACACACACACACACACACACACACACACACACACACACACACACACACACACACACACACACACACACACACACACATACAGTTCTACTGCCTGCAGGGACGAGAGAGAAGTTATCTGATAGCTGTGTCAGCAGGTACAGCAGAACACAGTGAGGAAACGGCCAATTTGACCACAGACCCCCTGCCCCCCGGCCCTCCAACCAGAACTCAGAAGCAGGGAGCAAAAAGTGAGACGGGGACCTGAAAAGACATCTCTGTCACCAAACTGTCCAATTGGCGTAATAGCAGTGAGAGGTTTTGCAGTCACAAGGTGTTATTAGATAAACACTACACTTTAGCTACAGTTTCTTTTAGGATGTGTGTGAGTGAGTCAGTTGGAAGTTGGAGTGCACCAATACCAACATTGGATATTGGGCTGGTACTGACTCAAACAGCTGAATTGGTATTGTGACGGTATTGTGATGGGGCTGATTTATTAAAATTCTATATTTATATATCATACATTATATACTGGAATCCTGTTTAAGTTTTAAAACATTTATAAATGAATTGTAATAAATAACCATGCAGTTATATTTATTTGTTACATTTTGTTTTGCAAATTTAGAAAAGCGATGTTTAATTAAGTCAAGCCTGGGAGGTTTTCAGTGCTTCATCTTGCACACTCAAAGACAGGGACACACTCAGAGGCTTGCTTCACAGAACATATGCAGTGGTGGTAAATAAACAGATGCACATTGGGTTCAGTCAAATGATCAACATTTTGTAGGCTTACACCAAAATATCTAAATACTCACATACAAAATGAACAATGCGGAAAAATCTATTAAGATGACCTTTTGATTGCTATATTTACCTAATCAAATCTGTGCTTGTATGTGTCTGTGTGTGTCTGTGTGTGTGTGTGTGGCCAAGTGTGCTTGTGTGTCCACCAAGGCACCGCCAGGGAGGGGAAGGGGCAGTGATGGTGATCAAGGCCAAGGAGAGAACACCAGCTGCTGGGAAAAGCTGCAGGGTTTAGGGGGCTTTCTGGAGCCTGTCACCAAAACTCTGTCTGGGTAACCTTTGGAGGACGGTACACGGAAGTTACACACACACACACACACACACACACACACACACACACACACACACACACACACACACACACACACACACACACACACACACACACACACACACACACACACACACACACACACACACACACACACACACACACACATTGCAAACCAAAGCTAATGGAATCAAATCAAATCTTACGATATACTTGCAGGTTTGTGTGGCGGCGTGTTTGCAGTTTTTAAAAGGCAAACGCAGATTAAATTATAAATTATGAATTTAAACATTCAACCACACAGATGACGAACTTGACACACACACACACACACACACACACACACACACACACACCCACACACACACACACACACACACACACACACACACACACACACACACACACACACACACACACACACACACACAGGCATTGAGATGCTTATAATCTTATGGGATGTATGTTGTGATTTCTTTAGAACAGAGAGCCATGTGACAGCCCTGTTATTCCATACAAAGGTCAGGCAGGATTCACAGCTAGGAAGACAGAGGTGTGTGCGACAGAGAGAGATATAGACGGATACTCTACAGAGAGGGCAAAAGAGAGAGAGGGAGAGATATATGTGTGTGTAATAAGGTGACAAAAAGAGGGTGAGAAAGAGAGTCATATGATGAAGGTGATCTTGGCGTTTATAAAAAGGGAGCATTAACCTCCTCTAAACTTTTTACATTGTTTCACCATTTGAATACGAATGTATTTAGACTTACGCACAAGCACCAATACAAACATACACCTCATCTCAAGCAGTTAAATGTATTTTCTTTGGTATCTATTACAACTTGCAATCATGTTCAATCAATTACAAAGAGGGTATGATTTGTTTTTCACAGAAAAATATACGCACACACACACTGGGTCAGGGTTGCCCAAGAAGTTTCCTCTGGCTATATGGGAATGGGTCAGTTGCGGTCACCATCCTGTCAGTGGTCAGACTGAAGGTTGGCTGGACCGCACCTCATCACAGAGTGAAAGGAGGGACCTCATCAAGCGGGGACAGGGAAAAGGGGAAATATTTGAGCTGGACTGGGGTGTAACCTCATCAAACGTGGACAGACGGGGCAGACATGATAGATTTCAACACTGAAGATGATTGTTTGTGTGTCTGAGTGTGTGTGTGTGTGTGCACATCATTTCCATTCAGTCCATGTTCATGTACTCTTTTTGTGAGCACACAGTAACACTATCCTCCCAGTTCAGGTGAGACTTCCTCTCCAGCTTGCATACTACACACACAACACACACGACGTCTATGTCGATCTCACGCACAAACAGATTTGAGACAACATATTTTCTTTCTGTCTGTGGAACAGAAATCAATGTGTATAACCCTCCACCTCCTCTTGAGCACATCTTTCATGTGTTTGGTGAAACGTAAAAAAATGTCAGAAATTCAGAGGATAAAAAGTTTAACACTGGGCGGTGGTGGAAAAGAGACGATGTGATGGAAGGGGACCAAGAGACAGATGGATAGACAGACATACAAATAAGTATGTGTTTGGGAATCTTACAATTAAACTATTCTATCACCACAGCACTATTCTCTTAATTTTCTCTTGACCGTATAATTTTCCCGGACCTCAGTGCTGCCATTGCGCTCTCTTTAACTCCTGCCCTCCCTCCTTCTCATCCTCAGGTTTTGATATATTCCCAGGGATAAATTAGAACCAGGATGTAATTATACACAGAGAGAGTATTGCCTGTAAGAAAGCATTGAGTGTGTGCGTGTGTGTGTGTGTGTTTCTCGCTGCTTGTGTGTCTGTATAAAACAGTGTTTTGTATTGAACTAGGTGACTTCGGAGAGGTGCGCTCCTTTAATTACGCCGCTCTCAAACAGAACATGAGTGGGCTATTCCACTGGGATTAGTCGTCTCTCAATGCTGTCTTTTTGTTAATGCAACACACACATAACACACATGCACACTCAGACACAAATGTATGCCTGTCTAAAAAGCCCCTCTCTCCAATAGTAACAACACTCAATTTATTCAAACTGAGGTGCAAGCCAAGTGAATAATTCCACTAATAATAAAGATGGTAAGAGAGAGCGCGAACAGAGGAGATGAAGGGGGAAAAGGGATTAAACAGCAAAGGTAGAAGAGGGGGGGGGGGGGTGGGAGGGGGGGGGGAGGGGGGTAAAGGGTTGAGAGAAAAGGTAAGCTTACAGAAAAAATTGATTTTCAAGGACAACAAAATGTGAAATCTATCCTTAACATCAATTGCCAGTTTTAAACAAGTGAGCATGGATATTTGATTGGTACCAGTTGTGTGTGTGTGTGTGTGTAGTAGTAGGTCAATGTTAAAGACGCTGTATTTAACATTCTGAACATTGTTATAGCAGCAAACAACTATTTACTATGTAAAGATATAGAGGAGTAATGTCTACCTGAGCAGAGAATGAAGTCACTCTCCCTCTGTGTATTGTTATCTGAGCTTCTCCTGGCTTTGTTTGCATAGTTAGGCCTGCCGTGCATGCTTTTAGTGCATTTTAGTGCACGTCAGCGTGCCCCACTGGTTAGCTCACAGCCACCGCTCTGCTCTAATACGGCCATTACAGCTGATAACACCGTCCCCACCAACAGCGCCGCTGGAAGCATAGCACCCACCCTCTGGTTCTTCCTCAAGTAAAGCAGCTCTGTCAGCATTCTAGCCGTAGTTTAAAATGTTAGCGCTGTTAGCACCGTTAGCTCACCGTCGACATCTTGAGAGCCGTTGAGAGGCAATCGAAATGCTCCCAATCTCTGATCGTGCACCTTTAAATAGACTTTGTTATTGTTTCAAAAAACACAAACCCAATATAGGCGTATGTCGACCAATAAGTAACAGGAACGTTTCAAAAATTCTATGTTTCAGGTGATGTAGAAACAGAATGGCCATTACATAGTTAATGCCATTATGTGAGATAAAGTTCATTTTTGAAATTTAAAATGTCTAGCTTTTATAAAAACTTTATTATTAATCCTTTGACAAACAATTTATGGACGAGAAAACAATCTCAACACAAGGTCCACTTGTCGTTGTTCTGGAGCTTTCAATCATGTCACACAATCTTCCTCAGCAGTTTGTCCAGTTTCCGTAGAACTTAAGATGTAAATTTGCTATTTTTGGACCCCAATAAAGACTTCTACAATGTAATTCTTTGTATTTAAATTGTATTTTACTTGCACACATATGAGACTTCATACAATCCAGATAATGTGACAGGAGAGGTCAAGAAGCCCAAGGCTTATATAAAAGACCTCCCCTCAACTTAAGAAGAAAAACAAACCCTCATTCAGAAACACTAAATATTACTTTCTCTGCAGAATATGAGCAAATTTAGCAGAAATGCATTTTTGGGTCCCAATCTCTGTATTTGTCAGTTGTTGCCATATGAAGAACTTCATTCAATGTATAGATATTGTTCATGTTGCTGTTTGCTTGTTGCTATACTTACAGTATATGCCTGTGTTCATTTGTTATACTAGATGGATGATGTTATTGCATCCAAAGAGTAAAGGGGACTACAATAGTCCAAACTGCGAGATACACAGAACATAAACACACTCCACTTCATCTGTGTCTGTGTCTAATGACGTGTGTGAGTAATTACTTTAACGCCAATGTGTGCGGGTGTTTAAGTGTCTGTGCTCATGTATGTTTTTATCTGGGCCTTTGTCCACGTCTGCAATGAGTGTGTTTAATGGTGTGTGCGGAAATAATCACTTAATCGTCGCGCTGCCTCCATTTGAGGAGTGTGTGTATGTGTGTGTCTTGGTGCTGTGTTTTCACTGTAAAATAAGGTTGAAAGATGCAGACATAAAAGGGAAGGTGTGGAAAAGGAAAGAGAGTCAAAATAGTGACAATGATTGGTGAGAGGAGAGGAAGAGAGGTATTGAAGTGGAAGAAACGGAGGGAGTATACAGGTGGAAAGAAATACCTCTACCCTTTATCTCTCTCTCTCTCTCTAATTCTCCACAATAACCCTTCCTTCCAATGTTGCTCTCCAAACCGTCGGCCTGTGAATTTATAGTTGGCCCAATGATTGCTTCTCGGGCCATGATGGCTGTAAATTGCTTTGCCATTTGGTAAATGTTGGCAGTTAGAAGGTATACAAGTAATTATTTCCGCTTGTGCTGATTGAGACATAATTCCAAGACGACGGCGTGGAAAAATGACAGCATTTTGAAACAACTCTGTTTTAATTTCCCAGCATTCCTAATTAGAATCTGTATGAACATGGGGAGTTTTTTATGTGGTTTCCTCCAATGGGGCCAGAAATAATTAAACTGTCAAGGGGAAATAAATACGTATAAACAAGGCATCATTTTTACAGCGCGCAGCACCTTGTCAGGCCACGACTTTTTGTGAAGAAAAACAATGTGGGGAACAATGCAGGGGCATAGAGGACACACTGAAAGCACAAACACAGACACACACACACACACACACACACACACACACACACACACACACACACACACACACACACACACACACACACACACACACACACACACACACAGTATCTATAAACACGACCTACTGAAAAAGGCTCAACATTTCAGTCCCACTTTATGAGAATACCTCGATCAGTCTGGGGTTTGTGCTAAAAAGTTCAGCACTCCTTTGAGAGATAATGAACTTTTGGGAATTACAATATAAATATTAAAATCATCATCATTCCCAATCCTTAGGGTTCAACTTATGTATATTAAAAATTATTGTTCCCAGATCGCAGTGATTACTTTTGCGAGTACAATATCATAACTGCAAGAACTTTTGTTATCCTTCAACAGTGAGCTTAGCCAGCTGCCGCCAAGCCCCGTATCCAAAATAAGCGGTGGAAAATGGATGGATTAATGTGTGTGGGGTGCTACATATGTGAGAAATAGATTACTTTTTTATGGCCTTCTTATCATCATATCTAGTAAGAGCTATGGCACGAAAAACCACTAAGAAGTGAGAAAAAAAAACATCAGCACAACATAAAATCACAGCACTAATTAAAAGATGCAGCAGTAGCACAATGTCTGCCATTCAAGCACCATGGTCAGTGAGAAAGGAGAGATTTCTTCTTACAATCAACATTTGAGTAATAGCTTCAGTACTATGTCACTGAACACCACTCCAATGACAGCGACAAGCAACACTGCAGCAATTCACGAGATGCATGTAAAGTCCACTCTCTGTTCAGCACCGTGAATCAACACAACACACGCCAAAAGACCAGCAGGGTAATAGGAGGAGCATCATCTTTAACACAGGTAGCAATGCACAACAGATTTTAAAATGACATCAAAACTGTATTACATCAATTTACAGAAGTAGTCTTTTCAAAAGACAAACCTGTATTGTACTACTACATGTTCAATAACGGTAAAGTTTCACAGTTGAGCCATTGGTTTTGTGAATCACGCAGCCAATCCTTGAGGGTTGGCAACACCGGGTGGATTAGACGCTATGGAGCTCTTGTGCAGGCTCAGAGTGAGCTCACTCTGATAGGGAGAGCTAATGGAGATGCATTCGAACTCGAGTTACTCAATTACAATCTGACATCAGCTTGTAGACCCCAGCTTTGCCTGAATACACACAGAACAGACACACAATGCGCACGCGCGCACTCCCACACACGGTTAGCTGTTAACACACTACAGCCTAAATGAATCTCGTAACACAGCAGATATCACAGGCTTCATCAGGCTCCCAATGAAAGTGGTATCAGACAGAAAGTGTACATTCTGGTGTTACCTGGTAATTCCATTTACTACCAAGCGTTTAGCTGACGGTTTTATCTTGTGTGAGAAACAATAAATTCTACAAATTGCTTAAAATCCCTTTTGCCAACACACAAGCAACAAGACAAGACAAGTGCAAGAGGCACCACACCAGCAAAGGTATGGTGGCCTGTATGCTGAATATACAGGAAGGTTCTCCAGTCAGAACAATGTGTGTTTCAGCTTTCTACCTCATATACTGTATATATATATTCTTAAAACTATTGTGAAGTTGACTTCTGATGCAGCTTGCTCCTCTGAATCACCCCAGCCTACATAGACACATTATGTTCAATTATGCTCATTTACTAACAGGATGCCTTCACTTAGCTGATGGGCTACTGACATATGTATTGTAATACACCTATACACTTGCATGTCACCAGCATTAGCGCTAGGGTTCCTTTATGATCCAAATTGTAAGGACTTGAGATTTCTTGCTGTGTTTTTTATTTATTTTGGAGAACAAAAAAAAACCAAAGGGACTTTTCTGCTTACACAGTAACATCCACTATTACAAGCTCTGAGAGTGGCTCTTGAGAGTGCAGACACACACATACACATGTACTCTACATGCTTCCGCAGACTAAGGTCAATGGTGCGCTCAGATACAAATGATTCTCATCTAATATTAATAGGATATGCTAAACGGTAACACAGAGGCAGCACAGTTAAGAACAGCGTCTCTGAGTGAGTATACATGCTGGGACAGAAATACAATTCAAGAATGATAATAGAACTTACCATGTTAACAATCTGGTACAATATGTATGCATATGTAAGTATGCATATTAATATTTTGGAAATTTGCTCCCTATGGAAACAATCAAGCCAACTAAAAATAACACTGACCTCACAAGAGTGAGGTATTGGTTACAGTGTTGGTTGTTTGTTCAAACACTTAAAACAACCTTATAATGTAAATTCAATGTGTTATGTTGTCCTGATAGGCAATCTTGAGTGGCACTGTGATAAATAACATATTTTGCTGTATAGGTTGGCTTCATGCGAGTAGTTCAACTCTATATGCTGAAATGACAAAAAGAAATGAAGGCTGGGGTCGCCAACATAGAAACCAGCAAGAGTACGCTAGATTGATGCTTGAAAAAGTCAAAGTGAAAAACACGGCCCACTGTTGCCAACTCTTTTCCAATGAAAGTCGCGAGCACCACAAGCTCCAAAAGTCGGCAACACTGACCACTCGTGCGCTCAGCCCTCATTTATCATTCATCTGCTGATTAAAAGTGAAGGAGGTTAGCCCCGGAGCTAGCAACAACAATGGTTCAGATACATTTAAGGTGGGCTGATCTTTGAGGCTGACCAGCTAGTCTCCTTTCAGCTTTTTACATTTTTTTTTTAATATTTTGTTAAACTGTTTAACTAATCAGTCAAAATTCTTATTGTTGGTTAATGGTTAAACAGTTAATTATTAACATCCCTAAAATGCGGAATCCACATTTCTTGTCCTTCCTCCATTCATGTGAATGGCCCGAGAACGAGGGCTGGGAGGCGGGGTTAAAGGAAACACTAGTGCGCTTGCTCTATGGGCCGATTTGGGTCATTTTATACTCGGAAGTCAAACTTTTTTTGCGTCATGCGTGACTGAGCAACTTAAATATGAATGAACGGGGCCCTGCATTCAACGCTATATGCTGTTCTCTTTATACTTCTATTTCATGAGTTTATTACAGTCCTGCTGCAGCTACAGATACCGGATTTCTTTTGTCTTTTTTTGTCGGAGCATTTGATTTATCGATTGCTGTCACGATGAAAAAAAAACTCAAACAAATATTTTTTAAAAACACAAAATATTACCCACCCTTGCTTTAAGGTTACGTTCCAAACTGGAACTCTTTCTGTCTAGATTTTAAAAACTGGCCGTAACTAAATATCATTATTTTGCAAACTAAAAGGTGCATACTGAACTTTTTCTTAAATGCTGAAAATCACAAAATATGAAACTAACAACAAAGGGATACATGCAGATGTATAGGAGCAGGTCTCACTATTTAGGCATGTGCAACTTGTATATATAATGCCATTATAGAAGCCAAATGTACATATGCCTCCTCTCCTGCCTAACTCTTTCTATGTCTGTACTGTGTGTGTGTGTGTGTGTGTGTGTGAGAAACAGTCTCCCGTTCTTTGAAACAAAAACAACCATTTAGGCATGAACAGCAGCGCTTGAGAGACATCAATATTTCAGTCAGGTGTGTCGAGAAAGAGAGAGAGAGAGAGAAAAAAGAGAGAAAGAGAGAGCGAGAGAGGGGAACATGAAGGTAGGAATGAGGGGGGGACCCTTGCCATTGTGAGGCATTCCCATGACTGTGTGTGTGTGTGTGTGTGTGTGTACATGCATGCGTGTGTGTGCCATTCCCCCATCCTCACCCCACCCCTACCCTCACCATTGTATGTACCACCTCTGTCACCTTTCCTCTAATCAGGAGTTTAAATCAATGACGTTGTCCAAAACTATAATTGCCACTCCTTAAACTGCTTCTCTCGCAATATGCTTTCACCAAGAAACCACTCGGCAGCAGAAATACGCCTCTGCGCGTGTCGGTGTGTGTATGTGTGAGCTGGATTAAGAGTATTTTCTCATTACGGCAGTGTCTGAACGAGTAGAAAGTGCTTCTCACATTGTTTTACAGCATCCTGAATCCTCAAAGCTCAGCACTAAGCAGCATAATATCCTGTAGTCCCACTAAGATGCCTTAGCCTCAAACTCTGTCGTCACGAATTCTTCGTGAGCCACACGTGGACATCATTTAAGAATGAATTATTCCTATGCAGTGGCACACACACAAAAAAAGTTTGTGAAAGACATTTGTTTGAGGATTGTACCTAAATTCAAAACTGGTCTTTTTATGAGTCTAGACTGTCTGAGTCCCTCGGGACCTAACTTGATGGGCTGTGTCGTTGAGGACCCGTCCAGCCCCTGCATTTGGATACAGCTTGTAGCCCATGGCACATGGTAAATGAGCTGCATCCAAAGCCAGCTACCATGCAAGGTGCTTGACAGACCATTGGCAGCAATTGAGGTTCAGTGTCTTGCTCAAGAACACAGTGGACAAGAGGACCTGGGGATCAAACCACCAACCCTGTGATTAATGGACGGTCCACGCTACCTGCTGGGGGAGAGCTGCCCCAACCATGCAGCAAGAGGAAGGCTTTCATGAACAACTAAAACACTGGCTAAAGGTGAGTACTAAACACCTTGAAGGAACATATTCTAAGACAAAGCTGGAGCTGTATTAGAGTCCCAAGTTCTTAAACTTGATTTCTTTTCTAAACTCAGACCAGACAGTGATTCAGAGCTTCTGTAAAACAGCCTCCAGATTAAACACTTTACACAGCTCAGCATACACCTGAGTCCACTGAGTCTACCCCAAAAGTGTATTCTGTTAACTGTGGTCACATTGACTGCAAATGATGTATGCACCTCGTGTGCAACGGTAAATATAATACAATCCAAATCCAACCCGCTTTAATGTCTGCAATGCATTTGAGAAGACACTACAACTATTGTTATCATGTTATTGTTGTTGTTTAAATGTGACAACCAGACTTGCTTCAGAGATTTTGAGAATGGCAACTATCCTGCTACTGTGTGTGTGTTTGTCTGTGTCTGAGTGTGTGTGCGTGTGTGTGGGTGTGTGTGTGCATGTGTGTGTGCTCGGACTTTAGCTGCCAGTCTGTGTTAACCTTGGCTGATGTTCCATTAACCAGAGACAGGAGTTTCCTTAACCTGGCAATGCACTGACAACAGAAAAACACACACACACACACACACACACACACACACACACACACACACACACACGTCTGTAACATGCACAGACACAAACTGTTTGTCAAGCGAATGAAACAAACCTAACTACTTGCACCTCTGTAGAAATGGACCCCTATGGATGGATACAGAAAAAAAGATGGAGGAGCTGGAAGAATGACAATAGTGGCAAGATGCCTGATTCTCCCTGCCTGTCTAACGAAAAGAGGGACAGAGGGCTAGAAAGAGATGTAGAAAGAGAAAGAGAGAACGAGCAAGACAGTGACAGAGGGGGAGAGAGAAAGCAAGGTGGAGAGAGAGATGGAAATAGAGATGGAAAGAGAGATGTCTGGTTAACAAGGTGCTGAGCACGACAAGCCCTGGGGAGTCCACGCTCCCTTACCCTCTAAGATTAGATATCTCTTTCTCTGTCGATCCCACTCTCTCTCTTGTTGCGACACAAGGGGAACATGTCACTATCACAGGGGGACGCCCCGGGAACCATCTCTCTCTCTCTCTCTCTCTCCCTCTCCTGTCTGACATAAAATCACTCTCTTTCTCTAATCCCTCTTCATTCTCTTTTCCCCCACCTTTTATATTGTTGAATTTTAACCTTTTGTGCTGGACTTGCAGCGTCAAAAGGACGTTAAATATCATGTAAAACACAGAAGCTGTCATGTGATGAACAGATTGTAAAAGCCATTAGAGGCAAACTTGTGATTGTGGGAAACATGAATGAAATTCACTTGACCTGACTTGACTATAGTGTCAAAATACCCAAGTGGCTCCAAGTGGCTCACTATCAGCTCTTATCACGTGGTGAATAAACGTTACCAAAAGAAAAATATGAATTCTACGCAGACGAAGAGAATAAACTGTGAAGAGACAACAGGCTTTTCTCTGTATTGGGTTCTGTTCATGCCGACTGTATCGTGTTTTGTGTCTAATTATGCTTTTTGAACCTAGTCTGAATGTCCCTGGTTTCAAATTTGGTCTCTTATTTTTTTTAATAAATTTAAACGTGGGGTTCTGATTGGGGGGGAGGGGGACTGGATCAGGCCAAAATAATTTAAGACACACGCATCTGCCTTACAGCGTAGTAATATATGTAAAAGATCTTTCCTTTAACATTCTCTACCCTCCTGTTCTTGTCTTTCCTCTTTCTTATATCCTCTCTCTTCCCCTTCCTACAAACCCGTCTCTCGCTCTCTCTCTCTCTCTCTCTCAGTTGTTTGACACCTCTCTCCCACCTGAGCATCTCTATGTGTCAGGACAAATTGGCCGAGACTTCTCTCTCTCTCTCTCTCTCCCCCACTCTCCCTCCCTCTGCTCACAACTCAACCAGAGAGAGAGGAGGAGAGCACAAGAGACAGAAAGAAAGAGAAAGAGATTGATAATGTGTGGAGAGCGGGGGAGGAGGAGCAATATGCATCAGAGGAAAGGCGAGGATGGTGAGGAGGGAGGTTCAGAAAAAAAATGTTATGATGAAACATAAAAAGGAAGAGAGCGGAACAGTGACCAAGAGATGGACAACAATACAAATTTAGATGTATACTGACTTTCTTTCTTTCTTTCTTTCTTTTACCTGCTTCCCAATGGAATGTGAATTGCAGGTGTCTAGTTACTGTACACTGTAAAAGCAGCGCTCATTAAATAAAATGCTAATTAGATATACTGTATATCAGTGGGGAGGCCTTTCAGGAATTGTTTTAAGAGGAAGTCAGAGAAAAGCCCTTGGTAGTATTCTAAAATATCAACTTCAGGCTGTATAGGGCTATAAAGGATACCTTACAAAGCTACGCGTGCCGTCAGTTTGATAATTATATGACCAACATGTTTTATCCAACATTTCAGCATGTCTCAAGCTTTTGTCATGTGTGAAAGTGAACCAATTGTTGTTCTGCCCATTGGTGTATTGAGTCTATGCTTTTGTTTTTTAAGTTCATCCCAAGTAACAAAACAAGTCAAGCTTCATTTTAAATTAGCATTAACAATCAGCTAGTTTTTAACAAATCAAGTTTTGCTGCTTAGAGCTTTTTCTCATGCCATCACATCACTTAAAAATGACAAAATCAATAGTTGGCTCTGGTGCGTGTGGTTGTGTGTACAAACAGAGTGCGTATGTGTGCTCATGTGTGAGTTAGGGCTGGGATAATGCTGACATCTTCTATCCTGATATAGGTTATTTCAGGACTTGATATACAATGTATATCACGATATAACATGTTTTCTGGTAATTCAATAATTAATGGTTTTCAGTTTCTTATTCGTCCAAACTTAAGAACTCTCTCTGTCTCACACACGCTCTCATCGTCATTCTTGTCAAAGGAATTTTGGCTGTGCACATGTTGTCAAACAAACGCTTTCACACACACAGGCACTGTTACAAACACGTACCGACGTCACACAAGTAAATACGTTTTCTGTCGCAAACCCTTACGTTCTCTATCCTACTTTAACACACACACACACACACACACACACACACACACACACACACACACACACACACACACACACACACACACACACACACACACACACACACACACACACACACACACACACACACACACACACACACACACACACACACACAGTACAGTACAGTACAGGGCCTATAGCACTGCGACAAAGAGATCAGAGAAACGGGCAGAAAATAATAGAATCTTCATCCCAGTAATCCATATTCATTCTTCTCATCCCTCCTCGCCTCATCCCTCCCTCCCTGTACGCCCGCTTCCCCGTATCTGACATTCAAATGAGTTGTCTTTTCTCCCTTGTTAGACACACATGCACTCTCTCACACGCACGCATGCACACACACACATAAATGCATAAACATTCACTCACCGTCTCTCTCTCTCTCTCTTACACAGACACACACACACACACACACACACACACTCATCTCTTTCTTGGATACTTTCTGCCCCGTTGCACCCGTGATGGCAAATTGAGCGCCTCCCGTCTCTCTCTCTCTCTTTCTCTCACTCACCCCCTCTCTGTTGACTCCTCTCATCTTTCCTCCATCTTCTTCCCTCCTCTGGCCCCCCCACCCTCCATTCCCCCTCCTTACTCCTCCAGACCCTCCTCCCTTTCTCTCCATCCTCCTCTTCTTCTCTGTCTCTCTCGCTCTCTCTCTGATTTGACTACAGTGGCAGGTACGGTTGGATCACAAACCAATGAAGGGAGAGAAAAAGCCTTTATGTGGTGAAGGGGTGCGTGTCTGACACACACTTAAGACATCTCACTCACTCAGAGCAATACATTATCAGAGGAACGCCAACTACAGAGAAAGAGTTTCTCTGTGGGGAAATCCTACTGACAATTTCTATATGACAAAGATGGGAATATTTCTTCATTTTTTCTGCATGTAGCTGCTGAGTTTATATTTTCTTACGTCTATCTATCTATCTATCTATCTATATATCTATCTATCTATCTATCTATCTATCTATCTATCTATCTATCTATCTATCTATCTATCTATCTATCTTCCTTTGCTCTCAGCCAGTCTGTCCTGGTCCTATTAGAGGAAGATGGAGGTGTGATCATGGTTACTGTGTGCTAACAGGGAGCGTGCTGCCACGGATGACAAATATCACACACACACACACACACACACACACACACACACACACACACACACAGACAGTCATGCAGGGAGAAAACACTTGGTAGATTTCATCACTGCTCGTAATTATGATCCTGTCAAGTCCACAACGTGGCAATCCATAACGACACATGCACATGTGCACACAAATGCGGGCGCACACACACACACACACACACACACACACACACACACACACACACACACACACACACACACACACACACAGACGCACGCACAGACAGAGAGACACCAATAAACATTAGACATATCCATTCATGTTCTAATATACTCTCACTCACACAGTTATACTGAAAACATGCGTATTTTAAAAATGCTTCATAAACATAACAATACACACATTCACACACAGACAGAAGCTGGCAAAAGTGCAGCATGTAAGAGATGAGCTGTCGTGTTCCCATTTAAATGAACAGAAGGGCAGCGTGTAAAATGAAACCACTGTCACAAAAACAGGTCATTCTAAAAAGCCTTGTGTTTATGTGTCTGTGTACGGAGGTGACTGTATGCATGCGTCTTAACACACAATTCATCGGTGTTATCGTGGGCTTGCATGTTAAACTGTTAAATGTAATGCATTTCAGTTATTGCGTAATCTTGTCAATTGAAATTATTACTGGACACGATATGTGTGGCTGCGTGCGTTTTTGTTCTCAAGTGTGTTCGAGTATGTGTGTGTGCCAGTGTGTGTGTGTGATGACATCTCTGTCTCCAGTGTTGACACCTCATGTGTCAGGGGAACTTATTAGAGACCCTCGCAGCCTAACCCCACACCTGACCCCCACCCTGATGTATGAGTGTGTGTGCGTGTGTGTGTGTGTGTGTATTTGTGTTTGTTTTTCTTGGAGCTAACGAACCCCAAATGTTGTTGTTGTTTTTATTTTGGTTATTAAAGCTTCTCATCACCTATCAATTACATTTATTTCATACAGGTTTTAGGAATCAAGACATTTCCTTGAAGCGGCATTATGTACAGTTCTATCCAGCATATGTGTGTGTGTGTGTGTGTTAAGTTGTGTGTCAATGTTTGTGTGTATGTGTGCCCCAGAACTCCCAAAAACCAGGGGGTCAGGCCTCTGGTTACCCCTGGATATCTGACCCCATTGCCCCATATAAATCTACTGGGCCATGCTGTGTGTGTATGAGGTCCGTGTAAGTACATGTCTCAAAGTGTGTGTGTGTGTGTGTGTGTGTGTGTGTGTGTGCTAGACTCCACAGTCTCTTAACGCCTTTGCTCTTTTCTTCTCTGTTTTCAACTCATGTTACATTTTTTTATGTACCCTTTGTGAGATTTTAAATCTATTGTTAAATGATCAGTCAGGCCTAAAAGGTATTCTGGCCACTGCCAGTGAAAGTTTGATACAAAATGAAAATTAAGAAAATAAAAAAATAATCCTCCCCAATTTGTCGGTGGTTCATCCTCACCTCCTTCTTCCTGTTTTGCCCCCTTTGCTTCATTTCCTTGCCTTCCCTTCTGACCTCATCTACCCTTCATTTACCTTTTGTACAGTTTACATGTTTTTCAGGGATTTAAAAAACACTTTCCTTTATTGCCCTTAATTTAAATATATTGTTACGGTCAGCATCAATAAGAACAAATTAAATAACAAATGCCATTTTATATGTTAGCAAATTATTTTCATGAATCCTCATTCCAATAGCGTATGCAAACATGATGTCGTGTATGATTTTTCCTCTGCACTTTTACAAATTTTTATTTCTCGCGTTTCCTCCACTGCATGCTTTTCTTGTGAAGGTCACTGAAAAATAAATTCCAGTAAGGGTAAAGGCTTGTTGCTTGTATCTTTATGCAGCTGGCAGAGGAGACTAAACAGCACTTTCACCATGTGTAGAGAGTGTGTAGGCCTTAATGTGTTGAATGTCAGTGGATATCAGTCGGCAGGTCTTGTGCTTCACTCTGTGCTACAGTCAACACTGCGTTCAACCCCTAAATGACATTGATCACACCTACTGTACACACACACGCACTATTTTATAGACTAGTGTTTACAGTAGTACACGCACAAAGAGGAAAGATTAACTTGAGAGCCCTTTCTTCAATGTGGAGGAAAACACAGAGAGAAAAATTCTACATAAAGTGCAAAAGATTTGATAGAAACGCTTTCTTTTATCAACTTATCTGCTGAAATATCGAGGGTAGAACTATAATCTCAGTCAAACAAGGTCACTGTTATCTGACAAACTCATAAGTAACACGAATCCTCCTCCTTTTTTTACACCAGTTACAGCTGATAATGCCGTCCCGACTGACAGCTTCGTCGTGGAAGTGTAGCCCCTGCACCCTCCGGTTCCCCGTCATATAAACACTGTAAGTTCTGTCAGTACTTTCACTGTAGTTTGCACTGTTAGCGCTGTTAACACCTTTGGCTACGAGCCACTGGCCATTGACATGTTAAGAGCCGTGGAGAGGCAGTCAAAATGCTCCCAATCTCCGTTCTAGCACCTTTATGTATTGTGGATCACAAAATATGGCATTACACTTATACAGCCTCAATAAAGGGACGTAAGAGGGGCAACAGAGGACCGGTTCAAGCACAAAGCAACAATCCCTGAACCTGCAGGGAATCCCTACTTTA